>JAUTXW010005459.1:297500-1527944 GCA_030620095.1 Kuschelorhynchus macadamiae
TATATATATATATATATATATATATATATATATATATATATATATATATATATATATATATATATATATATATATATATATATATATATATATATATATATATATATATATATATATATATATATATATATATATATATATATATATATATATATATATATATATATATATATATATATATATATATATATATATATATATATATATATATATATATATATATATATATATATATATATATATATATATATATATATATATATATATATATATATATATATATATATATATATATATATATATATATATATATATATATATATATATATATATATATATATATATATATATATATATATATATATATATATATATATATATATATATATATATATATATATATATATATATATATATATATATATATATATATATATATATATATATATATATATATATATATATATATATATATATATATATATATATATATATATATATATATATATATATATATATATATATATATATATATATATATATATATATATATATATATATATATATATATATATATATATATATATATATAATTATTCAATTTGTTTCCTAAACCCGGTATATATTAATTAGACTTCTGTCTTGGGTATAGGTTTATTTGCAAAATCAAACAATGGGATTAACTTGACGTTTCGCCTATCATAGTAGGCTTTCTCAAAAATTGCTCATTCCTTTATTTTTTTTTGGTATATAAGGCTTTCCTTTCCTATCTACAATTAATTTAAAAAACATTTAGTGGTCTAATTATAAAAATACATTTACAATTTTTCTAAAACTGATTAATTTTATACTATTGACAAATAATTATTATATATATATATATATATATATATATATATATATATATATATATATATATATATATACATTTCAAAAACAGGATATTAATTATTCTAATAAAATACATAACCATTATAGGTTAGAAATATAGTATTCAATTTTGAGCATCTAACAAAAGAAGACATTTTGAGCTTTAGAATTGTTAAGGCTTCTAACTAATTAAATAAACATATTCTGCTTAACTGAATAATACTTTTCACCTAATTGTGACTATTATTCCCTGAGAAATCAGCTTTGAAGTTTTAAGTGCCACAGGCTGTATCTCAGTACCAGTACAATATTCAAGTTGATGACGGCGACTCCTCAGGAAATGGCGTTTGGAGTTTTAAGTGAAACACGCTATATAATACTAATTATTTTCAAGTCAAAGTTTTGGCCGGTATGAATCCTAGCCTAATAATGCCAGAATGTGAATCAAAACAGATTTCAATATTTTTTATGAAACCAGAAAATTATTTTTAACTGAAATTTATGAAACACGGCTCTGATAAAACGATAATCACTTTTTTACTCTAAAAATCATTTTTAGTCCAATTCCACTGCAACATATATCACCAACTCCAAGAAATAAAAAATATATATAAATATATATTTCCTCCACATCCTGCTTCTCAGGAAAGAGTTATTTTGTGATTCACGTTTACAGAAACGTCTTGTTGTAAAAAAATCACCCGTTGTTATCAACAATATTTAATAAAGCCCTTTAACACAGCAATAAAGTTAAATAACAAATTAGTAAGTTATTAAAAAGGAAATTTCGAAAACGCCTAGTTAAAATACTAAACACAGTAAGCAACGTTCGAAGTGGACATGCAATAATTGAAGGTAAATTCAATGGGGTATACTATTTTATTTTTTAAAGGAAAAAGACTTTTGGCAGATGGTAGCCGGTATCTTTAGCTACTAATTATATTAACGCGAGTTTGTTAAAATACTTTAGATACCTTACACTCACATGTTTTAAATTGTATTATTATGTTGGTGTACAATCTGCTGTATCTGAACACCAACATTGCACTGGACAAAGTTCTTGCATCGGTCTAGAGATTCAAACGGAAAATTAGACAATCTATTGGAATTTATCAGCATCCTAACAATTTTAATAGAGATACGGGCTTCAGCCAGCTAAACCGGATCACGGTTCGGTGACACGAGGTCTCCGAGCTCAGTATTCCGATCCCTTCTATTTTGACACGGTTTAATCCCAAGAATCATGATTTCTTAACATGCCCCATTAAATTTACGTAAAATTATTAAATGTTCACTTCGATCGTTGCTTACTATAGTTATTGAAGCTACGCAATTATAAAATATCTCTTCACTCAATCAAAAAGCACATCAGCAGCCACTACATAACTCACCATCTGAAGAGTCCGGAGGGATATAGAAAGAGAAAAAGGCATATTTTAGTATCAAAGCGATTAAAAGAAATCAATAGATCTACATACTTCTACATCGAACAACATTAATTGCATCATATGTCCGTAAGTACAGGGTTTCGGTTTATATTTTGAGGTCTACAAGTTTTATTTTTAAACAAACAAGTTTTTAAATGTTATCTGGATGGCCAGCATTGACTTTTTATATTAATGTAACAGACAAACATCCTGAAATCAAGCGTCAACGCGTTAAAAAGATAGAGAACATTGTAACTTTTAAGGCATAAATATGTGCACTCAATAGAAATACACTGCCCCTTACGGCAGGATTTTTGTCAATTTTCTCTGTTGTCATTAAAAACTTAAAGTAAATATATCAAACCTGGTATTTTTTTAAGCAGTAAGAAATGACCAATTTCAATAAACAATATTACAAAAAATGTTTCTTCGATGCTAATTTTTTTACTTTCCATTTGTCATTTGTTAATCTTGTAACAAAAAGTGGAGCTGCTTCAAAACACATAATTTAAGTATGATAACCACGAAAAATATCAACATGTAATAGCATTTAGGACAAATATATTCAAACTGAATAAGTTAACAACTTCCCTTCGTCGGGATTTCTGAAATGTCGTTAATATTTCGATTGGTTTTTGACAAAACATGGTAAACCCCGAAAGTCAAATTTTATAGAAAACGATTTCTTTTTAATAGCAACTCTATTTTTAAATAAAGAACTTTTAAAATGCATTCTAAATTTCATTTTTCTTTTCAAATTGGGGTTCTACTCGTTCGACGTATATTAAAACTTAAAAAAAAATGCAAATAAAACTCTAAAATGTATGTATAAACATTTCATCCATTAAACTAAATAAACTTTTTAAACTTTATTTATAATTTAAAAAACTGCATTTTATTACAGTGTATTATTAATAAGTGAAAAAATCAAATATTATATTTAAAATTACAGACCATTGCAGTAAAAATTAACTTTGGAAAAAGCCAAATTATGCAAGATGGATTAAAACTAAACAACAACTTACCAGAGAGAATACGACATAAAACAAAATTGTCAATATTTAAAAAACAGTTAATAATGTATTTTCTACAAAAATAAAAATGAATATTTTTTATTTAATTTATTACTAATTTTTATTATTATTATTTATTGTTATATGTTACATCCATGTAATAAACTTGTAAAACAGTTTAAAAAATAAAAAAAACAGTAAAATTGACTGGAATATTGTTGCTTTCTTGTTAAAAGGCGTTTAAGATAAAAACAAGAAAGGGAAATGCTATATTTTTATGGTAAATTATATATATGTTAGCGGTATTTTAAAAAATGTGTATTTGGTCAAGTTGTTTACAATATACGTCCCATTTTTTGTAGGTAAAAAATAGTCTTTTTTATGCAAACATTTTATCCAAAAGTTCAAAAAATATGATCAAAATGGGAACGTTGCTTTTGCTATAAGAAATATTTTTTTTACAATTTACAACATGCAATACTTTTATATACAAAAAAGCTATATTCTAATATGTTGTACCTAGAAAATAAACCGTTTTAGGACACAGAGACATATTTTTATAGTCATATTTCATTTAAAACGAGACCTGACCTTTATAATATTACAATAGCTTTTAAGCTTCAATGTGAACTCATCAATAATGAAGAATATCGCTTCGTTTGAAACGATATGTAACACACCGTTTTCACAAAAATGCAAAATTCATATCAAAAGCTTTTTAACAATAAAAATATTCTAAAAACATTTCACCTTGTTGCGCCATTAAGGCCGTTTTACATGCTGCAATTCTTCTTTGCAATATGCAATAGTCTTGAACAAAGGCATGCGCAGTTTGACAAAAGGTACAAATGTCTTGCCACTGCGCATGCTTTTGTTCAAGACTATTGCAACTTGCAAGAAAGAATTGCAGCATGTAAAACGGCCTTTAGGGAGTAAAAAAATTCACAGATCTTGCACCTTACGCAAGTATCCAACTATTGAAAATATCTGACACAACTTTTAAATTATAATGTTTTATTCTGTCTTTTATTTTTTTAAAGGTTATAATCTTAATAATTCTTATAAGAAATGGATCAAATTAAACTAATACTAAATATAATTCTCCATGTCCCAATGATTTCAACAAACATTGGATGCGGCTAAATTCTGATTCCATTTACATTTAGATGTTAGATTAATATACATACATGTGAGCAATTCCTTTGCCTATGGCCTTAAAACATAATATTCAGATTTATTTATTATTACTTGAGAATTCTTTACTGTCGTGCTGTCACATAAATCCGTACCTTAAGTCACATAAAAAAATATGAGTCGAAAAGCTAGGACGTTTTGTTAAGTTAAAATTAAATAATGTGTGGTAAAAATCTGTTCAAATATAACATATATATATAATATAACTTAATTTTCTAATAAAAAAATAACGCGCACATAATCTATACATTATATTTTACTGAACACGTTATCGCAGTTTTGGTGTCGGTTTTTTGCCTTGTCGAGGTTACGACATGCAGTGTTAAGTGTGCATAAAAGTGATCCCAATAGTATTCTAATACTAAAGATATATTAAACGGCAGAAAGAATTTTAACCCAGTTCCCAGATACAGTTTTTTAGGCTGTCACAGGAATAATATAATGCGTATTTTTTTTAATGTACCTCATGAGGGGCTGTTTAGGAAGGTGCAGAGTGCTCCCACGGTTCACAAAAATTAGTGAAAAAAAGCCAGTATATTTAAAATTATAGCAGACAAAGCAAAATTGTTTAATTAAAAATTGTAGAGCAGATTATTACTTTTTCTGCAG
Source organism: Kuschelorhynchus macadamiae (assembly GCA_030620095.1). Lineage (NCBI taxonomy): Eukaryota > Metazoa > Arthropoda > Insecta > Coleoptera > Curculionidae > Kuschelorhynchus > Kuschelorhynchus macadamiae. The sequence goes on from JAUTXW010005459.1 coordinate 302,614, forward strand.
TCCTTATAGTTTTTGCGAAAATTGAGTTGGAAAAAAAATAGTTTTTTGAGGTTATGTCCCAGATAATCAAATACCTTAGTTTATGATAGCATTGTTCAGCTTATCAACACTAAATAAAAAAAAAAAAAAAAAAAAAAAAAAAACGGCTCCTGAAAATATTTAGATAGTAATGATTTTATGGACTTAAAACGAAATAAAGAATGTTTAGTGCTCAAATGGAATAAACAGTGCTAATTTGGAATAAGTAGTGCTTCTTTGGAATGATCAGTGCCCCATTGGTATATTATAAATCTTGTATTTTGTGGGAATGTTCTCTGTTGTGTCTTGTTTTTTTTTTTGAAGTGAATCTGCTTTGACCTTATTAACAAAATCAATATTTATTTGTTGGAGCTGTGAAATACCGGGGATGTTCAAAAACTTATTGGAACTGTTTCAGTTATTTTAATCAGAGATATGCATAATGTGTGGTGGTGTTGAGCTGCTGAATTAAGTAGGTGGCTGCATCTCCCTGCTTGGTGTGTATTTGTTCATTTATTTATTTATTTGTTTTTGGTTACTAGTACAAACCATCATATTAATTAAATCTGTTTCCTCTGTTAATGTAATTGGAATACCAAAAAGGGCAGAACCTTTTGAATTGCTGATTTTGTTATATGAACAAAACATAAATATGTGCTACTAAATCATTCAGCAGTTTTTACTGTGTTGCATGTCTTAATGTCTACCAAGTTGTCTGGAAGCTTTAAATATATTAAAAAAGAATTTATTGTTAAAGATACATCTACTAATTTACAGCTGAGTTGCTGAAGGAAGGTGAATTATATCGAGAAGAAAATTATGAATTAAAACGGAAGATCTAGGAGGAAAAAAATGCTTTTGAATTCTTATTGAACGAAAAAAATGATACAATAACTGATCTTCAAAAGGAAGCTTTAAATATAAAAAAAGAAATTAAAGATATAAAGTTACAGTATAAGAGACAACGAAAAAAGACTCAGGACTTTGAAGAGGATGTTTATGAATCTGAAAAAAAGTTGGTTGACAATTTAAATAATAAACGTGAGGAACTGTTGAAGGTTAAAGATGAGCGAGATGTGTTGTTGAATCAAATGTTATTACAGGAAAGTATATCAGATTATTCATACAATTACAAGACCCTACAAGATGACATCAAGGAACTGACTGAACTTAACATGATTTGTTCCATCCATTGTTTAGAAAGTGAAAAGAAGACATATATTTTGGATATTGAAAGACTGAAGAGCCTGCTGCAAAATTCAGACAACCTTCACCCGACAACTGAACTGGATCTGGAAAATTTTGACCAGCAAATCCTTGCAAAAAGTGATAAAAACTCTTCTATTACAAATGAGACCGCTGGTAGATCACTAATAGTTGATGCAAACGTGGGAATTAGTGACAAACTTTTGCCAGAGAAGGGGACCGAAGAATGTTACAGGCAATCTTCAAACAGGAACTCCACTTGCCAGAACTTAAACACTCAAAATGACATATTAAAGACTAAAGTGTTAGTTTTGGGAGATGATTATGGCCACATTTTCGACAATCAATTCGTTTCATTTTTAGATCGTGTAACTGCCCATAATTATAATTTAATTTAAAATTTTTTTAAACCTGGTGCACTTAGTTATAATGTCTTCGAGGGTATTAATAAGTTAACAACTATGATTTTAAAGATTTTGTAATTCTGGGCTCTAATGATATAGCTAACCACCGACTCCCATCCTTTAAGTTTTTACTTTCCAAGTTGAGACATTGCTGTAATAGAACAAATGTTATAATATTATCGGTGCCCTATGTAAGGGGTGAAACATCTCGAAATGACCTAATACTTAAATATAATGAAAAATTATGGCTTCTTGTAGATAGGCTCTCTAGATTTGCACAGGGAAAGATAATGTTCATAGATTCTAATTCAGAGAGAGGCAATAAATGTAATCAAGAAACTATTTTTAAAAAAGTGTATGATGCTATGTCATCTAGTGTAAATAGCATAAGTAAGAGTAATTTAATTTTTATTAACATATGTGTAATAATAATAATAAACTTTTTTATTTCAGAATTGTTACAAAAAACCAAATGAAATAACGTCAAAACAAAAAGGAACCATGCAATTAATCACACTGACAAACTAATCTATAACTAATAACATTACATATAGTTAAATTTACATATTTAAATAATCATCCAGCTCGTAAGGTTCAAGTTGAATTAACAGTTTTTTAATTTCTCTTTTAAAAATTCTTATACTAGTTATTCTTTTTAAGTGTGGCGGTAATTTATTATATAATTTTATACACATATAATGGGGTTGTCTTTCTGTTAACTGAAGTCGGTGTATGGGGTAATTAATGTTATCAGTTCTGGTATTGTAATTGTGATTTACATTTACTGTTTGAAAGAGGTTTTTATTTCTGAAGAAGAACATTAGACATTCATACACATACAAAGCATATACTGTCATTATATATGAGTTTTGGAAAACTGATCTGCATGATTCAATGTAGTCCATTTTTTTGATGATCCGAATTACTCGTTTTTGTGCTACAAAAGTATTTTGAATCATACTGTCCCGACCCCAGAAAATAATTCCATACCTTAATACAGACTCAAAGTTTGCAAAGTACATAATTTTTAATGTTTTTTCATTCATATACTTGCCAATGACTCGCATCCCGTAACTTATTGAATTTAATTTCTTTATTAAAGCAGATATGTGAGATGACCAGTCCAAATATTCATTTATGTAAATGCCCAGAAATTTTGAGTCCTTAGAAACTACAATGTCACCTTGATCATCGGTCTCCAGACACTCAACATGGTCTGTTTTGGACTGCTTAGTTCTAAATAATATGGCATTTGTTTTGGATGAATTAAGGATTAATTTATTTTGATTAAACCAATTAATTGCTCGGTGGAGAAGATCTTTACTGCTAACTTGTAACTGATTAATACATTTACTTCCTATTAATAGGTTAGTATCATCAGCGAAACTAATAATTTTATGGTTAGGTCCATTTATTATTGAATATAAATCATTAACAAACACAATGAACAAGATTGGTCCCAAGATGCTGCCTTGTGCTATTCCTGAAAAATTGGATAGTAGTTGAGAATTGTATGTTTGCCCATTTTTCGTTATACTTACTGATTGCTTTCGATTGTCCATATATGAAAAAAACCATTTTAAAGCATTGCCCCTTACACCGTACAACTCCAGTTTTTTAAGAAGTATATCTCTATTCAGACAGTCATAGGCTTTAGATAAGTCAATAAATATACCAAATGCTATTTTGCCCCTTTCGAAGATTTCCAAAATTGATTGTATAAATTGAAAAATAGCAGTTTGCGTTGATCTACCCCTTAAATAACCGTGTTGGCTTATATTAAATAAGTTACATTCATTCATAAAAAGCACTAATCTGTTACACATAGCAAGTTCAAGCAGTTTTGAAAACGCTGGCAATAAACTTATTGGCCTATAACTGTCCAAATGTTCAGGATCGCCCTTCTTATATAGGGGTTTTATGAGTGCTACCTTCATATTTTCTGGAAATATGCCATATTTAAAAGAATTATTCATTAAAAAACACAACACTTCTTGCAGTTCACTTAAAGCGAGTTTCATGATACTAGTTGGAATGTCATCTAGTCCACTGCTATGTTTATTTTTGATATTAGTTCCTAGCTCATTTATTTCTTTAGGGGTTACTGGCCTTATATAGATTGATCTATCATTTGTTGGTATATTACACAGATGAGGGTGATCACTCACAGATTGAAACAATTTTGGAACTACATCAATTAAGAATTCATTGTATTTGTCTGCTATTTTTTCAGCATCTCCCTCTAATTTAAGTTCATCTTTTTGTTTTGTTTTACCTGTGATTTCGTGGCAAATTCTCCACATACATTTCATTTTATTATCAGATTTGGATATTCTAGTTTCATAGTTTGTTATGCGTGATTTTTTCAAGAGAGTGTAATACTCTTTTTTTGTTTCTTTATAAAGATCCTTGTATTTATTATCACTTTCACACAAAATTAATAGAACATCAAGTTTTCTTTTACATTCTGTTATTTCTGGGTTGAAACCAATTTTTTTGTTATTAGTATTTTTATTAACTCTTTTTAGGGGGAAATGCTGATTAAAAATATTTTTAAAGGTAGAAATAAAATTTTCCCATTGTTTATTTACATCAAAAATATCAATTTTATATACAATATCCGACCAGTTTTGCTCTCTCAGACTACACAGAAAATTAGCTTTATTTGTGTCTGAGAAAAAACGTATGTACTCTTGTTTTTTGATGTTGTCGTCCATCGTTTCAAAAACAACCTTCTGTGCAGTGTGATCCGATACAAAACTTTCAAAAACAATGGCTTCAATAATAGATGAATTTGTGAAAATGTTATCTATACAGCTGGAAGAAGTGGATGTTATTCGTGTATTTTCAGAAACGGTAGGTATTAAATTGAACGAACTCATGATTGAGAAGAGGTCTGCTTTTGTTTTATTTTCTCTTAACATTTCAATGTTGAAATCCCCAGCTATATAGATTACCTTATCTTCGTTAAATATAGATGTTAACATTAGCTCTAGTTTTTCCATAAATACCTTTATGTCTATGGCAGCACACTCAAAAATGCCGTGAACAGATATATTGTTTAATTTTGACTTAAATCTACATTTAATATTTTGTTTGACGAATATAGCCGAACCACCATGTTGCCCTTCTTCACGACAAAACATAGACACTAAATTAAAGTTTTTAATTGCATAATTTTGCAGTTGATCTTTGGATTTCCAATGTTCTGAGACGCATAGCACCTTACAGTCAGAATGAACACTTAACATTGCATTTATTCTGTCTATGGAGTTACCAATGGACTGCACATTTTGGTGAATAATACTCGATAAAATGCTTGTTTGTGTGCAGTTGCTAATGTTGTTTTCTTTTATAAAAAAGATCCAGAATAGTTAATCTGGTTTCTGAACTGATCTATCCTCCTCCTATATACTGGGCAATTCATATCTCTCGCTGAGTGTTGATTGTCTTCAGGTTTATATCTCATTTTTGTACAGTTTGGGCATTTCATTTGTCTGACATAACAATCTTTCCCTAAGTGATCACCACCACATTTATGACAACATGTTTCATCTTGACAATATTTGGCTACATGTCCAAATCCAGCACATCGAAAACATATCGCTAAGTTTATGTGTTCTTGCACATACACTTTTACAAGGTTAAATATAACTGTCTGTTTTTTTAGGAACCATTTAGATATTTCAGCAGGCGCTTGAAGTATCCAGTTTTCTTTGCTAGGATTTCTGCAGGGTTTTTTATATATAACCTTAATTTTGTCGATAACATTATACTGCAGATCTTTTTCAATTTCATTATTAAGTCGAATAAGTTCATTAATAAATTCGTCATCTGGTATCCCTTTTTCAATGCCAGTTATTACAAACATAGGATCTGTGTTTTGGGATTCCTTAATTTTCATATCATTTCTACTTTTGAGGGCTTGTCTCAATTTCTCTTGTTGCGCCTTTGTGCAGCTTTCTACAACTACTGCTCCACTCTTTAGTTGCCTTATATTCTTAAATCCCCCTTCTGTCTCTCCTACTGATATCTCGCCTTTCAATTGACGCACCGTTTCTTTGGCATCTGTAATTTGATCGATTCGTATGACTGTCTCAAACTTTTTTTTAGTTTGTGGAGTTCTCCATTCTTCAGAATTTTTTGCTGCCTCCAAGCTGGGTTTTGACTGCTTATGTGTAACTGTCGCGTAGGTTTGTTCTGACGTTTCTTTGGGATGTATTATAGAGGCTTCTTCGTTATTATCTCTTCTGCGTTATTATCTTTCCTTTTTCTATTTTGGCCCAGCGTAATAACTTGAAATTCAAGCGCCATTTTGTCCTTTTCCAAAGTACCAATTTTATGCACAAGTAAAGATAGTGATTTATGGATTGTCGAAATAGATGCTCTAAGAGAGTCTTGATCTTCTTTTTGACAACAGTCCCTTTTATGTTCTTTATATGAGGTTTTCTGAATTGTATCTAACGCAGAGAATACCTGTAGAATTACATTTTCAGTAAGTATCTCGCTGTTGTCATTTTCTGATCTTTCATTACTAATATCTTGGTTAGCTGAGGGTAATCTGTCGCATTGTCTCTTAGTTATATTTTCTTTTTCGGGGGTACTGTCTGATCTATTTCTTTTATTTGACATTTCTTGTAAGTTTTCATCAATTTTTTTGTCATTTCTATTAGTTTGCTTATTTGAAGGCGGCGTCCGTGCAACTGATTTTCTAGGTTTGAAAACATCATCAGGATCACAAAGTACGTAATTTTGTAGCACTGTATTAGTTTCTGGCATTTTATCCTTATTCGATTCTGGTACGAATTTGTCAAACGCCCCCGATAATTTGTTTTGACCATCAGTTGGGTTATCAGTGTTTGTTGTTATCAAGGATTTAGCAGCGTACGTTTTTATTTGTTTGGGATCCTTATCGCAAATTCCAATGATTTTATTTATTTCCGATTTTGATAAACTGGTCGATCCCAGAGAAAAACTCCTCGTTTTTGGTGGAAATGGTTGCGATAATTTCGTTATTTTTAGCAGATCACCTGTACTACCATCACTATTTTCACTCATTTTAATTTGAAAATTTAATTTTTGACTTTTGAACCGCGTAAATTAACGTATAAGCACGAGCGAATGTAAAAACACGTTCTCGGTTACCTAGTATATGTACTTGTATATATATATATATATATATATATATATATATATATATATATATATATATATATATATGTGTGTATATATATGTAGAAGTTGAGATATTTGAGGTAAGCATTTGGCCGACTGCAAGCAGTATTAGCGATACAATTGAGAACATTCAGTCATGTAGACCAAATTTTCAGTTGGCAATATATCAGCCAGGGCTAACTTAAATCAAATTGTGATATCATATCAAAACTGTAGGGGTATCAAAACAAAACTACAAGAATTAAAGCTTGGTATGTTGAATAAGGACGCGGATATAGTCGCTATTTCCGAAACTTGGTTGAATAGTTCTGTTTACAATTCTGCATTTAGAACAAGATATTAGCAACTGAATATGATATGTTTGACAATGATCTTGAAGCTTTGAGTGTAATTTTGAAATTTGGCCAAAGAATAATATATATTGTAATTGTCTATTTTCCGCCAGACACTAGCTTGGATGTATATAGATTTTATTCTTGTATTGAAAATAATCTTTTAAATTGTGATTGTATTATTTTAGGAGATTTTAACCATCGCGACTATGTATCTAATGCTCCCAGTGATCGTATTTGTCATTTTAAAAGTTTTTTATTGTTTACAAGTTTTGTACAGATTAATAATAATAGAAATGTTAATAATGTTCTCTTAGACTCGGTAATTGTGAGTTCTCATTTGCAGGGGTGCATGGTGGATATGGATGATGAACCATTGTTGCCTATTGATCAACATCACCCAGCATTGGAAATAAGTTTCTATTGTAAATATAAGTATAATGAGTGTGAACAGGTAGTTAACACAAAATTTAATTTCAAAAAAGCTGATTTTAATTTAATGTATCGATTAATAAGAACCCAAGAATGGCAAATGCTTTATGCATGTAGGGAAGTCACTGAAGCGGTCGACATGTTCTATCATATTCTTAATGTGGTGTTTAAGGAGTGTGTTCCTTTGTCAACGCAAGTGGGTAAAACATTTCCGGAATGGTATAGCGGTAAGATAATAAAATTAATAAAGAAAAAGGAACAAGACCTACAAAGATGCAGGAAAACCAAGTCGGCATATTGGTAGAATAAATATAAGAATACTCGACGTCTTGTTAAATCTAAAATCAGGGCTGCCTACAATCAATACATGGAGCGTGTGGCCGGTAGTTTGTATGTGGATCCAAAATATTTTTGGTCCTACATAAAATCGCAAAAGAGTGATAATGATATGCCTGATGAGATGTACTATGAGAATGTTGCTTTTAAGGGTACTAAAGACATAGTGGATGGTTTTTCTGTATTCTTCAGTTCTGTTTTGTCCGCGGCGGAACAATTGCCGACAAAACCTGGTCACGTAAAAGATTATTTTTGCGAACTACCTATCACTGAGCATGAGGTTCTAGAGGCAGTTAATAAACTAAAGGGGAATAGAGCCATAGGGCCTGATGGGGTGCCTGGATATGTCATCAAGGGCTGTAAGGAATTCTTGCTAAAGCCACTATCTCATATTTTTAATGTAAGTCTTTGAACTACAACATATCCTAGCATTTGGAAGACCGCTAAAGTAATACCGGTCTTCAAAAGTGGTTCAAAAGAACAATTAGCAAATTACAAGCCTATATCTATAATAAATGCCATCTCTAAGATATATGAGATAGTGATATTCAATAGGCTTTATGATGAGGTGAAGTATTGTATTTCTGCCCATCAGCATGGCTTTTTACCAAACAGGTCCACAGTGACAAATCTTACGGCTTTTGTTCAATACTTGCATGAAGCTTTCAATAAGAAAAATCAGGTAGATGTAATCTTCACAGATCTTGAGAAAGCGTTTGATAAAATAAAACATAGTGTTGTCATCAAGTCTTTAAAACAAATGAAATGTGAGGAATAACTTGGTGTCCTTGCTTAGTTCATATTTATTTGACAGGAAACAATGTTGAAATAAGGGGTGCAAGATCTGAAATGTACAGTAGTACGTCTGGAGTACCTCAAGGCTCAAATTTGGCTCCGCTCTTATTTGTAATTTCTATTAATGGCTTGTGCCAAGTTGTTAAGAATGCAAGAGCATTATTATTCGCGGATGATTTTAAGATTTTTTTAAAGATTATAAATGATGATGATTGTGATCGATTGCAAGATGACCTTGATAATGTGTGTTTTTGGTGTAATGAAAATGGATTTATATTAAATGCAAAAAAGTGTGCAAAAATGACATTTTCATTAAATAAGAATGTTGTTGTAATTGTGTAATTCTAAATACAAGATTAATAATATTGTATTACAACCTTGTAATATTCAAAAGGATTTAGGTGTTTCTTTAGATAACACACTTAATTTTACCGAACACATAGTGACAAAAATCAATAAGGCACATAAAATAATGGGTTTCATTGTCAGGTCCACCAGGTGCTTTCATGTAGATGTATGCCTTAAGCTCTTTGATAGCCTTGTATTGCCTAAACTCGATTATGGCTGCATAATATGGTCCCCTAAATATGAAATCTGGATTAAGTCCATTGAAAGAATTCAGAGAAAAATTCTTAAATACCTATTTTACAAAAGATATGGCTATTATCCTCCTCAAGGGTATAGTCACAATCAATTATTGTCTATGTTTGATAGACTATCACTCGAGAATCGTAGAATAAAAATATGTTTGGTGCACTTCTACAAATTATTGAAAAATCATGTAGATAATGCTGATATAATACCTCAGCTGCCATTTTTGGTTACTCTTGAATATACAAGAAATAAAAATACATTGTACCTGCAATTCCCCAGGACGCAACTTTATAAGAACTCACCTGTCTACAGAAAGTGTGACTTGTTTAATAGATTTGCAAGTGATTTGGACCTAGCTACTCTCAGTTTGGAGCAGTATAGGGCGGCCATAGAGATTAAATTATTGGCAACTCAGGAACAAACTTAGTTAGTTTTTATACCGTATTAGTATTTAGAGTAAGAAGGTAGTTATTTTGTAAATATTTATGTAGTGGTGTCAATAATTGGCAAATATATGCTGTAGATGCCTTATAATGAATAAATAAATAAATAACGCTACACCAGATGCGAAACTGCCTACCTAACGTATGCATAGCGAATTTATGTGAAACTCCAGCCATCTGAGACATAGTAAGAGGTCCAATTGATATTTTAAATCCGCACGGAAAAGTGCTTGCTCGAGCGGCGATATCGATAGTGCTGGAGCTTATGTTATTATTTAATTTTTCAAACAATGATTTTTTATACAGTTTTATTTTTGTTATTTGCTGTAAAAATGCCTGGTTATAAGTTCCTTTATTTACATTGTTCAAATAGAAGTTTTATCACTTTAATCACTGTTTAAATTACCTCATGATCCCGTAAGGTATATTGGTTTTATTATTAACATTTATAATTTTTTACGCCTGATAGAAAGTTTAATAGATTCACGCAAAATATGTTTTAACAAGCAAGCACTTTATAAGTAGCCTAATTTATAGTTTTTATAGTATTAAAATGTAATAATTTTAGATTTAACAGTTGGCTTAAAGCGGCTGGAAGGGAACATCTTTTAGAAAAAAGTTATTGTAATTACAAGTTATGCGAAGATCATTTTGAAAGTAAATGTTCTGCAGTATCTACAAGCTGTGTAAAGCGCCTTTATGATAACGCTATAACGACAATTTCCGAAGAACCTCCGAAAAAGGCCATAATTTTATCAGGTAGGCAATTTTATTGTTAAAGACAGCATTGTGAAAATACTGGTACCGATAATCATATTAATCCTGGTAAGATTGAAAAAACCCAACTGCCGTGGCTCAGGGACAAACAAAATCAAATCTTAGATGTTATGAAGGTGAACACGGTCATCCATTACGTAAAAAGTTTATTACTATAGTTAGGGATTTAATTTGCACTGAAAATGCAAACGTTACATAAACCAACCTTGAGAATTGTTCTCTTGGTCCAAAAAGAGGAGAAAGGAAAATCAATAACGACTTTAAAATAATTTATCTAGAAAACAATTAATTACATTTCGCAAAAAAATTGTTGTAACATTTGTTGTAGTTGTTTTTTTACATTTTTTAGTAAAATTTTGTTCCACCTTCAATATTTCGGAGGATATGAGCCGAAACAGCTTTTTTTCCTGGGCAGTTTTTTTGTGAACCAGACGATCTACGTGCGAGCACTCTGCACATTCTTAAACAGCCCCTCAGTATTTTGTACCACTCCAACCCCCGTACCATTTGCAAAAAAAATTAGTGAATCATAGCATTTTGTGTACGACCCTAACTCCCTGATTACTGGACTATATCACATTGACCCTTACGATATAAATGGGGCTCTGTTGATATTATATTGGAATAAACTATTTTGTCAAGAAGTCATCGACATGGGAAGTTTATTAAAATAAAATACAGACAATTATTCCAACAACCATCTTCGGTAAATTTTTACCAATAATAAACTTGTCTTTATCATTTGTTCAAAAGTTCAAAAAAAATTAATATTTATCAATAAAAACATCCACCCCATAGCCCATACGAGTTAAATATTACCTGTTCTCTAAGCCATTCTCCGTAGGGCTGAGACAGTGACATTTGACGTTTCAACTCGACATCTTGAATAACCGACTTTTCCAACGTATCTACCAGCAACATTCTTCCTGGTTTGAGTCGACTCTTTAAAACCACATTAGCTGGATCTACATCATAAACACCAACCTAAAAATCACATGTAATAAACAGAAAATAAAAATATACTTTAAGAGGTTGTTTTTTAATTCCTATTTACTTGGATATAATATAAACCTATATCGCACAACAAGATTACGTTAAGGTCACCAAGTTATTGCAATTTCATGCGATCGATATATTTGAAAAAAAAAATAAATTTATAGGTTAAATGGAGGTCATTCAGAACTGATTTGAAATGTTCATTAAGGTTATTTTTGTGTTATCATCGGAACATTACCCGTGTGCTAAATTTCAAAGCTATAGGTTAACCGAAAGTGGCTAAAAATGTATTTAAAAGATTTTCAATGTTACGTTCAAAGCTAATATCATATTTTTCTATTGTTAAATACTTCTATAAGTGTACAGAGTATCCGAATTTCGATGGTTTTGCGGGGTATCTCCCTAATTACTGAAGATAGAGAGATGCGGTTTTCGCTTCACTATGCTACCTTTTTGTGAAACCAAAGAAGCCACAAACAAATTTTTCCTAGCCCTCTTCATTTTTGAGATAGAGGGTTAAATTGAAAATTTTGCGTTTTTAGGTACCCCTCGTATCTCGATGGCCTGGCAACTTACCGAAAAGGTGAAAACTAACTTCGATAGAGTTTTTTGCGTAGAATCCAGTGGCGTAGTCAGTTTTTGGTTAGCTACTATCGCTTTCGAAGTATAAAGCTGGTTTCTTTTAAATGGGATACCCCGTATATTTATTTGGTTGGTCGGTATCGACAATTAAGTTAATTTAAAGAAATTTTAATCTGTTTTCCTAGCAGGCCATGAAAATTGTATGTTAATTTTCCAAAATCTGAATTTTCTGTACCAAAGTTTGTTATAATCATTATTAAACAATAAATCAGTTAACAAAGATTCATACTATTTAATTTTTAAGCTAGAGAAACACACAAACATCTAAGAAATCTACTAAAAACACGTATTATAAACTAAAAATATATGACGATAATTTAATTATTTTTCTATTTGATTGACAATAAAATTGTATTCTGTCAAATACTTACTATTGATTAAATTAGAAAAAAAAGGCTATGCAGGGTGTAGAAATTACAGATACTGTTCGAACTGCTCCCCATTATACCTTATACACATCTTTCTTATTCTACTTAGTGCATTAAGCATAATCATTTGGCGAGCTTGTAAATATCTAAAGGTTCTTCTTGTGTCGTTTTGTAGATCTTCGATCGTGTAGTGTTACCTTTGGTAGATGATGCCTTCAAGATATCCCCATAGAAAAAAGCCTAGGACCGATAAATCTGGCGACCTAGGCTCTTACAGCTCCATTTGTACCAATCCAGCGACCTAGAAATTCATTTTCTAAAAAGGTACTAGCAGTCCGTGCATTATGAGCCAAAGGAATATTATCTAATAAATCAGGAAGCGTGTTTTCCAGTATCTCTAGGTACCGGTTTCCAGTAAGACTACCGTTATAAATGACATACCTTATGTTTGTGCCAAGGATAAAGCAGGACACGCTAAATCCAAACCTGCCTTGTTGTTCGCGTGGAAATATAACGTGTTCATTTTCTTTGGACCAGTATCTATTATTGTGTCGATTTAGAATATCTGCACCAATAGTCTGCACTGTAGGCTTAAGTACTCCCACTTCATCCTCGACTTTTTGACAGAGAGTTGACGGATCGATTGCAACGGCAGCTAAAACATTAATCTCTTCAGTTTCTCGATTTTCTTTCTAATATTATTTCGGTCGCGGTACTTTGAATGATCCGTGATTGATCAGATTTAATTTTATTCTTGAAAATGTTGTCTTATCGGGCTGTCTTCGTTCTGGGTCTCTATAAGAAATAAATACTTATTTACAGATATATAGAGTATATTCAAAATAAATTAAATTGAATTGTTTTATTATACAGTCATATCACTTATCAACAAAGCTGCTATTCTACTTTTCAAATATTTTAATTATAATTAATTTTATTGGAAATTTAGTGACATCGTATCTTTCGTGTTACAGACTTGCTGCAATAATATGCTTTTTATGACAAGCAAATTTTGGACACAATTGTAACCTATTAGAAACGATAATCCTTGTACATCGGCTATCACTAGTTCCGAAAAGACCTGGTTTAAGAAGCAAAGTTATTTTGTTTACTTAGTATTACTCCTGTCACTTACCGAATTAGATACATCTCTGACGCTTCATCCGGATTTTCCTGGCACTGTATAAAACAAACAAGCATGTCATATTTCTCCAAGTTTTCGAATTTCGCAGACATTTGATATTTAACAATGACAAATGTCAATTAGTTTCTACAATGGCTCAACAGAATCTACATATTCTTTTGTTTAATCAAGTCATGGCCGCCTTATTTTATTTAAAACAGATCTTGGTATTTATAAAGGATATTAAATAGTTGTAGGTAAGTATTCTCAGACAACACAATTGTCAACATTAGAAAAGTATTAAATCCAACGTCATTTGTTGTAAATAAAACATTTTTAGTGTATAATAGGTATATATTTTTTTATTAGATTTCTTAAGTATTTGTGTTAGTTGTGCTGTCCAGGGTAAATACTAAATAGTAGGTATGTATCTTTGTTTATTGATTTATTGTTTAATTATGATATTATAACAAACTTCAGTACAGATAATTGAGATTTAGAAAATTAACACACAATTTTCATGGCCTACTAGAAAAACAGATTAAAATTTCTTTAAATTGACTTTATTGTCGGTACCGATTGAAATAAATATCAAGTGTTAAATATTTTTGAAAAGCTAAAAATGAGCGGAAACCAAATATTAAAAAATATACAGGGTACCCCATTTAAAAAAACCCAACTTTAGTCTATACCTCGAAAACGATAGTATCTAACCAAAAACTGACTACGCAACTGGATTCTACGCGAAAGACTCTATCGATGTTAGTTTTCACCTTTTCGGTAAGTTGCCAAGCCATCGAGATACGAGGGGGTACCTGAAAACGCAAAATTTTCAATTTCACCCTGTATCTCAAAAACGAAAAGGGCTAGGAAAAATTTGTGGCTTCTTTGGTTTCACAAAAAATTATTTCTTTATTTGAACATTCACCACACGATTACAATATATAAAATGGGTTTCATCACATAATATAAGATAAGTTAATCTAAGTTTTAAAATTTAAAGACAATAACAAAACTACAATCATTAAGTGTACAGCGTATCAAACCAGGATACAAACAAATGGTAAATAATATGGTCTTAAGATTAAATATTATCTAGGGTAAGTATCTTAGTCTCTATAATCCATGAATTATTTGAAGCTATAAAAGGTCCTTTCATTCAAATATACTAATAGATTTCTACGAAACTGCTTTATGGATCTAGCTTCCTTGATATTGTTGGACAGCTTGTTGTATATTCTGACACAAGCATAATGTGGAGATTTCTCATAACGAGATGAGGTGTGTCGAGGAAACGTAAGATTACCACAGTGCCTCGTTGGGTAGGTATGATTTTCAGAATTGCTCTTAAACTGGTCTTTGTTTTTGTACACATAGAAGGCACACTTTAATATATAGACAGATGTAAGGGTAAGTATTTTAAAATTTTTCATGGTTTCTCTGCAGGTTTCCTGAGGTTTCAGTCCGAAGATCAGTCTAATTATTCTTTTTTGGGAAAGAAAACCCTATTGGCGTTCACTGCTTGACCCCAAAGAATAATGTTGTAGCCAATATGGGAGTAAGCCATAGCATAATATGTTGTAAGCAGAGTAGACATAGGTACTGCTTGTTTCAGTTTTAGTATTGCATAGAATGCTTGATTAAGCTTCGAACAGATATGGTCTATTTGTGGCTCCCAAGTGAGTTTGGAGTCAAAATATGTTCTTAGGAATTTTACCGTTGATTCAGTTTTGTCTACATATAGTCTTGATTGCGTTTTGATGAAGGGGACAATAACAGTCTTATCTTTGTTCAGAATAAGTCGGTTTAAAAAGCACCACATGTTCATTTCATCACAGACATTGTCGATTTTTGATCGCAATTCAGGTTCGTTCTTTGCCCAGATAATAGCTGTAGTATCGTCGGCGAATTTTATGGTGGTGTCTGGAAGAGATAGGTCATTGACAAAAAGCAAAAATATAAGTGGGGCTAGTACCGACCAACAGCACAGTGTTGCGAAAACCGCATATCTCTATCTTCAGTAATAAGGGAGATACCCCGCAAAACCATCTAAATTCGGATACCCTGTACACATTTTAAAAGCAATTCACTGAAGTGGGTCAAATGCACTTCTAAGACTGATCAAGGTTGAAGTCAGGATTACAAAAAATTAAAAGACATTAAATTTGTACATGTTTACTAAATGTCAATAGTGGAAGAGGTTCAAAATTGACTTAAAAGATTGTCGAGGTTAATGCTAAGGCTAACGTAATATGTTGATGTAATGTTGTATGTTGTATGTGGACAAAATTTCAAATCAATAGGTCAAGTAAAAATCGTTCAAAATTAGATTACAAAACTTAACACGGTTATTGACAGGAATCAATAGACAAGCAAGTGATGTTGAATAAAACCTTATATAAATTGAATTTGTTTTAAATATTTCAAAGTAATATGAATTATATATTATTATTTTACTGTTAGTTTGCAGAGTTTGTAGATACCTCACTAGCCATGACCATCATATTGTCTTTGGTTATGTAGAATCTGGAAGGTCTGAGTCCGTTCCTGTCTAAAATGGCCCCGATGTACCTCCCATCTGTGAAGGAAATCAGAGCTGGGCCGTCCCACGGCTCCATGCTGCAGGCCGCCCAATGGTAGTAGTTGCGCTTTTCTTCCGGCATTGTAGGATCATTCTGCCAGGCTTCCGGAACCATTGTCATCACAGCCTAAGAACAGTGAGGAAAATAATTAGCACCATAATTTCAACTGGTAAAATTATCGGAGTGGATTAACAATAAAATGTATTATTATAGTTATTGTTAAAAATAAGATTTATGTCTAACAAGTTCAGCTTTAAAGTAGCTATGGAGTTACTACTAACCCAGTAAACACTAAGCAGAGCTCTTTTATCTCAAAACGAATTGTAGTTTTTTAAAAACTTTACTGAATTAGAGGGTACCTTTCAAGTGCAAAAAGGTAACAAAAATCCCCTTTTTTGGTGAATATCTAGGATATATACGATATTTTTTGAGACGAATCGATCGGAATCTATAAATAAATTTCGAAAAACCTGAAAATTATGAACATGTCCGAAGGTTAAACTCCCATAAACATTTATTATATTTTGATATCTATAAATTAATTTGAAAGGGGAAATCCTACGCATGCATTCCAGCACGCTTACAGGACGGCCATGTCGACGGAGATGGCGCTTCATAGTCTAGTCAATAGACTAGAGGTGGTGGTCTACTCCAAGGAGATGGCCCTGGGTGTGTTCTTGGATATCGAGGGGGCGTTTAACAACACCACCTTTGACTCCATTAGCGAGGCTGCTGAGAGTTTTGGCGTAGATAGGGCTGTAATTAGGTGGGTTCGCGTCATGCTTGAAAGCAGAATAATAACATCTTCTCTTGCAAGCGTGGCAGTGTGCTCGTCCGTGGTCAAAGGTTGTCCACAGGGCGGAGTTCTTTCTCCGCTCTTGTGATGTCTGGTGGTGGATGGGCTGCTTCATACTCTCAATGAGAGCGGAGTTTGCTCAAGGCTGCGCTGATGATCTTGCCATTATAGTAATAGGCAAGTTACCAAACACGATTATAAGGCTCATGCTTTGGCCATGGTGGAAAAGTGGTGCCAAAACCACGGTCTGTCTGTTAATCCGGATAAGACCGAAATGATACCATTTACCCACAAGAGGAAAGTAGACCTTGAGAGGCTCACTCTCTTTGGAAAAGAGTTGAGACCTTCGGGGTCGGTAAAATTTCTGGATGTCTTAATAGATTCCCGACTGACCTGGAGAGATCATATTGAAAATCGTTTAAAACCTCGTATTGTGCATTGGCTTTACATGTCAGTGACAAGCTCCAGAGACTTGCCTGTCTGGGCATAATGGAGGCCATTTTGGGACTAAGTCCTCTGCACTTGCTTGTAGAGGAAGAGGCTCGGAAGGCTTCTGTTCGTTTAAACGACTGGGGTCGTTGGATATAGAGACTGGAATTTTGGGAATACGCGAGTTTGGACTGAACTGATCAGATCAGACCTTCTCCTAGCCAGAAGAGATGCCATTATTCCGGTCTCAATTGCCTCTAAACGGTTTTGTGTAATTGTTCCTGAGAGAGAACAATGGAGGAATTCCTCTTTGTCCTTCCTCAAACCAGAGGGCCTTGTCTGGTTTACAGACGGCTCTCTAATGAAGGAGGGATCTGGGGCGGGAATCTATGGGGAGAGTCCCAGGGAAAGTCTTGTTCTTGGACGGTATGCGACTGTAAATCAGGCTGAGATTACAGCAATCTTGGGCTGGGTACAGGAAAACCTTTCCAGAGGATATCACGACAACATATCTATATATGCTGTGATAGTCAAGCCGCCATTAAAGCTCTGTCCTCGAACAGGGTCAATTCGTTACTAACACTTGAATGCAGGAGAGCCCTAGAGAGGCTGTGTGAGTCCAATAGGGTTAGCCTCATTTGGGTGCCGGATCAGCGGGCTCGGGAAGGTAGTAACACTTTCACTGGGCCGGAACCTGCTCTTGGAATTGCTCCTTCAGCTGTCAAGGCTAAGATTAAAAATAGCACTGTCGAGGAATTCCGTGCTGAATGGCACAAGCTAGCAGGACTCAGACAGTCTCAGGTCTTCATATCAGGCCCTTATAGCCGTTCTGAGTCTAATAGACTTCTAAACAGAGGTCAAATTAGAACCATTACCGAGGTCCTAACTGGACACTAGCTGGTGAAATATTACCTGCATAAGATTGGACTCGACAACGATCCATACTGCAGGTTTTGTGCTGAGGTAGATTAAACTACCGAGCATCTAGTCTGTAGATGTGACGCTTTAGTCAACGCCAGACTAGTTTGCTTGGGTGGAACCTATGTGGAACCCGAGCTTGTGGGACGTGCACGACCTGAAAGGGTCCTTTTTTTTCTAAAAAGGAGTGGGCTTTTGGCCTGACACGTCTACTTTAGGGGATAGCACAATGGGCCCCAGTGAGCCTAAGTGCTGTATTTGTCGGGCTCCCCGTCTATGTCTATGTCTATATGATGATGATAATTAGTTTTTACCTCAACCTAGGGATATACAGAAACACGAGGCAGTGTAGCAGCTACTAAAGCGTTCTTCACTTGGTCCATTTTCACTCACACATGCTCAGTATAATGGACACAAAAGACATGCTCAATATAGTTAACCAACGGGAAGATATTTAATTTTATTTAAAAACAAAAACACCCAGAAACAAGTCGGATATCGACAGTCGAGAGTGGTATTTAAAATAATTATCAATAACCGTGTTTTTAAGAAAAACAAAACCATCATTAAAAGTAGACATTTCAAGCATTTCTATGACACTAAATATAGAGCAATATTATAATTTTCAAGATTTTTAAATGCGGTTGATCATAAGTTCTCGAGAAAGTATTAAAAATAAGATGAAAAAAATTATGACCACGCAAAATGCCTTTTTTATACAAGCAGACCACGAAGGCCAAAATGCTAGGTATGCGGTATTAAGACTTGCAGATTAACAGAAGGAAAGTCCATGGATGGTAACACAATTCCATAATCGGGACACTCTGGGAGTTGGAACAAAGTGGGAGGTCATTCTTCTTTGCAGCTGGACGATAAATGGATGCATGTAGGTCGATACTCGCATATATCCATGGCAGGAATGACTAAGGAAGGCATAAAATGAATGATAAGCAGAACAGAAACCGTAGTAGTACCTGTAAAACAGAGACAGATTGCCTACGATTAGACTATGCTCTAGTAATGTAAGCTTCCTTTGTTTGTATCATCAATCAAGCGAATAGATCTTTTGAACAGTCTGAAGGATGTTAAAGATTGAAAGAGGCTGCTCCCATATATGCGGACAATACTCAACGCTGGGCCTAATTTGCGAAGTTTAAAGGATATGCAAGTTGGCAGAAGAAAAGAATTTTCAACCTTTGGAAATGAAAACCCAATTTCTTCGCGGCTGCTGTGGCATGTGAGCATGCCAGCGAAGATCTATCTGAAAAGTGTGTGTATTGGGAGACAATTTGTGAGATAGTAAACATGATTGTGTCTGAGAAGTGTTAAACTGGACAAGGTTCTTTGCTCCCCATTCTATGATTTTAATGAGGTCCTCGTTAGTGATACTAATCAATTTCAGTTTTGGAAAAAGTTTGGGAAATTGTATCTGTGGAGTGAACTATCGTCGGCAGAGTCTGGTAGAAGAAGGGAGGAATAGGGTAGGAGCCAACACTGAACCCTCTGGAACGCCTGTGTTCGTTTTTGTGAGAGTAAGATAAATGACTACTATACAAAAACTTCTGTTGGAAAGAAAACTGCAATCCAAGTACAAAGTTTTGAAGGAAGTCCATGGGCAGAAACTTTGATAACTAGTGTGTCATGCCACACTTTATCAAATGCTTTAGATATGTCGAGAGAAACAATTTGGGCTTCCCCATAGAACTGGATGGACTTTTCAGTTGTGAATTATGAGGGTACGAGGGAACATCTGCTATGGACCTTTGGTCGCAGAAGCCTTATTGCGCGACATGGATAAATGTATGACCTTAAACGTGATTTAAAAGATCAGTATAGATATACTTGTCTTACGCATAATTGGGAGTACGGATATTACTCCGTGGTTAGAGGGAAAAGTTTTGGATCCTTTGTTGGGAACAGGCTGTACAAGAGCAGATTTCCAGCTTTTAGGAAGAATGCCCTTGTCATAGGACACCTGAAATAATCTGGTAAGGCTAGAAGTCAGTTAAGAAGCGCACTTTGGTTCTGATCAGGCGCGTATACAAGGGGGGGGGAGTAAAGTGGGAAATTACTTCCAATTCATTCATTCCAAATTCACGTCCACGAATTCTGAATACTAAGTTTCATATAATATTACATTGCACGAAGAAGAGTACAAGTTTGTGCTATATGAAAGTGCAGGATGAACAAATTTTGGAAGGGGCCCTGGACGAGAAACAAACATCATTTCAAACGAGGGAAGAGTAGAAATCTGCAACCCATCCCAATCAGCGGAATTACAGTGCCAAATAGTACGATGTGCCATGGACTCTGGAACAGGAAACAGTAATTAGACCGTGGTCAGAGGAATCCAGATTTGCTGCTCTTTTTCTGTCAGTTATGATTTCGATCAAATCCGTTTATACCGTTAAAAATTTGCATTGAATCCAATCCAAAACTTTGCTATTGAAGCCATTTTTGGATGGATCGAGTGTATCGGATGTGTTCAATCCGATCGGAGTTGCAGGTTAGAAACGTGGTCAATAATTATTTACCATATAAACAAGGCAAAATTTTTCAATGCAACAATATTGTTTCGAGAACACAAGAGAACAACATACGGGCAGGGCAAAGTGTAATAAAACATTATTTATAAAAATACGAATAAATAGGTGAAAACCATAAAAATATTAGGCAAAAAACCAAAGTCTACTGATAAAAAGTAAATATTATATATTGTAGCCACAAATTTCCTCTTTGAAATACATTTTTAAACGTCAGAAAATAATTTTTGGGGACCTCATTAAAAATTGGGACACTATTTTTAGATTTTTCTATTGACATTTTTCTGTCAGGGGAAGAAAATTTACTCTCAGATTATCAATATAACTTACCTCTGGCAATTTTCTCTGACCAGCATGAACCAAAAATTCCAATACGCAATCGGCGGAACCACTGTCAGATAAGTTGGGCTCCACTACGGGATACAATTCTTTCAGCTTGTCACCAAAATGCTTGTTTTTCATTACCCCTTCTCTGGCTTTCATCCAGTTGACGTTACCTCGCAGAGTGTTGATTTCACCATTGTGAGCCAACATCCTAAGCGAAAGTAATAATCAATTAAACTAATATATTCATTGAATGTACCTTTCTTTTCCTTTTGCATTGAATAAAAATATTTTATTGGTCAATACAATTGAGCCCACGTTCCCTTCTCAATTATGTCTGATTACGTTTTAGAATTTTACATATCTGTTTAATTTCATGAATCTATACGTGTCTATAAAATTTAAGTCAGTTTAGGCTAGGCAGCCGGCCTCCGTTGCTTGGCTACTGGATATCCGCAAGGAAGGGTGTGAGAAGTCGGGAGAGGAACACTTTCGTATCGCAACATGAAGAATTTAGACAAGTTAGCTTTGCTCAAATTTTATCCCTTTATACATACATATTGATTTAAATTAATCAAAAACCTCACAAATAATGCTTATCAATTTTGCTACAAGTGTAATGTGTATATTAGTTTATTAGCCAGGCAAGCTATGTGCTTCTGAAGCTAACAAGTTTTAGTTTTCAGATGTTATATAAAGCGATTTTTTTTATCTTTCTGTTATATACACTGATATATATTTTATTTCTAATAAAAAACCATAAAGTTGTTGTTTTTCATTGGATCTAAGTAATTCTAAAGTACACTGCTGATGTTATAATCCATTTTAGATTTATTCTACGAGTCAAGTCATATATAAATGTTTACTTGTTCAACAGAAGTGCTTTAGTGAAATCCAATGCAAGGAAAAGACGTTGATATTAAAGCTGATTCAAAGTAAGATCTTTTCTAATCCTATTTTGTGTGACTGGAGTGAATCTGTGGATATCATTCCAACTGATTATTAAAAAATACTATATTGTTGATTATTCAAGAGAATAATTTGCCAAAATTACTTTAAGACAGAGTTGAGTGAATGAATGAATGAGCGAACGTTTTAGTTCCTAAGAATTTTATTTGTTGTAATGTATCAGAAGGCACCTATAGTAACAACAACCGAAGAGTTGTTTTGTTTAATTATTAGGCTAAATAAATAAAGATGATTAAACTGGCCCTTTTAAATTAGAAAATAGATTTTAGAATTTATTTTCACACTTGCAGGTCGAATCTAAGAAAAAACATGTCATTTACGCCTATTACAGCTACTAAAAAAAGAAATTTACATAAAACGCTGAAAACACATTGTTAAAAACATAATCTGCCTCTTTGGTACAGAAGTCTCGACATGCAGGGGTTTATTTGCGCTAATAAAATAAAATATAATATCACATATATGCGCTACCATTATTAAAAACGGTAAACCCGACGACAATACGAATATCGGTTTATTTCGTAAACATAAACATAACAAAACAATTTTAATTAAAATTTACCTTAGAGGATGTGCTCTTTCCCAACTAGGGAAAGTATTGGTACTAAACCTGGTATGCACCAAAGCCAGGTATGTATCGTACAAGGGATCTGCTAGATCGGGGAAGTAGATCCAAAGTTGATCTGAAGTCAACTGGCCTAAAATCATATGTATCATTGTTCATTTAAAAATAACACGGTGAAGCAAAATCGTATATATCTAGTTTTTTAAATGTTCGACCCCACTGGGTTTTACACACATTTTTTTCAAATCCCTTACTGTCATTAGTATATTAGTTCAATTTGGGATAGACAATTATTCCTTGTATTTTTTATAAAAAAGTAGCGTTTTCAGAATAGGCAACTTAAAATTGTGTTGCAACCCAATAATATATATCCGTTTCTACGCCATTTTTTTATCACAAACTGAACAAAAATTCTAATGACGATATGGTATTTTTAAAAATAGTCAGTGGTGTTGTACATTTTCGAATATTTAATTAGGGTTAATTACGCTGATACCTCCGCCACTGCGTAAATTAAAAAAAAATATTTGCCTAACAAAATGCTGAGTTAATTGCCACCTACAAAATAAATTTTAATATTTTTAACTGATTAGATAGTCTGTCTGTTTGCGGCATATTTAAAAAAACTACTAATCCGATTGTACAAGTACTAGGAATGGGCAATAATAAAGTTTTACCCATCAGGTGACAGTTGCGACAAAAGGGATTTTGGGACACATTCCTAGGGGTGTGAACTTCCATGCAAATAGGTCAGCGAGCAAAAAAAACATTATATTGGAAACGTGAAGGCTGTTTTGGTGCGGTGGTAGGGGAGTTCCCAGAAAGAGGTTATGCGTATAACCGGAACTTAAAAATATCAATATAGAATAGAGCAGCAATCAGGGGACAGGAGGATTCCATACAATGACCTCGCAAATTATGTGCTAAGAGATAAAATAATTCCCACAACAACACAACATCACCTATAAAAGCGTCTAACGTCAATAAACACTGGTAGGTAAACACGAAAACTTTTTTGCATAACAATACGTAATCGGAACTGTAGTTATTCTAATTGTGCTGTGGAAAACTCATTGGCAGGTAATTTTCATTTAAGGAGGTTAGCAAGCATTACGTTTCGACATCTGTCAGCTAATAGGTGAACCGCAAACGGAAAACAATATCCATGTTGTCATATTTTTATGAGATCATTTTTTGCAAATCAGTGACGTCACTGATGTTATATAAAAAGTCATTGAAAACTAAAATTAAACAAAAACAAATTATATTTTTCCAATTGCAAATGGCGCAAAATTGTATACATTTTGTAACATTTTCATTATGAAAGAATAGTGTAAGTATCATATCAGTGAGGATGCATAAATTACTTGAGAGATTAAAGTAGACTTACTTAACTGGTTGAGTGTCAAATATAAATTAATGTTTACAAAAAAGGAAACACTTTATCATCATCTATCTAAAAGGCTAAATATATATATATATATATATATATATATATATATATATATATATATATATGTATATATATATATACATATATACATATATACATATATATATATATATATATATATATATATATATATATGTATATATATACATATATATATATATATATATATATATATATATATATATATATATACTTATATATATACTTATATATATATATATATATATATATATATATATATATATATATATATATATATATATATATATATATATATATATATATATATATATATATATATATATATATATATATATATATATATATATATATATATATATATATATATATATATATATATATATATATATATATATATATACATATATATATATATATATATATATATATATATATATATATATATATATATATATATATATATATATATATATATATATATATATATATATATATATATATATATATATATATATATATATATATATATATATATATATATATATATATATATGTATATATGTATATACAGTGTGTATCAGCCAAATGGAATAAATTCGATAATAAATAAAAATGGGGGCGTGTTTAATTATTGTCGAAGTCGATTGGTAAAAAATATATATTTGCTCATTTTCTCCAATAAAAACTTTTTATACAGGGTGTGTCCAACAGTGGTCAATGCCAACTTTCTTATTTCAAATGCAAGAACCCCGGATATTATTTAATTTTTGGATTCTTTAGGATATATCTAAACATATTTTATGTTCAATGTCCTATAAAAAACTATTTCGGCAATAATAAGTGTTTTCAAATTTATTGCAAAAATTAAGATTAAAAAAATTAAATTATTTATTTCTTCATAATGTATAAACAAAAGTAAAAAGTTAATTTAGGAACTGTTGAATATGTTTTTCTCGAAACAACAACGTTTTAGCAAATTTCTAAATCTTAAATAGAAATTTCTTCTAACGTTATTTAGCAATCTCAGGCCTGATGATCTAATCGCAATATTATTCGTCTTCTTAAGTCAGCTAAGTCGAGGGGTTTAGTTTTGTATACAACATTTTTAATATGTCCCCATAAGAAAAACTGAGAGGTCAGGGCTATCGCGCTGGCCATTCTATCGATTTCGTCCCTATCCTATCCACCGATTTGGAAATATTCCGTTGAGGTACTGCCGGACAATAATTTGGTAATGGGGCGGTGCTCCATCTTGCTGAAACCATATCATATTCTGCTGGAACTTGTGGGTTTGCTTCGGGAAAAATTTTCAATTTCGCACGACATTATTTTGGAAAACTAAATAATATCGCCATTCAAATTGCCGTCAATGAAAAAGGGTCCCAAAATTTTATTGTTTTTTATGACACCAAACATGAAACAATTCCTGCCTAAACATTAACCTTTTAATATTGAGTATGTTTTTGGATTTTCAACGGCCCAGTGGTTACTATTATGTCTGTTGACGATTTACATGTTGGGAAAGTAGCACTCATCCGAAAACAACAATATTTTTGAATAAATCAGGGTCTTCGTTTTCTTGCCGAATTACCATTTGAGAAACAAATTGGAAGCGAAGTTCTTTTTATGCCGGTGTTAGGTGCTGAAGTGGAAGGATACGAAAAGGCCTAAATTTATGAATTTTCAGAGTCCTGTGAACAGTCCCTCGGGTAACTCTTCTGCGCCTTACACCGCCACCGTACTGAACTTCCCGAACTGCAGCCGAAATAGATTTGGTTGGATTAACTTGAAAATAATTCATAATGGCCTGGTCTCGATTTCTTCTTCTTTGTATATTTCTTTTTCTATCATGTAAAGTTTTATTTTCCTCAAATAGGTTTTTTATCCTTAGAATTGTATTGATGGATATATTTCTATGAAAATTTCCAATAAATCTTCTTGCTTCTCTTGCATTTTCTTGCACTTGTAAAATAGCATAACAATTTTCTCTCGTAAAGAGTATTTCATTTCGATCAGAGTCAAATATATATTTTTTAGGTGAAGACTACGACAGTAAACAAAACTTAAAATAATGTCAATTTTTATTGACAAAGCATTCAAACGTCATTTTACCTTGATCACCTATACCAACCTATCGTATATTTTAAACAAGTGAAGCTAAAATTTTAGTTTGTAAAACATTAAAATGTAATATAAACAACTATCGCAAAATCAAATCTTTTAATCAGAACAACACGGACATAAAAAAATCACGATACATTCCATTTAAAAAACACCTGATGCATAGCGTAACTCTTTTGTTTCTGGTTCAAATATTTTTGGATTCTACAAGAAAAAATACATCGATTGGCTATTTTGAATTTTTCCAAAATACAAGGAAGGTATATATATATATATATATATATATATATATATATATATATATATATATATATATATATATATATATATATATATATATATATATATATATATATATATATATATATATATATATATATATATATATATATATATATATTTTTTTTTTTTGATGAGTACCTATACTCAAAACTTGTGCTTGTATTTTTTTACACCCTGTATATGTATGTTTATTGGAAATAAGAAAAGAAAAACATCGAAATAGACAGGAGAAAACGAATAGAATGGGCTCCACCTGGTACGCTTTCGCAGACTATGGGAAGAAGAGAAAAAGAGTGACATGTTTGAGGTGAACAAGAGATGCACCAATGGGTCCAACAAGGTGTACGATGTCGATATGTTTATTAAGTTAGTATTAATAGCAGACTGACCCTTGTAAACTACTATTCTCCGGCTCAACGAGCAGATATAAAATCTCTTTGCGGGGGCGGGAATCTCGTGACTTGCCCTCTTCCTTAAAACGAAGAAGATGCGATCCAAGTCCTCATCTTTCTTATCCTCCAATGAAGGTTTCGGAACTACAAACACCTAAAAAAATACTTATATCTATTTTCTGCTTGATAATGAAATATTAATATAACCGGTGTCAATGAAATTAGGTTTGTCATCTTCTTTGTGATTAACATAACAATTACCTATCTTATCTCATTTTATCGGAGGCACTAGCACTATGTTATTTTGCTTATTTGAAATGGAACACCGCCAACTAAAATCATTTTTAAGATTAGGCCGATAGTGTATATGAACATTTTTGTACTGTGGAGGGTATTCCATAGAAAAAAATGCATTTTTCCAATTTACCAAAATTACTGTTAACAAATAACTAAAATGTGTCATATCGGAAATAAATAATTTGCTGACCAGAATAAAAAACGTACTACCATCGTAATTTATTGAAAAAACTACACCAAATTTTGAACGAATAATTAGCTTCTCTAGTAGTACACGCTACCATAAAAATAATTATTTGATTCAGCCCTTAATGGCATGTGTACTCTTAACAAAATTTACTAAATCCGTGCGACCACCAATATTTATAAACCAACCTTAGAGAAAATATAGTCCTGACAGACACTCTATAAGGGCTTTAAGATGCCCTAAAAATAATTATTTAATTCAGGATTAAACCAAACACAACGAACATATAGTCCTGAAAGACATTCTACAAGTGCTTTAAGATACAGTAAAAATAATTATTCAATTCAGCCCATAAAAGCTACTTTACTCCTAAACATTTTTACAAAAATCGTGCGACCACCATAAACCAAACTCAACGAAAATATAGGCCTGAGAGACACTCTACAAGGACTTTAAGTTACTGTAAGAAAATGATTTAATTCAGCCCTTAAGGCCTACTTTACTTCAAAAAATAATTACTAAAATCGTGCGACCACCGCTATTTATAAACCAAACTCAACGAAAATATAGTCCTGAGAGACACTCTACAAGGGTTTTAAGTTACCTTAAAAAATGATTTAATTCAGCCCTTAAGGGCTACTTTACTTCAAGAAATAATTACTAAAATCGTGCGACTTTATAAACCAAACTCAACGAAAATATAGTCCTGAGAGACACTCTACAAGGGCTTTAAGCCACTGTAAAAATAATTAATTAATTCAGCCCTTAAAGGCTACTTTACTTCTAAAAAAAAAATTTGGTGCTGAAAATCTAACATCTGATTTTAGATGTTTTTAACGTGCTGATTCCAAATATGCCACCAGATTTTTTCTATCAGCTCTAGTTTTTGAGATGCAGGTTATAGGTTAATTGATATTTTTTTTTTCTGATAAAGGACAACCAATAAAGAGATAAATATGTACTTAATCGTCAAAATAGAAATTTCCCAGAATCTAATTAACCAAATGGATACCTGGAATTGTCCCTGACCCAATGTTCCTATACTAGGAACTACTCAATACACTGCTCTTAATTACTTTTATACCCGCAATTGCCTATGACCCGATCCTTCTATACTTGCTTCGCTGTACTCGATTGAGTATATTACTGAGTTTTCCCAAGTATAGTTGTGCTATCATTTTGTGTAAATTTTGGTCGTTTTGTAGTATCAAGACACTAAACTGAAACAATGGCATCCACAAGCAGACGTACCTGTGTAAATCATCCCGATGTTTTTTGTTGTGTGCGGTGAATACACTTTGAAAGAGAGCAGAAAAACGATTTCTGACTTTGTAAAAAGTACTTTATCTTGCCTATTTTGGCGTTCATTTAGGAGATCATGACAAATCTTGGGACCCACATTTCATATGTAAAATATGTGTTGAACATTTGCGACAGTGGACAACCGGAAAGAGAAAGTGCCTAAAGTTTGGTGTACCAATGGTTTGGAGAGAACCGCGAAACCATCATGACGACTGCTATTTTTCTCTCGTTAATATTAAATGCATAAATAGAAGCAATAGACACAAATGGACATATCCTGATCTAGATTCTGCAAGAAGGCCTGTAGCGCATTCGGAAGAAATACCCGTTCCATCATTCAGCAGTCTACCCGAACTGACAGAAGATGATACAGAAACATCAACGTCTGATGAAGTTCAAAGAATTCAATCAGAAAACGACAGCGAATTTGAAGCATATTTAGCAACTCCGCAGTGTTTCAGTCAAGAAGAACTAAACGATCTTATAAGAGACCTGAATCTCTCAAAGGAATCCGCTGAATTACTTGCATCCAGATTAAAAGAAAAAAATCTACTTTGTCCAGGTACTAATATTACATTTTATCGTAAAAGAGATAATGATCTGCTGCCTTTTTTCGTTCAGGAAAATGACTTGGTATTCTGTAACAATATAAAAGGGCTCTTAGAAAAAGCGGGTTTGCCTGAATACACTCCAGATGATTGGCGCCTTTTTATTGACAGTTCAAAACGTAGTTTGAAATGTGTTCTTTTACATAACGGTAAGAAATATGGCTCAATTCCTCTATTGGTCATTCTACTACCATGAAGGAAGAATATGAAACAATTGCATTAGTTTTGAGAAAAATTAAATACGAAGAAGATCAGTGGGCAATTTGTATTGATTTAAAAATGGTTAACTTCCTCCTTGGACAGCAGAGTGGTTATACAAAATATCCTTGTTTTTTGTGCCTTTGGGACAGCAGAGCTGAAAATGAGCACTGGGTTAACAAAAATTGGCCTTCAAGAGATGTCATGATTCAAGGAAAACAAAACGTGATCAACGAACCTTTGGTTTCAAGAGAAAAAATCTTACTTCCGCCCTTGCATATCAAGCTAGGCCTAATGAAGCAATTTGTGAAGGCTTTAAATCGAGATGGAAATTGTTTTGAGAATTTGTCACGAAAATTTCCTGGCATTAACACGGAAAAACTAAAAGCTGGTATATTTGATGATCCTCAAATAAGGCAACTTGTTAAAGATCCACCATTCACCACATCAATGAACGAGACTGAATCTAACGCTTGGTGTTCATTTGTTCAAGTAGTACAAAATTTTCTTGGCAATCATAAAGCAGAGAATTACGTAGAATTAGTGGAAACTATGCTTTCAAATTTTAATATTTTCGGCTGTAACATGAGTATAAAAGTTCACTACCTCCACAGCCACCTAGATCGTTTTCCAGAAAACTTAGGTGAGTGTAGTGAAGAACAGGGGGAAAGGTTCCATCAGAATATTAAAACTATGGAAGATCGTTATCAAGGACCTTCAGCGAGACTGCCCTAGTAAACTCCATTCTAGAAAGTCGTATAAAAGAAAATTTTTATGTGATTAGTGACTAATGTAATTATGTAAATTAAGTTTTTGCAATAAATACTTAAATCCATATGTCTTTGTTTTTTTTAACTGGCAATAGTAATATTATATATTATAAACAGTTATAACGCACACAATTTTTTTTGTTTTTTTTTTAAACTAGATCTGAGAACTTTTTTACATTCTGCATCCAAAAATTACCCAGGAACAGTTAAAAAATCGCAAGCACCAAAATGTGTGTTGGCCTGTGTAATTATTTAATTCACCCCTTTGAGGCGACTTTACTCTTAACAAAATTTACTAAAACCGCGCGACCACCGCTATTTAAAAACCAGCCTTAGCGAAAATATAGTCCAGAGAGACACCTTACAAGGGCTTTAAGTTACTGTAAAAAAAATTATTTAAATCAGTCCAAAGAGTGATTTTACATCAAAAATATTTTTTTGTGATGCTGATTTAATTGGGAGCACCAAAGTTATGATTTATGATATTAAGTATCCTTACTTTTTGTTCCTAGGGCGTAAAAGTATCTTACGCCTTTTATCAAGTTTTATGTTTGCGCTCTAAAAAGCCAATTTTACGGCATAAGGCGTCTTTTTTGTAATTGTATGCACGATAGGGTAAACAAAAACAATACTTAATTAGATCCATCAGGGCATCTTTCGTTGAGTTTTGTTTATATAAATAGCGATGGTCGAACGTTTTAAGCGACATTTGTTTGAGAGTAAAGTAGCCCTTGAGGACTAAATTAAAGAAAACATTTTATGGCAAAAGCCCTTGTAAAGTGTCTCTTAGGACTATATTTTAGTTGGGTTTGGTTTATGAATAGCGGTGATGGCACGATTTTAGTAACATTTTGTTAGAGTAAAGTAACCCTTAAGGGCTAAATTAAATGTTTACTTTTATGGTAGCGTGTCCTGTTAGAGAAGCTAATTACAAAAAAATGGTGAAGCTTTTTCAATAAATTAAAATGGTAGTACATTTTTTATTCTGGTCAGCAAATTATGCACACTCCATTATCTCAATAATTTATTTAGCAGCTTATCGTAAATCATGTTTCTTCAACTTCAGGAGGAGGAGGCGTGCTGCCCCTTTCCCACCTTGGTTAAGCCCATAAAGTTTCAATCTAAAATTATAAAGTTTATACTGCTATCGGTTAAACCAGATGCTACAGTCAATTGTTGAAGTCAACAGAAACTACGTCCTAGACATAGACACAACGTAGCTAAATCTCAAACCAATATGTTACTTAAAAATGACAAGTTGGCCAGTAATTTCGTTGACAGTCGGAAAAACAATATTTTTAATAAATATTTAATTAAATTTGAATAGTAAAAAAACATATTTAATTCAAAGCAAAAAAGTGACTCTTTACCTGTCTCATGAATGGTTCAGAGCTCTTGGCCACCGCACCTATGGCGGAATTGTTGGTTGGTACGGTACGCCAAGCCAGCACGGACATATCCAATTCCTGAAATTACAAAAAAAAATTTAATTCAAAAGGGTAATTACAGGGCCGGATTTACCTATGGGCTTTATGGGCTGCAGCCCAGAGCCCCCGGCTCGTAGGGGGCCCCCAAAACAGTAAATATTAAAATTATAATCCTGCTAAAAAATACAATCTAAAAATCAAAACGAAAAATCGAAAGTACGTATAATATAAAATTTATTTTTAATTTCCCAGAGCAATTTACTTTTGTCCTTTCTTTTTGCGCTCATGTGAATGGTGTAAATACGCGAAAAAGCGCGGAGTGCCGCTATCCTATTTGTAGACTTGTAAGAAGATTCATTGCAAGTGTAAACATTAAATTGCAATAAATACATAATATTTCAAAATAAAGATCGCTTAATTACTTAAATAAAAAGTAAGTATCAATACATATTATAATTATTTCTAGTCTAGTTTTAAGAATTGAGGTTATGGTTTTTGGTTTAGTACCTAGTTCAGTTTTACGTTTACCAAGTTTTACTAATAACTATTGAAAATATCACGATTTCCAGGATTTCCTATGCACCTGTAGACCTATTTTACTTAGTATTAAGTACCTAGTATAGGCTATAGAGTGGAAAAAGGACTGCAAAAATTTTATGGAATCATCCCCAAGCGGGCTATTGTGGTTGAAAGTAAATTGGTCTTGATTTTTTTTATTAATCGTTTTTAATTATTAAATATTTTGTAAATTATTATTTTTTTAAATATATTTAATTACATTGCTTGCTTAAATGTTAATATTATACTTTTCGTTTAATTTTTGTATTTTATTTTTAGGAAATCTGTTAATAATCGTAAATACATAATAAAACATAAATATTATGTCTGGAAGAAAATATAAAAGTGGAGCTGAGAAAAAAAAATTTTATTAAATCGAGAGAAAGAGAAAAGCAAATTCGCCAAAATTTCATCGTTTTTTACAATAGCCGAAGGTAGGACGAACATATCACACACCGAAACAAATATTACTGAAGAAATTCTACAAGATGAAGATCTTCAGAGCCAGCAGCCGAGCCAGCAGCCTTCTGAAATCGATACTGTTCAATCAGAGGACATCAGTAATGCTCCGACCGAAGACCTAGAAAATGTTGATTTTGAGTTTAAGAAATACGTTGATGTGGGTTTGTGGCCTGAATCGTTAAGTAATAATTTTATTGATTACATCCTTTTACACGAAATAAGATACTTTCAAAATAAAGATCCAACCGATACGTACTCTCTTTCGGTAAGAGAGTACAAAGGACAAAACAGGTCGTTTTCAAACAATCATTTTATTAAAAAACTTAAAAATGGTCAAGTGGTTGAGAGATCTTGGCTATGTTACTCAAATAGTATGGGTAATGTTTTTTGTCTGACTTGTAAACTTTTTTCTAAAACAAATTCTTATTATACTACCGGCTTTTCTGACTGGAAACACATAACAAATTGTTTAGAAAGTCACGAAAATTCTACGGAACATAAAAATTCAATGTTGGTTTGGTTGACACGGAAAGAAAATAAGTCCGTTTTAGATAAACAGTTACAGGAGCAAGTAAGAAAAGATTCAGAATATTATCACAATGTTCTCAAACGTGTTATTGCGGTGATAAAGTACTTGACAATCCGAGGTTTAGCATTTAGAGGCACTGACGAAGTATTTGGTTCTCCTCACAATGGTAATTTCATGGGTGCTCTGGAACTGCTAGCCGAGTTCGATCCATTTATTCGGGAACATATTGAACAAAGAGAGTTACGACCGAATGCGAAAATATCGTATTTATCAAAAACAATATATGAGCAAATAATTGAGATTATGGCTAAGCAAGTAACTAAAACAATTACTGCCCAAATAAATACCGATGATTCAAAGTACTTTTCAATTATTATGGATTCAACACCAGATTTGTCTCACAATGATCAACTTGCTATTGTACTACGATACTGTTTTCAAGGAAAAGTATATGAAAGATGTGTCTCATTTGTTAGGATTAGTAGTCATACTGGTTTATACTTATTTAATTCTCTACAAGAATTCTTAGAAACACAAGGGCTGTTATTGGATAATTGCAGGGGACAGTCCTTCGACAACGCCGCCAATATGTCCGGTCGCTATAATGGTGTGCAAGCTCTTCTAAAAGAGAAAAATAAATTTGCTAATTATGTGCCGTGCGCTGCACATTCTCTTAATCTGGTGGGTGCAGAATCAGTTAAGGTTGCAACTGAAATCGTAAACTTTTTTGGTTTAGTGCAACAAATCTACGTTTTTTTTTCTGCTTCGACCCATAGGTGGGAACTTTTAAATAGTGAAATTAAATTAAAATTTACGCTAAAAAGTTTAAGTCAGACGAGATGGTCTTGTCATTACGATGCTGTAAAAGCCTTAAAAGAAAATTATGGTAATATAATGAATATACTTCAGCCATTTAGTGTCGACGAGAATGAAAAAATTGATTACCGAAAAGATGCCTTAAATTTATTTAATAAATTAACAAAACTCGAAACTGCTATTTTAATTATATTTTGGGAAGAAATTTTAGAGAGATTTAATTCAGTTAACAAAAAATTACAGACACCGGGTTTGGACATTTGTGAAGGCAACAAGTTAATTATACAATACAATATACGACATGAAACGGATCAAAAATTAAAAGAGTATGAAGATACAGCAAAAAAATTAAGCCCTAATGTAGAAATGGATTATAGGGATATAAACAAAAGACGGATTATTTCAAAATTTGCGGACAAATCGACAGAGGAGGCTGTGTTTGGGGCAGAAAAATTTAAAAGAGAAACTCTGATTGTTGCGTTAGATAAGCTAATTTAGTAAAAAATTTCAATTTTTGATGGATTTGCAAAATCAATGTAAGGAAAAAATCGACTTAGATAGCGTACACGCTATTATTGATTATTACTCAGATGATGTAGATCAACATTTAATAAGCGAATGTATTCAATTTAAATCTTATTTAAATCAAACTATTCAAACTCAATTAAAGTCCTATACTTGTAGTGATATGTACAATCTAATTTTTGAAAAGAAACTCGTAGACGTTTTTCCAAATGTATACACAATTTTAAAGATTTTTTTAACGCTCCCAATTACTAGCTGTGAAGCGGAGCGAGCGTTTTCTAAAATGTCTTACGTGGAAAACAAGTATAGGACAACAATGACAAATACAAGACTTAATTATTTATCAATTCTTTCCATTAATAGTGATCTCACCAAAGACTTAAATTGTGATGATCAAATAAAAGAATTTGCAACTCAAAAGAGTAGAAAAGTGTTTTTATAAGGCCTTCTTTTTCATTTTTGTTATAAGTTCTTAATACTGTGGTTTGTTAAATTAAGTATATTTAAGTTAAGCATTTATAACTTTAATTTTTTGTTAACCAAAGACTGAGAAGCTACCTGTTTGTTTTAATTATTTTATTTATTTTAAGTTTATTCATTACCTATTATGTATTTTCTGTTTGAAATAAAAATATTTAAGTTTTACTTATGTTTTATGTTATTATGTTTTAAGTTTTCGCACATTTAACATAATTCTAGGACAATGGCACAAGGTGCTAATAATTTCAGGGGGCCCCCAGATAATATTAGCCCAGGTCCCCACAAAGGCACGATCCGGCCCTGGGTAATTACAGGGAGACCGGATTTCGATGTCATTATAGGGCCCCTCGATTATTCGTAAAGATAAACTTGTAGTTTTTGTATTTGCTGCTATTTGATGAAACGAAAGTTGGTGCAAAGAACTTTGTTTTTAAAATACATCAAGGTTATTTTGAAATTTTACAATTTTCAGGCACCCCTTTATCTCGGTTAGATCAACCCATAGCAAAAAAGTAATGACTGATTCCTATAGATTTTTCTACGCAGAACAGAATTCAATGGCATTTCTATTTTTCAGAATCAATGAGTTTCGAGATATAGACTAAACTGGTTTTTTTAATGGGACGAAAATCTCAAGACAACTCACCAATCCTTTTGCTTTGGATCATGAAGTTGATTTACGGATTTTCCCGTAAGAACCATTCTTCATATTGAGAAAATACATCCATACAAAATTCATGTACAACAACTTTCTGATGTTGACTATGATCGAAGACTAAAATTTTGCGAAATAATTACAAGATTTTCAAACAATATTCTTTTTTTTCGGATAAAGCTAACTTCACTGTATGGCAATAAACAAAATTACCGACTGGGGCAGAAATAACCCAAACTGGTATGAAGAACCACATACACAGTTCCCAGAAAAAGTTAATGTCTGGGCTGGATTTTTTGCGGGACGTATAATTGGACTCTTGGGAAGTTAGAGAATTTTTTGATGTCACGTTCCCAAATAGATCGATAGGAAGAAGAGGGCTTATTCAATGGCCTCCTTAGATTTCTTTTATTGGGGTGCCCTGAACAACAATGTTTATCGGAACAAATCCAATAATTTAGAAGAATTAAGAATTAAAATTTTAAATAAAAGTGAGAGAATAACAAGGGAAATGGTTTTAAATACACAATGACATTTTTGCGACAATTTATATCATCGTCAATTAGTAAATGTGGGCCCTTTTCAACATTTAAAAAATAGAGCCGCTTATATATATATATATATATATATATATATATATATATATATATATATATATATATATATATATATATATATATATATATATATATATATACAGAGTGTCCCATTAAACAAGGCCACAAGTTTTATCTATATCTTAGAACTCGTTAAGCTTGAAAAAAACTGAGTACGCAATTGGATTTTATGCAACTCTATAGTAATCAGTTAATACTTTTTTGCTATAGGTTTTATTCGTCTAACCGCGATACAAATGGTGCCTGAAAATTGAAAATTTTCCAAATTACTGAGTGATTCAATAATAAGTTGCATATTGTGGGGAAGGCGATGTCAGGCGGTGTTCGATTGTAAAATAATAATAGTAATAAAGTTTAATATTTATTACTAGTATCCGACAGTTATTAATTTAAAAAAAAAATTAAGGAAATTAATTTAATGTTTAAAAAATCCATTCTAGGGACGCACGTGACTATTCGTACGAGATGGAGAAAAGAAAAATATCACAGTCGAAAAGCATCACCATTTTTTACATTGTTTTATTTATAAATGGTATAATATTATATGTTTATAACAAGCATTGCCATGTCATAATGCAATAGCCGGGATTTTTCTAACATTTACGAAAGGTACTTTCTGGTGTCCGAATACGTAAATATTTCTCTTCCGGGAATATTGATTTTTAATGGAGAGTAGAAGTTTTAGCTAAATTAAGCCGGTAATGCAAAAGCATGTTGCTTTTTGTTTCAAGTTTTTTTATTGGTAAACTATAAAAGTTATAACAGTGTAAGAAATGCGTTCTTAATATTTTTTGTTTATAACAGAGTACATCCCGGTTGGTGTTCGAAAATGGACATAGTGTCTTAAGGACTTTCTATGCGATCCATGAGGTGCATAATTTAAACATAACTTTGATCATACAGGGTAGCTCACAAAACCGTAGCAAACCAATCTTTCTATTTTTAATAAGACACAGAGTATATTCGTTTTATTTTATTAAGCTTATTTAAAGGCCAATTCGAAAACACCATATTTTTTGGTTTAGCTTATACAGGGTGCTAAAGAGTACACATTCTGAAGTATGCATGGACAACTTGGAAAACAATTTAAACCATGTATAAGTAAATATAGGATAAAATATGATATTACCCAACCGCTTTTCGAATAAACTTTCCAAAATACAACAAATGCACTGGGTGTCTGATTAAAAAAGAAAAGAAGTTTGGTTTGCTATGGCTTTGTGAATTGTGAGCTGAAGTGTATGATCAAAGCTATGCTAAGACCATGTATCTTATGAATGACACTTTATTCTATTTTGTACATCAACTGAGATATTCCCTAGTCAAAATTTCATGGGACACCCTGTATATTTACCATTTCAAGTTGATGTGGTTTGAATTTTGCTGATAGACATTTTTTTCAAATTGGACTTAAGTGGCATATGTAGTGTTTCACAAGACTCTTGCAAATTTCTTGTTCTTGTCTTGTTCTTGCTGCAAGAACAAGACAAAACTCTTTTATATTTATTATTTCCCTTATCCCTTATTATTTACCAAAGTGTTATGATTCAAATCTGAGTACAGCAAAACCCATAAAAAGGCATATTACGGAATTATTAACAAAAATTTGTTGTTTTTTTATCAATTAATCCCCCACTTCACCCCCTTCTTCTCAACCGATTTTACTAATACCATATGACCTATATACCAAATTTAAACTCGATAGCACAACTATTCCTTTGAAATTTATCACAAACTAACAGACAGACAGAAAATAGATTTCGCCGAAATTATGTTTTACACTTTTTGAGTCGTTTTAAATCAATTTAGCGAAAAAAAAATAATTTCTTTTTGCCGATATTATAGTTTTCCATCTCTTAGAGATATAGAAGTAATAATTTAACCGCCATTTTGTTTCGCCATCTTATATTCGTTTCACAACTTTAACAGTTAACTTCTAAACCAAAATCAATTCTTACTTAAATATTTTATTAGGTCGCCATTTTGTTACGCCATCTTGGATTCGTACCAAAATTCTATTCGTCGATTACTACGTAACACTTTGTGCAAAATTTGAGGTGAAGTTTTTTAGTAATATTTTTTTAACAATTTACTAGGCCGCCATTTTTACAGCCATTTTGGATTTTCACCAAAATGTTACCAGATTATCTCATAATGACCATTAATTTTTGACCAAAATTTGAAGTCACTGGGATAAGTACCTAGTTTTATAGTTATACCGGGAACGGCCAGAGACCGACGGAATGAAGAAAACATGTTTGTCGGTATCTAGAGACCCATTGAAACGTAAATATCTGAAAAAATTTCGGAGGGTGATATTTCACCACTATAATACTTCCCTTTTACGAGCGAAGTAAAAATCCTCGTCTTCGGTTGGGATTTTTAAAACCAGTTGCGCTCATTCACTATTTATGAAACAAATTCAGACACACTGCAGATATTACCCCCCAAATTTTAGCTACTTTTTGGATAGGTATAATGTGGGAATCGCATTGTACTGATTGCTTTAAAGGTGACGTAAAGATTTCGTCCGTAAAATAACGGCTGCAAATCCTAATTTTTTTTTTAAAGGACAACTCAGAATTAATGTCTGCATATTTGTGGTCCCCAGTAAACCCTAAATGCGACTTCCAAGCTTGACATCTGTAGAGATATTATATTTCAATTTAAATTAAAAAAAAAATGGGTACTATACAAAGGATATTCATATATTTTTTAATATTTTTAAAATTGCACAAACATTATAATGTTATAATTTTATATTCCAAAATAGGTAGGTGCCTACCTTGGTTCATCCTTTGGACAGCGAAAAAACGATAATCCACCTCCACGTTTTGAAAAACAACTATCCACAGAACCATATTCGACGGGCATTTTATTGGTCTGCCACGTACAAACAACCGACAATATGTTAATCGTAAACAAAATCCACTGAAACTGAAACTGAAAACGGTGGACTGCCGAGAACCAGCTGCGGCGAGGGGAATGGTATAGGTAGATCGGAATTTTCGTCGAAGTGCGGGAACTTATATTCAGTAAACTTTGCCAATAGTAACATATTAGGTCCGTGAAATTAGCCCCCAAACTATTCCCGATTCGCTCAAATTTGCGTTAGTACTTCTTAGAGCTTCATTTGGTTTTCGTTAGTGCTTTCTTAGTCTTGCAAATGTTATTCTTTTTTAATTTCAAGGTCAGCTTAAAGGTATTCTGATCGACTCAAACTAGGCATTATTCGTTAGTGCTTTTAGGCGCTTCGATCAGTTAGTGCTTTCTTATTTTTGTAAATATTCGGCTTTCTGATCGGCCCAAACTACTTCTTTTTATATAAATCAATAACCACGAATAAAAATTGGTATCAAATTAATGCTCAAAATTAACGATCAACTGTGTTTTCAAATATTTCGAAAACTAAACAAGATACCGACACGCGCAGATCAGAATTTATAGTAAGTCATTTGGTGTGAATCTTAAACTGAATGCAACACAGAATACAGGGTGAACCATCGAAAAACAAACACGCTTATTTTCTAGTGCCTCGCGTATTTTTGTTTGGGCTTAAATTAGAAGAACTTTGGGAGCTGACCTCAAAACAAGATATGCCAACACGTCTAATTTGAGCCGATAAAAGTTTTGGGGGCCAACCTTAAAAACAAGAAAAGCGCATTTTTACAAAAATAAAAATGTACTAGCGAAACTAATCTAAACACCAAAAAGTACTAACAAAACACTAACAACGCCTAGTTGGGTAGTTCAGAAAAACTTTGGGGGCTGAACTTCAAAACAAACGTAATTCCAAAATTACGCAAGTAATAACGAAACTACTTGAAGCACTAAAAAGCACTAACAAAGACGTAACAAACGCCAC
Source organism: Kuschelorhynchus macadamiae (assembly GCA_030620095.1). Classification (NCBI taxonomy): domain Eukaryota; kingdom Metazoa; phylum Arthropoda; class Insecta; order Coleoptera; family Curculionidae; genus Kuschelorhynchus; species Kuschelorhynchus macadamiae. Next base: position 342,907 of record JAUTXW010005459.1, read on the forward strand.
CTAGTTTGGGTCGATCAGAAACATTTTAAGGAATGACTGTAAAAGAAGGGTAAGCCGATACTTACAAAAAGAAGGAAGCGCACTAAAGGAACTAATTGAAACACCAAAAAACACTGGGGGCTGATCTTGAAAATAAAAACAATTAAGTAAACCGAATAAAGCACTAAAAACAACTAACGAATGACACCAAATTTGAGCGAATCGGAAATACTTCGGTGGTTCACCTTCAAATAAAATAAACGAATATTTCCAAAATTAACCAAACAATAATGAAATTACTTGAAGCACTAAAATGCACTAACGAACGACACCTGCTTTGGGCCGATCAGAAAAACTTTAAGGGCTCACTGTAAATCAAGGGTAAGCGAATATTTTCAAAAATAAGGAAGCACTAAAGAAACCAATTTAAGCACCAAAAAACACTGACGAAGCACTAACGAATGACGTCTAGTTTGAGTCGATCAGAAAAACTTTGAGGGCTGGCTTTGAAATAAAAAAAAAAAAAAATATATATATATATATATATATATATATATATATATATATATATATATATATATATATATATATATATATATATATATATATAAAGTTTGTATCAGACAAATGGAATAAATTAGATAATAAATAAATGGGGGCGTGGGAAAAACGCTTGGAAAAACGATTGGTATTTTTAGTTGCTCATTTTCTCCAATAAAAACTTTTTATACAGGGTGTGTCCTGTAACAGTGGTCAATGCCAACTTTCTTATTTCAAATTCAACACCCCGGATATTATTTAATTTTTGGATTCTTTAGGAGATTCTAAACATATTTTATGTTCAATGTCCTATACCTATCTTCAACTATTTCGGCAATATTAAGTGTTTTCAAATTTATTGCAAAAATTAAGATTAAAAAAATAAAATTATTTATTTCTTCATAATGTATAAACAAAAGTAAAAAGTTAATTTAGGAACTGTTGAATATGCTCGCCGCGAACGTCTTGGCAAATTCCTAATCTTAAATAGAAATTTCTTCTAACGTTATTTAGCATCTCAGGCGTGACCGATCTAATCGCAAGCGTTATTCGTCTTCTTAAGTCAGCTAAGTCGAGGGGTTTAGTTTTGTATACAACATTTTTAATATGTCCCCATAAGAAAAAGTCTAATGGAGTCAGATCAGGGGATCGCGCTGGCCATTCTATTGATCCTCGTCTCCCTATCCACCGATTTGGAAATATTTCGTTGAGGTACTGCCGGACATTAATTTGATAATGGGGCGGTGCTCCATCTTGCTGAAACCATATCATATTCGCTGGAACTTGTGGGTTTGCTGGATCCGGATACAAATTTGTCAAAGTTGGCACGACATTATTTTGGAGCAGTGCTAAATAATTATCGCCATTCAAATTGCCGTCAATGAAAAAGGGGCCTATGATATGATCCCTAACAATTCCTGCCCAAACATTAACCTTTTCAGGATATTGAGTATGTTCTTCGCTGATCCAGTGAGGATTGTCCCTAGACCAATAGCGGCAATTTTGACGATTGTGTAACGGTGCACTCATCCGAAAACAAAACATGTTCTAATGGAATAACATTGTTATCTAACATAGCCATCAGTTGTTCATAAAAATAAGTTCTCCTATCATAATCGTCTTCCATGAGCTCCTGAGTTGGTATCACTTTATAGGGATGCATTTTATTTTCTTTTAATGTTCGAATAATCGACGAATGGCTAATATCGAACATTGCGGCGGCTTGTCGACTAGAAATATGTGGGTTTTCCTCAAACTCAAGCATAATATCCAATTTAGTATCATCATTTATTGAATTGGCAGCTGCTTTTTTTATCTGCCTCACATGTCCAAGCTCGCGAAACTGCTTTTCTATTTTACTAATTGTCCCTTGGGATATATGCGGCAAATTTGGAAATTTTTCATGAAATAAGCGAGCAACTTCCACTTGTGTTCGTGTGTTATCACCATAACCAATCATTTGTAGAATTGTTATTTTATGCATTTCTGTTAAATGAACCATTTTTCTGATATTAGGTATTATGCAGTTAACGAAATTCAAAAGACTATGACACTGGCACTGACAACTACTGTCTTGCAAAGAGAAAGGCCAGGCATTTTACACAAAAGTAAACAAAACTTAAAAGTAAACAAAACTCGCTCTTTTTGTTCCATATCAATAAAAAGGAACGCTAAAATGGTTTTTGCTTACATTCTTAATATGAAGACCTAAATGGTAAATAAGTATTGAGTGTGTTGTAGCGAATTTTTGTAATCAAATAAATAGTTCAGTAACCAGAGCCACTTTCATGAATAATAATAAATTCGAAATAAATAAAATAAAAATAAATTTGAAAACACTTAATATTGCCGAAATAGTTGAAGATAGGTATAGGACATTGAACATAAAATATGTTTAGAATCTCCTAAAGAATCCAAAAATTAAATAATATCCGGGGTGTTGCATTTGAAATAAGAAAGTTGGCATTGACCACTGTTACAGGCCACACCCTGTATAAAAAGTTTTTATTGGAGAAAATGAGCAACTAAAAATACCAATCGACGGGTCCAAGCGTTTTTCCGAACACGCCCCCATTTATTTATTATCGAATTTATTCCATTTGGCTGATACACACTGTATATATATCCTAAACTAAGAAAGTACTAAGAAGCATAACCTCACGGACCTATCAGAACTGCACGTTTTCATTGGAAATATTAATTACTTGAATTTCTGCAATAGTGATTTTTACATAAACCAGTGGCATTTTTGTGTTAAGGATAAAAGTGTTGTATTTAAAGTCTTAAATATTACACTACTCTACCCTCAAAAATAACTAAAACTAGTAATCATGATATTCTTTTTAATATAATCTTATTTCTCCCATCATTAAAACTATTTAATCTTGATAGATTAAACTCCTCAAAAAACAACCTGACACCTCGGTACCGAAAATTACACAAACCAGTGGGGTCGAGAGATATCTTTTTGCGCTAAGGCGTAAAAAGGGTTTGTTTTAATGTCTTAAATAATATATTAGACTATCAACCAGACTACTCGGTACCAAAATAAATATAAACGTCATATTTCAATTACAGTAATATATTCCACGCATAATTTATGAAGTCTTGCTTTGAAAAATATTATAAAAAATATTTCTATACCTCTGCCAGGGCTCCAAACTTCTTCTCTGACTCTTGGTGGTGCAGTTTATCCAAGAAGAATATTCCAGTGGCATAACGGCCAAATTCGGGTAATTGTACATTTTGCTCATCTCTGAAAAAAAAAATAAAAATTACGCTGTTTTCACGTTCCATTTCCATCAAAAAGAATTTGATTTTAAATAAGGTATACAATTTCACAAATAATAATCTTGTTCTTTAAGAGATCATGGTTCGACGTTTCGCCTTCGATTGCACGAGGCATCTTCAGGGATCTTTACTCCACCAGATCTAAACGAGATCGGTCTTCCGAAGATACACATGTACCACTTCGACCGATCGTCAGTGCAATAGACTCGCCCACTACAAACTAGGTAAATATCTTTCAAATTTCAAAAAACTCTGCACATTTCGTGGAAAAACTTAAAGCAATCCAATTGGATCCTGAAGATATTTTGGCCAATTTCGATGTAGAATTACTATACACAAATATTCCTGTCAACGACTCAATTTCCATCATATCAGACATACTGGATCATAATAATCTTTAAAAAAATAGACCTAGTGGAACCTTGTGTCACATCTACTTATTTCACTTTTCAAGGAACTTTTTATGGGCAAACTTCAGGGGCAGCTATGTCATCTCCTCTATCATCTGTGGTAGCGAATATCTTTATGGAAGCCTTTGAGGATATTACTCTAACATCCGCTCCACTAAAATCAAAACACTAGTTCAGATATGTAGATGATACTTTTGTTGTTTAGCCTCATGGATACGACAATCTCCTCATATTTCGGGACCACCTTAATCGACATCATATTATCAAGTTCACGATGGAAATTGAATCTAATGAAACGATTCCCTTTCTAGATGTATGTGTTCAAAGGAAGGAAAATGGTACATTAGGACATTCTGTGTATAGAAAACCGACGCATACAAATAGATACTTAAATACAAATTCCCATCAACACTCAGCACAAAAGAGATCGGTTGTTAACTCACTAGTAGAACATCGCAAACATCGAGACTGCCCGAAGCTCTCAAAGAGAGTGGCTATTGCACTGAAGATATTACGCGTTCAATTAAAAGATATAGTAATCCAACTGCGCCAAAGGAGAATGATAAAGAGCCACCGTTAGGTAGTGTTGTTCATCCTTACATACATGGCACTACAGACAAAATATGGCGATTATTTCGGCGGTCCAACATACTTCTTACAATCTTCAATACACATAAGAAGATTGGACAATGCTTGCGATCCCCAAAAGATATTGTACCCTTCCAAGCAGAAGGAGCATATAAAATCTTTGCTCACGTGGAGAAGTGTATGGAGGAACACCGGCATAACACTGGCCTTATTATAAATGTAATGGAAAGGAAGGTTCTAGCATCGGTTCCAGGATTTTATAAACGAAAAATTAGAGAATCTATTGAAATATTTAAATATACAAAAAATTTCAACAGAGATTACGGGTTACGATCTACATCAGACGTGGAAACCGATCTTAACACAGGGTCACGGTTGGGCGAGTACAAGTCGGGCATAAAAGCCCGCGCGAATCTCTTCGAGCTCATCCAGCGTTCAGATCTCGTGGAATAAAGATCCCTGAAGATGCCTCGTGCAATCGAAGGCGAAACGTTGGATAGTAATTCTAATTTGACACGGTCTAATCCCAAGAACCATGATTTCTTAATTTACCGAAGCCGTGAAAGCTTCCGTTCAATCTTGTTCTTTGTTAAAAGCAGTTTTTTAAAGGGAAATATAAAACTACCTTTAGATAGATAGATGACTTTCCGACTAAAATGGGACAATGTTGGCCCAGATAGTTGTGAAAAAATAAAAACGTTTTGATTTAAATAGAACATTTCACAATATACCCTATTTTTTATTTTTAGTCAACTAATTAGGCCTTGATCTTAGCAAATGAGGCACCATTATTTTTTCTTTTTTAGTGCATTTGATTATTAGCTTGTCATCTGAAAAGCTTTTTTTATAATGAAAAAAAAACCAAGGGCTTTTGGCGCCCTTGGTTTTTGGGGAGAGGGAGATTGCCCCCTTGCCATCCCTAGCTACGTCACAACTCGGCATAAAATGAAACCAAACAAAAAATGACTGGAAGCAATTTACCTTATCAGTTTGTCTTTGGAATTTTATTATTGGTCACAAATACGTTCATAATTTGTCACGTATGATTTTTTTTCCTGGGAAACACATTAATTTCGGAAATGACTTCGATAAACTCTTAATGATGTACAATAAACAGCATACTTAATAGAATTAATGTATTGTTTCATTAACATCAGCGATAAGAAAATGCTTAGACAATGAAAGTAGCGATAATAAAGCTATAAAAATACGCCATTCTAAACACAAAGTGTTCACCATTGTATTTAAAGGATAAACTTGCTATAAAATATTAATTATATAGCAGTAGCAAAACTGATAGAAACAAACAATAAACATTGATATTTTAAAAAATCATCTTAAAAATGAAACAAAAACCTAGTTTTTTGAAAAAATGGCAAATGAACTTTTTTACAGGGGTAATGGTTTAATGCTGATGCATAAGAATCTGACATTGAAATTTCTTTTAAAAAATCGCTAATATATTTCTTTTTGAAAATTGTACCCTTTCTTCCCGCTAGGCTTGCACGGCAATGAGTGATAATACACTTGAATGTGGTCGGGACATCTGGGCGCTTGTTTTCATTTTCCTGGGGACTTATTGTGTACTTAAGCGAGGAACATAATGCAAACTACATCAAGCGTTATTTTTCTTTATTGTTTTTCGGTATTTTGTTAGATCTTTTTAAAATATCGGTTATTTTTAGTTCCAACGTCAAAAAGTATCGCTCATTTTTGTAACACGTGTACTTGCTTTTTAAGTTGTTGGTTATTTTTTCGGAATTTGCATTGTGTTCAAGGCGTTATTGGCTTTATTTAGCTTCTCGATTTTTGTAGCGTCATTCGGCGGAGTATAAACAAGGTTTCTACTTAAATTTTCGGTGTTAACACTGGTGGCGTTGCAAAGGATGAGTGTTCCAATTTCGGCTTGAGCAATGACTTTTTTAGTTTTTTTTTCAACAAAACTTATAAATTTGTTAGGTAGTCCTATTTAAAAAATCGGATTGCGTTTTGGTTAGCCATAGTTAGGCTCTTTTTGAGGTGATATAAAAAAATGTATCTATTTTAAAACAAAGAAACAATCTTTTTTTTTATTTATTTTTTTATTATTTAGTTTTTATGTTAAAAAAACCTATACTGTTAAGTTAGAACCAGGTTTATCAATAAAACTACCATTAATGCCATAATAAATGATAAAAAGTCGCACCCATTACACACAAATATCAGGTTCAGAACAGGCAAAAAAAACAAAACCTCATATCTGCCCCGTCTTCCACCAATCACAACACACATTGTTCAATGTGCTTCCTATCGGAGCGTCATTTATTTCCGCGGAGTATAAACAAGTTTTGTTGAATGTTCAGCATACTGTTAGTTGGATTATCACTTAAGGGTTAGGTTCGTCGATAAAATAATCAGTAAAGCCATATAATCACATCTCAAAACATCGAAAATCAGATTTTAAATGCCCACCCACTTTAAAGTGTTGTGATTGGTATGATCCGCCCGCCGGCGGATCTTGTCGAAAGAAATGGCAAAAAACTTAAGTTACAATGGTTTTAGGACGTCGAACGAGTGTTTTCAAAAGTGGCGCAAATGACACGATATGTTAAATCTCAAACTATTCCACGACGACTTGTTTTATATAAATACACATTTCTACGTCAATCCCAAAAAAAATAACCAGGGCTAACTAAACGGCAATCCGATATTTAAAACGCAATATACAAAATTATGGGTTTTGTTAATAAAAAAAAAAGACATCGGCCGTCGGGGACTCTTGCAATGCTAATCCAGTACCATACAACTATGCTAGCAAACCTCACACCCAGGGCCGGCTCGAAGAGCAGGCAAGCCAGGCCACGGCCTGGGACGCCCCCATGAGGGGGCGCCGGGCGCCTCCAAAGAGAGAGTCATTTACGAAATAAATTTTACTTATTATTCGCGGTTTCCGAGGGACATTAGTGAAAATAATCAATCTCGTCGTCCTCGTTTCTCTCTTTGCCATTGCAATCGCATTTTACCCAATGAAGAAGCAAAGGGTATGTTGATGAATCGGTAGCACACAGGACAGAAATAGCTAATAGCGACTGTTGTACCGAATAGTTCAAGGAATATATCATTCATGCAGTGCGCATTTAATAATGGTACTTTTAATATAAAAGAAATGTAGCTTTTGTATAATATTCTAATATTAAATACCTTCCTTTACCTATGTGTATATAGCCGGGATAAAACTTCTCATTTTTTTCTCCGGGAAAATTTCATAAATATGATATTTTGTTAACCGTTCAACAAGGGTTAAAAGTCAAAATTTTTTCCCGTCACAAAAAAATATTATTTATTGAACTCTGGAAATAAATAATCTTACTAAATACGTGCGTCTATACCGTTTCTACGAAATTTGTTTAAAAAAAAACGCAAGTGGAATATTGTGCTATATTGCAGTTGCCCCTCCCGCTCCTTCCCGGCTACGCCCCTGATGCTAGTTGATGAGTATCAAAAATTAACGCATTACAATGCAATCATTTCTCGGAAAACATTGTGTCTCCAAAATTGTTATGTAACTTAATACCAATACCTATACACTTGAGTGATGATAAATAACATCAACAAATTTCGACGTTTGGTAGAAAATTGTTATTACATAATCGCTTGTAATTTGCGTCGTAAATTTTGATGAATATGTTTAATTGGTTCATTGAAGCGGCAATATGTTATCTGGAATCGTCTGATGCAGCACAAACCGAAATCAGTAAACAATATATTTTTGGATTATTCAGTGTAAATTAAATTGGAACTAGATGAAGTGTGGTTTTTTCGACAAAATAAATCGGTACTTATCAATAGATTTCTTAATGCTCGAAATCATTAAAATCGCATCATTTCTGAACCTGCTTGGCTTTGATAATACGGAGAAGAATCAAATTACACAGTTATGAAAAGGGTAGACACTCTTTTTATCTCTCGCCGGGACTCATTGCCATTTTTACTTGCCCATCCTACCTTCATAAGAGGGAAATATAGGGGGCAACCCAACGATCAGTTGAAGGTCACCGATCAGCTGGTTTTGACCGCCGTAGGACAAACAAATCCAATTTTTACACCGGAGTATATGGGACTTTTGTAATTTATTTGTATTTTTTTACCTTAAAATGCCTTCTTTTGTTGTAGTCCTAATTGTGGAAGTACAGGGATAAAAGATAATGTTACTTTTATTTTTAAGTTTCAAAAATTTTCAATTTTAGATATGAAAAACGATTGAATAAACTTTCGTCCATGCGGCTGAAGTGGATTACTGCAATAAGGAGATGATTTACGTACTACTAAATTAAATTAGGCCCAAGTATGTGCAAAATATTTCATATTAATCATTTATCTCTACGGTTTACCAAAAATATAGAAACCAGGGGTGCCCATCAGACCTATTGTTAGTGTTGGTAATTCGCCTTTACAAAAACTAGAAAAATTACCTTGCAAATATTATGCAACTGAGTGTTGGAAAAAGCTGACTCATATGTAAAAAGTTCAGAGCAATTTACCCGAATTATACGAGAAGTCATTCTTGAAAAAGAAGACATCATAGCAAGCCTAGATGTTAAATCGTTGTATTCTAGCATTCCCATCGACGAAGCACTGGACAAGATTGCTATGAACGAGGATTTTTCGGCCCATGTAATACAACTGTCAGAGCATTGTCTTAAAAATACTTATTTCTCCTTTAACGGTCAAATGTACAGGGTGTCCGGATTTGGTTGCAAAAGCAGGGTATCTCGCTTATTTTTAAAGATAGAACCTTGCGGTTTTCACGAACCTGAGCTAATTTTTTGTGAGACTCATGAAACCGTAAACAAAATTTTCATAGCCTTCTTCGTTTATGAGATACAGGGCGAAATAGAAAATTTTGCATTTGGGACCCCACTCGTATCTCGGTTATCCTTTAACTTAACGCAAAGGGAAAAATTGCTGCTTATGCAGTTTTTTACATGCAAAAAATGGATCCCGTGGCGTATATTTTTCATTTGAGTTGTTATTTTTTAGATATGACCCAAAGTTGTGTTTTTTTTAAATGGGACACCCTGTATATTTGTCCAGAAATTGATTTGTCCTTTTAAAAGCTTTTTAAAAAATATATAATAGTATGGGTCTATTTTAATAAACAACAACAAAAATCTTAATTTTTATAATTATCATCCCAAATTTTGCAGTAGGCCATGCAAAACAATGCTGCCTTTTATTTAAAGTCGTTAACAATATCTACATCCTAACAATAAATCAAAATAAATATGTAATTAAATCTTTTTATCAAAATATATATTGATAATTTAGCACCAAAAAAGTACCACCTACCTAGATTTATGTAACACAAGAACAAAACAGTAATAAATTATTATGTAACAAGCCTTTCAGCAAAAATCAACTGTCGTATAACAACTACAGTAACCAAGGAAATCAAAAGAACTGTTAAAACTGATTTCCATTTTGTTCTATGCATGCTTCGCACAATTTTCGTAATCGTTTTAGGGAATTAAGCAAAATAACGGGATGATTTTGTAAATGGCGAAAATTTTCTCCTATTGCATTTCCTAAATCTTGGACATTATCATAGTGGTCTTTGTAAATTCTATTTTACAGATATCCCCATAGAAAGATGTCTAAAATTGACAAATCTGGGGACCTAGGGGGCCATCTTATAAGTCCATTTGTTCCGATCCATTGATTGGTAAAATTATTGTCCAGAAATAATCTCGTCATTCCAGAATTCTGTGCAGGAGCACCGTCCTGTTGAAAATAAATTTCGTTAATTTGCGCTAGAGGAACATCGTCAAGTAATTCAGGTATAGCTGCCACTAAAATTTATATATAGCGATTGGCTGTTAGATTTCCCTCAAATATATAAAATTTTATATGTGTTCCTAATATGAAGCAGGACACATTAGACCAAACCTGCCCTGCTGTCTTCTGGGAAATATTTGGTGTTGATTTTCCTGGGACCAGAATCTACTATTGTGCGTATTGAGTATACCAGAATTACTGAAATGTGCTTCGTCTGACCATATAACCTTCCTTTCAAAATCTCTAACCATCTTTCTCGAAACCAATTGCAGAAGACTACCCGACGCTCTGCATACCCTGGCTGTAAGTGCTGCACGAGCCTAAATTTGTATGGGTGGTATTTGTGATTTTTTAGAATTTCTTGAACTCTAGTTTTTGGAATCCCTATGCTCTTTTCACTGGCTCTACAAGAGTTTGTAGGGTAAACTTCTGCATTAGCCAAAACCGTAATTTCCTCAGCGTCCCGATTTTCTTTATTATATGTTTTCGTACGAGGTTTGATAAATGATCCGTGATTAAGTAAATTCTTTTTTATCCGATAAAAAGCGGATATATTACACACAATAAATAAATACAAAAAACTAGCGCTATATTTTATATACGCATACAAAATTGGGAAATGTCATTTGCTTCCAAGAAAACAAAAGAAAACGGCATCGTTTTGCATGGCCTACTGCAAAATTTGGGATGATAATTATAAAAATTAGGATTTTTGTTGTTGTTTATTAAAATAGACTCATACTATTATATATTTTTGAGCTTTTAAAAGGACAAATCAATTTCTGGACAAATATACAGGGTGTCCCATTTAAAAAAACACAACTTTGGGTCATATCTAAAAAATAACAACTCAAATGAAAAATATGACTACGCCACTGGATCCAGCGTAAAAAACTGCATAAGCAGCAATTTTTCCCTTTGCGTTAAGTTAAAGGATAACCAAGATACGAGGGGGGTCCCAAAATGCAAAATTTTCTATTTCGCCCTGTATCTCATAAACGAAGAAGGCTATGAAAATTTTGTTTACGGCTTCATGAGTTTCACAAAAAATTAGCTCAGGTTCGTGAAAATCGCAAGGTTCTATCTTTAAAAATAAGCGACCAAATCCGGACACCCTGTACAAACAAATAGACGAAGCTCCTCCAATGGGATCTTCACTATCACCAGTGCTGGCCAATCTATTTATGATATACTTCGAGAAAGAAACTCTTGAGAAAACAAATCTGAAGCCCAAAATTTGGCTCCTTTACGTGGATGACATATTTATCATATGGCAACACGGTAATGCAGACCTTGATAACTTTCTAACTCACATAAATTCAATACATCCTAAAATACAATTTATGCTAGAATTAGAGGAAAACAAGAAACTACCATTTTTAGATGTTCTGCTTACAAAACGGGACAATGGACACATTGAATACACCGTTTATAGAAACCAACACATACTGACAGATATTTGAATGCTGGATCACACCACCGTCCAGCACAAATTCAAGCCGTGGTCATATCTAGATCCGTGCGATTAAATAATTCACATACGAGACATGATGAACTTAATATAATATCTAGTGTTTTAAAGAAAAACTGTTACACAAAGCATGCCACAGAAATAGCCATTTCAGGGTTCCCGAACAAACAGCAAAGATTATGAACCCGGAAGACAACAAGTAGTCCTACTAAATGTAAAAGGTACAATACACAATATACAAACAATTCATATGCCACAAACAACCATAGGTAAACTACTTGGAAATCCAAAAGATAAAATAAAATTGGAAAACCACAGTAGAAAAACATAAACTCAGCATCAGAAATAAACAAACAACCTCTGCCTTATTTTTACATCATCAGGAAACAGGCCACAAAATAAACTTCGAAGGGTGTAAGGAGATTGTCACTATAGAGCACTATAGGACCAGAATAATCCGAGAAGCTATAGGAATAGAAAAACAAAAGAAAATCAAGCGGCATTAGTCCAACAACAACGTCCCGAAAATATAAACAATGACACACGAGCATTTAGATATAACCTTCGGCCGAGGGTATAAAAGGAAGTTCCGCTGCGACTAACACTTTCAGTCTTCAATCGGACGCGAAATAGAAAGCTTCGAAAATGCCAAATGCGATTTTGGCGAAACGTCAGCAAAATTGTTCTTTTAAGAACGAGAGAGATGAACGGATGTACACCCGGAATGAAAACACATCATATTTTTCCATGTGTGCAGGACTACGAATCAACATATATATATATATATATATATATATATATATATATATATATATATATATATATATATATATATATATATATATATATATATATATATATAATATATATATATATATATATATATATATATATATATATATATATATATATATATATATATATATATATAAACCATCTACATGTGCAAACTTTCTGGCTGTGTCTAGTAAATCTTTATCCATTTACAAGAGTTTATTGTAGACAAATCAACCGCATTCAAGTTGAAACAAACACACAGCAATAACTTTCTATTTAACCTCTGCTTTGGACCGGCATGCCTTGAAAAAGTTATAAGCAAACAATGTTAAAAAATTGGGTTATTGGCTAAATCGCTAACCATCATTTTTTTCATTTCCTTGGTATTTTAATATCAACCGAAAAGATTACAACATGCGGGTTATTTAAACACCTATTAGTTTCTACTGGGGATTAAAGTAAAATAATACAACGATTATAAATACCGATTACCGCTAGATAATAAAAGCTTAAAGCTACTGTATCAAATGTGTCTTCTATAAACACTTTTTAAATGGTATAAATCAAAGATTGGCTTAAGGTGGCGCAAAAAAAATACAAAACACAAGTTTTTCTAAAAACCTATAAAATTGATTATCAATTTATGATAAAATGTTACTTGGGTATACAGGGTTATTCACGCAACCCGTTCATTAAAAGTTTTTGATGATTAGATTTAGATAAAAATTTCAAATTTTAGGATTAAGGTAAGGTCAAGGGGTACTTCTTTTTTGAAATATTTTCAACTTCTTGTCACATCCGGTTTAACCGGAAGTTGGTATCAACTTGCTTATTTTAAATGGAACACCCTGTATTTTATGATATTTTTGGATTCTACGGAGAATTTTAATGCTATTTCATGTAGAATGTCCTATACCTAGGTTCAAGCGTCCTTAAGATATTTGACCTTGACCCGAAAATGAGCCTTCGGGGTACCAAATTTTAAAATCTCATATTTTTGTAAGTTTTGAAGATATAATCTTCATATTTTGCAGACGATCGGTAAATTTTTAAATTTTAGGGTGTCCTAAATTCAGCGGGCAAACATTCACATTTTCAAAGCCGCTAAAGTCCGTTTTTTTAAATGGGACACCCTATAACTGTATGCACTATCAAATGTAGAATTTCATTTTCTATCGAACTGTATTAAGGTTCCCTATACCTATTCGTAACCATTTTCGAAATAATTGGCTTTTATGAAAATATCCAATATGACAGATGATTAGTATGCGTTATTTATCGAAAGCTGTCAGTGATAAACTAAATCTTCTAAATCGAAATGGAAGAATACTCAAACTCTGATATTCTCAATCTATTTCATATTCATGGAGAATGTTATAAAATTTTGGAGAGAACGTGTCGTGTGTTGAAACGAACTTTTTGCGTTTTGGCAAGGTTAAAGTTACAAAAAATGTTCCGAAACCAGTGGCAAATGCCGAGGGTAACGTAATAAACACATTAGAAAACGATTTTGGAATTTCTTCTTCATCTGTCCAAAGAATCTTGAGCGAACATCATATGCACCCTTATTCCTTCCAAAAAGCCTTGAGACCTGGAGATGTCGTCCGACGAGTAGAATTTTGCGAATTCATGTTTTTGAAGCTTCAATGTTTTCGGTATAGTATTAAATGATCAAGTGCGGTACTGTATTTAGGAAGACAATTTAAACAGTGATAAGTATTTGGAAATTCTACGAGGGACGGTTTCTGAATTTATAGAAGAAATTCCTATTCGTGAGCTGCAAAATTATTGCTATCAATTAGATGGGGCACCAGCACATAATTTCGCTGCAGTTTATCTCCAATTATCTCGAATTTTTGAAGATCTCTGGATTAGTCACAATGGCCCTTGGAGATGGCCCCCGCGATCGCCTGATTTAACACCCCTAGACTTTTATTTATAGGGATTTATCAAAGGTAAAGTCTATGCTTTATTAAAGATTTACTGGACAGGATACGAACAGCTTTTGCCGAATTAGAAAACGGACAAATTCAAAGCCACAGCAACTGTACAAAGAAGAATTGAAATGTGTCTTCAAATGAACGGAGAGCATATAGAACATTTGTTATAATTCAATTTTATTATTTTATTTATTGATTGTTGACTGTTAGATTGCTATAATTTTTAAGTTCACAAAAACAAGTTTAGAACAATCTCGAACTTAGTAGATATGGTTAAAAATAATGTAAACAATTTATTACATTTTTTATAACTGTAACTTTTCCGAAACGAAAAAATTTCGTTTCAATCCTCTTCAATTTTCTCTTGTTCATTGGCGATAAATGAGGATGTTTTTCATTAAAAACGTGGCACGTTCTCTCCAATATTTTGTAACATTCTCCATTCTCCGCGAATATAAAATAAATTGAGAATATCAGTTTTTGAATGTTATTTTATTTTAATTTAAAAGTTTCAAATCAGCTGTCATGTTGAATAAAAAAGCACAACAATTGTTTTTCCATGGCTTAATACGGGAAGGTGTAAGCATTTAGCAAATACATATGATAGTTTAATAAAAACCTGATTATTTCGAAAATGGTTACGAATAGGTATAGGGAACCTTAATACAGTTCGATAGAAAATTAAATTCTACATTTGATAGTGCATAAAGTTATAGGGTGTCCCATTTAAAAAAACGGACTTTAGAAATGGCTTTGAAAATGTGAATGTTTGCCGCTGAATCTAGGACACCCTGTATAAAAATAGACAAATTCAATAAAAAAAATAGAAACCTAAGATTATTTACGGATCGTCTGCAAATTATGAAGATTATATCTTCAAAACTTACAAAAATATGAGATTTTAAAATTTGGTACCCCAAAGGCTCATTTTTGGTTCAAGGTCAAGTATCTTAAGAACGCTTGAACCTAGGTATAGGACAGGCTACATAAAATAGCAATAAAATTCTCCGTAGAATCGAAAAATATCATAAAATACAGGGTGTTTCACTTAAAATAAGCAAGTTGATACCAACTTCCGGTTAAACCGGAAGTGACAGGAAGTTGAAAATATTTCAAAAAAGAAGTACCCCTTGACCTTAACTTTTAATGAACGGGTTGCGTGAATTTGTATATTTAACAAGATACATTTATTATTATATAAAATGCTCATTTAATTTTAAATTAAATGTTACATCGGCTCAAAGTCTCAAATTGCTAATTTTTGATTGTCAATATGTCGAAAACAATTAAACTTCAGCACTGCAATAGCCACCGGGGAGAGAGGGACCAGCTTGGGCAAGTTATGGAAGAAATATCGTAAAATATATTCTGGACAATATGGTGAATGCGCGTAATCGTCCACCTCGTCTTGTAAATGCCACGAACGTGCACGGGTTCAGTATCTAACAAAGTTAAACTTAAACTACTAGCGAGGACATATTATACTTACTTAAGCTTGGCGTTGTAAAAATCGTGGGGTATGGCGGTAAGCACGCCGGCTCCGTCACCGGTATCGTTGTCGCAGGCGCAGGCGCCCCGATGGTTCATCGACACGGCGAGGCGTTGCGCGTCGCGAACGATCTTCTTATCCCTACGGCCATCGATGGCGACCACGAAACCGACGCCGCAAGCCTCCTTCTCGAACGAGGGGTCGTACAGGCCCTGTGCACCCGGGGCCTGCCACGGAGCTGCCATCTAATTACTGAAAACAAAAAAAAATGAATTAATAATAATAATAATAACAATAATATATTAAAAAGTTTATTCATAAAAAAAGTAACAAATATAATATACAAAAAACAATATGAATTGTTAATCAGACTTCGACCATTACAAACCGCAAAGACACATGGCGTAAATCGGATAAGTAGCTTTTCAGCTATGCCGCGAAGTGACAGACAGAGCGACGGATTGAGAAAACATGTTTTCGGCATCTAGGGACTTTGAAACTTAAATATCTGCGAAAATCTCGGAGGATGAGTTTTTCACGATTACAATATTTCGCTTTTACGAGGAAAGTAACAGGCAAAAACACAGAACCTACAAGTTCAGTAAATAGCTCATTACACACGGTCACTGCAAACCAAACGCACGGCCGCCGTAAACAACACGCACAGTTGAATGTATTTATGCGGGACCGTGAGTAGGCCATGATCGCGTGATCACCCGTCAGCAGTTGTAGTCATAGCAACTGTCAAATACAAAATACAAACAAACTTTTTCGACTGGGTAATAAGAAGTTTTAGTTAATTGTAAGTTTCATTATTGATATTTAGTAAAAACGTCAAGTGATAGTGATTACTGGTGAAGTGTAGTACTTATATGCTTGTTGTAAAACAAATACGCGCTCTTATTATGTAACATCATTGTATAATGGATTTATACTATTATTCTAAACACAGAACATTTCCTCAGAAACTTAAGTGCGTGGTGGGGGAAGGATGAAATGGATAGCATGGGAGGCTCGAAAATATCGTGTTTTATACCCTTTAGAGGGTTAATAAATATGTATAGATAATACTCTTCATATTATCACTAGCGTGTAATGAAAGGGATGTAAAGAGGTACTTAAATCGCCTCATTTGAGTACCTCTTTATAAACCACGTTTGTTGTTGCATTCTCTGCCTGTAAAATAGCCAAGTTACTACGCGAACTTACTCTAGAGCATGCGACATAGGGATGATCACAGGAAAAACAATCGTAGGGCAAGTCTACTCCAGCTCTACTTAAGGATTGCCCTTGAGCTTTGTTAATTGTCATGGCGAAACAAAGCAAAAGAAAACTGTACACGTTTAAACTGAAAAGGATAGTCTGACGGAATTGAAGGTATACGTGGTATTAAGGAGGGTAGCGGTAGGTACTCCTCCTGGGACAGACCTATCAGGGAAGATGAATCAATCCCTGCTCTTCGCGAGATTCCAGGAGCTTTCTGACCCGGAAAGCTGGCACCTGCAAGGGGTTACGAACGAAGTCCACAACGGCCGCAATGGCGGAGAAGAAGATCTTCGGCACGGCAGAGCGGGCGGATGTGGCAGCCCCGTTTTTAGGGATAGTATAAAAACCCCCACCGCAGCGTCTGACCCAGAGTGGGCGGCTGCAAACAGCGGCGGATCCTCATGTCAGAGGCGGCTGAACTTCACACTCACCAAGACGTCTGGCCAACGTGGTGTTTCATGGCTAAACCCCTCTCAGATGCACACAGAGCAATACAGATGGCCCCCAGTTCCCAGCGGTTCGACTAACCCTGACCAAGGCAGCGGTCAGACCAGTTTTCGAACGGGGGGTGCTAAGAATCCCTGGGTTAGATCAGGCTGCCAACTATATATAGCTACCTACAACGCAAGAACATTGGGAAATGAAGAAAGATTGATAAAACTGGAATATGAGCTTAACAAGATAAAATGGGACGTCCTGGGAATATCAGAAGTAAGAAAGGAAAAGACTGCCTCAGACTAAATTCTGGTCATCTCCTTTTTTACAAAGGAAGCGAACAGAATACTAATGGCGGCGTGGGAATCCTGGTGAACAAACGGTTGTCCTCTAACATTAAAACTTTGAAAGCCATTTCAGAAAGAGTTATCTACATCACCTTGAGAATAAATTCCAACATAACTATAAAAATCATCCAAATCTATGCCCCAACGAGCAGCCACGATGATGATAAAGTTGAAGCGCTGTACGAAGAAATATCGAGATGCCTTTCAGAGAACAAAACGAAACACACATTGGTCATTGGAGATTTCAACGCAAAAATAGGAAGCACAGAGAACGAAACAAAATACGTCGGCCCATTTGGGCTTGGGACGAGGAACGAAAGAGGCGAGATGCTAGCCAACTTTCTGGAAAAAGAGCAACTTTACGTAACGAACCTTTTTTAAAAAAAGAATTAACAAAAAGTGGACCTGGACAAGCCCAAATGGAAGAACTAAGAACGAGATAGACTATGTACTTTCACACGACAAACACATTATTCAAGATGTCGATGTCCTCAATTCCTTCACAACCGGTAGTGACCACAGACTTGTAAGGTGCAAAATCCTTATAAATGGAAAACTAGAAAGAGCCAAGAAATTCAGCAACAAACTTAAGCCTTTAGACGCGAGCACACTGAAAGAACGCAAAGAAGAATATATGCAGCAACTAACAGAACAACTGAGAAATACATCACCACAAATCGAAGAAAATATCAACGAAGCGAACACTAGAATAACACTAATAATAAAAGAAACAGCTAAAAATAACATGACACTAAGAGCAAAAAGAAAAGATAAGTTGACAGAAAAAACAAAACAGTTACTGGAAAAACGAAGAGATCTCATAAAATCGAACAAGAGAGACACGGTCGAATACGCAGAAGTCAACAAAACTGTAAGGAGAATGGCGAAACAAGACATTAGAGAACATCAGGAAGAACAAATTGAGAAAATTATAGAGCAAAACAGAGGCATAAAAATATTTAAGAAGGAGAATGCACACAAAAAAGAGAACAACAAGCTGATAGACAAAGATGGCAACATGGCAGAAACACGGAAAACTTTTATACGGATCTGTATGAATCAAAAGCCGACGAAGAAACCCTGAGATTATCAAAGAAAGATAAACGAAGAATACTTAACATTGGCTCAGAAGAGCTGCCAGACATCGAAATCGAGGAAATTGAAAAAGCCATGAAACAAATAAAAAACGGAAAAGCCGCAGGACAAGACGACATCCTACCGGAAATGCTGAAGGAGGGAGGACCGCCGCTTATGAAAGAACTCAAAAAACTCTTTAATAAATGCCTCATCCAAGGAACGATACCGACCGATTGGGAGACCGCTATAGTTGTACTAATATACAAGAAAGGAGATCCTAGCAATTTAGAGAATTATAGACCAATAAGTCTTTTATCTCAAATATACAAACTATTCATGAGAATAATAACTAATCGACTTGACATGAAGTTCGAAACCTACCAACCTAAAGAACAAGCGGGCTTTCGGAAGAACTATAGCACAATTGAACATCTTCACACAGTCAGAAAACTCATAGAAAAGGCGACAGAATACAATATCACAGTCTGGATGGCTTTTGTCGACTTTCGAAAAGCTTTCGATACAGTAGAATTCTGGGCAATTGAAAGAGCTATGAAAAACGCAAGAATAGATCACAGATATATCAACATACTACACGAAGTCAACGACCGATCCAAATTGAAGATAAGGCTTCACGAAGATACCAATGAGGTGAAAATAAATAGAGGAGTTAGACAAGGCGACATAATCTCACCCAAACTATTTACCTTGGTATTGGAGGACGTCTTCAAGAATCTGCACTGGGAAAACAGGGGACTTAACATATCTGGAGAAAGACTCAACAACCTCAGATTTGCCGACGATATCGCCCTTTTTGCCGAAGATGAAACGGAATTGAAAGAAATGCTCCAGGAGTTACAACAAGGGGCACAATATGTCGGTTTAGAAATGAACACCTCAAAAAAAAATTTATGACGAACGTGCAAACAATTAATAATACAATATCCCTACAAGGACAAGAAGTGGAAAAGGTAGATTCATACGTATATCTGGGGCAAGAAGTCACAATCGGAAAAATTAACCAAGAACTGGAAGTCAATAGAAGAATACGTCTGGGATGGGCGGCTTTTGGCAGACTAAAACACATCATTCAGTCAAGACTACCTTTAAAACTGAAGTGCAGAGTCTATAATGAATGTATCCTTCCAACAACGACATACGGCTGCGAGACATGGGTTCTTACCAAGAAAATTCTCAACAAACTACAAGTTCACCAGAGAGCAATCGAAAGAAAAATGTTAGATACATCCCTTAAAGACCGTAAAAAGAATGAGTGGATAAGAAGCAGGACCAAAGTCCAGGACATAACAAAACGAATCTGCTCTCTAAAATGGAACTGGGCAGGACATGTGGCCAGAAACAACACTAACTGGAGCGGAAAAGTTACCAGATGGAGACCTTGGGGAGAAAAAAGAAGCACTGGCAGACCCCAACAACGCTGGTACGATGACATTAAGAGAACAGGAGGTCTCAACTGGTATCAAGTTGCTCAGAACCGAGAAAACTGGAGAAACATGAGAGAGGCCTATATCCAAAGGATAGAAAACGGCTAGAAAGAAAGAAAAAGAAAAGAGTGGTATTAAAAACTGTTTCTCCCAGACCAGGACCAGAAATAATAGTAGACTCTATTACATTATTTTGTGATGTTTTAACCTGTAGCCGAGTTCCATTATCACTGCTGCCCCACTTTTAAAGTTCTCATGAGGAGGGATTCATAGCTCGTTCTTTAAACCAAGAAGCAGTTTTATTTTGACAACTTTCGAGTCCACTATAAACATTTAAGGGGTAGTTTCACACCCTTGGAAACTGAGTTTCGAAGAATTTCTTCTTCTCGAACCTCTGCACTCTAAAATCAAGCTGTTTCCACAAGCTCAGCTTTCTTCGGCAAACGGTTTAAAAAAGGCCGCAAAAATTAATCAATGACCCGATTTTTTCAAAAACCCCAGAATTTATAAAAAAACTTAAAATATGTAAAAAAATAAAATATAAAGCATATTATGTTCAAGCATTTTCCGAATAACTAACGGTTTTTTAAATAAAATATATTATAATATTTAATAGTTTTACCCCTTTGGACACATTGTACGAACTTTTTAAAAATCCTAAAATATGTATAAAATAAAGTAAAAAACACGTGTTCAAGCGTTTTTTTTTTCGAAAAACTAACCGGTTTTTAAATAAAAAATATTGCATTATTTAAGTGGTGGTTTCACCCCTTTGAACACACTCTATGAATTTTTAAAAAATACTATGTAATATGTAAAAAAATAAATTAAAAAACATGTGTTTAAGTGTTTTTCCGAAAAACGAGCCGTTTTTTAAATAAAAAATATTTTAATATTTAAGGGGTGGTTTCATCCCCTTGGAATTTGAGTTTTGAAAAATCCCTTCTTATCGAACCTCTACACCCTAAAATCAACTTGTAAGCCAAAATTCAGCCTTTTACCTCAAGCGGTTTGAGCTGGAGCGTGATGAGTGAGATAGTCAACTGTCTTTTATATATTAGTATAGATAGTATTGGTTGCCGTGAATCTAGTAAAATTTTAACCTATATTAAGTCTTACAATAAAAATTCTTATAAATAAAACTTAAAAAGGTGGAATACATTTTTTTATAAAGAGAATAAAAGACTTCAAAGAAAGCACTAAAAAGTAAAAATTCATTTTATTTCACTTTAGAAATTTGACTTTATGAAGTCGGCGACAAACTGATAAAAACAGTAAATAGACATTTCAGTTGAGATATTAAGCACACATATCTTTTGTGATGTACTTAGTAATTAGGTCTTAGTAGGATGCCGACTTCATAAAGACAACTTCCATGACGGAATAAAGGACTTCAAAAAAGGAGGAGGTTCTCAACGACCTGTATTTTTTTATGTTCGGGTATATTATCTAAACGGCTTGACCGATTTTAATAAGTCAAACCGTTTTTTTTTTGTAATAATAATAAAAAAACACGGGCATAAAGGCGATAAAGACAGCGAGTTTTGAGGAGGAAAAACGGTATTTTTTTGACTTCCCCCGTATTTCTCAAGAAATTCAAAATAGCCAATCGATGTATTTTAACTCGGAGAATTCAAAAATCGTAACAGAAAAAAGTTTAATGAGAAACACAAGGCTTACGCTAAGAATGTTACGTTTTTTAAACAGAACACCCTGTATATTATTACATTTTTGGATTCTAAGTGTTTTTTTAATAAAGGTACTATATGTCTATCTTCAATGTTTTTGATTTATTGATGTTTGAAAATTTTTGCTTCTTGCACATTCCTATCTTAATTTTTGATAAGCACTGTAATTTTAACATATAATTATGGCATCATAAGATAGCTTATCAAAAACTAAGACAAGAATGTGAAAGTTATTTTGCTCTAGGTCCAACCGTTCAGGTGCTATGACGGCTCAAAGAAGCAAAAATGTCAAATTTCAAATATCAATAAATCAAAAACAGTTGAAGATAGACATATAGTACCCTTATTAAAAAACACTTAGAATCGACCATAGAATCCAAAAATGTAATAATATACAGGGTGTTCCGTATAAAAAACGCAACTTCCTTCGCGTTCGTCTTTTGTTTCTCATTCAATTGTTTTTTTGTTACGATTTTCGAATTCTCGGAGCTAAAATACATCGATTGGCTATTTTGAATTTTTTAAGAAATACGGGGGAAGTAAAAAAACCCGTTTTTCCTCCTCAATGGAAGACCCTGTACATCGATAACTCCGCGGTAGTTTGACCAATTGATTTTCAGGAGATACTCAGGATAGTGCCGGAGTGGTCCCTTAAGAAGAAAATTAACTGTTAAAAATGGCACCATTTTGTTTTTTGCGCCAAGATATATTTCAAGAAGTTTTTTAATATTCTACTCTAGCGTCTCGACACTAACGCGTTCATCTTTATGTCAAGAAAAAAAAAACCTGATTTTTACGATAAAACTTGTATAGGTAAACCCAAAAAGGATAAAATAAAAATGTTTATAGAAAAAATGAACAAAAAAGTGCAAAATGATATTTTATTCCACGTTGAAAATTTCACTCCGTGCAGTCGATGGTTTGGTGTCTAATACTACCAGCGGCGCATCTAGAGATTGAGTCTAGGAGGGGTAGTGGCAATATTTAAGTAAATTAATAGGTTTAAATTAAATTTGCACTGAAAGGTATTGTGACTGTGGAAAAAATAAACTTGGATTAATAGAAATGTAGCTAATATATTTTAATATTTTATATTATTAATTTTTTTGTGACAATTTTATTTTTTTTATAAATTTTTCTTATTTAATGTATAAATTTCTTCCTATAGGAGGAGAGGGGGACTAATTACTCCCGTTACCCCTTCGTATATGCGTCCCTGAATACTACGCGTATAAGGTCTTAGTAGAGTAAAACTTTCAAGGTGGAATGAAATATTTTTTTCACATTTTAGCGCATTTTTTTTTGAAGTCAGCTTCATTTTTTATAACATTGTTTATTTACTTTTTAGAGCATTTTTTAAGTCGGTTTTATTATTTTGTATTTTTTTTTCTAATAAAATAATTCAAATATAGGTCGAACAGGACTGCGAGTAAGGATTTTCAAGGCAAAAAAAAATTAACAGTACCTACAAATTCAGGAGAACTATTCGCACTCTAAAATACTCACTTTAATAAGTCAGTTCACTACTTAACACTGAACAGAAAATATTACACAACGTAACGACAGGCAAAGTACGGCGCCACATACGCAACTAAGTGCTCAGTAACATCGTCGTGCTTATTTGTTTATTAATTATAGCCGAAAATTTTTCTATCACATGAATACATCGATTATGATATTGCAAAACAGCGAGCGCGCGGTGCCTATAAAAAGCATTACTTGACGCAATCTGAGATGCCGCTGTGATTACTTGTCAAAAACATATACGGACAGTGGCGGACTAGTAATGGTGGCGATTTGGCGATCGCCATCCGGGCCCACCAAGCTTTCGACTCCAAAAAAGTTTGAAAAACATAAAGCCCGGACTTTGTTTTTGTCATCGTATTATTTCTCGAAGTGTATCAGCGAAGTTCAGAAGTACGGACTTTTTTTTTAGTATACTGAAAAAATGTAGCCAGTCCACCACAGGATCAATCACCAATCAATCAGTGGCGCAACCCCCCAAAATTAGCCCACCCGCCAGGCGATTGGCGAGGGCCAACCAAAACACTTAAACTCCATTTTGTTTGTAAAAATGGGTAAGAAGGTATTTTTCCGTAGCATAGTTTATTTTTCTCTTGCATCTTCCGTTTTTTAGTTAAGAAATAAACATAGGTTTTTTCTAATTTAGTATCTTGTATACTTTTGGCCAATTTAATTGGACACTCTCTGGGCTTACAAAAACGTAAGGGCACGCTTATTTTGAAGTTATGGATCATAAAAGTTTGAGAAATAGTGAAAAGTGTAAGCGATATTTTTTAAGGGGTTTAAAAGAGTAAAAAAAATCATATTTTGTTTTCGCAAAACCGATAATAGTCAAACTGAAAACAGAAATAAGTGGGGAAAATGTTCTAACATTGAAAATCATGGAAGTGATTAATGTAGATACTTAATCTTTCTCGACTATACATATTTAAAATAAAATTGAGGTGACATTCCAAAAAACGGCGAAACTTCTGTTATTTAATTTTTTGTATCAAAACCATGTTCGTCACCCAAGTAGCACAAATTTCGAAAGTTAATATTAAGGAAGACACAGGGTGATCAATTTAAAATTTTATTTTCGATTTTTTTAAATAATATCCCTAGTTTTTGTGATATTAGAGTGAAAATTGGTAATAACGGATTTTTTATAGCGGGTAATAATAATACGCCTTCAGTTTTGATGTAACTAGGAGCGCTACTTTTTGTATTTAAAAATGTTGTAACTTTTTTGAATACAAAATTAGGAATATATTAAAATTTATAAAAATGATAAAACTTGTAATATGCTAAATGGTGAATAGATGAGGCTGCATCAAGTAATAAAACCACAAATATCTCGTAAACTGTGAACTTTAGGTAGATTTATAAAGTATAGCTTTTTTTGGGAGAAAAGACAGTAAAACCTATTTTTTCTATACAAAGTTACATAATTTTGTATATAAACAAGTTACAACATTTTTAAGATCGAAAAGTAGCGCTCATAGCGCCCTCTACAAGTTACATCAAAATTGAAGGCGTATTATTATTACTGGCTATTAAAAATCCGTTATCACCAATTTTCACTTTAAGATCTCAAAAACCAGGGATTTTATTTTAAAAAATCAAAAATAAAATTTTAACTTAATCACCCTGTATCTTTCTTAATATTAACTTTTGGACTAAGGCAAGTATGGCTAAATCGCGATATTTTAATCAAGTCTATGTATTCCTAAATTATTGGTAGGACCTTTTGGGACACACTGTATACAGGGTCTTTGTACTTAACAAATGAAAAAATGTGTCTATATACCTGGATGGACCTAAGAATACATGTATTCTTCTAACCGAGATGTAAACTTTATTATTTTGATTTTTAAGAATAAAAATTGGTAATTTTTTTTACCCAGACCTAACTTCCTTATAAATGTTTCGTTATATTTGGAATAGTGAAATGTAATCCAATTTATTTTAGCACATAGTCATTTAGTAACACATGGACAATGTGGAACAAACTAAGTTGTACCTTTTTTGATCGTTGATAACTTTTGTGCATATGAATCGATTTTGACAATTTCTGGTGCCAATTTGTTCCAACATATTGGATTCGTACCAATATTTCCCCAGTTTCTACCTATGCCACACATAATTTTGTTCCGTCATGGTGAATTCATACAAGTTTATTCCTATACCACACTTAATTTTTCTGCTAAATTTGAAAACAATTGGTTAAAAATGTAATACAAAGATTATTCTAGACAAACAGTATTGCCGAATAATAATGTAAAACACAAAACTATAAATAAATTTAAATAGCGACACAATGCAGCACTTCGCGGACTGGCAACTCTGGGCGTTAAGGTACATGGATTTTATTTTAAATTTAATGGAACATCTCTTCGGAGTATAATTTGCCTTTGGCAGTGCTAATAAATGAGGCACAGCGCAGCGTTGACATCTTATTAATCTTAAATGTTGCTTCCAAATTTGTGAAAATGTTCACCTCTCGTACGGGTTGTTCTCGTTCATACAGTTAATAGTTTCTGTGTAGAAACTAGAAATATTTGTGAAATTTGTAAAAAAAATATAAAGTGAGCAATTCAACTTAACCGACCTGAACCTATTCAACAGATTTGACCTACAAAATCCTGACCTGCTCTTAATGTCACCAACAGAGGAAAAATTTCGTTAAGGTTGAGATAAAAAAATAATTTTGGACCACTTGCTTAGATAAAACGCTGCTAAACAAACAAGATACCACAACTCGGTTATGCTAATTAGCACGGTTCACGACGACGCGACGTACACGTTTCGATTGTGTAATCGGCAAAAATGCATGTTTTTACGATCGTCTTTATTTTTATACATATATATTTATATTTTATATATAAATATATATATACATGTACGATTAAATTATGCAAAATTATATGGGCGTTTACCAGTAGTAGAAATGGAGAGTCCTTAAATAACAGTAACGATGGCCATATTTTTTGTAAACAAAAAAGTGCATATTATATGTTGAGGATAAAGTATGAACAAGAACGTTTATAGTAAAAGAGCACTAATTTCCATAAAATCAGGGGCCATTGGTACGGACGGCATTGAAATTATAATGCTCTGATTTCTTTCAGCTAAACGTATAATAATTATTTGTGTACCAAGGGCGTAATGAAGGTAATTATGGCCCGCGGCATGGATAGTGAAGCCCGACGCGTAGCGGAGAGCTTCAACTCTGCTGTAATTGCTTTTTACGCCCATGGTATATACAAGATTTTATGTATGACCGGTTTTTGGAGCTGCATTAAAAATTTTTTTACGTCTATTCCAAAAAATAATCTTGTATTTTACTTTACTCGTGACTCGTTTTTATAACAATTATTAGGTACCATAACAATGAAATATGTAAATAAATTTAAAAAAAGTAGTCATATTTCTGAATATTACCTTTCAGTAAAATCTCGTTCAAGTGAATCTTGCTTATAAAATGTCGCTAGCCCATGAAAAAAACATCTTTCCAAGTACTCCTTCCGATATAGCAGAAGCCGCAAAAAGGATACCAGTCATTATTGCCAGAAAAATCCAAACATCTTCACCAGAAAGAACATGAAAATTTCACAAGGTAGTGTAGTCAATGCGGAAAATTATCGAAAAATGTTTTTCTTGTTTACTTTTTGGAAAAATCAATTCACACAGTTCAAAGGTCGTCCCTTTGAACCTTTTATTTCATGCTGAAATCGACGACACTGGTTGAAAGAAATATCAATGTTAGTAAATTCGGTAAATTAATCGTATTCTTGAAACGGAAGGCGGAAAATGATAAGCTCAAACTCTTTAAGTAAGAAAGAAGTAAACAAATTTATCCAAGAAGTACAGACAATAACCTTTTTGATGACAAAGGTAAAAAATATTGTTTTACTGTTATTAATTTTGCTAAAAACTGATTATTTTTTAGATGGCAGTCATTCTGGAGATATATGGAGCATGGGAAAAGGAAGAATTAACTAATCTTAAGGTTGATAACATTGAGGATATACAGTGCCCGTTATAAAACTGAGAAAAACGAAGACAAGCAGCGCTAGGTCCAACGCAGGTTCAACACAAAAAGTTATTCTTGACTTATAAAGTTGGTAAGTGTTCAAATCAGCCAGTTGGCAAAAAGACCTTTAGTATCTTGCCTAGAAAAATAACTAAATTTTTGGAGCTACCAGAATCATCACTTTATACTGGGCACTGTTTTCGCCGAATATCTTCGACTTTTCTTGCTGATTCAGGGGCCGACATAAGTCAATAAAACGATACTATGGTTACCAGATTCTTTTGTGGAGGAAGTATACGTAGAGGAGTTCATACATCAGAAAGGAAAAACAGTTCAGAAAATACTAGGACCGCCATCTCTCCCGCAAAAGCAGTCATCGACCGCATCTTCAGTTATTTAAAATGAAAATATAATTGATATTCCATCTGAAAAAAATAATTAAAAAAACTGTTTCTAACCATTCTAATAGTCCTTCACTTATGAATAATTGAAAAATATCTGTACAAATCCATATACAGAAAAATTAAACATCTAAAAAAGCAAAAACATCAAAGGCATTATTTTAAGGGCGAGCCCTAAAGTGCCTCATTACGCCCGCAAATGCTGGTCATAAAGTGTACTTTACAGCCTTATAGTACATAAAAATGTATGTAGGTCTGTTGTTGTTGGAAGCTGCCGATTTCTTCTTAAACTGTTTATTAAATTTAGATTTTGGCCTAATTCCTAATTTAATTGTTGCTGTTCTTTTACGATCATAACCTACGTTTTTCTTACTTAAGAAATCATGATTCTTAGGTTTAGACTGTGTCAAATTGGAATTATTATCCGACGTTTCGCCTGCGATGGCACGAGGTATTTTCGGGGATCTTTACTGCACAAGATCAAAACACTGAATGGGCTCCGATGGGCATTGATGTTCCTTAAGTCTAGCATACCATGACCGTCCAGTTTCACCTATATAGACTTTACTGCAGGAACAAGGAATTTTATAAACTACTTTTGATTGCAAACATATTTTTGTGTCTTTAAGAATTGCCTAATCTTTTTGTTTGTATTAAAGATTGTTCGAATGTTGGATCTCTGCAGAATTCTTGTAATTTTATCTGTGGAACGCTGAATTAAAGGTAAAACTGCACTAATCATCCACACAATCAGGATTTCGCAAGGATCACAGCTGTACCACTGCTCTCCTAAAAGTAACTGACAATATCTTAAAGCCTGCAGATTATGGTGAGCTTACTGTCCTTGCCCTGTTGGACTAATCCAAAGCCTTTGACAAGCTAAATCATCAGTTGCTTTTAGCTATTCTAAAATACCTTGGGTTTAGCAATGATGCTTGTCTAATAATAGAGAGTTATCTTGCAGGATGAATACTGCATTCGTCCCGTCTGAATCCCAATAAAAATGTGTAATGGCGTTCCACAAGGGTCAATCTTAGGACTTTTTTATTATACGTCCCAGCTTTATACCTATCTTAAATACTCACTTTCGCACTTTTACGATGATGACTCACAAATTTATTTACCTTTTAAGCCAAAACAAATTTTGGAGGGTAGCATTAAACTTAACGAGGATCTTCGAATGTTGGTAGGAGCTTCCGAAAAACACTATATTTTTTCAGTGGCTAGTACAACATTTGAAAACAGTTGCCCAAAAATGAAAATGAAGGAAAGTTGATTATTCATTATTAGTGAAGAAGCTGTAATAAACATTCTGGCATGTGTGAATGCTGATCCAAATATTGCCAATGCGCTAAATTGAACGTGAGGTTGGAGTTAACAGAGAAAGTGCAAGGAACATTTTGAAGAAACATAAGTACAAGCCCTACAAATACCAAATCCACCAACACTTGGGTGTTAATGACTTTGCTCGGCGAGTTGAATATTGCCGATGGTTTATGGAAAATTCTAAACATTATTTTTTTAAAGCTCGGAACATTTTCTTTTTTGACATTTATTTGTTTGAAGGCTTGAATAAAGAGTAAATAATCGTGATTGTTTAAAATTAAACCCAAAAAAATGCCAATTGCTATTGTTTGGACGTACAGCTTTAAGAAATCAATATTTTGGCCAATTAAAAATTATTGTAGGTACAAAAAATGGAACTGGCAAGAGACGTAGATTTAAGATAACACATATAAATAATTGTATTAAAAAAGCGCCACTAGCCAGGGCGCAATTTGAAAATGGCTAGAGATAAAAACATGGAATTTGGTGCGTTTATACAACTTTTCTATGACATAACCTATGTCTAAAATGTATAGTTTTCCAAATAAAGCCACTTAAAAATTTGCCATTATTCCCACTTAATTGTATTTTATGGAAAAACGAAGTAGGCCAGGATAAAAACAATCACGGTTATTTACCCTTTATTCAAGCCTTTATCCAACCATATGTCAAAAAAGGAAATGTTCCGAGTTTAAAAAACAATGTGTTTTTCTCAAATCGATTTTTCAAGTTTTGATCAGACTCTGTACCATAACGGGTCAACTGACTATTTTTCGCTTTGGATAAATATTAACATCATATAAATAGGGTACCTAATTTTCAATTTCACAGTTGTTTATGAAAGTTAAGTTAATAATAACCTAGTGTGATAACTACCTATAAACAAAGTTTTGCCAAAATTAAAATAATCATATTAGCCTTGACAAAGGTTGCTATGGTTTTTAAAAACAATTGAATTTTGACAAGTAACTTTCATCACTTGTGGGCTTAGCAGATTATTGCACTTTTTGTAAATTCTCGTGCTTTATTTCGTGTCTCTATTGGTGTAGACTAAAATTTCGTTGTAATCTCTTTAAAATGGCAAGTTTTACAAGAGCGGAACAAATGCATATGCTTCTCGTTTATGGCGCGTGCTTGCAAAATAAAAGGCAGGCGCAAACGCTCTACGCAGAGCGATACCCCGACCGAAGCCAACCCTGCTATGCCTATTTTCAGTGGCTAGTACAACATTTGAAAACAGTTTCCCAAAAATGAAAATGAAGGAAAGTTGATTATTCATTATTAGTGAAGAAGCTGTAATAAACATTCTGGCATGTGTGAATGCTGATCCAAATATTGCCAATGCGCTAAATTGAACGTGAGGTTGGAGTTAACAGAGAAAGTGCAAGGAACATTTTGAAGAAACATAAGTACAAGCCCTACAAATACCAAATCCACCAACACTTGGGTGTTAATGACTTTGCTCGGCGAGTTGAATATTGCCGATGGTTTATGGAAAATTCTAAACATCATTTTTTTAAAGCTCGGAACATTTTCTTTTTTGACATTTTTTTGTATGAAGGCTTGAATAAAGAGTAAATAATCGTGATTGTTTTTATCCTGGCCTATTCCGTTTTTCCATAAAATACAATTAAGTGGGAAATATGGCACATATTTAAGTGGCTTTATTTGGAAAACTATACATTTTAGACATAGGTTATGTTATACAGAAGTTGTTTAGAATTGTTAACAGAGTTCAAAAAACATAAAATATACAGGGTGTTCCATTTAAAATAACGAAGTCGCGGTCATTTCCGGTGAAACCGGAAACGATGTTCAATTGTTTTTATGTTACAAATGTTCACAATATTCAACCCTATCAACACACTAAATTCCATATTTTTATTTCTAGCCGTTGTCAAATGGCGCGCTGGGTAGTAGTTTCATGGTCACCCGGTATAATCAGAGTCATTTATTGAATGTAAACCTACAAATACTCTTATGCGATAGCTTAGTTCTATCGCAATTTACATTTTGTGATGTAGTCTATGGCCCATGTCTTAGAATTTGATGCGAAACGTATTCAGATCTATAGTGTTCGTCCAATTGGTAGCATAAGAAAGTATGATAAAGGTGTGACTGCAAAAATGAAAGAAATTGGGTGATTTTCCATGAAAGAAAGAGGAACTCTTCATAGCTTAGTCTTATTTAATAAAATAATCTTAAAAAAACGTCCAAACTATCTGTACTAAAAAATAAAATATAGGTACGATACGCATAACCTAGATTTAAGGCATAAACAACAAATATCGCCATCTTCGCATAGAACGACACAATATGAAAGATCATTTAGTTATCAGGTTTATGTTATTTCTTCTCTTTGTAAATGCTCTGCCACACGACTTGACTTACAGTCGTATAACTATACAGGGTTATTCACGCAACCCGTTCATTAAAAGTTTTTGATGATGCCATTTAGATAAAAATTTCAAATTTTGGGATTAAGGTAAGGTCAAGGGGTACTTCGTTTTTGAAATATTTTCAACTTCCTGTCACTTCCGGTTTAACCGGAAGTTGGTACCAACTTGCTTATTTTAAATGGAACACCCTGTATTTTATGATATTTTTGGATTCTACGGAGAATTTTACTACTATTTTATATAGCATATCCTATACCTAGGTTCAAGCGTTCTTAAGATACTTGACCTTGAACCAAAAATGAGCCTTCGGGGTACCAAATTTTAAAATCTTAAAAAATAATTTGAAGATATAATCTTCATATTTTGCAGACGATCGGTAAATAATCTTAGGTTTCTATTTTTTTTATTGAATTTGTCTATTTTCATACAGGGTGTCCTAAATTCAGCGTCAAACATTCAAATTTTCAAAGCCGCTAAAGTCCGTTTTTTAAATGGGACACCCTATAACTTTATGCACTATCAAATGTAGAATTTAATTTTCTATCGAACTGTATTAAGGTTCCCTATACCTATTCGTAACCATTTTCGAAATAATCAGGTTTTTATTAAACTATCATATGTATTTGCTAAATGCTTACACCTTCCCGTAGTAAGCCATGGAAAAACCAATGTGCTTTTCTATTCAACATGACAGCTAATTTGAAACTTTTAAATTAAAGTAAAATAACACTGAAAAGCTGATATTCTCAATTTATTTTATATTCGCGGAGAATGTTACAAAATATTGGAGAGAACGTGCCATGTTTTCAATGAAAAACATCCTCATTTATCGCCAATGAACAAGAGAAAATTGAAGAGGATTGAAACGAAATTTTTCGTTTCGGAAAAGTTAAAGTTATAAAAAATTTAATAAATTGTTTACATTATTTTTAACCATATCTACTAAGTTCGACACTGTTCTAAACTTGTTTTAGTGAACTTAAAAATTATAGCAATCTAACAATCAACAATAAATAAATAAAATAATAAAATTGAATTATAACAAATGTTTTATATGCTGTCCGTTCATTTGAAGACACATTTCAATTCTTCTTTGTACAGTTGCTGTGGCCCATTGAATTTGTCCGTTTTCTAATTCGGCAAAAGCTATTCGTATCCTGTCCAGTAAATCTTGTTGGTTATTTACTGGGGAAGCATAGACTTTACCTTTGATAAATCTCCATAAATAAAAGTCTAGGGGTGTTAAATCAGGCGATCGCGGGGGCCATCTCCAAGGGCCATTGGGACCAATCCAGCGATCTTCAAAAATTCGAGATAATTGGAGATAAACTGCAGCGGAATTATGTGCTGGTGCCCCATCTAATTGATACCAATAATTTTGCAGCTCACCAATAGGAATTTCTTCTATAAATTCAGAAACCGTCCCTCGTAGAATTTCCAAATACTTATCACTGTTTAAATTGTCTTCATAAATACAGTACCGCACCTGATCATTTAATACTATACCGAAAACATTGAAGCTAAACCTCTGAAATGTTCGTTTCTTCTATTTGTTATTCCTTCTCTAGAAAATTCCGCTTCATCGGTCCAAAATATGTTTGAAAGGAATTGAGGGTCCTCTTGAATTTTCAAAAACATGAATTCGCAAAATTTTACTCGTCGGACGTCATCACCAGGTCTTAAGGCTTGCACGTTTTGGAAGGAATAAGGGTGCATATGATGTTCGCTCAAGATTCTTTGGACAGATGAAGAAGAAATTCGCAAATCGTTTTCTGCAGACGGTATTGAACTTTGCGGGTTTGCGTGGAAATAAGCTAATGTGTTTATTACGTTATCCTCGGCATTTGTCACTGGTTTCGGAACATTTTTTGTAACTTTAACCTTGCCAAAACGCAAAAAGTTCGTTTCAATCCTCTTGAATTTTGACTTGTTCATTGGCGGCAAATCAGGGTGGCGTTCATTAAACACACGACACGTTCTCTCCAAATTTTTATAACATTCTCCATGAATATAAAATAGATTGAGAATATCAGCGTTTGAGTATTCTTCCATTTCGATTTAGAAGATTTAGTTTATCACTAACAGCTTTCGATAAATTACGCATACTAATCATCTGTCATATTGGATATTGGATCTCAATTGTTTTTCCATGGCTCACCATTGGAACATGTAAACATTTAAGCAAATACATACGATGTTTTTATAAAACCCAATTATTTCGAAAATAATTACGAATAGGTATAGGGAACCTTAATAAAGTTCGATAGAAAATGATATTCTACATTTGATAGTGCATAAAGTTATAGGGTGTCCCATTTAAAAAAACGGACTTTAGCGGCTTTGAAAATGTG
This sequence comes from Kuschelorhynchus macadamiae, assembly GCA_030620095.1. Classification (NCBI taxonomy): domain Eukaryota; kingdom Metazoa; phylum Arthropoda; class Insecta; order Coleoptera; family Curculionidae; genus Kuschelorhynchus; species Kuschelorhynchus macadamiae. The sequence goes on from JAUTXW010005459.1 coordinate 376,979, forward strand.
AATGTTTGCCGCTGAATTTAGGACACCCTGTATAAAAACAGACAAATTCAATAAAAAAAAATAGAAACTTAAGATTATTTACCGATCGTCTGCAAAATATGAAGATTATATCTTCAAAACTTACAAAAATATGAGATTTTAAAATTTGGTACCCCGAAGGCTCATTTTCGGTTCAAGGTCAAATATCTTAAGAACGCTTGAACCTAGGTATAGAACATGCTACATAAAATAGCATTAAAATTCTGCGTAGAATCCAAAAACATCATAAAATACAGGGTGTCCCATTTAAAATAAGCAAGTTGATACCAACTTCCGGTTAAACCGGAAGTGGCAGGAAGTTGAAAATATTTCAAAAAAGAAGTACCCCTTGACCTTACCTTAATCCCAAAATTTGAAATTTTTATCTAAATGGCATCATCAAAAACTTTTAATGAACGGGTTGCGTGAATAACCCTGTATATGCGGACGACACATCAGCACTGGTTAGAGCCAACGGAGGGTTAAGTGTAGAGGTTGCAGCAAATAAGGCACTTAAAGAAATGAGTGGTTCACACTTAATAAACTTTTTCTCAATGCAAAAAAGACCTGCTATATGGTATTTCATACTAGTCAAACTCGGGCTAGTTTAAATTTGGAATTGTGCTCAGATCAGGATAGGCTTTCGAGTGAGAAATCGGTAAAATTTCTTGGGATGACTCTAGACGATACTCTTTCCTGGGAAGCTCACTGTGTGAATTTTATCTGCTAAACTAAATAGTCTTTGCTAAGTAGTCAGAAATCTCAGGCCTGTTATGGATGCTCATCAAATTGTTAGTGTTTACCATGCTATCATACACTCTAGGATTTTGTACGGGGTCTATTTCTGGGGTATGACTTCTCACGCGGTTTTAAAAGTCAAAAAAGGATTCTAAGTGTATTGCTAGTGTTTCATTTACTACTTCTTGTAGACCTCTATTTAGTAAATTTAAAATTTTCCCAGTACCTTGTGTAGTTATTTTTGAGATATGTCTGTTTGTATTCAAAAATGGTCATGTTTGTTAAGAATAAAAATTTTCACGATTACCTCACTCGTTCTAATAATGAATTTTCTTTAACTTATTGTAGGCTTAATATATCCAAAAATGTTATACTTAAAGTAAGTCCTAAAATATTTAATAACTTGCCCAACCACATTAAATATAGCAATAGTGTGCCGCTATTTAAAAAAAGTCTGAAACTGTTTTTATTAGATAAATGCTATTATGCCGTTAAGGATTTTCTTGACTGATTTTCTATATTATTTTGTTAGTTAGTCATATTACTTTGTTAGTTTTTGGATTTTTATTGTGCACATTTTCTTTTACACCGTTAGTGTCGAATTCTATACACTTTGTGTCATTTGGATAATAAAAGAATTTATTTATTTATTTATTATTTATAGTCTCTACAATAAAGTTCCAGATAGTTTAAAAGGACTTAACAGCTTGAAATTCAAAGAGGAAATTTGTAAAGCTGGATCATTATTCCTATAAATGTAATATATAGGGTGATTCACAAATAAGTACCGAAAATTTACAGGAAATATAAAAAAAGTTTGATATAATTTTTCTCTAAGCCTCACCGTTTAGAATACACAGGGCTTTAAACATGTGTGATAAAAAGGGCATTTTATTATGTACTATCTGTTAGGAGCAAGGTATCAATTTCAATTTTGGAATATGTTATCACTACATAAAGACCCATTAACTCAACAAACGACAACTATATGGGTCACTTCAGAGGCGTAGAATAGGGGTATATGCCCTGCATTTATGGTCATATTTTTTACCGCTCTGTATATTGCCTATTTTTATTAAAAATATTTATAGTTTGGCTTCTTTGCTAAAAATTATTACTCTTAGAATTTTTTCATATTAGCTATCATTTCGAAATTTTATTCGAGTTAATGCGTCAAAACACTTTAAAGGTCAAGCAATAGAGCAGAAATGTATTGATTTTGTGGCAAAATACTACCTGAAAACCAACTGAGCCATCACTTACAACACATTCTGCTGGTTCATGCTGATGTTTTTTCTACTCGTAACTATTATTTATTAATTTGTTATAGACAATTTAGTGCAAAAAATTGCGTTTTTTTTTTCGTTTTTTGCTTATAAAATGTTAACGATTTAAGAAATTGCAATGCTATAAAGAGACGAATTGTAGAGAATTTAAATACGAACAAAATGAGATATTAACCAAGTCGATCGGATGATTAGTTTAGAAGAAAACCCTAAAAAACCGGAAAATTCGTCATTTTTTCAAAAATTGATGAGTCGATTATTTTTTAAGGTAGTGTAGACCTTCGGAGAAATGGTAGTCAAGGACATCAGCTTTATGCAAGTACAAGATAGGCGCTGCGCGCCGTCGAATAACTCGTTTTTAAATTAATGCAATTTCAATTTTTTACTCCGCTAACTTCCAGCGGGGTCTGGATGCTACACGGATTGGCCGATTTCAATTTTATAAGAAATTTTTGAAAACTCAGTTATCGTGCTTCTAAATGTGTATTTTCACTTTGCATTAAAATGTTGCAAAACTAGTAAAAAAATGCATACAAACATGACACATATTTACTCGTATCCAGTCACTGTCAAATCATAGGGTATCTAGGGTACCCTTAATTTGAGAAAAGAGTATATGATTTGAGAAAGCGATTGGATACTCGTGAAGATATGTCTTGTTTGTAAGCATTTTTTACTAGTTTTGCAGCATTTTAACTCAAAATGAGAATATACGCTTGGAAGTACGATAAGTGAGTTTTCGAAATTTTCTTGTAAAATTGAAATGGGCCAATCCGTGTCGCATCCAGACTCTGGAAGTTCGCAGTAAAAATTCAAACTGCAATAACTTAAAAATAAATTATCCGACGACGGCTGTCTTGTGCTTGCATAAAGTTCGTGTCATTGACTACCATTTCCCGGAAAATGAACGACTTAGGAATTTTTGAAAAAATTGTGAATTTTTCGTTTTTTCCGGATTTTCTTCGAAACTAAACCTCCTAAGACTTGTTTACTAGCACGTTTTGTTCGTATTTCAATTCTCTACAAGTCACCTCTTTATAGCATTGCGATTGCTTACATCGTTTTCATTTTATAAGCAAAAAACGAAAAAAAAAACAGCATTTTTTTTTTGCACTAAATTGTTTATAACAAATTAATAAACGCCCCTGAAGTAACCCATATGGTTGTCGTTTATTGTGTTAATGGGCCTTTATGTAATGATAACATATTCCAAAACTGAAGTTGATATTTTGCTCCTAACAAATATTACATTATAAAATGCCTTTGTTATCACACATGTTTAATGCCCTATATATTCTAAACGGTGTGGCTTAGAGAAAAATTATATAAAACTTCTTTTCATAGTTCTTCAAGGTCTACATGCCTGCAAATGTTCGGTACTTATTTCTGAATCACCCTGTATATAACCTTTTTTTATTCTTACATGTACAAAATATTTTATACATTCTTTTATGTATACCTCATAAAAATATCAAGATTAAGATTAAGTTAAAAAGGTTACCACAACTAGATTAGGTTAGGACAAATTAAGTTAAGATAGGAAGCTAACCTTCAACTTCGCCTTTTGTAATGTACTATTACAATAAAGTCATTATTATTATTATTAATTTTTCGGAGTTAAGGGAGTTTTAGGATCATCGACATAAAAGCGATGTTTAAAAAAAAACGGTTTTGCTACAATAATAAATATTTATCCCACGAGCGTAAATACCTTCCCTACCAGTATACTTTTCCGCACTTGGGCGGAAATTTTTTATAAAAAAAATTCCTGCTACTGCTTCCCCTTACATGTTTCGTGGAGAGCTGTTTTAATTTGATACCCATTACAGTGATGGCTCGAGGGTGAAAAAGTAAGTGAAGTGCAAATGAAGCAAGAAAATATCGCAATAATTTTTTTTCCAGAATTTTTTTATATGTAGAGGGGGTAGAATATTTTTTTACGACTTACCTAAATTTGGTTTACTAAATCAATTCTCCTATCCTTCATAGTATCAAATTTATTTATAACATCCGCATAAAATGGATGAGTTGCCCTAATCTCCTCCAGAAATTCCTTTTGAATTGAAATATTGTCAAGAGAAGTAAATCTTTCTTGAGATATTGTATTTCTTAAATAAGTTTTTACACTGAAGCAAAAAAAACTTCTTTCTACTGAAGCACTTGTCGACGGTATTGTCAAAATAAGGGAAAGCAATGTATATGCTTCGGTAAAAATATATTTATTTTTATTAATTTTTTTCACTTGCTCTTGCAGCGATATATACCAATTACTCTCATTGGCAAAAATAAGACCAAGCTCATTTTTAAGTCGTTGACTTTTTGAAAATATTTCCCCATATAACTGTAACAAATTTTCAAACGGGCCAGTCGGAAATTTTAAACTATATTCGGAAAATTTAGTAGAACCTGCCAAACAAGAAAATGTAAGTTTTTCACAGTCTTGAAATCTTAGTGTCATTTCCATTAGAATATGGTTCAATATTTCATAAAAAAGGGTTCTATACTTAGCCCTAATTTCTTCAGGTGAAAGCTTAGCAAGCTCACGTTTGTAATGATTTATTTCTGTAATAAAATTTGCTTTATCAAACATGATACTAAAAAAATGTTCGTTTCTTCTTTTACAGAGCGCCTCACGACAGCGTTTTATATTGGATATGCACAAATGAATGTCAAGCGAGTTTTTTTTAAAGAACGTAAAATAGTATGTTCGTGATTGAGAAAATGTCATTAAACACTAATGCCAGTCTTGAACAATCATTTACTAACTTCGAATTTGAAGTTGTAACAACACCATAAATACATATAAAAGTAAACAACCACCGCAAACTGAACAACACGTGGGTGTAGTGTACTGCGCCTGCAATTCACCGAGAGCGTTGTATGGCGCTGGGTTCGACGTCATCGGATACGCGTAGTCACGGCAACATAGTAGGAAAATCGTAAACTAAACATAGCACTTCCAGCAAAGTCAAAGCGGTTTGCGCCACTATTATAGTTGTTATAATAAAGTTCGATTGAAAGTTTTAAAAAGACATGCCGGCAACGGTCAAGTAAAATATTTATTCGAGATGTACAGTTTATTTTTACCAATTAGGTTTATAAATGAAGGTAAAACTAACATTTTAAGAGATATATAATAAATATAGTTAGATGTTTGCTTGTTTATTTTTCCTGGTGAAGTAGCACTTATTTTTTTTATGTTTCATTATCGTCCTTTACATGCTCAGTCGTATAAAACCCACATCCAAGGAAAGGAAGATTGGAAAATATTAATTTCAATTTCTTTTGCTGCATAATGGTGAATTGTCTGGAACGAATGACAAACAAATAAACATGCGCCAATTGGTCGGTCGTAACGAGAAATGAAATTAATAAAGCATGTTACTAAATCCAGCACTGACCTTAAGACCTCATCAATATATTACTTGCTGCGGAGTCATGGAATTTATTTGCAACATAAAAATAATTTTATTATAACTAATCATTCATGGAACATTAAAAAAAGCAAAACAGCAATTAACTAAAAGAGATAAAATATTCCTGTATCATAGAGAGACGCTAATTATTATTATTATTAGCAGCAGTTGTTTTTTTTATTAACAGTTCATTGCTACTTATTTCGAAAGTGTCACACTTGCACAGGAATTATTTTTACAAAACATCTTATCTCTACTTTTACATATTACATAATGATCCGATTGACGTAGTTAACTGAATTGACAATCATTAAAACCATCTTCAAAAACGGATATTGAGTAAAAAAGATAAAATTATTCCAAATCTAAGTGGGGTAACTTGAAGTAGGCACAACTTATACAACGTGTCAATAAATAAATAACTTTTACACCCCCTCCCGCTGCTCTATTAGTGGAAGCACTGATGAGATGCATGATTTTTTAAAATATTTCTGGAACTCCTGCTAATACCCAGAGACCTCGTGACATAAAATTGCAAGAGTTCTGTGGCTCAAATTTCAGTATGATGTAGTATTAAGGGTATACATGAGTCAACACCCATTTGTAATGTCAGGTAGTGTGACAACTGGAGGCGCGGGCGGCGCGCCTTGACGTATAGTTGAAAATTGTCGCTAAGCTTGTTTATAATAAAAAAAAAAAACGTGTTAAAGTGGTCAAACCGCATAGTTGTGGAATGCCGCGAGTCAGCAAGTCGCATAAGTTGTCGCAATAGTGATATCGATACAAAAGTTTTTTCCTACTTAAATACATAATTAATTAAAAAAAATAAACAGTCAGACTCAGAACTCAAAGCTGCGGGGAACGAGTGATTTAGAAATAAACACAGTCAATAGTAGAAAGTTTAATAAATTTTAATAAAGGAATAAAACGTAAACGTACAGGGTGAGTCAACGATTGGAAAAAGTAAATTTACGTCGAACAGGTAAAATCCGGAAACAAACTGTTTATGCTGTGGGATATATATGTAAGTCGTGCTCATTTTAAAAATATTTTAAATTATACGGGGTGCGTCAAAAAAGTAGGGCAACTAAAAGTTGTATTTTTTTAAACGGAACACCCTATATTTGACTTGATTTTTAAGTTCTTCATAAAATTCTAACACTTTTTTGTATAACATGTTATATAGCTAAAATTGATACTTTCTTAAATATTTAGCTTTAAACAAAAAAAAATTAAATTTGAGGCACATCTATGATTAGCAATATAACGCCCAGTTGTGCCACTAAAAATAAAATATTTTGCTTCTGCACAAAATAAGCATAGAATAAAAGACTGTTTTCGTAATATTGAAGATATCACATACAGGGTGTCCAAATTTAAATGCCCAACTTTAACATTTTCAAACCAATTTATTTCAGTTTTTTTTAAATGGAACCCCCTGTATATGTTTATTTAGTCTTGTTAAGAATAAAAAAATCTACAACTTTTACTAAACATATTATATACCTATCTTCAATAGTTTTCGAAATATTTTCAAATTTCCTTTTTTTGCGTAATTTAGAAAATCAACAACTAGATCAATGAAAGTAGCCATGAAAAAAACAGTCCTCGTATTGCAACTGGCGACTAAATGTATGAAATGTCAAAAACGTGTTGTTCTTAGTGCATTGTATTTCGTCTTTCGTATTCTCGTCTAATTGAATTTTTCACAAAATGAAATGATAGATATGGTCTATATAATGGGTGAAGCTCCAAAAAATTGCCTTCTGGCCAAAAGGCTATATGAAGCAAAATATCCGGATCGACGGGCGCCTTCTAAAGTGGCCTTTCAAAATGTCATGGAGAGATTTGATGCTAGTGGCAATGTGGCATATTCGAAGAGAACAGTTTTCAAAATTGCTACAAATCAAAATAGACTTGGAAATTCTACTTCATATAGAAGAAAATCCCAGTTTAAGTAGTAAACAACTTGCTAGTTTAACTGAGACATCACAATCTATAGTAAGCAGGACGACAAGAAGATATAAATATCATCCATATCATATGGAATTACACCAAGAGTTGCACGATGAAGATTTTGAAAGGCGTGTTAACTTTTGCAACTTAATGATAAGGCGAATAGAAGCATATCTGGACTTTTTAGCGCATATCATGTTTTCCGATGAAGCTACATTTAGAAGCAATGGAGATGTAAACAGGCATAATATGCATTATTATGCAATAACAAATCCCCACTGGGTACGAGAGGTACAACATCAAAATCACTGGTCATTAAATATTTGGTGTGGAATCATAGGTCCGTATTTTTTTAATGAACCACTTAATGGACAAAGATATTTAGATTTTTTGAACGTTGAGCTGCCTATTCTTCTCAGACTACTCAGCATAGAAGAAAGAAGAGACATGTGGCTGCAGCAAGACGGTGCACCTGCTCATTACCATCGGGACGTTCGTGAATTTTTGGACGCTAATTTTAATCGAAAATGGACTGGTTGTAGCGGTTTTATCGAATGGCCACCCAGATCTTGAGATATAACTCCATTAGATTTTTTCTTGTGGGGTTATATTAAAGATCGTGTTTACCAACCACCTACAGCAAGGAAGAACATGCAGGAGTCTGATAAGTGTTTTTTTCTGTATAACTTTAAAAATTAGTACCTATTAGTATAAGTTTTCAACTATCTAAATTGAAATGTATTCCTTCATTGAAGTGTATTTACTTATTTGCAAACTAGACGAGTAGACGCCTTTTTCAACACAATTTTTAAATATTTATAATATTATGCCACTTCACGGATCCTTTGCTTTGAAATGTAAGATTCATTCATTCATTCATTTTTTTGTAGCAATTTTATTAACACATTATTATATTATCTAAATTTTCAATGGATTAATTTTAGATAATAAACTATCGTATTCATATTAAATACTTTTGTTTTACTGACATCTACTACGGCTACTTTAATCGAGTTGGTAATTTTCTGAATTACGCAAAAAAAGGAAATTTTAAAATATTTCGAAAACTATTGAAGATAGATATATAATATATGTAATAAAAGCCGTAGATTTTTTTATGCTTAAAAAAATAAATAAAAATATACAGGGGGTTCCATTTAAAAAAAACTGGAATAAATTGGTTTAAATATGTTAAAGTTGGGCATTTAAATTTGGACACCCTGTATGTAATATCTTCAATATTACGAAAGCAGTTCTTTATTTTGTGCAGAAGCAAAATATTTAAGAAAGTATCAATTTTAGCCATATAACATGTTATACAAAAAAGTGTTTTATCTAGAATTTAAAAATCAAGTCAAATATAGGGTGTCCCATTTAAAAAAATACAACTTTTAGTAACCCTACTTTTTTGACGCACCCCGTATAATTCAAAATATTTTTAGAATGAGCGCGATTTACAAATGTATCCCATAGCATAAACAGTTTGTTTTCAAATTGTACTTGTCCGACGTAAATTTACTTTTTTCAATCGTTAACTCACCCGGTACAGTGAACAGTGGTTATTGAATCTTATAAACGACTAACTTATTATTACTTCCCTCCTAAAAGGAAGGTATTGTAATAGTAAAAAAATCATCCTCCGAGATTTTTTCAGTCCACACAGATGCCGAAAAACATGTTTTCTCAAATCCGTCGCTCTGTCTGTCTGTCTGTTCGCGGCATAGCTAAAAAAATTATTTACCCGATTGACTTGTCAAAAATTAAGGGCCACAGAAGGATGATCTGGTAACATTTTGGTAGAAATCCTATGGCAAAACAAAATGGCGGGCTAGTGAAATGTTAAAAAACATTTTACTAGATAACTACCCATCCAATTTATCTTAAATTTTGCACAAAAATCAAGTATTATGTAGGAATAAACTGGTAAAATTTCTGTTACGAATCCAAGATGGCGGAATAAAATGGCGGCTTTGTAAAATATTTAAAAATTCTGCTAGAAAAACTACTTAATGGACTGATTTCAAATTGTGGTATACAGATGAACTATTAAAACTGTGGAACTAATTCAAGATGGCGGAACAAAATGGTGGCTAAATATATTTGTAATAGCAAAAAATCAACTTCTCAGATATTACATATCTTCACGTTTTAGCATCGCTAGTTATTAATTACGTCGGTCCGTCTGTCGGTTTATCTGACTGTCTGTCTATCAGTTCACGGCATAGCTTAATATTATTACTCTTCAGAGTGACATCCAACTTTTGGTCAAAAATTAAGAGTCATATGTTGATGAACTGGTAACATTTTGGTAAAAATCCAATATGGCAAAACAAAATGGCGGCCTAGTGAAAAGTTAAAAAAATTATTACTGAAAAAACTCATTATAGGAATAAACTGGTAACATTTCGGTATAAATATAAGATAGCAAAACAAAAGGGCGGTCTTATAAAATATTTAAAAGATTAGCCTGGAAACACTGCTTATTTGATTAAATTGAAATTTTGTGCAAGCATTAAATGTGATATAGAGATAAACTTGTTAAGTTGTGATAAACTGGTGCGAATTCAACATGACGTAACAAAAGTGTGTGTTAATGTAAAAACTACACTTTGAAATCAGTCCATTTACTACAAAAACAATTTACCAGTTGATTCCTACATAATACTTGATTTTTGTGAAAAATTTGAGATAAATTGGATAGGTAGTTTTCTAGTAATTTTTTTTAACATTTCACTAGGCTGCTATTTTGTTTTGCCATAGGATTTCTATCAAAATGTTACCAAATCATCTCTATATGCCCAAAAATCAATTGTGGCATAGATTCGATACCTCACAGTTGGCTAACCAGAGTGTTAGAATTATAAAAAAGTCTATCGAAACATCAGACAATTTCTTAAGCAAATCATGAGTACGTGGAAAACTAAAATCAACCTGAGAACACAAAAAGGACAAGTCGAAAGAGATGAGATCTACATCAGACGAGGTATATTCCAGGGAGATTCAATCAGCCCTTTGTGGTTCTGCCTCTGTCTTAATCCACCCTCACACACAATGAATAAAACAAACTTCGGATTCCATATTAAACACCAAAAAAATAACCTACACAACATAAACCATGTCTTGTACACGGATGACATAAAATTATTCGCAAGCACAAAGGCACAGCTAAAAGAACTCCTTAAAATCACAGAAACGTTTACCCTGGACATCAACATGGAATTGCAAGCTACTTCATATCAACAAAGGACAGTGGAAAGACCAGCCTACGCCGGAAACAATCAATAATGAAACCATAGATAACATGCTCAAAGGAGATACAGATACCTAGGCTTCCATCAAAGCTCCAAAATTAACCGCACTCATATCAAATCAGAGTTCAAGACGGAATTTAATACCAGACTCATAAAACTACTAGAAACAAAACTGAACTCCGGAAATCTAACGAAAGCTATTAACACCTTTGCCATACCTATTCTTACGTATTCGTTTGGTATCATTAAATCGCCACAAACAGACATAGAAAATATTCACATTCTCATACGCTCTGAATTCACTAAACACAAGAAGTTACATCCCAACGCATGCAAGGAAAGACTCACCATTGAGAGAAAAGAAGGAGGGAGGGGAATTATAGATATACAATGGCTAAATAAAAAACAAATTTACGAACTCTTTACTGGTGACGCGAAAACTATTCAAAATGAAATAATTGGAATGCATTTCTGATTATTTAAATGCTCATGCAAAAAATGAAATAATGAACACAGTTTTTTTGTGTGCAAGTGGATGACACCACTGATATTACGCAAACCTCCCAGTGCTCCATAATTTTAAGATACGTTAATTCAGAAGGTTCAGTAGTTGAGAGATTCTTAGGATTTTATAATGTCAGCTCCGATAGAACGACGGAGAATTTATATTTTCTATTGGATCAAATTTTGGACCAATTTGACTATAAACATAAATCAATAGGAAAATGTTAGGATGGCGCAAGGGTGATGTCTGGCCATCTAAATGGCCTTAAAAAAAATAAAAAGCGCCGCAGGCTGTATTTGTCCATTGTCTTGCTGCTATGAATCATAGGAGAATTGATTTAGTATACAAAATTCAGGTAAGTCGTAAAAAAAATATTCTACCCCTTCCACATATAAAAAAAATTCTGGAAAAAATTATTGTGATATTTTCTTGCTTCATTTGCACTTCACTTACTTTTTCACCCGCGAACCGCCACTGCTGAAGCATAGGACTTCCAAGAAACAATTTATGTGTTTGAATAAGGATTAATAAAACTAGATATTTTTTTATATCGAAAGCATTTACATTATTAAATAAATTAAAATATTAAATTCATAAATAGGTCGTATCTTTGAGCCATGAATAAGGTCAACCACTCCTTATCTTCTTGAAAATGTTAATCAGTAGCGGCTCTTCCATAGGATCATTTGATCAATGACCCCCAAAAATATTTCAGAAAATAGATTATTCGTTTGACCGTCCCTCCTAATAGTACAATTAAGTAAATAAAATAAAACGCGAACCTTGGGAAAAGTCAAATACGCTACACTATTAGCCGAGCACGGGCGGCGGTTCGAATGGTCTCGTTGCGTTCAGGCATAATAAAATACGCTATACTAAGTTAGGCTGGCAGTCCGAATTGCCCCGATTGCCTTAAAGCTTGACGAAAGTACCCGAAGATTTCACAGCTACCGAGCGGCAGCCGAACGTGATAGCAAACGGAATATGAAATCGCGATTTGGGTCATCAGCCGGTCTCTTCTTATAATTCGTTCGAGCGGCCGCGACATCACGTTGGCATGCGGCAGTTCAATTGTTCAGAGGTCGCGCGGTCGATATTGTTTCGGGCGTTTTTAATCGACGAAAATTGATTTATATACGGTTTTTTGTAATATATGTTTTTTATTTTTATGATCCATGTGTGAGTTGAGAATATATAGGAAATAAAATGTTGGTAGTGACTAGTGCAAAAAAATCAACATCTACAAAGTGCTTACGAACTTAATTTTGCAAAAATAACCAATTTCAAGGTGGTCTATGTTTGAGTTGTGAATATAGAGGAAATAAAATGTCGGTAGTGCAAAAAATTAAACAACTAAAGAGTGTTAATGAACTTAATTTTGAGAAAATAACTGAATTCAAGGTAAGTCCTTTGCCAGAACTTAGACAAGAATAAAGAGGTTTCGCAAAAGTATATACAATTTAGCTAACTGGATATGTGGTTGTGAAGTCTCTAATTCATTTTATTGTTATGTTTGTTTATTGTTTTCTCGTCGGACTCATTATGGTGCAAAACCGTTGTTAAAGACTTAAAACATTTAAAAGAAAAAATAAAAAAACATGCGTTTTCTGCAGATCACATGAAATGTTCGGTAAACTATCCTACGGTCGGAAGTGTTGATATTCGCACTCAGCTAGACACAGCTTATAGTAAATCCTTAGAGATTTTAATGAATATGTATTTAAAAATAGTTATATTTTAAACAAAATTATTGATTGTGTAAAAATTTGTGGGGCATCCGAGCTGGCACTACGTGGCCATGATGAAACGGCTTTGTCTGAAAATGAAGGGTTTTTTCCAGAGCTTATAAATTTTGCTGAAGAGTTGGATCCAATTTTTAAAGAGTATATGGAGAATGCAACTGTCTTTAAAGGAACATCTAAATCCATTCAAAATGACCTACTTGACTCTATGCTGGCTGTGACTCAGGAATAAATTAAACAAGACATTCAAGCAGCTAAATATGTTGCTGTGCAAGTAGACGAAACAACTGACAGTTCCACCAAAACCCAAATGGTTATTATAATACGTTATATCTTGTCTGGCATTGTCCATGAACGATTTGTTAAATTTGTAAATCCTTTGGGGACCACAGCTTCACACCTTACAGACGTAATTCTTCATGAATTAGAAAATCTAGGTATTAATAATACCCCCGAGAAATTAATTGGGTAAAGTTACGATGGGGCGTCCACCATGAGTGGAAAATTGCGAGGCGTACAAAAAAAATTAAAGAGTATTATCCTGCCGCTAATTTTATACATTTTTATGCCCACCAATTCAATTTAATATTACAGAAAGCAGCAGGCCAAGATAAAAATGTAAAAGTTTTCTTTGCAAATTTACACGGTTTCTCAACATCCTTTAGTCGATCTTCAAAGCGCACATCAGTTCTTGATGAGTTAGTTAAAGTTCGCTTACCTAAAGCTGCTCCCACGAGGTGGGAGTACCTCGTGGGTAACTCGTAACACAATTAACCAAGCCTTTGGTATAAAAGGCTTTTTCCAAAATGTAGATTTTTTATTTTGGTTGAACTTCTTCAATCTTATAATGCCCCATTGTGAAATAATTTTAATGAAAAAATGAAATGATCTTCAAAAACTTGTTATCGATGTTCTATCAGTAAAAAAATATCTCCTTTAAATGTTCCATCCAAGCAGTTCGCGATAAAATTCTAAACGACCTATCTTCAGAAATGCCTTCAATTTCATCTAATGCTAGTAAACGGCTACGTAAAAATGAAGATTCTAGACGTCGAGTGGCTTTGGAGGTCTGTGACTGAAATGCACCATCGCTTTAGTTTCAGTGATCATTTAGTTTTTGAAAATTACAAGAATAATTTTCCAGATAATATTTTAAATTTAGTTAAAAAAGACTTTCCCTGTATAAATTACTTAAAACTAAAAACTGAACTGCAAGTTATTTATGATGGTGCTGATTTTCGTGTAAGTTCTGGAGCTATTTCAATGCTTCAACTTTTTATAAATAATAACTTAAGTGATACGTTTTCTGAAACCGTCAAACTATTAACTTTACTGTGTACTTTGCCAATGACAACTGTAGAAAGCGAGCGTTGTTTTTCGACTTTAAATAGAATAAAGACTTTTCTACGCAACCACATGGGCCAAGATAGACCACCCGCTTTAGCAATGTTAAGTATCGAGAAATCGTTTATAAAAGGAATGTGCAATTTTAAGGAACGTGTCATTCAGCATTTTTCTAATTCTAAATAGCGAAGAGTAGACCTGAACTTCAAGACAATTTAAAGGTAAGATATTTATTTTTATTTTAAGTATGCCTATTTTTAAATTTGTTATTGACCTCTCAATATAATTTACCACGAGCCGCCATTGATGTTAATAGGGCCCAAGTTAAGACCATCACAGTTGGATTTGCATATTACATAGCATAGGCATATGTCCTCGTGGATACCTTAATATGCATCTGATTATGTTTTATAGCATTGACAGAAGTTTTGCTAATAAATCGTTATTAAAAACTTTACTTCTATAAGTTATACAATTTAGGTAAATGGGATTATTAAATGATTATATCCATTTAAGTCCCTTAAGGGTTATATTACTATTACAAAAACGTTGCACATACTTTAAATAACAGAAACATCACAATTGTTTCTATAAATCATAAAATGTTACTTGGGGAATCATAATAGATATATTCGTTTGTTAATGTCATTATCGTCATCAACAATTTTTTCAATTCGTACATATTTTAAATTAAACTTAACTAAATTTAACTTTTTTATTCTATAAATATATTACACAACGCAAAATGTAAACACAAATGACTGTTTAGTTTGAACTTTGAACGCAGGCGACAATATTGCCTTACCAAGGTCATGTGCAAAATCTATTAAGCATTAAGTTTCATGGTCGATTAAGTAACTATGTCTGGCAGAGATCGAGATTAATCGAATCAATTTTTCCAAGTAGCAAATCTATTTTAAGAAACTTTTAGAAATATGTATTTGTCCATATGTAGATCTTAATTTGGCACTATTACGAGGACCTTTCAACAAAGACTGGGACTGAATTTTTTACGGCCCGGTGCAACGAGCTACATACCGCCAAAAATCAGAAAATATCATCCAAGTAGGCTTCTTTCATTTTGCAAAATGTCAGTTGTCATAAATTATTTATTTGATTTTGACGCCGCTCTAAAGTTGAGATATTGTTGGATGGCATAAAGAGTTTAGTAATGACAGGGAAAGTTGTGAATTGCAAGGTGCTCCTATTGTGGCACTAACTAAGGAAACCATCAATACACAGATTCACGTCTGGCTATCCCACAACTATCAAATATTCTTAAAATATCTGTTGGAAGTGTTTTTACTCTTTTACACAAGCATTTTAACATGTCTAGAGTTTGTGCTCGCTAGATTCCGCATATATTGACACCAGATCAAAAAGCGAATAGGGTAGCGGTTTGTGAATACTGGAAACAACGCGTTGAAGAAGAAGGTGAAGAATGGTGAAAGACCATTATTACTGCGGATGAAACTTGGGTATATTGTTACGATCCGGAGGTTAAGCAACAGAGTACGCAGTGCTGCTAAAGCTATGGTCATAACATTTTTTGATTACAAAGGCATGGTGTATACGCACATGGTCCCACATGGTAGTACAGTAACTGCCAGTTATTATAAACAAGTTTTGTTCCAGTTGATGAAGGATCACATCCGCAAAAAACGACCTAAGCTGATTGGAAAGTGGAAACTTTACCATGATAACGCTCGCCTTCACGTAGCGAATATAGTGACAGAGTTTTTGAACACTAAAAATATCAGGTCTATACCGCATCCTCCATATAGTCCTGACATAGCCCCATGCGATTTCTATCTGTTTCCTCAAGCAAAAAAGACCTCAAAGAATGGCTTCCGCTATGTTTTTGAACAATGGCAGCACCGTTGGGATAAGGTTATTGCATTACAGGGGGACTATATAGAGCGTGATAAAAGTATTGTTGTTTAAGATTAATAAATAAAGTTTTGGTAGTACTAGTCCTAGTCTTTGTTGAAAGGTCCTCGTACACAAGGTGAATATTATATATTATAACTTAATAAATAATATACACAGAAAAAATTGATTCATGTCCATAACTCTCTTATAAAAATAATGAAAAAAAGGTTATACCAATCGATACGGATAACTGTGGGACTTCCATGTTAATCGAAGACCTCTTTAGAGAAGGGGTCTTTTAGGAGTCCTGTAAAAAGGATGACTTTTATATTTTGTGATAGCCAGCTTATGTTTATCGAGGCCACTTCCAAATCCTAAGAGGCGAAGTTTTTTTTGAAAATGGAGTTTTCTTGTTTGTCCAAAAAAAGCCGCCCCAGAAAAAGCAGGCCCACTGTAATACCACTTAGCAGGCTCTTTCCAGAGTTATAGTAAAAAGAGAATTTGGCAGGCAGGCCGCTCGAAAGTGTAGAGAACTGCATGGATTATTCTGACTATAATAAAACACGTAAATAAACTTAAAAGAAATACAGAGTTACGTGGAACTACAATAAACTTTAACATTAAAGCAATTGACAAAAAATATTTTAAGGGAGACATTAATTGAATTAAAATTATCGTTAGGTACTCAGTTTTTCTTAGCTTCATTGCTGCGTGTGTTTTAATGTATTATTGTGTAATTGTTGATCTGGTTCAAATCTTCTAATTATATTTCGCTATACTCGTCCAATTAGATCACACACGTAGTCACACCATCGTGGCTTTGTCGAGCACAATTTTTAAAGCTGAATCATATAAACAAAAAAAATTCAACCTGCTGACATAACAAACCATATTGCCTTACACCGGATTCAGATTATTCATTTAATTACACTGTTGGGCTTTGTCGAGTTAAATCGTAGTGTTTTTCTCTGTTAAAAATAACGAAAAGATCGAGAAACAGTAGTGAAAGTAAAAAGTTAGAACGCAAAAAACGTAAATTATTACGGAAATTGGATAAACGAGAAAGGAAAGGGAGCCGTCGTGCCCCTAGTTCTATTAATACAATTAAGTGTACTCTAATCATTTTTCTTGGATAAAACCGTTGAACCCGAGCGATTGAGCAGTTGGTTAAAAACGTTAAAACCATTTTTAGTGTAATCGATTGATATCATATGGGTAAAATCGTTAAACCCATGCAATACCTATAGCGCTTAACAATCCCGAGGGTGACTCTGGAAAAAGTGCTTTCTTTTGCTTCTTCCTCGGTCCAAAACCCATGAGAAGCTTCTGATTTATATGCTGCCCCCCATCTTGTTTTTGAAGCATCTGTGAATATCTCATGAGAAAATTTACAATTAATAAAACTAAACGACTGATTTAACATTTGTTAGGTATTTTTCAAGTGCAAAAAATTGTAATATCCTTCTTCGGGTAGACAACAAAACAGGAATAGCATACATTATTAAAATGGGTGAAATAAAATTTCAAAAATTAAATGAATTAAGTAGACAAATATGGTCATCGTGCGAGGATTGACAGCTGTTTTTATATGCTTCCCATATTCCTTCAAAAGAAAACATAATAGCCTATAAGCAGTCTAGAACACTAAAAAAATAGAATGAGAATATTCACTGAATAATAAAGAATTTTTTAAAATGGTAAACATTTTTGGAAAACCAAACATTGACCTTTTCGCTTACAAGGTAAATGCTAAATGTGTCACCTATATATCATGGTTTAAAGACCCGGGGGCTCTGACATGCGACACATTTACAATCAACTGGGACAAATCTCTTAGATTTTATGCGTTTCCCCCTTTCCTATATTAGGGCATGTTTTAAAGAAGATAATTGAAGAAAAATCCGAAGGAATTCTTGTGGTTCCCTATTGGCCAAATTTGGTTTTCATTATTCTAAAAACTTAGTTTAAGTGAACCAAAATTATTAAAACCTAAAAAATATTACTCTCATCTTCTTTTAGGACCTGCCACCCGATGTGGAAAAAATTACCCCTAGCGGTGTCGAAATTATCAGTAATCATTTTAAATAAAGGAATCCCAGAGACAGCAAATAAAATAGATGTCTACACCGTACGGGTTGGTCATATTATTTCGTTCTTAATTAAGTTATAAATCCACGTTGTCTTTAATTTTAAATATTTAAAATTCTGATGAACTGATACTAAAACGATTTTAAAAGGAAGCGTTCAGAACAAAACCAAGTTTTCCTAAATATAGTGTAACCTGGGATCCGGTAAAAGTATTAGATTATGTTAAGGATTAAGGAACCAGTCGATCGCGAGTGCTTTTTTAGTAGATCTCGAGAAGAAAATTTTTTTTAATAAGTAGGTACTTAACTAAACTACAACAATTTATTACGTAATAAAATAACACTCTGCTAGCGGCAAAAGGCGTCTTTATCAAAGGAACGCGCGGTACTTGTCAAAGAAAAGCCGCGTTTTTTATTCTTGCCGCTTTTCTAGAAATTTCGGGCGGCGCGTTTGACGGGAACATTCGAGACTTTCGTTCACGCCGATATAAATGTTGCGCCTGCAGGAATTGGAGTCACTCTGAATTGCAACTTGAAAGCAATACGACGTCGATACAAAGTTTATTATTAAATAGTACAAAATGAGTGCAGCGAAGAAATCTAAAACGTATCATTTTAATAACGATTGGGAGGAAGAATTTTTGTTTTGTATGGTGAACGATAAGTGCATTTGTCTTATTTGTCGTGCGTCAGTTGCAATACCTAAGAGTGGTAACTTAGAGAGGCATCATAAAACGGTTCATAAAAACTATGAAAAGGATTTTCCGCCACAGAGTGAATTAAGAAAACGAAAAGTACGTGATTTGATATCTTGTTTGAAAAAAGAACAAATCATGTTCACAAGACCAGCCAAACAATCAAAAGCTGCTACGATCGCGTCATTTAAAATATCTCATATATTGACGAAACACAATTCAAGATGGATCGGCTGTGAAGGAAGCATTTATTGAAGCGGGTGAGACTTTATTTGGAGATTTTAAAAATAAAACAGAAATCATGTCTGCTATTAGAGAACTTCAGTTACCTCGTCCGACTGTCACAAGGCGTATTGAAGTCATGAGTCAGGACATGGCAGATAAACTAAAAAATGATATCATGGAACGTACATACTTTTCTTTACAGTTCGACGAATCCACCGATATGACAGACACTGCCCAGCTGTGTATTTTTATTCGGATGGTATTCAATGACATGTTGGCTAAGGAACAATTTTTGACAATCATTCCTCTGAAGCGGAAGACCCGTGGCGAAGATATATATGACGTTTTCTTCAATTTTGTAAAAAACTACAAGCTACCAATATACAAATTAGTGTGCATTACAACCGATGGAGCACCAGCAATGACTGGAAACAAAAACGGTTTTGTGGCATTGTGTCGAGCTAATGAAGATTTCCCTTCATTTTTTTCAATCCATTGCATTATACATCAACAAGTTTTGTGTTCAAAAGTTTTAAACACGGAAGAAATTATGGGCATTGCAACAAAAATTGTGAATTCCATCCGTGCACGTAGCTTGCAACGGCGGCTCTTTAAGTTGCAGTTGGAAGATAGGGAGTTAGCTGAACACACTGATTTAGTTCTTCACACGGACGTCAGGTGGTTGAGTCGCGGAAAATTCCTAGAAAGGTTTCAAGAATTATTGCCCGAAATAACAACTTTTCTAGACGAAAGAGGTGATGACACTCAGATGTTGAAAAACGAAAACTGATTTGGCATTTTTGACTGACATCACAATGCACTTAAACACCATTAACTTGGAGCTTCAAGGTAAAGGAAAAACTGTTATTGAGATGATTAGCGCAGTAAACGCATTCAAAAGTAAATTGCAACTTATGATAGATCAACTGAAAAGAAAGGATCTGAAACATTTTCCGTCTTTGAAAGCAAGGATTCCTCAGTTGAATTATGATACGTATGAGGCTGAATTATCAAATATTTTGGGATCGATGCGCAGCATCATTTATGAGTTATCCTTTTTCATGTAAAAACATTGAGGAATTAGCTACTGAAATAGCAAGTCAGTTTAATATGAACTCATGTTCTGTCGAAAATGAGTTGGTGCAGATTATATCAGATATACATCTCAAAGCTACAGCATCTGATACAAATTTCTGGTGTTTTATATCTGAAGATAAATATCCGAATCTAAGGCATATCGCCCTTCAACTGACAGCAATGTTTGGGTCAACTTACTTGTGCAAGTCTGCATTTTCTGAAATGAAGATAATTAAGTCAAAATATCGCAATCGACTAACTGACGATCATATGTCATCATGCTTGCGATTAGCACTCAGTGGTTACGTGCCATCTTATGAAAAGTATGGTGAGGACATGCAGTGCCACGCTTCAACATCCAAAGTCACTCCTTAGTTAAGTTTAACACCATATGTAACTCTTTTGTTTTGTAACAACCAATAAACTCGCAATTTTGAATAACTATTCATTGATATTGTAGAGAAGAACCTAACTAAACCTAACCCAAACCTTGACTAAAATAATGTATATTGTGCGGAAAGTTAATATCTATATATGCTACGGTACACCCTACCTAGGTAGGTAGGTAGGTAGGTAGGGTGTATGTATCGTGTATGTACGACAACCCTGCATCACACATACTTGCAGCCTCTTAGAGTCGATCGTAAGTAGTCTAAAAATATTGAGGTAGATCGCCAGCAGTTCAAGTTTGAGCACCCCTGCTCTAGAAAATATATCTTTGGAGAAGTTAGTTAAAAAGCTAGTAATATTGTTAATGTAAGCATCAGGGCAAAGAATACAAACAATTTCTAAACTCAACATAAAAAACTTTGTAATAATGGAAAATGGTGTACAAATTTATGTTACAGATATTTTAAAAACCTCAAATTATAATCTCGAACAACCTGTATTGAAATTTAATTTTTTCAATGATCATCCTCAGTTATGTGTAGTAGTAAAGCCAATAAAAGCATTTTAAAAATATTGTTTTTTAGCCTAAAACTCTAAAACCATATTATGTAAGTAACAAGTTTCCTTTCAAACTTATCTAACTTAATGGTTTCATTTTAGGTAATGAAGTGGGGAACGATTATTTCTTTAAAATTTGTAGGTAATTAATTCAAGAAGGGAAAAACAATCTCGATTTTTTCGGATGTGACTTTTATAAATCTTAATACAATTTTACAATTTAATTAAAAAAACATTAGAATTTTACTATCTCGCAAATCTCCCGACAATCCTGAGTCAAGGATCCCGACCGAGCATACATTTTCTGGACACCTAACAGGTAGAGAATCCCACTCAGAAACTCAGAATAACGATAATAGAGAAAATACCCCCCACCCGGCCAGGAGACACATCGAATAATTATATCGTATTTCTTTTCATTCAAAATTATAAATAAAACAAAGCTGATTCAGCTGTATAAATACAACTGCAACAACGCAATAACACTATAGGATTAAGTCAGACTTTCACCTGATGTTCACGTGAGATACGAGTGCACCCATTTATAAAAATGTCATTAAAAACACTAATCAGATTAAGATTCAAATATTGCTTAATACTCACACAGTTCTTTTTTTTGTAGGTTTGGTTTCTGCCTGCTACGAGCCATTGACATAAACATAAGTTGTCAATATTAAACAATAATTTATTCCAAATAATAATAGTAACAGTCAAATTTTTATATCTCTAATAAGTAAGTGAAAATAGTTATTAAATTTTAAAATTATTTAAAATTTAGCCGTCAACTAGCTAACTTATCTGACAAATCCCAATCTACGGCGAATCCCAGCACGAGACAATACAAGTATTATCCCTTTCATATACACGAAGAACTTCAAGACCGGGTTTATTGAACGACGAGTAAACTTTTGTACCATCATAAATGGAGCAATAGAGGCCGCGTGATCCAAATTTTGTATCCAAAGTAATAATTTTCGCAGCAATTAAGCAGTTAATTGCCATAACATGTATTATTATTCAATAGTTAATCCATTTTGGGTTCGGGAAGTTCAGAACCAAAACATTGCCCGCTTCATATTAATATTAAAATTCCGCGAACCGCTTAACGGCTCTAGATATCTATTTTTTTTGCAAAACGAATTAACCCAGCTTCCTGAAGAAGTTGATCAACTTTGAAGGGGAACAAATATGAATTCAACCAGAGGGAGCTCCTGCTCATTACCATCGAGAAGTTCGAGAATATTTAAACGATCGTTACCAACATAAAAGGGATGGATTCATTCAGTGGTCCCCTCGACCATGTGACTTAATACCTTTAGACTTCTTTTTGTGGGGCTTCAATAAAGATCATCTTCATGTGGATGCCCCTACAACACCAGCACGTATGGAAAATAGGCTACGGGATGCTAGCGGGGCAATAATGCCCTTTATGCTAAGGAAAGTGAAGGAAAATATAGTAAAACCACTAAACATTTGTATTCAAGTAGATGGGCATATTTTTAAGCATCTATTACGTCACAATAATTAAACATTAGGCAATTTAAACCATATTAAGACTTTTATTAACTTACTATTTATTAGTTTTTGCAATCGCGTAAGTGTATTAAAAACCAGGGTAAAAACTGAAAAATTTAAAGTAAATTGCAATCTATTAAAAATAGGTATATGGCATACTCAATGGGAGTTGAAGAATTTTGCAAAATCTAGCAGAAAAAATAATAATATATAGAGTGTGCGATTTAACAAAGTCAAATTTTTTTTTTATTTAAAATAGTCAATATGTATAAATTCTGTTTGAAAACCCTGTAGTACCTAACTCAAATTTCTTTACATATATATGTTTTTTTTTCATCTCCATAGAACACCAAATAACGCTAGTGGCAATTTTTTACAATACCATTTTTTTTATTGAAATATTAGAAAAACTACCAAGTTTAGGTATATAACATTATTAATAAAATAGTTATAGAATTTAACGCAGTATCTAGAAATAAAACAAAAAATAGGATGTTCTGTTAAAAAAATGTTATTATTATATATATTTATCCCATATTGTAGCCACAATTTCCCCTTCCAAATTACTTTTGAAACATCAAAATTTAGTCATGCGTTCATAAAATTTTGTTCTGTTGACAGGAATTGTCAGTGGAATAAAATGATTTATAAAATCCGATCCTTTTAATCTAGAAATTAATCTTAATTTTTATATTTACAACTTTCTTGCAACTTGGCCTTGAAAGGTAATTTGCTTTTAAGAGACCTCAAAAAGCTACAAGTTAAAACATTGTTGGCCTGCTTTATTTTTCTATTCTTCAGCTGGTTCTGGCAAAATAAATGACTTTCTCGACTTAGTCAATGTACTTAGCAACCTAATGATCTATTAAATTTTATAAATTCTACTTTGATATATAAAAGTTATAGCACTTATATTTGAAAGAAATTAAAAAAGCAAAATAATCCTAAAGCTAAAAAGAAGATAGAAAGGAAAAAAACAATACAAAGGGCAAAAGGAGAGAGACAAGAAAAGAAAGTATACTTTAAAGAATATACGTAGACAGGAAAAATCCTACTGACTGAAGAGCAAGCGGTTTCTATATCTGTACTTAAAAACATTAGCGGAGATTCCAATATTACCAGCATCAAAAGAATTAACACAAGCAGCGAAATTATATGTCAATGATCTCTTGTAGATCTCCTTCCGATGTCGAGGAATGGTGATCGACATATTGTTTCGGAGACTTCGACTATGCACAGAACTGCTGAAAACAATTTTATTGAATAAATAGGGTGGCTCTTGGTTTTCAAAATCTTATGACAAAAAACAGCCAAATGCAATTATCGACGATTTAACATATTAAGCCATCCTGCATCACGCAGGAAACGAGAAACTCTTTGTCTTCGTCTGACACCGTAGATAAGGCGTAAACATGAATTTTGCATTTTTTGTATTCTACGCACCTCCAAACCATCAATACAAGGACCATTAACAACACAAACAAGTAACACAACACCAGGGTGTCGCATAAAAGTTTTTTAATATCTTTAGTAAGGTAGTGTCTGTGGCTATATATCATCTTTAGAGTGCAGTAGGC
This sequence comes from Kuschelorhynchus macadamiae, assembly GCA_030620095.1. Lineage (NCBI taxonomy): Eukaryota > Metazoa > Arthropoda > Insecta > Coleoptera > Curculionidae > Kuschelorhynchus > Kuschelorhynchus macadamiae. Next base: position 401,231 of record JAUTXW010005459.1, read on the forward strand.
CTTCTTGACCTTGGACTTCACATGCTCCCGAAAACGAAGATCAGCATCAACCAATATACCAAGACTCTATATTTAATGAATCTCTCACCCTGGCTCTAGCAACCCCACCTCCAAACAAGGAGGATTTAGCCGGATTACTTTTTAAGTGATATCCAATAGAAATGTTAATTATATTATTTAAATCTGAATTAATATTAAAACTAACGGTATTTAAATCTGAATTAGTGTCGAATGAGTAGTAAATTTTGGTATCGTCCGCATACAAATGATAATAACAGTTAATTAATGACTCGTGAAATCTTAATGTATAGTTTGTATAAAACAATGGCCCCAAAATGCTTCCCTCTGGGAGATCCGCTGCTGCATTAAGTAAGTTTGAAAAACAACCCCCAACCACCACAGTCTGAGTTCTATCAATCAAAAAAGATTCGATAAACTTGATAGCCTTTTTACCAAAGCCAGAATAATGCAAAATTGAAAGTAAAATTGACTGGTTACGCACATCGAATGCTTTTGTAAAATCCATGGGAATTAGAGCACTCACTCTATCATGGTCACTCGCTTGTAGAATTCATCAACGACATCAGACCAAATTCCGGCCCAAAACCAGATTGTTTGGGTGGTAAAATGTTACACTTATCCAAAAAACAACGAATTTGAGAGTCCAGTCCCTTTTCTAAAAATTTAGAAAATGTTGGCAAAATGCTTACTGGTCTAAGATAAGAGTACTCGGTAGGTTGGTTAATCTTAGGAAGGAGTAAAACATGGGCGTGCTTCCAAAACTTAGGGTAAGAGGACGCCTCTATACATTTATTTATTACTTGAGTTATTTAGTCTATAATATGAGGACAACACAAGTGGATAAGAGTTACATTTAAAATTATTTTTGAAATACCCTCAGTGGATATTTATGAGAAATGAAGCTCTTCCAGGATATCTAATTTTATATTTTGATAAAAAAGTAATAATTCCACATTAGGACGGATTCCCACGTTTACAGAATTAATGAAAAAATCATTGATGTTGTTTGGATCAGATAAATTATTAGGAATTGTATTATATCTATTTTTTGCAATATTTAACCTTTTTAATTCAGACCATATTTCTTTAGTTGTGAAATTTAAAAATGTTTGTCGTAGATATGCCTTTTTCTCAACTCTGATAGAAGTGGTGAAGTTTCTCACGGTTTGTAATAAGAATAATGCTCCGATAGCCACTTATATTGTCAATAAAAGCAGAGATTTTTGAAAAAAAACTCATTCTGAGGATAGATATCTTTAACCTTTTCAATTATAGTGTTCAAATTATCCAACGACAAAAACATAGGGTGCATTTAATAAATAAAAATAAGTTTTTACAAAAGAATAGTAATAAATATTTTAATTAGCTTTTTAACAGAAGATTGTTATTATTGTACCAATAAGTTTTCAAAACAAAATATGAATATCACAAACGTGATACTATATTTACTTTTTGAGTAGAAAGACTGATAAATAATTTTTTGAAACAGAAGAAAGGGAGGGGTTGGGTAGAAAAAGGAACAGAGTAAGTGGGTAACAAATATAGCCCGAGGAGTGACGAGGTGAAAATTTCAGAATTTCAAGAGCAATCGATGCTAAGTAGAAAATAATATTCTGTAAATCGATATATAAGTTCTATTAAGGTTAACTTGTATGCTGAGACAATTTGTATTATATTTAAGTTCATTATTGATCTCCAGTTCTGCAAGAAAATCAAGTTTATAAAGTTTTTTGAATGAATATTAACCAAAAACTTAGAACGATTATTTGGATAAAAATTATGTTGACTAGATTGAATGTGACTGCCAAATGGTGACATGTTTATTAATGCGAACTAACGGAGGTCAAGTTCTACCTATGTAAGTAGCTTTACAATCAGAGCAGTTGAGCTTATAAACTCCAATTTTGTTGAGTTTGTTTGAAATATAACAGCAAAGAGAAAATCATAATTTTTTGAAAAGTTATGTTGCTTTAATTCCATACAAATTTGGCAACCGCGTCGACTGTGAATTTTCTTTTTCGATTTCTGTGTTTCATTATGCCTGCATAAACTATGGCTGCTTTTTAAACAATAGACAATTTTTTTTAATATAATTAATTTGGTGTTCGTCACCTTTGGTTCTGTCTTTGTCACATGTAAAAAGTTTTTAAATACACTGATTTTAGAACCACGTATCTTTCTGACTGTTCACTAACGTTTGATTCGACCTTTTTCTTTATTTTTCGAATTTTTGGCCTTGTCCACCATATTTATAATTCGAAGGTTTTATTACTCGATGTTCTTATTTGAAAGTAGCATTTGTGCAAAAAATGGAAACAGATACAAACTGAAAATTTAGAACGAGAATTTAAAAAGACGAAAAACCAAGTTAACTTAAAGAAATAAATCAAAACAAGAACATGTAGAAAGGAAATTAAACGAAGCTGGCAAAGACACAAAAAAGTATTGAAGCAAAAAAGCCGTCAAGCCATATAGAAAAAATAAAAACTCTGAATGGGAAAAATCTGGAAACAGAAATTGAAAAGGCTCAGGAATTTAAGGAATATTTCACTTATTGGTAAAGACTGGGCTCAAAACATTAGAAACAACCCAAAACCAAAAATGAAGGAAGAAGAAAAAATGACTCAATTTTTATGAAGCCAACCGAGTTAAATGAAGTACAAAACACAATAAAAAAATTAAAAAACATTGTTCACCTGGCGAAGACTGTATTACGAAAAAAGATTTAAAATTATTATTTGGACAGAAAATTTTTGATCTAACAAATGGTATTTTGGAAGATGGAATATACCCAAATGAATTAAAAATAGCAAAATTAATACCAGTTCATAAAAAGGGTCCAGAACGCGAACTAGGTAACTATCGACCAATTTCAGTTTTGTCAAAATATTTGAAAAAGTTATAAAGGTAATACTAACACAAAAAATGTAAGTTTGACTCATACCAATATGGTTTCCAAAGAAGCTAGAATATATTTCAACCGAAATAGACAAAAACAAATATGTCATAGCAGTCTTTATTGACCTGCAAAAAGCTTTTGACACGGTGGACATTGATCTGCTCTTGGCAAAATTAGAAACGGCGGGAATTCGAGAAGCAGCCTACAATTTAATGAAAACATATTCTACAGATAGACAGCCGTATACAGTAATAAATAAGTCAAAAAGCGATGAGAGAAGTAAATGCGGGTAAAACTACTTATACAAAAACATAAGCCAGACTGTGACATTGAGGTGTTTTTAGATGGGGTCAAGCTCAAAGAAGTGATTGAATATAAATATTTAGGACTGATTCTGACAAACAAGTTAGAGACACATCTAGACAACGTCATTAAAAAAACTGTTCCATTGGTGGGAGCTATAAGGTGTGTGGAACTGCTCAATGATAAAATAAGAAAATCTATTTACTACTATTTTATATTGCCTCACTTACAATACCTAATTTGTTGTTGGGGAAATGCACCAATTTACTTAACAAATAAATTACAAAGAATGCAAAATAAAGTAGTAAAAGTATTATATAAATTTGATTACTTGACACCGACTGAACAAATATATCAAATACTTCCATATTAGATATAAAAAAAATTAAAATATTTATAGGCCAAATTTATTTACTGTATCCAACATAATATCATAAAAACAAACCTGGAAATTAAAAATGCCATAACTATAATACTAGATATGAAAATAAATTAATAAATAGGTGTTGTAGAACAGTGAAAGGACAAAATTCTCCCCTTTATAGAAGTATAGAGATTTTTAGTGCCATACCAGAAAGGATTATTAATACTACGAATATTTGTTGTGCCACCAATTAAAACGGTACTTAAAAAGTTAAATAATATAGGAAATAGTACAATATTTGTATATAAAGAGTAAAAATATTCACTAAACGTGAAATAAAACAATAATTATAAAGACTGTAAAAATGCTTTGTGATTGGATAATTGCCTATGTACCTAATGACACATTATTTGTATACTAATATTGTAAATTTTAGGCCCTGATACCAGTGGTTCATCACTGATTAAGGGTCAGTTATAAATAAATAAAAATACACGTTACACAGACAGACCTTTTTGTTTAGTTTCAATTTGTAAATGATTTTTCGCCCAATTCCATATAATCGATCAACAACTTTGGCATGTATAGACAAATATCGTCACAATATAATTTTATATAAAAGGAAAATGGTATAAAAAACGAACTTCATTAATGTCACCAATAACTACCTAACCATTCACTAGTACATAAAGAACTAAAATAGATTCATTAACAATTTGTTATTTCCTCGGTTATTTCACAACAGAAAAATACGCTACATATCTAAATGAGTACAATTTGAAAAGGAATTTATTTAACGTCGGTAATTTGTAAAGATCAGCACCGGTGTAAGTAAACACATGAATAACTGTTTTCGTATTTAAACGGAGTATCTACTTCGTATTTATTGTGAAAGTACAAAGTCTATGTTATGGCGCCAAGCCAGGCGACCGGGAATGCTTTGATAAAGTGTATGTGAAATTTATCGATGTTTTTCGCATAAAAAACAAATGGCTTATTGTCGTTTGACGAGTTTCTAAAGATAAGTTAGCTTTAAGTGTTAAATTCCTATTGCGTCGTATTTTAGAGATTACCTAAAGCATTTTTTTTAATGGGCAACAAGGACAAAGATTTTAAAACGAAGTAAACAAAACTCTCATCTCATGACACAAAGGAAAAAACTTACAAACTCCAGAGAATTGCCTGTCTAGTGTCTGGGCATAAGTGAAGCCATAAGAATTCACATCAACGCGAGCCATGGAAGTCATTATGGGATTAAAGTTTCCACTCATAGAAGACCGCCAGTCCGGCACTGTCAATTTCCATATCAACAGTTAATGCTTCACAATACACACGTAGCGTATCGACAGGTCTAGGCCTGCAATCTAATTGAAACTGACATGACGTTGAACTGACTTGTATTTGACGAAACCTGTAGATGGGGCCTTTAGTTCCCAACTTCAAACTACACTGTGCAAAAGAAGTTAAGGATATTGAAAATAGCGATTCATATGTATGAAAAGAAAAAAATGTTTCCCTAAACATAACTGAATTATGCACCTAAAACTCCCTATTATTTTTCCTAATGATACTTAAATTAGCATTGCTCAAAGACATCAATAAGAACTAACTAGAGAGTTAAAGAAACATGAACAAGGCAAAAAGGCAGGGCAGTGTTAATCTGACTTTTGCCGGCAAAGCAGCCATACGTTCTGTGTTAACATGTGACATTTGAGTGTGTTTACATTGAAGGCTTAGTGTGAAAGCGTAGTTACAGATTAAGATATGAAATGCCTGTGTGGTATGTAGGAAAAACCTCTGTACCTCGTAAGAGAGAATACGGGCGCCGATCCCTCGAGCTATGCTTGTGAGATGAGAGATCTTACAATGGCTGTTCGAGTTGACACGAAAGATAACTTGGTGAGCAGCAGATGGGTGTCCAGGGGAGCCTTACTGATTTTAGGGGGCACTAGCTAGTTGTCGAAGAATCGAAGGCATCATATTGTATCAAATTAATTCGTTTTTATTAAAGCCCAATCAGAGTATGTATATGAGTAAATAATGTTGGCCAAGGAAGCAGTTGCAAGGGACGTGTAAACCCCCGGTGAGTTTACTCTGTATGCATAAATTAGGCAGAACATTGTGTGTTTTTTTATATTTCTTTAATCTGATTTATTGACAAGCCAGACAGTGAATTGCATTCCCAGAGACCCATTATTGGATTATATATAGACTTACATAATTAGTAAATATAAATAAAAAGTAACTTTTACATTTATACTTCAATAACTTTTATGAAAAATGAATCTTTCTTAACTTATAGACTTTTGGGTGGTAACCTGTTCCTTCGACTTTTCGCAACATCTATAAAAGGTATGTAAATATAATTAGGTAATTAGCTACAGACCGACTCAAAAAAGGTCTACACAAATAACACAGTTTAAGTGTTAAGAAATCATGGTTCTTGGATTAGACCGTGTCAAAATGGAATCACTTTCCGACGTTTTGCATGCCTTCGATTGCTCGAAGAATCTTCAGAGATCTATACTTCATAAGATCGAAACACTGAATGAACTTGGAGAGACCTAGACCAGCTATTTATAGTCGGTGTAACAATCGGTTCAAAAATTGTTAGGATGCTTATAAAGTTCAATAGATTCTCTGTTTTTCCGTTTATATCATTCCGAAACCCATTCAAGAACTTTGGTTTCTTTTACATTTAGGACATGTCCAGTAGAATACTGGTGTTTAGATAAAGAGGATTGTACAATCTGTTACTTTCTAATACATCACTCATGCTCATTAAACCTGATCGATATGGATTATACAGTTTCTCCAATATAGACATCATCACAGGAACAAGGAATTGCATATACTCATTCCGTCGGGAAAGGAATAATTTACTTTGGCGATCGCAAACATTGTCTAATTTTCTTGTGTGAATTAAAGGTTGTACGTATGTTGGAGGGCGAAGTAACCTTGCAATCTTGTGTGGTTCCGTGTATATATGGAAGAACTACACTTCCTATGGGCAACTTCTAGTTTCATTTCGTGGAGTAGGATTATTATATTTTCTCACTGATCGGTCTAATATCATCAGTCCAATATATTCCCTTTTAAAGCTTGACTTAGTTTCTTTGTTTTCGGTTGTTTTTTTGTTTCAGAATTAATAACTGATTGCTTTTGTAAATGATTTACAAAAAACACCACAAGGCCATATTACAAAAGTATCGTCTATATATTTGCTTGGGATATTGTCATTGGTTAAGAAATCTTTTGATTCTATATTTTTTCATGTTTGGACATAGCACGAAGGCCTAAGAATAATGGCCCCTTAAATTAAACCGTGGCTGCCTTTTTTATTGACTCATGCCCTGCATTACAATGTGAGAAGTCGGAGTTCTCTAAATACCGAATCATGCATTTACACTCCACAGTACTTTTATAGAGTACGCGGTAGTACTGCCACGGTCGTTATTTTATCTATAATAATTATTACCTATTGTTAGCAGCCCGTCTCTAGACGGCGCACCGTTTTTCTCCGAGTAGTCACCCATCCAAGTACTAGCCGCGCGCGGTCATGCTTCACTTTGATTATCATCTGAGATCAGACCAATGTCGAGTCATCACCGCACCAATTGGATTGCTTTTAATTTCTCTACAAAGTGCGTAGAGTTTCTAATATATGTTTTTTTCCTGTGAAATTATTAAAAATATCTGAAAGATATTTATCGACTGTGTAAACGAATGATCTTATTGCACTGATGATAGGTCTAAGAGGTACATTAACCTTGTGTATTTTAGGTAGTCCGTAGAACCGTGGGATTTTTGAGCTGCTAGGCGTTTACAAGGTTGGTTATCCGTCTCTCGATTTTGTTGGTCGGATCTGCTTGGATTACTCTATAGGTGATGTCGTCCAATAGTTCTATTTTATCCTCGTAATCTGTTTTGCCCTTGACGACAATGACATTTTCCTTGTTTGCTGGAAGGACCAAAATGTCTGTATTGTTGTTTAATATTTTTATAGCCGCTTGTTCCCTAGCTGGTAGTTTCGACTTAAAGTTTTGAACGATCTTCGCTGTTTCATACGTTATTACGTAAGGTTCTTCTCCTGGAAGTCTTCAACGCATGACACTATGTCTTCTAGGGCTATGTCCCTTGGTGTGATGGCGAAGTGGAATTGACCACAGCCGTGAAAGCTTTCGTTCTCTTACAGTTTAAATGTCTACAGGTTCAAGAAAAGCGATGTAATAAAAGTGTTTAACATTTTTCCTCTAGATTTTTTTTTATTTTTTTTCTGGCACTAATATACATTATTTAGTATACCTGTGAACGTTAAAGAACTAGCAAATATTATTGAATCTGTTCGTGCGTAGTGGAATCTCCAACTATCTGCAGTTCTAAAACTGTTGGTTCAACTGAAAGCAGGGTTGATAAGAAAAACTGAATCATGTATGGCGCACAACAGTTTATTTATTCTTGAATTCAGATCGCACAGTCCTGAAATCTGCCGACCCACTGTGTGTGAATAGGTACCGTAGAGTCCTCTCCTCTGCACCTACTTGTCAGACTCTTTCAGTTTTGAGATTATCCAACTCCTCAAAATGTGTGCACAGAGGCCCACTTAGGACCACTACCTAACTGGACACGGGCTGGTGAAATATCAAGCTGAATAAGACTCATCATTTGGGCCAAGATTAAGTTAAAAGAGGGGGAGCTGTTGTTCACTTTATTTTGGATGACCCTGTGTTTAATCTCACGAATCTATTATTTAGTTTCGTTAAATTTAAAAGCAGTCTTTGATTTTTTGTAGCGGTTAATGCATTTTTATTAAAAATTTAATATTTCACGAAAATATTGTGCAATAGTATATGTAAACAAAGTTAAGTGAGATGGATATTTGACAGATTTGAAACATTTCGCTTGTGACAATTAACATATTCGGTCTAAAACGAACTACTTTACAATCCTTTATAATACAATTATTATCTTCATCTTGGCAAAGGTAAGTATTTACATTAGCAGAGTTAAGTATTTCCATTAGCGTGTATTCTTCATCTGTAGAAAGCCGGCGTAAGCGTGTAGTCAGTCCAATAGGTGCCAACAAAATAAACAAACAAACAATACTGATAATATATTTAAATATTATCGCCGATTATTAGAATTATGAAATTAATCGTAGTCGCCATTTATCTAAAGTCCGACGTACGGATCTTTTGCTGCGACGTCTGAAGAGACCGGGCATTAAGACGCGTAACACATCGCTTTGTGTGCTGTTGAGAAGCACTTGATATTTCGCTGGTTTATTCGACTCGCCGGAACATTTAATACTTGTTATGAATATTTTCTACCCGAATAGTTTCTGTAGTCCACGATTCGTACGTCAGACTTTATATGATTATTTCACGATTTATTGTAAATAATTTAACTCCATATTTAGAATGCTTTTGGTACTCCCCAGCCGTGTGCCTCTATATGTAGCATACAATCCTATCAATGATATTACTAAATGCAACTCTATTGATAAACTTCCTTTTTAAGACTTTGGACAAAGATTTTTTTAGATAAAGAAAAAGAGAGTTTGAAAATTATGGATGATAATTTGAAACATGACTTGGCTCAAGAGATGTAATAACCTCGGACATTTTAAAGCGCGAGTGTTAAGATGCTAAAGTACTGCGGAAAATGGAAAAAAAATCCTTTAGCCCCCCTTGGAAGGAAATCTATAGAACTAATGGAAAAGGTTTAACGTCAGCAGCCGAAGCTTCTAAAGGGTGATTGAAATTAAGTTTCCACATTACAATCTAAAATATGTTTGTAACGCCACTGTATTTGTCAACGGCGACGAGCGATTTACAACCTAAAACATGGAGCAATACACGACGGAACAACTTGTTAAGATTGTCCAAGCCTACTATGAAAATGACTGGTCGAGGAAAAGTACATTTTCCCTCTGAGAGGACAATTGCTCGTAAAAGTCGTAGAGGTCGTTCAGAAGAAGATATTGCCATTGTCCGAGAAAGTGTTGCTGAAAATCCAAGCACATCGATTCGTTATCGATCGCAGCAAGTGGGCCTTACGTATTTCACTACACAGGAAATTTTAACTAAAGATTTGCACTTACACGCCTACAATTTAATTTTTTAATTTTTGAGGTCTCTTTGATCCCATTTTTAAAAAAATATGCCCCTATTTTGTGATTTTAAAATATGCCCCAATTTTGTCATTAAACATATCTTTAGGTAATCTGGACATCATACGAAATGTCGGGAGAATCGAGGCGAATCCCGACCATCTTGCAACCCTATATTTAAGGTCACCTAATTTAGGCCAGTCATCAGATGTTTTACATATTGGTCTGAGAGTATTTTACTTTCAAATTTAAAAAAATTGGCGCAAAAATATATATCCTTCAAATCAAACTGTTCGGTCAGAAAGGTTATTTTCGACGGCAGGGAATATTCAGACTCCAAAGGAAACCGACTTAGTCCTAAAAATCTTCGTGTTCAATTGACTATGATAAAGTGCGGGACACGAAAGAAAACAGGGCGGAGTCAATCGATTTAGGAAGGTCGGCCAAGAAATCTCTTTAAACCCGTGGTGTCCCGTTGTTCTTTAAATAATATGGCACTCCTTTTTGACTATACGCACTTCAGACAATTAAAAAATGTAACTATGCTTAATGAACCTTTATCTATATTTGTCTGTTTTCTGTCGTGTACCGCACTTCTATATCTCTTTTGTGTTGTAAAAACGGCAAACTTTCGAATTTTAAAATGATTTAATTTTGATTTTTCTTCCATCGATTTACCTATAAATATATTTTTTCTTGAGTTCTGTCATTAAAGGTTCCCGGGCTACTGCCTACGTGCATTATTATTGGACCACCAAGTATAGTGATACACGATTTACAAGTCCAGATTTTACAAGGGCAGCCCGCATCAGATCCAGTGAACGAGATTTTTATCAAAATTTATGCAGTTCGACTTTAGGCTACTCGGGTATGCCAAAAGTGGCCGTCTGTCTCCGTTTGCCATATTACTTTATACAGGGACCATCATTGTTAAGTTCTATACAGGGGGTTTCCTAATTGCGTGCCGATGTTAAAGGGGCTGTTTTTATGTCCCAATTCTGATGCTATTGTATGAAATTTGATACACGTCTTCTATGCATTAAGGAGCATACGGATTTACCCAGGTTAATTACATATGCACGCCACTGGTAGAAATTTCAAAAATTAATTGTTAATAAAAAATGCCCTTTTATGCATAAAAGACGTGTATCAAACTTCACACAGTTATTTATCTATAATAGCATCAGAATTAGGATTAAAAAAAAAATGTTTTTTTAAAACTCTGTATCTCCAAAGTTAAGACTTTTAGGTTCATATTAAACTTTTTTCTTAAAAAGGTCCAAGAATCACCGGCCTTTAACATTAGCACGCAATTAGGAAACGCCCTGTATAGTACTTCACAATGACGCCCCCTGTACAAAGTAATATGACAGGCAGAGACAAACGGTCACTTTTGGCATACCCGAATAGCCCAAAGCCGAACTGTATAAGTTAAAATTTTAATAAATCTGGTTCACTGGAATCAGTGCTGGCTCACCTACTATAACGACATTGATGTGTTAATTTTGGAAAAATATGAGTTCTGTAGATTTTCAGATATTAATTGCAATATTATATATAATATGTTATGAACAATTTTACAAAATATATGAAAAAAAACTAAGCCATTTTTGAGGTTGACGGCTGTGATTCTAATGGTTCGATTCCTTCTAAATCGTTGTCTTCCTCTGAAAATGATGAGGTTTCGTCGTCACTACTGAAGATCCCAGTGTGATAAGTAAATCATCAATAACCGTTTCAATTTTGCCATCTACTTCCCAGTATTTATCTTCAATAGAACGAACATGTTTAACATACGATTTCCAATTTTCAGCCGATATTGAGTCAATCGCTTCTAATGTTATTTTATTTAAATATTTAATTGAAAGTTCACCGGTGTTGCGCTCTCGATATATTTTTTTACTCCTGCCCATGCAAGTTCAATAGGGTTGAGGTCGCACATGTATGGAGGCAGCCTTAAAGGTGTATGACCGAGGTTACGTAAAAGACCGCCAATTTTATACTTTTTCTCTCTAAGCTTGTTGACTGATATTACTTCATATAATTGATATTTTCTCCATGGTGGATCACATACAAGATTGTTCGATTAAGCCACGATATCATATGAGCTTTTGTAGAGTATTTAGTTGGCACTTTATCTTCTACGTGAGAATGATAAGACGCATTATCCATTACCACAACTGATTTGGGAGGAATGTTAGGTAGAAGCTTCTCGAGCAACCACTTTTCAAAATTATCTCTATTCATCTGTCCATGACAGTCTCCAGTTGTTAGTCCCGAGCGAAAAACTAAAGCAGCACCTGGAACAAATCCGGCTTCTGAACCAGCATGAACTATAATAAAGCGACTACTAGATTCCCTGAACAACACCTGTAACACTTTCCCTTTGCCAGCATTTGTTCACTGTCATATCATTATCTACCCAGGTTTCGTCTAGATACACAATATTGCGCCCTTCTTGCCTATATTGCCTTACAGTTGGTATTTCACCCGCTAGTGAAAAATATTTGGCACTTGCGCCAAACAAATGATCGTAAAAGCCGATTTAAGGTTTTATACCCGTACGGAAAATCTATTTTGTTCTTTACAGCACGAAGTAGATGTTTGCGGGTCGGAACCTTCTTCAAGTTTATATAAAAATCCTCTATTGTTCGTCGAATTACTTGAAAATCACCATCGTCAATTTTATCTTTGTATGATAATCGGGGTCTTTTTTTACCAGGAGATTTTAAAGGTGAAGTAGAACATGAGCGATCATTATGTTCTCTTTGAATTTTTCTTACACTACTTTTCGAAACACCAGTGTAAAATGCTCGTTCTGTTCGATTTTGAATTGGAATAGTCAAACTATTATTTTCGGCTTCTCTAGTACAGGCCTCTATAACGCTCGCGGTAACTTTACATGCACCGCTTCGAATTGTTTTTCCTCTTTTGCTCGCCATCGTTACCTCGAAATAATAATTCAAATTCAAAGCAACGCATTTATATATAAATGAAAACAAATGCTCGAAATGTATAGGCGCCACTGGAAATAGCTAGAACCTTCTAGCGGCAAGTGCATGGAGACTCAAGGCACATCCCAATTACAAGTGGACCAGTGCGAAATTTACTAAATCCTCGATTAATTTTCCGTACCGCTACAATAAATAAAATAACATAAAATTTATTTGCGTACACAAATTTTACTTTTCTGCTTGCTTAAGTCTATGAACCTTTATTTTAAGGACCGCCCGGTTTTCCTTCATGTCCCGCACTTTATCAAGTGCGGTATAGGTCGAAACTGGTAAAAGATTGGTACGAACCAGTGTTGCCACAGGAAATTTAAGAATTTCGGTAGAATTGCTCGGAGATTTTCGGTAGATTTCGTAAAATTTTCGGTAGATTCCTATTATTGAAATTATAAGGTCTTATTAAAAAAAAACACGCACACATTTTAAATATTTTTATTACATTAAAAAAACAATAGAAAAAAATAAAGTTAAAACAAACTATATAATATATCAGTCAATAAGAGTATGATCCAGAAACACTTATATAGGTATAACAACATAAAAACAAAAAAAATAGTGATTACAAACGTATCCCTATACTTAGTCATCAGATTCTGATCCAGAATCATTATTAAATTCACCTTTATAAAGGGCGGCTCTGTCATCCATCGTCATTAAGTGTTTTTTATTAATTTCAAAATTATGACAGTTATACTTTCGAAAATATCTTCTCGTGTGGAGAAGTCCGGAGATAGTGTCTGTCCCCAATTTATTTCGCTGCTTTGTTTTCGTTAACGTTATATCAGAAAAAATTCTTTCAACATTGGCCGATGAGTGGGGGAGACACAATAAAGTAAACACATAATCTGTCAAAACTTTAAACATTGGTGTGCCATCACCCGATTTCATATCTTTAACTTCTTGCCAGAAAGGCAGAAGTTCGTTTGAAAGTGATTGGATTGGAGTGTTGCGCAACAATCGCCATTCTGTATCCAATAATTGTAAATTTTGTTCCTGAAACATTTTCGTCATGACTGCTACATCAGTAATAGACTGGATTGCACCAGATTTGACGACTGTTGGGTCCAAAAAATTAAATTTAGACAGAGGATTGTTCTTTAAAGGAAATCTCTTAGTTATTTGGGTACAAGATTCTACATAAAAATCTAAACATCGAACTCGAAATAAATTTAACTGGTCTGCGGGAATTTTATTTTCAGATATAGTTTTGAATACATTTGCACCACAATACATGTCTTCAAGTGGAATAAAATTTGATGGATTTTTAAAGTCAACGTTTTCGAGAGGAGTGCTGGTTAATATATTTCGTTTTATAAAACAATCAAAAATTGTTCTTAAAATAGTTGTTATGTTTTTATAAACTATATGAATTTTTGGAGACTCCGATTGCATTTCTTTGTTTAAGTTCGTGAAAAATGGCAAAACGAATTCCAAAAACTGCAAAAATAATTTGGTAGTGGGATCGTTCAGTTTAACTAAAATGTTTTCAGCTGCAAGTAGATCATTATTAGATACAGCATCAGTGAAATATAATTGTAAGGCGCCATACTGTTCTAAAATCCTAACAACAACAGAATGTACCGATAACCAGCGTGTTTGTGCTGGATGTAATATTTTATGGATTTTGACGTCACAGAAAATCTAAAATTGTGAAAGTTCAGATGTTCGTTTTGGACTTGACCCAAAATAATTGTAAATATCTCGGGTCAAGTCCTCAACAAACCTCGGAAGTTTCTGGCAGGCATATGCCGCGCACAAATGGAATGAATGACATATACATTTAATTGTATATAAATTAGGGATATCTTTTTTTAACATAGATTTTAATGAATTATGTTCGCCCATCATTACATTTGCGCCGTCAGATGCAAACCCAATCAAATTAGTTTTATATTGTATATTGTGCTCATTAAAAAAATTAACAATACGGGTATAAATGGTATTAGCGCCAGCTGCCGAAAGTTCAATCAGTGCAAGAAAATCGTCTCTTATATTAAAATCTACCACACGCCTTACCACTAAACATAGATGCTTCTTATTGCTTATATCGGTAGATTCGTCAGCAATTAAGGAGAACTTATTTTCCTTGAGATGGACGCGAAGTTCCTGGAAACTGTTGTACCCCAGAACATTCTTGACGATTGCTGTCGACTTTGTTCTTCCACAAGCCAACCCTTTTGCAATTTCTGAGTCATCACAGACTTTGGCTACTACTTTTACTAAGTGGTCCATTACTGCGAATGGCAAATGATGTTCAGCAATGAATGCACTTAGTCGTATTTCTCCTAAAAAAATATAAATTTTCAGCAAAAAGCAAAAATTTTGTAAAAAAAAACAGTTACTATATACCTTCTTTGACTCGATTTTCCAATTTATGTTTTACGCCTGTAAAAGATGTTATCTTTGGTTGTATATTTGGCTGAATAGAAACGCATTTTTTTAAATGCGCTTTTCCATTTCTGTGCTTCATTAGGGCATCTTTACCGCTTCCTATATTAATATCTTTATTGCATGCGATACATTTAGCGAAACTTTTGCCTTTGGAACTTTTTGTCAACCACCCTTTAAACTCTGCAATATTCTGCCATTCTTCTTTAAAATGTTGTTCATATTTCCTTTTTTTTCTAATATTTCTGCTTGTTCCTTCGCCTCCACTGTCACTGTCACTATCTGAATCACTCATTATTATTTATAAAAAAACTCTAATCTCTATCTCTAATACTTATCTAATTTATCTTATAAAAAACGAAATACATAAATCTATAGCCAAATATTTGTCGCTGTAAATCACCGAAATTAAAAACGCTCGTCGGGGAATTACCGCGGAGTTGGTGCACGGTTCCAATCCGACGTCGCATGTTGCCATCGCCACACCAAGACACAGATATGCTTTCTTTATTTATCGCATCTTTAAAGAGCGAGAGAACGCGTATGATAGGTATAATATTGACGCGGCGTAGAAAATATTTATAATATAATTACATATTAACAAATACGGTATTTAGTAATTATTTTAAATATTTATGTATACAGTCTAAGTGGTTTGTAATTTTATACTTCGATCATTTCGGTATAAAACCACAAAATATCGCTTTGACAAATTTTCGGTAGATTTGTATTTAAATTCGGTATTTCGGTAGACGGCGTCCAAATTCGGTAGATCTACCGAAATTTCGGTAGCTGTGGCATCACTGGTACGAACTCAATATGGCGAAACACAATGATGAACAATAAAAATGTTTGAATTTTGAAACGAAAGACTCCACTATTCCTAATAAAATTAAATATTCATAACGATGGAAGTTCCGGATAAAAGAAATGTACTGATTTTTTTTTTCTTTTGATTACATTTTTTTTAACCGGTGATGCACCAGGGTAAATGTAAAATCCTTATCTCACTTTGTAAAATACTGCACTTCGCTTACACAACTTTGGCTTTGATAGCAAGGAAAACAAATTATAAATTTCCCAAAATTGTTTGATGGACATTTCAAAAAATGTTTATTAAAACTGAAAAAGTTAACTCGTCTTCACTGCAGAACTCGAACCCAGGACCTCTGCCATTCTAAACAAACGCTCTGACCACTGAGCTACGAGGACCATGAACTCAACAACCAAATACGACAATTGAACTTATTCGAGTCCCAACGAAGATGAGTTTTTAAACTTTAATAAAACTTGTTTGAAATGCGGATTAAATAAATAAATAAAATACAGACAATCAAAAAAGCAATAAATGGTTTTTGGCACAGCTATACCGGGGACAATGAAACTATTACCCAGGGCACCATTTGAAAACAATTGAATATCGTTTCCGGTTTCTCCGGAAATGACCGCGACTTCGTTATTTTAAATGGAACACCCAATATATTTTATGTTTTTTGAACTCTCTTTTGTATAACATAGCCTATGTCTAAAATGTATAGTTTTCCAAATAAAGCCACTTAAAAATGTGCCATAATTCCCACTCAATTGTATTTTATAGAAAAACGGAGTAGGCCAGGATAAAAACAATCACGGTTATTTACTCTTTATTCAAGTCTTCATCCAAGAAAATGTCAAAAAAGAAAATGTTCTGAGTTTAAAAAAAATGTGTTTTTCGCAAATCGATTTTTCAAGTTTTGATCAGACCCTGTACCATGACGCGTCATGGATAAATATTAACATCATGATGTTTTAGGAACAAGAATTATGGGTCCAATATTTTTTAATGAGCCCCTTACAGCACAAACTTATTTGAACTTTCTAGAAACAACAATCACCGATTTTTTGGACAATTTACCTCTTGCAGAAATTCCCAACATCTACTTTCAACAAGATGGTGCACCGACCTATAATGCTCGAATTTTTGTAAATTATTTAAATGAGGTTTGGGCACCAATGGATAGGAACGAATGGACCTGTAAAGTGGCCAGCACATTCGCCTGATTTGACACCTCTAGATTTTTTCTTCTGGGCTCATATCAAAGAAAAAGTCTATTTAACTCAACCTGGAAATTTGGATATTTTAAGAAATCGAATTATTAGTGCTATTAATAATATTAGTATAACTCAAAAAGAAAATGTAGTACGGAAAATTGTTGAAAAATGTGAGACCTGTATTGACCAAGAAGGTCGCGTTTTTGAAAATTTTAATTATGATTAAGTATGTTCTTTTTTCTATTTTTTATTGTTATTAGTTAATATTAATCATCTCTAGGTATAATAAAGTTCATTTGTTTTTACCTTATCATGTTCGTTTTTTTTTTAAATTTAAATGAATTAAAAGGGGATTCCTTTGAACAGTAGATTATTTTGAATCCACGGCCAACTTTGCCGGTGGTATAATTAAATAAATGCTAGTAATATTGATTTTCGCTTTAGATAAGCATTAACAACATGAAAATAGAGTATCAAATTTTCAAGTTTGCCGCGGTCTATGGAAGTTGAATTTGTCATATGTGGATAAAGGATAAAAAAGTAGGATTGCGTAGTGAAGGTTTTGTTCCAGTCAGTTGACCCGTTATGGTACAGGGTCTGATCAAAACTTGAAAAATCGATTTGCGAAAAACACATTTTTTTTTTAAACTTGGAACATTTTCTTTTTTCACATTTTGTTGGATGAAGGCTTGAATAAAGAGTAAATAATAACCGTGATTGTTTTTATCCTGGCCTACTCCGTTCTTCCATAAAATACAAATAAGTGGGAATTATGGCATATTATTTTTAGGTGGCTCTATTTGGAAACTATACATTTTAGATATAGGTTATGTCATACAAAAGTTGTTTTGAATTGTTAAGAGAGTTCAATAAATAGCGCCCTGGGTAGTAGATTCATTGTCACCCGGTAGACCTCGACATTTACCAGGAAAACCAAGCATCTCAGACCTACTCTTCTACTAAAATCTGTAACAATATAATCAAATAAAAATTTACATTGGGTCGCCATTTTGAGTTTTCGTAATCTGATACAAATTTGTTATTACTATATGATTATTTACAGTTAACTGTCTTACAGGATGATCCCAATTACAAGACAGTGAAAAACTAGATATTCAAGCCTACTAAAAAATTACATTTTATACATAAAAAGAAGTTTATAACTAATAATAACAGTAATTATTTTCCAAATTCTGATATTTGAATAAGATTTAAATTAGCAGAACGGTTTAGCGTCGTAAATTTTTCTTATATGATTGTAAACTATCAGAAAAAAGATCCAAACTAGTTTTTTTGTTAAAGTTATCGCACAATAAATAGGCGAAAATTTTAAGATGTTTGTACCAGGAGTCGGCAAGTAAAAAGCACTGCTTGTGCGTGAACTTAAACGAGGCACGTTGAAATTTATTTTAGAAAGTAAACAGGGGCAGTTTATCTTATTATTTAATAGCTTATACAAAAATATCATTTGCAGGTTATCTCGTCTGGTTTTTAAGTTCGTCAGCGAAAATTTATCTAAAAGCTCTTCTTGTGGACATCCTCGAGCGGGATAGCGACCGTCTTGTTTAAAGCTTAGATATTTTACAAATTTTCGCTGTATACTTTCAGTACCAGACACATGTATATTATATCCCAGAGACCATACAACTGCCGCATATTCAAGTTTGGATCGGACATAACTATAGTACAGCAGCTTTATGGCTTCCACTTGGCTAAACTCTTTAGTAGTACGAACTATAAACCCTAACATTTTAGAAGAATCTGACCTAATAGCGCTGTAATGTGAGGTAAATGATAATTTTTGATCGAATGTAACTCCCAGATCACAGAACTCCTTGGATCGGCCTACAATTTCACCATTGCAGTTATAGTTAAAAATAATCGGTTCTGACTTTGTAGTAAACGACATAACCTTGCATTTTCCAATATTTAGCTGTAGACAATTTCCCTGGCACCAGTCAATAATATGCTGTAAATTTTGTTGGATTTTTAAGCAGTCCTCCATAGACTTAATGTTAGTGAACAGTTTGATGTCATCAGCGTAGAGTAAATAACCAATATCCAGAGAATCACCAATGTCGTTAATAAAAGTGTTAAACAGGAAGGGTCCTAAAACGGAACGCGGTACCCCCGAACATGATATATAGTTCTCCGATTGAAAACCATTTATAGCCACATATTGTGTGCGATTTGAAAGGTAACATGTAAAGAGCCGTAATAGGGAATCCGAGAATCCGAGAATCCGATATTTGAAAGTTTATTAATTAACAAGTCATGATTTAACTTGTCAAATGCTTTGGAGAAGTCTAAATATATTACATCAGATTGCAGACCCTCATCAATCGAGTCCGCAATGTATTGTGTTATAAGGGCCAGGTTGGTAGTTGTGGAACGATTTTTAAAGAAACCATGCTGTTCAGGAACAATTTTATTTTGCACCAACGGAAAAATGTTGTCGTGCAATATGAACTCAAAGACTTTTGAGAAGTTGCATATGATGGAAACAGGTCTATAATTTTGAATGTCTGATTTATCACCCTTCTTAAAGACTGGACATACTTTCGACTTTTTCCATATATATGGTAATGTCTGTTGTTCAATGCACATGTTAAATAGGATTTGAAGAGGTTTTATTAACACAAATCGACAGTCACGTATCAAAATTGCTGGAATAAGGTCTGGTCCGGCAGTGTATTTAGGTTTAAGTTTTTTAATAGCACAAATAATATCCCGTTCACTAACTGTAGATGTGTTTATATTTTGATCACTACACGAGAATGAATTATTTGAAATTTGGATATTGTTAGAAACTGAATAAGATTGCTTAAAAAATGAAGCAAATGAATTCAAAATATCGGGTGGATTATCTAGATTCTGACCATCAAAGTGCATACTGTTTGGAATGCCTGTTATCTCTCTCCGGCCTTTGACAAAATTCCAAAAGCGTTTGGGATCTTTTTTGATATCCGTCTCCATTTTTTGAATATTTCTTTTATACGCTATACTTATATCAGTTTTGATTTTTGATCTCAGAGTTTGAAATCTTTCGAAAACCTGTATGCTACCAAATTTTTTGTACTTTTTATGCAATTTATCTTTAGTTTTTATATTTTTAATAATTTCTGAAGTGAACCAAGGATGATATCTTCTATTTGACGAATGGCGATAACGGGGAACTGCTAGGTCAAATATGGAGTATATTAAGTTATAAAAAGTATTACAGGCATTTTCCACCGTTGTCTGATTTTTCAGCAAGGACCAGTCCTGCTGAAGAAATGAGTTATAAAGCAAGTTGAAATCAGCTTTACGAAAATTGTATAGATTATTCATATTTAAGTTTATAGAGTTTTTAAAATTATTTGACTTTGGTCTTTTAAAGGAAATCATTAAAGCAGGATGGTGAATATCTTCTTTGATAAGAATATCAAGTGATCGCTCTACGTTACAATTAGAGTTGCTATTCGTCAGAATAAGATCCAGAATCCTTTGATTGTTATTTTTAATAAAGTTATACTGCTCGAGATTAAAGAATTCCATAAAAATTTTTAACAAATTTATGCAGTTACTATTTCGTTGAGAGTTTCCGCTTAAAAAACCCTCATAATCTGATAAGTTAAAAATCTCCTATAATGTATATATTTTTACCGTAGATATAGTCCAAAATGACAAAAAAATCAAACAGATTTTCAAGATCGTTTTGTAAAGCCGGAGGCGGAGTATATAGGATGAATACAAAAACCGTACAATGGGCAAAAGCCATTTTGATACCTAAAAAATCTATATTAGGAGAAAAATTAAAATTATAGTTTTGAAAGTCTAAAATAGTGCAATTAAAATTTCGATTCACCGCCAACAAAACGCCTCCTCCTTTGGATTTATTCAAAGCCGCAAAATTTCTATCCGCACGAAAGACTTGAAAATTATTTGAAAACAGTTCACTACTGCATACTGAAGAGTCGAGCCAAGTTTCAGTTAACGCAATGAAATCAAAATCACAACTCATGACGCCCCGCAAAAATTCGTGCGTTTTACTACGAAGACCTCTTACGTTCTGATAGTAGACTGAAATATTCTTTCTGGCATCATTCGCATTAGTATTAGAACAGTCAGACACGTTGTTGTGACCCCATTATTTTATAGTCATTTTATTTGTGAATAGTCTTAAGTATTATATATTCATTAGTCTAGAGATAGTTTGACACGTAAATGCAATATTTAGACATACATTATATTTCGGCGGAACCTTCCGACAAAAGCTGCTTTAATGGTCGTTTATTGCAAGGGAAATTCTAAGTAAACAATATGTATTTTAAATTCTACTTCAAATTCTATTTTATGGACGTTCTTCCGCCCCAAATATTATTATACCCGAAAAAACCTATCATAAACTCATTTACACTATGTCGATAAAGCTTGGGAAGGTTCAGCTATAAAAACATTAAAAGAAACCATTGTAGTACAGTAAGCAGTGGCGTAGCAAATACTCCCCAAATTACTTTTATAGACACCTTTTTTAATCAATTTTACAGATACGCCACTGCATCTCAAATTAGGGAATTCATATAAAAATAAGTTCTAGGTAGTCAGTAGAGGAGCAGGTCAGTCATTATGTCAGTACTATATTGTCAGTAGAATTAAGTCAGTAGACACAGTAAGAGTAAAGATTTGTTAGAAGAAGTGTCCCTCTTGTACAGAAGATAATAGAGAGACTTGAAACAAGTTGAAGTGTTTACATTTACTACCAGTGCTAATACAAAATACTAAAATTATTAAATCATAACAACAGTGGTGGCATTCGGCGAGTAATAAAAATATTAAAACATAACAACGTGCAACTGTGATAAGGAACTATAGGTGGGAATAGTCGATAATTGCTATTGGCTTAGGATATTCGTTCTTAGTTTAGAGCACGCGGCCTGGTATGCTAAGCATTTACTAACATCCCAAGCAGCGTGGTTTGATTTTACAGTGTTGTCGCTATTTTCCCGATTCAATTTACAACAGTTAGAACATTTTAAGATATCTGACGTACATTCATTTAAAGAGTGCTCTTCGCTGCAACTCGGACAAGAAACGTTCTTCGAGCAATTTTTTGAAGAATGATTAAATTCATTGCAGTTATAGCACCTCGAAACTTGGACTCCATCATAAACAGTACACGCATCATAACCTACAAATTCATTGCCGACCCTCATAATTCGATCATATGTGAGGCGATCCAACTGTAGTATAGCCTGAAAAATATTTGAATTTTTTTTCGTTTTACTAATTTGTACAATATGACAAGATGAATTATTAAAAAATATATCAGAGTTCAATTTTTTTATAACAGCAAGGAAGTTGTCCTCATCATAAGCATCTGTAAAGCCCACTATGCGCACCCTCGGATTCACTCCACGCAGCTCTTTGATGTCATAAGAGTTCGCAAGCTTTTGCTCAGCAAGTTGTCTAAAATGAGCATTTTCCTCCAGACTTTTACACCCAATCAATACCCCACCATTGTTAACAGCTTTTACTTATTTATTATACTAAATTTCGTTTACCCGGACTTCCCTCGTTATGAAACTCTCTGTTTTTATTAGAAATAGTGAAGTGTAGCCTAATTTAGTTCAGAACATAGTCATTTTATAACACGTGCTATCTTTTCAAACATTTTTATTGGGCGCCATTTTGATCCATAATATTATATTCCTACCAATATTTTACCAGTCTGTACCTATGCCACACTTGATTTTTGGGCATAATTTAACACAATTTTTATAGGTATTTTTTTACATTGACAGGCACCGCCATTTTGTTACGTCATGTTGAATTCGTATCAGTTTATCCCTTATCAAATTCAACTGAATAAGGTTTTTTGCGTTGATTAAAAAAATATATTTTCGCTATCTTGAAATCGAACTACAAGTTTACCAGTTTATCTCACAAAATTTGAAATCAAATACGTAATTTTTTCATGCCGATTTTTTAAATATTTTATTAGGCCGCCATTTGTTTTCCTATCTTATATTCATACCAAAATGTTACCCATTCATTCTTATGTAACACTTGATTTTTGTGCAAAATTTGAGAAAATGGAAAATTCGTTTTTTAGTAATAAAAAAACGTATCACTAGGCCGCCATGTTGTTCCCTCATACTGGATTTTTATCAAAATATTACCAGGTCATCCCCATATGGCCCTTAACTTTTGGTTAAAATTTTAAATCAATCTGACGAGTAGTTTTTAAGCTATGCCACGAACTAACAGACAGCCAAAACGACAGATAGACTGAAGTATTATTTCGCCGCCATTTTGTTCCGCCATCTTGGATTCGTACCAAAATTTTACCAGTGGATTCCTACTAATCCATGATTTTTGTAGAAAATTTGAGATAAATTGTATAAGTAGTTTTTTAGTAATATTTTTTTCTAATATTTCACTAGGCCGCCATTCTGTTTTGCCATGTTGGATTTTTATCAAAATGTTACCATGTTATCCCCATATGACCCTGAATTTTTGACTAAAATTTGAAGCCAATCGGGTAAGTAGTTTTTTAGCTATGTCTCGAACAAACAGACCGACAGACAGATACATGGGGAAAACGACTGAAGCTTTTTGTCTATTTCCGCATATACTTCCAATTCTCCATATAACGGCTACTAAGAACTTTAAAAAATGACTTTATATATATTAGGATTATAACCTCTTTCACGTGTAATATATATATATATATATATATATATATATATATATATATATATATATATATATAGTTACACTATTAATTCAAAAATTCACTATTTAAAATAAATTTGAAATCACTTTATGCAATATCGAAACTTAAACTGCATAAAAACGTATATAAATGATTTGAGAAAAACGTAAAGATTTGAAAAAATCTAAGAGGGTGATTTTTTCACGATTACAATACTTCCCTTTTACGAGGAAAGTAAAAATCTATATAGCGTTTTTGATTAATTGTACAATTATTCAGCAAAAATGCCTCCCATTTTGGGTCCACCATTTTAAAGATCTAAAATCTGGTATCGAAAACCTCTATGTATACATTTTTAATCGAGTTTTATTGCACAACTCTTAGCGACACAGTTTGTAAATTGTAATTTATCAAATAGCTTTATCACTGACATTTATTAACCAATAAAACATTTTTAACTACGAAAAAAACCAACAAAAAAACTGATTTGAATAGCAGGCCATAATTTAATTTTTTAAAGAAAATTTATTTGATATAATAAAAATTTTATGTTCAAATTCCTGGCAAAAGTTAAAAATAATTTTTTAAAGCTATTTCAAATATTTTAATTTAAATAAAAAATTAGTATTTACTAGTGATTATTCTTTTTTAGAATATTTATGTTTAAAATACGTTCGAGTTCAAATAAAAAGTTGAAAGACCTTTCTGTATGTTTTAGTACAGGATTATAAAATGCGAAATGAGTTTAACGATGTTTTCAGAGAAATAAAACCTGTTTAACGAGTTTCTGTTATCTATGCCGTTTAATATGGTTTTCAATTTCGTCAATTTATAATAAACATCATAAAATCTTAAAGACCGGAGTTTCGGCCCATTAACAATTTTATTCGGGATCATGGAAATTCCCGACGCTCGTGTTTCTCGTAAATAAGCTAAAACTATTTTAAAAAGTTGATTTTATAGATTAAAAAATATGCTTTTATGCACACAGGTGACTCTGAGCAGCTCGGACTTATTCCATTTAAAAATGTCCATTTACACCATGGGCGCTGCCAGAGGGAGGGCGGTGGGCCAGCTGCACGAACCCTTATTGTAAAGCCTTTAGCGGGTACGCTCTACACTATAACATAAACTCTAAAACTCTTTACAGGGTAACCAGATTGGAGGTTTGACCCCCAAAACTGGATTTTTTCTAATTGGTGGAAATTTTAGGAAGACAATCTTTCTAGGGTATTTTTTGGGGGCAACTTATTTTACGTTCCTCTGAGAACAAAATCATTAATGTCATAATAAATAGGTAGATTATATCTGATAGATGTAAATTTTCGATTATACAGGGTGTCCCAGGTTCGGTGGTAAATTAAAAGTTTATGGAGGATCAACCAACAGATCGTTTTGTAATTTTGCTTACGTAGATAAACAACTCTACCGTTCTAAATTATTTTCGACAACGGGGTGTTGCCGCTTCTACCCAATACTGGTGGCAACATTGCTATTTTAAATGGAATACTCTGTTTATTTTTCAATTTTTGCAATCTACGTCTATTCCTAACTAGCTTCCCTGCATACTTCCCTATGCGTATCTGTAGCGGATTTTGAGATAATTAATTTCAATTTTTTTTAACGAAAATTGGGCCTCGATAAGCTCTTGGACCCGTATTCACTAAAGAGGTTTAAATTTAGACTAAGTCTAACTTGGCAGTTATAGGTTTAAGTTGACATTTTTAACAATTGATCAAATAATTTTTCTATATGTCATAATTACAAAATGACAGTGACATAAGAGAAACATAACTGGGGAACTAAGAGTCTTAAGTACCACGGCAACTAGACCTGGCCTAACTCTAACAACCATTTTAGTGAATACTGGGGGTTAATATCTCCTTATTCTAGAACAATTTTAAGCAGAAATGCCTTTAAGCATTTGATCGTTTATTTATAACTAATAAAATGTGGTTTTGCTTAGTGTGATGTTTTAACGTACTTGATAAATCTCTCAGCGCAGTATGCAATATTTCCTGAACAAATGAAGTTTGCAACAGGCATTCCACTATATATAAAAAAAGGGATTCTAATGATTATTCAACTTATAAAGGCGTAAGTCTGCTAAGAAGCATTTCTAAAATTTCTGAGTTGAATTTGAAACATCAATTATTTCGTTTTTTTAATATATACTTTGCGATTTCCAATCGACAGTTGTCGATACAATTGATAAACACCGTCATGTATTGGGTTTCTTTGTGGATTTCTCTCGAGCTTTTGATATAGTTAGCCAGGAACTATTGTTAATAATGTTGCATCGTTATGGCATTAAAGGACAGGCGTGGAAGCTCATAGTCTTATTTAAGGGGACGTCAACAGTGTGTTATGGTAAATAGGATGGGAAGCGACTCATTGCCAGTAAATCAGGGTGTTCCCCAAGGTTCAATCCTTGAGCCGCTGCTATATCTTGTTTATTGTAATGATCTTATTTCCTACTTAAAGAAGATTTCCACTGGTATTTCTGGCATATCATATGCAGATGATACAAACATTGTGATCGTGGAAAAGAGGGCACTATCTCTTTATTGGCGAGATCTTCTTTGCTACAGTTACTCGTTGATGGCCTCAATTCTCTTCTTACCTTAGTTTTAGACCAAAATTTTTTCAAATTTAATGGACAGTTATATAGACAAAGGTCTGGGCTGGCTATGGGTTCCTGTTTGTCGCCATTTCTGAGTTAGGTTTTCATAAACAATTTGGAAAACAGGATAATGAATTATTTTGCCTCCTTCCTAACAGCTATAAAAGTTACGTGGATGATATTTGCATTGTGTGGAATGGCAACAGAAATCAGTTGGAAGAGTTTTTACAATTCGTTAACTCGTTGGATCCTAAAATTGAGTTTACATTGGAAATAGAAGACGGGGGAAAACTACAGTTTCTTGACCTTTTACTATCGCGGAAACACAGTAGGATAGAGTTTGAGGTTTATCGGAAAACATCGTCCACGGATAATGTTATTCAGTATGTTTTATATTCTCCTTACACACATAAATTCGCGGCGTTCAACTCCTTTTTCTATCGGTTGTGTAATTTACCATTGTCAAGGGAAGCGTTTAATAAGGAGCGTGATATTATAATGCAGATTGCTATGAATAACGGTTTTCCTTTGGAGTCCATCACCAAATTATATTATAAATTTATAAACAAGTACAAAATGTCCTATACTGTCATACATTCAAAACTTAGCGATGAGACAATTTTTTGTGCATTGTGCAAAGTGCATAACTTTTTTCGGATGTATTTCTCTGCAATTGGCTAAATTTTTTAAAAATATTAAAAATTTCAATATTTCATTCAAAACAGTAAATACTCTCAAGAGACATTTAGTAAGAACAAAGGACACAACCGATAAATTGTCCAGATCTGGGGTTTATGTACTAAATTGTAGCGAATGTTCCACGACCTATGTGGGACGAACAGGTCGAAAAATTTCCACAAGGGTGAGAGAACATTTAAGCCTTGTCAACAAATTCAGAAATACGAATGTAACTGAGACTGTTTCGGCGTATGCCAATCATTTGTTGGAGTCAGGTCATGAATTTTCCATTTCTGACGTTGATGTTTTACATAAATGTCCGAAGGGGAAAAAGCTCGACCTTCTAGAAAAAATGGAAATAACCAAAACTATTAAAAGTCCCATTCTCACTTGCGTTAACGATGTTTTTAATTTTGAACCAACCCTAATATTTAACAATTTAATGTAATAATAATCGTAGGCAACCTTCATTTCATTCATTAATTCATAGAGTGAGAGTTTTTGGTTGTTTTCTTCGACTAGTCCAGTGGTCTGTGGGTGGTTGCTTCGGCGTCTCACTCGGGCGGTCTGGGTTCGATCCTGCCAAGAGACATGAATCTTTTTTAATACTTTTTAAATATTTTATTTTGTTTATTCACGTGAGACGTAACCTCATTTTAAAGTCCATCAAATATGTATAAGTAGTTGTTTGTTTTGTTGTGCTTTAGTGTGTTTTATTCTATTTGTAAGTTATTATTTTAGGATTTGTGAGTGTGATTATTTACTAAGGTTCTCTCTGTTGTTTGTAGGTCTGATGATGCTCGAAAGGGCGAAACACGTGTCATGTTTGTTGTAAATTGTAAAACTATAATTGAATGAGACCGAGACTTGGAGTCTTTTTCTATGTTTGTTATTAAAACTAGGTCTCTTTGAACAATATGGACAATTCCTTCGATCTCTCAAAAGAACAGCAGATTTGGTTTATGATGGTATTATATTGTGGTCTAAAAAGAATTATTTGATTATAAATCAAAGTAAAACAAATTTCGTTGTATTTTCAAATAAAAAACAAAACAAAGACATTTTTTTACTTCATGAAACTGATATTGGTCCTATTACACCTTTCAAGTCCTCAATAATGTTGGGCTTGGAAATTGATGAAAACCTGAGATGGGGAAGAAAGTTAAGAAAAAATTGTCATGGTTTAAAATCATTGTCAAGTTATTGTAGTCTCAAAATGCTTATATTATTCTAATATACACTCTCACCTGTACTATGGCATCAGAAATTGGGGTTCAAGATCGGACGTGACAAGAGTCTTTTTGCTTCAAAAGTGTCGACACTATTTCAAGCAATTAAAAATATTGACTTTGGCTGCAATCTACATATTTAAGGTGTCCGTTTTTGATTATCAGAATATTAAAAAACTCTAAGGCAATCGCGCTTCTTATAGTTACAGTACTTACTAGAAATAAAACATTACTGCTAGATGGACATTATAAATATCTATAAGTTTTAATATCTATCTTAAAGGAAATAAACAATAAACAAGAGCCTAATTTATTTGATAAATCTCCAACAGAAATTCTGCATAGTGAGCCAGGGTCAGTGAAGCCCATCATTAAAATGTGTTACATGTCCCATCTCTACTTTAAAGTAATAGCAGATTCAATGCTACCCCGTCATAAGGCGGTTTATCATTGTGCTTAATAAATAGTAGGTGGCTGTGGTTTTTTAATGGCCGCTTATTGCGATACTTGTTGATGCTTTTTGTTTTTTCTAATATGTTTATGTCATAAAATTCGTCAAAACGGTGGATGTTTGTTATTCAAATTCGGATAATTAAAATTTATTTTATATTCATGGCGAGTGCGTGCCAAAAAAATCTTTTGAGAACATGCAGAAAATTCAGTGCACTTACCCATATTTGTCACCGATGGACCAAAATGGAAAATTTAAAAAGATTGGAAAGAACTTCAGCAATTTTCGGCAAATCCAGGAACCAAGAATGTATGTTCACACAGTGACAGAAGACGATGATCTGAAATAAATGTTCTGGCGTATTTTCAAGTATATCCTCAAGCAAAGCCGATTTGGGAATCTCTAAAACATCGATTGGGAGAATATTGCATAAACACAAAATGCACGGTTTTAAATCAGTTACGCTCCAAGCATGTTACTGCGTACGCAGGAAGATTCCGATTTTTGGGCTACCAAAAACCCTCATTGCATAAAAGAAATGGGTTTTCATTTTCAGCAGAAATTCAGTTTTAATATCTTTTGTTTATTGATGAATGGACAATTTTCAATCCAGATGTACTACGAAAACTTAACTTCCTGGAAATATCCCGAAATTTTAAGAAGTACTGTTTCCGACTTCTTGGACAAATTACCCCTGCAAACTTTATGAAATACTTGGTATCAGCTCGATGGCGCTCCTGCGCACTTCACAAATGAATTTAGCAGAGAACTGTATGCTATGTTTGAAGACAGGTTACAGATATCTTGGAGGTGGCCACCGTGTTCTCCAGGCCTTACCCCATTAGATTTTTCTCTTTGGGGTAAAATCAAATAGTTTATAAATCGACGATCGATACTAAGCAGAACCGGAAAATAAGGTGAGATGGGACTTTAATGAACTCAATTCAGCGGAAATTCAAAAGTTTTGTTTTATATTAACGAATGTTTGCGTGTGAATAGACAACATTTTAAACACTTAAAATATTAAAAACTTAATTTACTTTAATTATGTTAATTTGTTAGACAAAATTGACTTTTATTAAAATTTTAAATACAAGTCTTTTTGTTTTTTTTTAAATACATATCACATGTTTGGTACAGGTATAGGAAAACCTTATATGCAGAAATTCCAATTTCCGTGCACTGTTGAGTGATATAATAAGAAATAGGTCTTCATTTAAAAAAAGGGAATTTTGGACACTTTTATAAATTTTAATTATTAAACAAACTCCAAATTTCAGTTTAAAATTATTCTAGAGTAAGGAGATATTAAGATTTTATCGAGGCCCATTTTTCGTTAAAAAAATTGAATATTAATTGTTATCTCCAAAACCGCTACAGATATGCATAGGAATGTATTCAGACAAGTTAGTTAGGAATGCGTTCCAAAAATTGAAAAATATACCTAGAGGATGTTCCATTTAAAATAGCAATGTTGCCACCAGTTTTGGGTTGAAGCGGCAACACCGCGTTGCGAAAAAAATAAAGAACAATAGATCAATC
This sequence comes from Kuschelorhynchus macadamiae, assembly GCA_030620095.1. NCBI lineage: Eukaryota > Metazoa > Arthropoda > Insecta > Coleoptera > Curculionidae > Kuschelorhynchus > Kuschelorhynchus macadamiae. The sequence continues at coordinate 431,580 of JAUTXW010005459.1, forward strand.
AAAACGATCTGTTCTCCATAAACTTCTAATGTACCGTAGAACGTGGGACACCCTATAAATAATTATACAAAATTAATTGGGGTTAAATAAATATCTCTAGGTCAAAGTCGTGGCCTCCTTTCTCAAAGTCTGGAGTGGATTCTTCACTTTTTCTATTAAGTTATTTTCTCTATAAAATTAGTTTAGTATCTAATAATTAAGACAAGAACTCAATATATAAAAAAAAATTTTGTAGGGAATTTTTCCTTAAAGCTGGCCAGTCTGGGCGTTTTTTAAATTCCACTTGAGTGGAATGCAGCTAGACAAATTGGCAATTCTGACTCTTCGCGCGATCTTGGCCTGCGAGTCTAAACGTGTGTAACTGCATTTACATTTTATACGGATATTCCACAAGTGTTATCTTTGGAATTTTTTTTTTGTGTGAAGGTAGATATTAAGAACTTTGTCCTTCTGGGTGATGTACTGGGTGTTTCAAATTCGATGCTCATCATGGGGATCTTCTAAACCGTAAGAGCTAGATGGGTAGTTTAAATTTGGCAAAGTTGCGCATTTTAGAGCCCAATCGAATGCCGCTGAGAAAATAAAAATATTCCGAACCATTTCGAAGAAATCCGAAAAAAACCGAAATTGACGATTTTTGAATTTATTTTTTTGCGACTTTTATTTTGGCAGATAAAAAAAAACTAAGACCACATTCTTATTGTAGTTTTTTCTCCTCTACAAAATGGCGTTGTCAGATTTTTAATCCGACGTTTCGTCCTTCGTGGCCCATCATCAACTTTCTAAATTTAAATACGGACCTGGATTTTTTTTTACTTTTTTAAAAGCATTTTTAATTCTGATTAAAATGATATGTAACACGTGTGTGAAATAGTTTTAGATAGTGGAAAAAAACCTAATTAATAATATAAAATAAGGTGGCCATGGATTTTTCTCAAGTATTTCATTAAATTTAATAATTTTATAATATTGTTAATCTAGTTTACTTTATAAAAAAAATAGTAACAAAGAAAAAAATTACCTATTTTTAAAATAAAATAGTAACAAAAGTCTAATAGTAACAATTTATTTTATGTTAATAAATAAAAATAATGATTTAAATGAGGTGTTCAAACAAATTTCCTTGTTGTTGGATGCACATTTGAATGCGCGCAGGAACTTTATTTATAGCTCGCTGGATCATGCGGCCTGGCACTCTCTCCATTATGCGTTCTAACGATTGTCTTAAAAGATTAATGTCGTTTGGTGGAGTTTTATAAACCAAGTCTTTTAGATGACCCCACAGAAAAAAGTCATGGGGAGCCAAGTCCGGGCTTCTCGCTGGCCATAAAACAACTCCTCTATTACCTATCCATTTTTCAGGGAAAACTGTATTTAGGTAATTGGTGACGATACCCGCGTTATGAGCTGGAGCTCCGTCCTGTTGCCACCACAGCTGCTGCAGTTCATTAAGCGGGTAGTCGTCAAGAAAGTCTAATATAGGACCTGTGAGCATCTCCAGGTAGCGCTGACCTGTTAGGGCTCCTTCAAACAAAATGGGCCCTAACAGTCTGTTCCGACACAGTCCACTCCATACATTAATAGAGTTTCTACCTTGGCCCCGGATTGGTATGTTCTCGCGAGGATTATTGATAGACCACACATGCTCGTTGTGTCTATTAAACATTCCACACGAGCTAAATGAGGATTCGTCAGTCCAAATGATCTTGTTTGTCATATCCGGATCTTCTTGCAATGCCAAATTAAGCCAATTACAAAAATTTAGTCGCCTTTCTGGATCACCGGGCATCAAAAACTGACTTGTGTGGATTTTAAAGGGCCTATAATGGGCGGCTTTTAATGTTCTCCACACTTTCACGTGGGGCATATTATTTAAATCCCTGCCAATCTGCCTGGTCGAAATTCTTGGATTTTCATTAACCTAGAATCAAATTAATCAAATCAATCAAAATTAAAGCTAGCCATTGTTGTAAACGAATAGGTATCTTTTGCTTGAATTCATTGCGAACATTGCCGTTCCAGGATAATAAACTTACAGAATTTAACACAGCGTTTACTTCTTCTTCAGTAGTCCGCAATCCATAATTATTTCTTTTCTTAGCAAAATTTCCTTCATGTCGTAATTGCCTTTCAATTCTGTTAAAAATTGTATAATGCGGCTGGGGCCGTTCGGGGTACTCAATCAAATATCTTTCACTTGCGGCTATGCTGTTTCGATTCTCAAGGTAGTAAATACGAAGCATATCACATTTATCTGAATTTGAAAATATCATTTTTCTTTTAAAAAGTAGACTTTTTAATAAAATTATTAAATTATTGATAATATTTGAAAATGGTTTCCAAGCGCAAGAAAAATAAGAATCATAAATGTCAGAAATCCATGGCCACCTTATTTTATATTATTAATTAGCTTTTTTTCCACTATCTAAAACTATTTCACACACGTGTTACATATCATTTTAATCAGAATTAAAAATGCTTTTAAAAAAGTAAAAAAAAATCCAGGTCCGTATTTAAATTTAGAAAGTTGATGATAGGCCACGAAGGACGAAACGTCGGATTAAAAATCTGACAACGCCATTTTGTAGAGGAGAAAAAACTACAATAAGAATGTGGTCTTAGTTTTTTTTTATCTGCCAAAATAAAGTCGCAAAAAAATAAATTCAAAAATCGTCAATTTCGGTTTTTTTCGGATTTCTTCGAAATGGTTCGGAATATTTTTATTTTCTCAGCGGCATTCGGTTGGGCTCTAAAATGCGCAACTTTGCCAAATTTAAACTACCCATCTAGCTCTTACGGTTTAGAAGATCCCAATGATGAGCATCGAATTTGAAACACCCGGTACATATTAAGCTTCTTATTGACACACCTATGTCAAAATATTTTATTCTTTAAAATTAATGAAAATTAGTTCTATCATGAGATTGGTTTAATTGATAATCCGAAATACGTCTACCTGTTGACCCAACCTACATTAACAATTTTGCACGTGGGACATTCTCAGATTCCCAGTTCAATTTTTTCCTGGCTCCAGCGATTTGATCAAATCACTTATTGTAAAGCAAAATGCCACCTACATACCATTGGTACTGACGGTATTTCTGCTAAAATGTTTCAGTTGTCACCGAAATTATGTAGCAGTCCCTCTAATACATATTATCAATGTATCTTTCTTAACCAGAATACCATAGCAAGCCTAGATGTCAAATCGTTATATCCCAGTATTCCCATCGACGAAGCATTGGACAAGATTGCTCTGTCGTTCATAGCATTTTCATAGGATTTCCAGGCACATATAATAGAACTCTCGGAGCATTGCCTCAAAAATACTTATTTTTCTTTCAACGGGCAAATGTATAAACAAATGGATGGTGCTCCAATGGGGTCCTCGCTATCACCAGTAGTCGCGAATTTATTTATGATATACTTCGAGAAAGAAGCTCTTGAGAAAACTGTTTTTATAGATGAAAATAAAATTATACCAAATTGTCAATCTGGCTTCCGTCGTGGATTTGGAACGGTTACTGCTTTGTGCAATGTTCTTGACAACTGCTTGAGTGCTATTGATCGACAACGGGTCACCTCTTTGACCTGCCATGATGTGTCGAAGGCATTTGAATCAATAGTTCTTGAGTGTCTTCTGGTGAAACTGAATTATTATAGAATTGATGGTTGTGCATATGATTGGTTTGGTCGCCAACAAAAAGTTATAGGTCAATTAACTCTGGTGTATCACAGGGCTCAGTTTTGGGTTCTTTAGTTCTTTCTCTGTGCATTGCTGACATGCAGTTTGTTCCTAAATCATGCTACATCCATCTTTATGCTGATGATATTCAGCTTTCGGACTTGCGTTGAATGCATCGAAAAGACAACATATGTTGACAGGTTCGAACTATCACCTTGAGAGGGACGGTGAGAACGTGAAGTTTTAGTAGATGCACAGGTGATAAAGTTCAGCCAGTCTGTCGTTCACAATTGATTCAAAATTGAAATTTGAGAGTCATGTTGTGTCGCAAAGTCTATCTAAGTTTGGTGTATTCCAGACTGGTTCTTCCAGCGTATTTGTATGTAGTATGTTAACTATTGCAAAACTAAGTAGGTGAATTTACCACAGATTGTTGCAGACAGATTTCATTTTACAACATTACAACTTATTGACCTGCTATGTCTTATAAAAAAAACATACGTACCTACTCCTAGCATCAATTGGAACAACCTGTATTATTTTTAAAAAAATCCTGAAGAATACAAACGCTAGAGGGAGCCAAATACGGGACCGATTTTGTATATTAAGTTGCCTATCTATATAAACAAACTGATCAATGCTTTATCTATGACCGTCTTGATTAACAATATAAATCTCTCGACAGTAATAAAACACTTCCCTACTCGGTATGTAATATACTATTATGCAATGGTATTTTTATTGGTCCAAAATCTTTATCTCCAAACTGTCACTGATCACCGTTAAAAATAAGGTGCATAACAAATAATTTTTTTAGTCATAGAGATTAGAGTAAACCCTTAATAAAACAATTAATACTCACAACCCACAGCTTAACAGGATTACAAGTGCTTAGACTAATATCGGGTAGCTTTTATTTTCTAATCCAATTTTAATTCTATGTAAGTATAAACGTATATCTCAGGAAAACTATTATAAGGTAGGTTTAGATAAAAAGTTAATTACTCCTTGTAATAGCAGATTTCCTGCGGTATTTTAGATAACACTAATAAAAAAAACCTTTTACTACTATGTTTATTTTATGAATTGACAGGCCCCTTAGAGACCACTTATGTTTCGTTTAACAGTAATCAAAACACTTGAAGAATATTTAATAGCACTCAAAAATATGTCGATTATGGTGCTGGATGAGATAAATTGAAAATTGCCAAATTGGTTATGAGCAGTTTTGTAACCGAATACAGGAATGCTAATAAACTCTCATGTACCGGATGGGGCAAAAAGGAGATATTATTAAAATGATGATAGTGTATCTGTCCACTCATGCAAACTGTCATTGTATTTGCTCATTAGTTAGTATTGATATGTGATGTCTTTTATAATTTTAAATAATTGATGCTGTATGGACAGGCGAAACCCAAACACACTGAGATTGAAATGTGGTGTTTTCAACTAATTTATTTAAAAGCCAGATCTCTAGGACAAAAATGTATGAGTTACTAAATGTATTAATAAACTTATAAACGCTAACTTTAATCTAGAAAGCTAACCAATATTACTTCTTTTAAAGATTGAGTGAAATCTTTCCCCATCTTTTTATTAATCGAGATATAGAAAAACTTTATATTAAGTCGGTATTCAAAAATATGCAAAATCATAAAACACGAGGGAAGTAAAAAAACAGAAAAAAAAACGAACAAGGCAATAAAAATTTCCTAATGAGGAAAACGAGATTCGATCCATCTAATAGTGATTCCGTTTAATGAATTAAGACATTAATTATTATCCTTAATATCAATGAGGATTGGTGTAGAAATTTACAATATTAAAAACTGGTAAACCGGAACTTACCTGTTTATAAGTTGTCTTAATTTAGTTCGGTACATAGTCATTTAGTAACACATATACAGTGTGTCTACTTAAGTTCTCTACATATGGGAAACTTTTTTATTAGTAGTTTTACGAAAAAAAGTTACTCTTTATAAAAAGTTCTGCTTTCTGCCAAAATAATATTAAAATATTCAAACTTGAGATTGCATATACAGGGTGGTCATAAATTCTATAAAATCGAAATTGACTCAAGAGAAAAGTTCCTTTAATTTTTATTTTATAGCAAAATGTAATACAAAATCTTACTTAGAATAAAAAAACATATCTAGCACTAGATTCGTTGCTTCCTATCTGAAATCACTTCTTAAGGAATGTAAAACTTTGGCTTCTTACTGGCAAGTCCAGTTTCCATGGCATTGTCACTGCCATTGTCAACCACAATATTGTATTACTTTATTGAAACATCAGTTTGAATATTATAGTAAAAAGAAATGCCGCTGAAATTAAGCAAAGAAGATAAAATTGAAATAATTTTAATTGTCGGAGAAAACTATAAAACATTTTGAGAAGCTGCAGACATTTTTAAGAACAGACACCCCAATAAAATTATACATTTTACAACAGTGGGGATTATTCTAACTAAATTCAAGACTTTTGGAAATGTAGAAAATAACTTCACTAATTTTAATTCCAATAAACATTACATGTAAATAACTTAATTAACAGTAAAAACTAACTGTTCCGTCACTGCACTTTTGCCTCAACATATCCACCATCTCTTTCAATACAGGTAACCGTTCTTACAGAAAATTTTCTTAAAACGTTTCTAATAGCAGGCGTTATGGCCTGTATCTCTTCCCTAAGTACCCTCTCCAAATGATCAACATTCTGATATAGCCTCTTTAGATACACTTTGTTTTTTAAGTAGCCCCAAAAGAAATAATCAAAAGGGTCCAAGTCCGGAGATCTAGCTGGCCAGAAAATATCAGAATACCTTTCGATTACTGGTCCAATAAAGATAAAATTTAAGTATTGTCTTACATCCCTTGCTCCGTGGCATGGCGCGCCATCCTGCTGGTACCATATTTGGAACCTCTCACTTATGGGTAGTTCATGAATAAAATCGTACAAGTATTTAGAAAATCCAAGTAGCGTTGACTATTTAAATTATGTCGGAAAAAACTGGTCCAATTACTCTATTTTTATAAATTCCGCACCACACATTTGTTTTGAATGAATACTGATCACGAGTTTGTATAACAAAATTAGGATTAACGTCACTCCACCAACGACAATTTGCGAATTTACAGTCCCATTGGAAGTAAACGTTACTTCATCGGTAAAAATAATGCGTCTTGCCATAAAGGGATCATCTTCTAGCTCCCCTTGTATCAGACAGCAAAACTCGAACCGTCGCTCAAAGTCTCCTGGTCTCAAAGTATGTATAAATTTTGGCTTACAAGGTCGAAAACTGTTCTTTCAATATTTTTGAAACTGTATCTTTACCTACGTTATTTGGCAATGTTGCTGACCTTTTACGTAAGGATTTTTTAGGGTCTTCTATCACAGAGAGCATTACTTGATTTGTAGTTTCGTCATTCGCAACCCTTGACCTCCGTTTCTTGTTAAATTTATTTTCTACATTTCTCTAATATTCCCCACTGTTGTGAAATGTATAATTTTATCGGGGTGTCTGTTGTTAAAAATGTCTGCAGCTTCTCAAAATGTTTTATAATTTTCTCCGACAATTAAAATTATTTCAATTTTATCTTCTTTGCTTAATTTCAGCGGCATTTCTTTTTACTATAATATTCAAACTGATGTTTCAATAAAGTAATACAATATTGTAGTTGACAATGGCAGTGACAATGCCATTATCAACAATTGATAAATAAGGAAATTTTGCTGGTATGTAGGTAGGAACAAAAGTAAGAAACTGAACTTGCCAGTAAGAAGCCAAAGTTTTACATTCCTTAAGAAGTGATTTCAGATAGGAAGCAACGAATCTAGTGCTAGATATGTTTTTTTATTCTAAGTAAGATTTTGTATTACACTTTGCTATAAAATAAAAATTAAAGGTACTTTTGTCTTGAGTCAATTTCGATTTTTTGTAATTTTTGACCACCCTGTATATGCAATCTCAAGTTTAAATATTTTAATATTATTTTGGCAGAAAGCAGAACTTTTTATAAAGAGAAACTTTTTTCCGTAAAACTACTAATAAAAAAGTTTTCCATATGTAGAGAACTTAAGTAGACACACTGTACATATACTGCCTTTTCAAAATTTTTATTTACCAATATTTTACCAGTTTTTTACCTATGCCACACTTGAATATAATGTAAAATAAATTAATAAGCAATAATTCTTTTACTTCGATTTTTTAAAAATTTCATTAGAACCCTATTTCTTGTGCAAACATTAAAGCCCATTGAATGAGTTTTTTTACTTCATCTTTTAAACAGTTTATTTCGCCGCCTTTTTATTCCTCCATGTTGAATTCTTACTACAACTAATAAGTAGTTTTTTCAAGCTAGTTTTTTAAATTTTATTAGGCTTCATTTTATTTTGCCGTCTTGGATTCGTGCCAAAATGTAACCAATTCATTTTATTACTTGATTTTTGTCCAACATTTGAGGTAAATTAGATAATTAGGCCACCATTTTTTTTCGCCATATTGGATTTTTGCCAAAATATTACTAGGATATCTCCAATTTGACATAACTTTCGACGAAACTAAAGTCAATCGGGTAAGTGTTCCAGCTATGTCGCGAAATGACAGACAGACATACCGACGGAATTGAGAAATATGTTTCTTTACCGCCATTTTATTCCGCCATCTTGAATTCGTACCACGGTTTTATCAGCATTTCTATATCACAATTAATTCTTGCAAAAAAAACTGAAATCAATCTAATCAGCAGTTTTTTCAGGCTAATTTTTGAAATATTTTATTATGCCCCCATTGTGAATCACGATCTTGGATTCTTACTAAAATTTAACTAGTTTATTCCTACATAAAACTTCTATTTTGTCCAAAATTTTAAGTAAATTGCATAAGTAGTTTTTAAGTAATAATTTTTTTAACAATTCACTAAGCCGCCATTTTGTTTCGCCATCTTGAATTGGTACCAAAATTTTTCTGTTTGATTCCTCCGTAATACTTGATTTTTGTGATTGAAATTACATTACACTACAAAATTAAAATTAAATATAACTGGGTGTTTCAAAAAACATGTGCCAACGTTTAAAGGGAGAATATTTGTAAAAAAAAAGTCGAGAATGCCTCTGATCCAGTTTTAGTTGAAGTCAGAACTGCTAGAAACTCTACAAAAGTGATTCTTTGGATAATTTCAAGAAAAAAGTTTTATTAAATTTATGTCCGCAAATGTCCTATTTTCAAGATAGACGCCCGGTTGCAGAAAGCTCAATTAAAGTTTAGAATGGTTAACGGAATGTCAAATTTGACAGCGAGTTCCTTAATTTCTGCAGGCAGCTTGTCAAATCCGAAAGCTCGGTTAAAAATTCTAAACAGCAATTACGTTTTGTGCAACCGGCTGTCTAGAGAATACAAAATTAAAAAAAAAAAAATGGTTTCTAAATTTTAACACTCTGTATCTGAAAAATAAGGCATTTGCGCACAGATATTTATTAAATACTTTTTTGTTGGAATGATGCAAGGAATCACTTTTGTCAAGTTTTGATCAATTCTAATTCCAACTAAAACTGGATCGAAGGCCTGTATCAAAATAGAATTTTTTTTTCTGGAAAACGACTTGTCATATTATAAAATACTAAGAGGCATTTTTTGTGTATTTTTACTTGCCCTACACGATAAAGCTAGTAGTTTTTAAAGAAATGATTGGCAACTATTTTTTTATTAAGAAAGTCGGGGATGAAAGAAATGATTTTTGTAAAACTTTAAACACCCTGTATCTCAAAAAACAAACATCTGCGTACACATATTTATATAAACTTTTCGTCTTATTTTCTTACAAAGAATCTCGCTTTAAACTTTGGAGCATGTTTTTGAAACACCCTGTATATTAAATTAAAATTTTAAAACCGTGAAAAAATAAAGCGAACAATGCAATTTAAAAAATGTATGTATAAACCAAGTTTTTATTCTTAAAAATATCATTTACATACGATATATTAAGAGCGCCAAAATAATGGCAAAAAAACTATACCATAGGACTGGTGCGTAGTAACATCGCAAATTCATTTAATGGTGAGAGGCAATTGTGCTAATATAGTTAAGGGCTGCCATGACGCAGGAATAGAAAGTGCATCATGTTTTGTTCATACCCTACAATTATTTGTAATCGAAACAATGAACAGTCAAAGGTCAATAGCAGATTTAATAGCAGAGTGCAAAAAAATTGTGGGACATTTCAACCATTCCTCGGTCGCTTGCTCAAAACTGAAAGATATTCAAATAGAATTAAAAATTACACCAAAAAAAATAGTCCAAGATGTGCCCACCAGGTGGAATTCCACGTTCTACATGGACAAAAGATTAGAAAAGAGCCTTAACTATCTATGCAGCAGACAATAATTTGGAAACGTTCACTTCAAATTAGTGGATGCTGATGGAGTGATTAGTGAATTTATTTGAAGAAATAACAAGAAAAATAGGGTCCCAATAAGGCTCTTATATCTGCAGTTATTCCAGCAATCATTTCTCTCAAAAAGTTTTAAATTCAGATACGGAAATGAGAAATTCATTTTTTGGAGTCGGCACAATGAAAAATATTCTAAATGAGCAACTCTGAAAAAGATTTGATGTATTTGAGAATAAGTATTACATAATTTCAACCATATTGAACCCCAGACACAAAATTTCATTTTTTCCAAAAAAGAAATAATGAGTATGTGAGACAGGTTCTAATAAATGAGTATTCTCATTCTCATTCTGAACCTGACAAGTCAAGTAACACGGACTCGGAGAGTGATGACCTACCCTTAGCCCAGCCTCAAAATGCTTTAAGTTCAAGTGAAGATAAAGAACCAAAGAAGAGTAAAGTGCTTCGATGAAATAGCATCATGTTCTTATAGTATTCCAACATGGCAGGAGATGGACCGAGATATTGTGAAACGCAGAGATTTAGCACCTCGCATAATTTGTCCTAATAATGATGTCGTTAAAAACCAGTAAGGCATCAGTTTTATAGAATAGACGCAGTCAGCAGTCGCTCGAAGTGTAGATATAAACAAGACTTGGCTGCTCGCAGCGCTTTTGGAACCACGAAGCGCTAACTAATCACGCATCACTTGTCATCTGACAATGTTATCTATCAATATCAAAAATTACCTGTAGCAGGTCAAATTTTAGATGAGCTATAGACCTTAACCCCCCCTATGGATCTGTGAAAAAATATTTGCGAAAAGATGTAAGATGGCGCCGTAAGAAGGGAAAAAACAAAATTTAGAGACATCAGTGCTCGATTAGGAAACAAACAAATAGTTTTCAGCCAACTGAACGAACTTCAAAGCGCGCTGCCAGCAAATGTCATACTGTCTAACTTTGCAAGTACAACCTTGATACTACATCATATTGAAATATGAACCATTACAAAACTCTTGCAGTCACGAGCTCTCCAGCTAAAGGATGATATCAAAATAACATGGTAAGGTTTTGCTGAAAATCCAATATGGCAAAACAAAATGGCGGCGTCATAAAATCATCATCATCCCTAATAGGGTTGCCAATATTAAATTAATAATACCCAGGACATAGACATTAAATATCCTGAACACAGTGAAAAAAAGGACACGATTTCATTGTGCTTTTTATTATTTTTAACCAAAATATAACAGTATATATGCACTAACGCTACATAAAAATCGTTAAAAATATAGATCAAAACGCGCCAACAACAAAGGCGATTTTTGTAGTTGTCTGACACCTACCAAGTCAAAATCACGCTACTGATGATACTCAACAATCAGTTGAGAAAAGGGTACAACAGTTTATGAGATTCGTGTAAGTTAATTACCACATAAGCATATAATTTTTTTTTATCTGTACGCAGTGGAAGTAAAGCGAATTTACCGATTTTTTTGTTCTCGGTGGGCGAAATGAAACACTTTCTTTATAATTCTGAATCTTCAAAAACCAGTTTACTACTATCTGACCTGACTAAAGTCTACACAAATTGCATAACTGCAAGCATATCTGACCTTAAATTGTTTGCTTTATTTGTGTATTACAAAGTCAATGACCACCACACAGGTAATCACTTTTCATGGTTAACTTCGCTCGAGACTAACAAATATTTGCAAACATTTCTTTGATTAGACGCTTTTAAAAGCGCCGCTAAAATATTTATACAAAGTTTTAAAATATGGAAAAATTGTCATGTATCGGAAGGGGTACCAATATGAAGAGATACGTTTACAATATCATACTTTATCTGTTCAGTCATGTAAACTGTCGGTGTATTTGCTTATTTATTATTACTGATTAATGTGGGACGCATCTTATAATTTTAAAGGTTTGATGATGCCTGATAGGGCGAACCACAAAAAAGTAGTTCTTATAAAAAATTTGACTGGGAAAGGAAATTTAGTGCTTATTAACAGTTAATTTAAAAAACAAATCAGAACTCTTAGAGAAAAAAATGATGATTTGCTAAATATAAAAAAAATTTGATGTTCGATATTTTTCTAACCGCTCTACCGATTTCGATGATCTCTCTTTTCTATGGTAGGCTAATATGTCAGAAATCATACTAAGATATTAAAGTTTTTTTTTGACAGTGTTTCGCTGATATACAGGGTATTGTAAGTATTTGTGATTTTTGTCCAAGGATTCAAAACACTCTGTAGAGAGAACTGGTATGATCAGTAGTTCCCCGCAAAACTCACGTTGTAGTTCCATCCTTTCTCGGTATTCTCTTTTTTTATTCATCCATTTATCTTTATTTTTAGCGGAAATATAAGGTTTTTTATCCCTATATGTTTTTATTGTGCTTCGCTGTTCACACATGTAAAAAAGTATCATTCAGATAGTGTGCTTGGCATGCAATATGTCAAACCTGACAAGTTATCAATCAGAAGTTAGTTTGTGTTAAATTTTATTTCTTGTCATTGTTTTATATTCTTGTAATAATGAACCCATTGCAAAGAAGAAATCGCAGTATATCGGAAGCTGAAGGTGCTATAATGGTTGCCCTTTCCCAAGAAGGTTTTAATCAAACTGAGTTGGGCCAGAGGTTTGGAGTATCTCAGACAAACATTTCTCGTGCTACAACGTTATAACGAAACCGTGAGGAATATTAGAAGACAGGGGCAGGTTCGTCATCGAGTAACAACCCCCAGACTGGACCGTTGTATTCGTCTCGAAGTTTTAAGAAGAAGATTTATAAACAGTGCGTTAATTCGTCTCGAGTTTTTAGATCGTTACAATTTCCCAATTAGTTACCAACGACAGGCGAAATATGGTTTACAGAAGACCAGGTGAAAGATACGCCCAGTGCAACTTTGTACCTACTGTGAGTTATGGTGGTGGATCAGTTATGATTTTGGGGTGGGATATCTTTTGAGGACCGAACGCAGTTAGTGGTATTGCAAAGAAACCTAGATTCGCAGGCAGAAAAGCTTGGCGAAATTTGGCGACAGATTGAACAAGACGAGATCCAACGGCTAATTTTAAGCATGCCACGACGCTTTCAATCTGTGCTCACCGCAAGAGGTGGGAATACCCGTTATTGAGTAAAAGTTGTTTATTTTGTTCATATTTATTGTAAATTTGGTAATTTAAAATTAAATACAATTAAAATAAAGTCTTGGAATTTTTGTTAGATAAAAAACATACTAGGATAAGAAACCGTATATTTCCACTAAAAATAAACATAAAAAGATGAATAAAAAAAGAGAATACCGATAAAGGATGGAGGTATAACGTGACTTTCGCGGCGAACTACTGAACATACCAGTTCTCTCTACAGGGTGATTTGAATCCTTGGGACAAAAATCACAAATACCTATAACACCCTGTATATCAGCGAAACACTGTTACAAAAAAAAACTTAAATATCATAGTATGATTTCTGAAATATTGGCCTACCATATAAAAACGATCATCGAAATCGATAGAGCAGTTAGAAAAATATTGAACATAAACTTTTCTTAAATATTACATTATTCGTTAATTTTGACGAGAAGTGTATTTATAATAAATTCCCTCTTATTAAATAAGCCTACATTTGAAAAATCTGACAAAGCTTACCTACGATATCACTTTATCTTAAGATTCAGTTAAACCTTTCTCCCTTTTTATTAATCAAAATATAGTAAATCTTAATATATTTATTTAAAAAAGTTGTAGAGAATTAGTTACTGATTATAAATATAAACCATAGACATAACAACAGGGGAGACCCAACATCTTGTGCTGTTTCATACATTGAATAGTGTTTGTTTTGTTGCATGATTAAAGTAAATAAACGTGTACTGGAAATAAGTGTGACCAAGAACAAATTCTTGTCGGGCACCAGAAAACGCAACGCTGTAAAATTATAATGACAGACTTTTTTCTTGCCGTTGACATACGAGCGTAACATTAGAAATAATTATTTATTAAACCATTTGTATAAAAAACGTTTAACAACCAATCAAAATTAAAATCTTTTATCACAGTAGGCATATTTAATAACATACCTAATCTATTTTTTTACAGAAAAACGTATACCTAAGATCATTTATCTTTATTTACTTAGATGTGTATGTCAAATATGTTTAAAGAGGATATACAATATATCTGTCTTCTTTGAATGTACCTACATTAGTTTTGCCTCGGAACTTATGAATATTATTATGTAGGTTAAGTGAAAAAAGTGCAGGTATGCAATTTTGCTGCCTAAAGGACGATAAAATAACAACTACAGGTCCTATTAACCCTTATAAAAATAACTATTAACCGTACGGGGTGGCCAACTAAGAATGGACGCCGGCCATAACTCGCTAACCGTTAATCATATAACTTGGGGGAAACAAAATTATTAGCTAAATCGACTAAGAAAAATCGCTGGAAAATATTTTGAAGTTCCGCATATGGCCGCTAGGGGAGCAAATGTTATGGTCAATCAGAAAAAGGGCTGTTTCTTAAAAAATATTCATGTAAAGGTATATTATAAATACTGCCATCGTAAAGAGTAGAAAAATTGTGATTTTTTTGTTAAGGATATTTTGCTCTATCTCGTAAAATGTAGTGGTGGGGGAAGGTCAAACATGTTTTTATTTAAATGTCAATAACTCCGTTATAAGTCAACGGAATTGAACAAACTAGGTCTCGTTTAAAAGAGCCCATCTTAACTAATAATCTGATGTAAAAAAAAATCCGATTTGATTTCGCCGTGGTAACTAGAGGGCGCTGATTGACATCACAACAATTATTACGCATTATTTTGAAAATTTTAAATAGCACGCTATATCTCTTTTAACACAATTTAATAGAGGAGGAAATTCTCAATAAGTCAGTGCAAATTTCAGCTTCCTAACTTTTTTCAAACCGGAAATATAAATAAAACAAATATTAGGGCGCTGGGTACGCAACATCTCCCTAATCTGTATGGACATAGCCTACATCACAATAATTCAGTAATAATACCACAGATAATATTCAACGCAAATCGCTAAAAATTATACTAATGTTCTGAAATAACCACCAGGTGGCGCAGTAGACGTTAATAAGCATAGTTTTACTCGCAATTTTACTTTTCTCTATATTTTTTTGTAGTTTACTCTATTTTCAGTAAGTTAGATATTATAAGGTAATAAATAAGAAAAATCCTAATATATTCGACCGTTGCAAATCTCCGTCTTTCTTAAAATCGACAATTTATGCACAAGAATAACAATAAACTAAAAACATAGATAAATAATAATTCCTTAGCAATTTTCTGCTACATCAAGCAAAAAAAATAGTAGGCTGTGAAAACAAAATTGAAAGTAATACGTCAAAAAATAAACAATAGTTTCTTGTCAGTGCCTTTTAGTTGCTATTTATCGTTCTTGAATTTCCTAATAGTATTGCTATCATTTCGCGTTTTTGTCCGAGATTTTCGTGTTTTTTGAGTTTTTCTAGTTGCTGTTGTTGATGTTATTGTTGTAGTTCGTATTTTTCTTGTTCAAGATTTGTTATTGTTCGTGTTGCGTTGTGTTAAGAACAAAATGATTTATACAAATCAAGAACTATTCGATATGATAGGTGTTTATTTTGAATGTTTGAGAAATGCTACGGTTGCTGCAAGAGTATATGCGCAGGAATATCCGCAGAGACGCCACCCAAGTAAAAAGGTTTTTCTTCGAGTGATCCAACGTTTGCGAACCACTGGAAACGTGCATATTCCCGTATACCGCAGACAACGCAGAGGACGCACCGAAGAGAATGTAATTAATGTGCTAGCGTATATCGAGTTTAATCCTCAACTAAGTACTCGAATTATTGCGCTAGACCTAGGAGTAACGCGAACCACTGTTCGAAATATACTCAAAGAGCACAGGTAAGCAACGACATTGCAAATATAAACATCCATATCACTTAGTGATGCATCAGGAATTGACTGCTGCAGATTTTGATCACAGACTAAACCATTGTCACTGGCTTTTGGGTGTAATGAGGGAAGATCGGCAATTTCTGAGGCGAATATTGTGGACCGATGAGCCTACCTTTCAGAGCGATGGACGTGTCAATCTTCACAATACACATTATTGGTCCAGAACAAACCCACATTGGATGCGCGAAGTCCAGCACCAAGGCCGTTGGTCTGTAAATTGTTGGGCAGGGATTTTAGGCGGACGAATTATCGGACCATTTTTTTTCGATAATCCATTGAATGGTGAGAGATATCTAAGATTTTTAAGGGAGGAATTGCCGATTTTGTTGGAGGACGTACCTCTGAACGTCCGACAACGATTGGTATACCAGCACGATGGTTGTCCAGCGCACTTCGCCGTCAACGTTCGGGAATTTTTAGATGCCCACTATCCTGGCCGATGGATAGGGCGAGGCAGCACCCTTCCATGGCCAGCTAGGTCACCCGACCTAACGTGTTTAGATTTTTATTTATGGGGTCGAGTGAAAGATTTAGTTTTTGCCACCAGACCCACTACACGGGAAAATATGATTCAGCGAATAAGAGACTGTATAAATACTATTTCAGTTCAGTCAATCAGCGCCCTCTAGTTACCACGGCGAAATCAAATCGGATTTTTTTTTTACATCAGATTATTAGTTAAGATGGGCTCTTTTAAACGAGACCTAGTTTGTTCAATTCCGTTGACTTATAACGGAGTTATTGACATTTAAATAAAAACATGTTTGACCTTCCCCCACCACTACATTTTACGAGATAGAGCAAAATATCCTTAACAAAAAAATCACAATTTTTCTACTCTTTACGATGGCAGTATTTATAATATACCTTTACATGAATATTTTTTAAGAAACAGCCCTTTTTCTGATTGACCATAACAGTTGCGCCCCCTAGCGGCCATATGCGGAACTTCAAAATATTTTCCAGCGATTTCTCTTAGTCGATTTAGCTAATAATTTTTTTTCCCCCAAGTTATATGATTAACGGTTAGCGAGTTATGGCCGGCGTCCATTCTTAGTTGGCCACCCGGTACTTACAAATGAATACATTTTAGGAATAATCTAGTGCCGTGTATACGCCAATTAATATAGAAAAACAATAACATTTTGACTTACCCGAGAAATAACACGTTAGGAGTTAAAAAGTCCAAATTTCCGCACATTTCCCACTTTCGCATCATAATGCCCAAGAACTCGCACACAAATTATTAAAAATCATCAAAAAACTCACACAAATCGCCCAAAAACAATGATTTTACTAAAAGAAACACCGCTTGGTTCGGTTTACTATTTTACTAAAGTTTTGGAAATTCGTGAATACTGCGATTCAAAAGTATGCGGCGGTGTTGTCGGTTTTCAAGTAATAACATTATATGGAAATAAAAAAAAGTTATTTGAATAATTATTTGTTACTAATAATTATTTATAGATAATCAAATGTTACAGAGGTAATTATTACAGTAAGATAGTTAACAACACCATTTTGAATCAACAAAAAATCGACCACACGACAATAGACCAAACAAGTAACAATTTTGGCAATGTATTATTGCGTTAATATCAAAACAATTCCGTCTCCCTATTATGTCTATGATATAAACCGTCATCTCTCTATTATAACACATCTTTTCTGAGATTTACTGTACTTAACATTACCTGTACTTAATCTTTATCGTAATACCACAAACTCGTCAATTATTGATCAGTAAGTAGAAGCTTTTAATAGTCAAACCATAAATTGTTTAATATTTCCACGTTGGTTTTCCCAAATTGTTGTTTAGATCGTCATTTAACAAATGCAAAAAAATACGATCGCAAACATGTAATTCTAATATCTCCGAAGTATTACGGATAGAGCAATCAATTACATGTAAAAAATTGGCAAATTGGCTTTACTTCCCTCACTAAGAATCCTACCTTTTATCAGGGATAGTGAAAAATGACTTGAACATAGAAGAACTTACATGTACAGAGAGGTACAGGTAACTCTTCAAATGAAAATATGGTTATTTTTGAAATTAGAAAAAAAAAAGATTTAAACAAAGGTTTATTGATACGATCTGCTTTTTCATATGCTTATATTTTAACGTATACACAGTGTCTGAAAAAAGCAAGGCAAGTACCCACTTTGTGTTTTTAAATATAATATACCACATTTTTTAAAACTTTTTATATTAAATTCTGCATATTTTATGTATAATATACCATGTCTCAAAATTTAACAGTTTTTCGGTTATATTGCTTACCTATTTAGATACCTGCTGTTACCTGGAGATAAAGGGTTACTTTTCGAATGCTATGATACCGACCATACAGTGCTAACTTATATGTCGCACCCCGTATACTCGTTCTACGCAGACTACGCCCATTGGAGGACAGCATATTGACTATGTTGCCATGGAAACAATGAATTCAAACAACAACGCGCCTGCCATTATTCCGACATTTTTGAATTTGAGTTATTCAAACTTTAGGAATTAATTAATCAGTATGTTTTATATTTATTTGTTTCTTTTTCATTTATCGGTGATGGATCAATATTACAAGAATCTATTAAAAATATCTGAAAAGACAGTATACAGTGTGTCCCAGATTCGCTTCTCTATACAGGGATCTCGGCTCCTATTATACCTACAGCAAAGGTTAAATAGGGAAAGTTTTAGAGGAAACTTATTGCATTCGATGTCCGGCTTCAGATTTACGATCGATTGTTTTTGGAAATATCGGGGAAAAACCGAAAATGGCGGCCAGTATATCCAGAACGGTAAATTTGACAGCTGCCAAAATGTAACATTATTTGGACACATTTTAAGACAAATAAGATGGCGTATACGACACGTCTTCATTGTTTTTTGTTAACCCGCAACCCGCCTCAACTTTCATTTTTCTTATGGCCGCCATATTGGATTTTTCGATTTTTGGAAGAGCCTAAAATTTCCTTTCCTTCTAGTGATATCTCACAAGTGCATTAACGATTTTAGTATCATCCAAATATTACACTTCGTAAAGTTAGGTTTCAGTTTTTTCTCAGGAGGCCATGATTTAAAGTAATGTTAGCTCTCAATGCTTTTCTAAGGAGGCCATGATTTAGCTGTAACAAAATTGGATTTTGACTTTGACGTTAAGTTAAATAGTTGAAAGTATCAAAGCTGTGTTTTAATAAGTAGTACGTACGCTTTTATCTCAATAAAATCATAAATCTGACACATAAATTTTCAAAACCTATAGAAAATGGCCGGCATTCCGTATTTAAATGAAGAAAAGGTTAGCTCTGTACTTTCAATCATACAGAAACGCCGACGTTACCTCAGCAAGGTATTTGGAGATGTACCCCGAACGACGGCAGCCTCATAAAACCCGATTCAGGAAAATCGTAGTTAATTTAATTATGGTGCCTTCCAACAACTTAGAAGCGGATACAATAATAACAATGAAAATCGAGACAGAAACATTTTACAAGCTATCAACGAAAACCCTAGTGCATCGATAAGAACTGTAGAACAGGAAACTAATGTGCCAAAATCAACAGTACAGAGAGTTTTAAAAAAGAATAAGTACCATCCATGCAAACCCATAATAGTACAAAGACTTAAGGAAACTGATTTTCCAAGACGACTACAGTTCTGTGAGTGGTATACTAGGAGATGTAATGAAAATCCTGATTTTGTAAATCATGTCTTGTGGTCCGATGAGAGCAGGTTCACGAATTGTGGAGTCTTTAGTAGGCATAACCGTCATCATTGGGCGAAATCCTCGGGAAGTGGCAGAGAGACGTCTACAGGTCAGATTTGGAAGTAACGTTTGGTGTGGGATCATTGGTAAGTTAATCTACCCAATCTTTTTTAAATATGCACCAAATGATGGTCAAATAATAATCTTCTTTTTTTTCGTTTAGTTCTTTAATGACACTAAAAGAGTATAATCTAATAAAAAAAAATAAAACGTTCTACTCTAGTCAGTCAACTTACTTTTTTGATATTGTATTACATTTTTATTCAATCATTTTGTACTTTAGTTTCGAAGAACCTAAAAAAAATAGAATTGGGTTCTATAAATTTATTAACACTTTATCTGAATTTTCTGCAGAGTTAGCTAATTCTCTAAAATTATTTTGATTGTCTGAATTTAATGATTTATTATTACCCGGGAAGCCTAGTTCTTGCGTTATGAAAAAAATACCATATTAATCAAATGTCGAATTATTTTTCGATTTTCATTATGATTTATAGAAAGGGGTTCAGCTGTAATTCCGAATAATTTAAATTTTAAAGCGCAAGGGGTTTGTTCTTTTGATATTTTATGTTTTATTAAGGCACGGTGTCCTTTAAGATTATTATATCACTGAAATAAATTGATTTAGTATTTCCGAAATTAATATGCAATACTAACAAAATAATTTATTACAGCTATTACTTCCCGCTAACCAAATGTTTTTCTTTTTCATAATAAAGCTGAATAGGTTTCAACTGTATACATTGCTCATTCATTACGGGATGTTTCGATAATTATTTTTGGAAAGAAAATATCTACTTTTTATAAGATTTATAAGATAATTTTCCCTTTATAATTTATAGTTTCTAGTACCACCCGGCCGACCCTGCCGCCCTTGACTGTTGGGCACCTATTTATATATTATTAATCATTTCAGGAAATCGACTTATTGGACCATTTTTTTTTGACTACAACCTAAACGGGCAGAGGTACCTAGAGCTTTTGCGAAACCAGGTTGTACCAGCCTTACAAGCTATTCTAACGGAAGATGAATTAAGAAGAACTTGGTTTTAACAAGACGGATGTTTGGCTCACAATACCATTCAAGTCAGGAACTTCTTAAGAGAGCAGTTTCACGAAAGAATAATTTCTTTAAATGGTCCAGTATCTTGGCCTCCTAGATCGCCTGACCTGTCGCCCTTGCATTTCTACCTCTAGGGTCACACGAAGAATGAAATCTATGAATTTGATCCCCTCGTGACCATAGAAAATACTTCTGGACACATTTAGAAATATTAACCCAAATACACTTACCAGGGTTGTACGAAAAGCAGTCACCAATTGTCAAAAATGTCTCGATATAAATGGACGTCATTTTGCAGATTTGTAAATTAATGTTACCCGCTTACAAAGTAGTTAAAGCTCATTTAGATTTTTTAAGTCGTTATTTACGTTCATGTTGTATTGAAAATTCAAGGCGTTCAATACATTACTTACTTATTAATGTAATCTTGTGACAAATAAATTATATAAATTATTTACGAAGTGTGATATTTTGATGACACTAAAATCTTTAATGTACTTGTGAGATATCACTAGACTGGAAATTTTAGGCTCTTTCCAAAAATCGAAAAACCCAATATGGCGTTCATAAGAAAAATGAAAGTTGAGGCGGGTTGCGGGCTAACAAAAAACAATGAAGAAGTGTCGTATACGCCATCTTATTTGTCTTAAAAATGTGTCCGAATAATTTCACATTTTGACAGCTGTCAAATTTACCGTTCTGGATATACTGGCGAAAAACGAAATCAGCCATTTTCGGTTTTTCGCCGATATTTCCCAAACTTATCGATCGATCGTAAATCTGAAGCCAGATATCGAATGCAATAAGTTTCCTCTAAAACTTTCCCCATTTAACCTTTGCTGTAGGTCTAATAGGAGCCGAGATCCCCATATAGAGAAGCGAATCTGGGACACACTGTATAGAAGTGTTAATAAATAGCTATCTGCGAAACTAAAATGGGCCACACTTCACTATTCTTAACAAAAAGGAAGAACGAGGGAATTTCCTGGTAAAATTGCAGATTTTTTTGCTAATATGTTTCAACACCATGCTCCCTTGTGATCCATGTATAATATTTTTTTTTATTTAAAATTTTCTGCATGATCCATATTGAATAGAAAACGTAATCAGTTGTGCAATAAATCCTTATTTCTAATTTTGAAAATGATAAACAAATAATTACAAAAAGCCTACGCTAAGTTTCGAAACGACGCCAGAAAACTTATATACGATACAAACTCCACGTTCAATCACAAGCTTATAAACAAATTTCGCATGATCGAGTTTTCCTGTTGGCATTTCGAATTATATTTTCTTTAATAATTACCCGTCAAATTAACAATCACAGTTGTTCGCAATATTTTTGCAGTTGTGCCAAAAGCCATAAATCGATTTTCTGGATGGTTGTCATACGTGTAGGTATATTTACCTATGTTATGCATCATATATTAATAATACAAGATGATAAAAAAAGAGTAGAAAGACAGGACCGCACTCAGTACAGACGACACTTAGAATAAAGGTTGAACGCAACACGGTTCTGGTACGATTTAATACTTCTTGATTTTTTGGCCTTTTTTTCATTTTATTGGAAAGCTTATCTCAAATTTACTACATTTAAGCAAAATAAGCGTGAACGCATTACACTTTTTCACAAAATAATACCAATTAGAATTAATTGTTAAGTCAAGTAACCATCATTAAAGCCATAAAATCCAGGGTTGCGACGATTTAAATCAAATGATTTAAATCATGATTTAAATCATGATTTAAATCATGATTTAAATCAACTGATTTTTTCAATTTTAATCGTGATTTAAATCAAATTATAAATTCGTGTAAAAACAAGTCGCCGAAGCAAGAATCTCATCAGGAAATTCAAACCAAAAAAAGATAGATACTTTATTCAAAAACCATGTGCCAAGTGTACAATTTTGGATCACATTTCACACTTACATTATGTAATCAATCAAAGTCCAACGTAAATATTCCTAAATCAAAAAACTTAAGCAAACAAACAGTTTACAACAAAAAACAGCTTGTAGATTAAATATACATCTACATAATATTAGGAATGAATAATAAAAACAAACAAGAATTATTAAAGAATTCATAAATATAATAAAATACCTATGTATTTAGGAATTGTAATACTTATACAGGAAAACTAATTTAGCAGCTTTGTCGGTCCCCAAGCGATTTCTAAGTTTGGAATGTACTAAACCAAATGTCGAAAACACTCTTTCGACAGATGCTGAAGAAGCTGTAGCAGACAACAATTGCTTAATGACAGGCAATACCTTTTGAATAGCATCGACATTCTGTTGGGATTTCCACCAATCTAAAGCTTTAGAAGTTTTGAGAATTTCTTCATCAAACATTATGTAGGTGAAAGGATCTGATTTTGCCAAAAACTTAATTATTAGTGGCAAGAACCCATTGGGAAGTAATTCTTTTGCAACTTTCAGAGCACAACTCTTTTCGTTTTCTGTTAGACCTAACAGATGTTGCGGTTTTGTGGGATCTAGAAGATACGCTAGCAGATGATATGGAGTGATGCATTGTTCGTATCGGTTTCTAAATTTTTTTATTTGAATTAAGGTGAAATTTCTCTCCTCAAACTCCGATTCGAGGTTTTTAAATTCTTGCACGACATCAGAAAGGGTCGCATCTGTTCTTTGAAGTCTATCAATGGCCACCGAAATAGGCTTCAGAATCTCTAAATAGTGTTCGGCAGATCTTTTCAAATAGATATTTGAAATTTTTTCCCTCACTATGGCATCGATTTCTTCCTTATGCTCTTCGCTAATTTTCAGAAGTGTTGGCCACGATTCAATGAAAACTTGTAAGCAGTCAGCCAGTGAATTCCACCTCACGTCATTAGGTAGAACAAATTTTTTTCCACCTTCTTTTGCGTATGTCGCAGAAGCAAAGTGATTGTTTCGGAAATACTTCACTATAAACACAACATGCTCCTTGATATCTTGAACCTCCAAATCTTTACAAAGTAAATTTAAAATGTGAGCAGCGCAACCATATGTAATAACGCTCATTTCAATGGATTCTTGTATTTTATTTCTCATGGCGTTCATATTGGCTGCATTATCGGTAACAATGCTACTCACAACACAGTTTTGGTCCGTTTTCAGGGCTTGAATCAAACTTATGACAAGTTCTGTCAAATACACAGAAGTATGAGGCTTTCCAGACGTATCTATTGTGTCTATCAAAAAAGATTTCCCATTTTCTGTAGTAACTGTAGCACAAATTATTGGTTCATTATGCACATTTGACCAACCATCCAATGACAAACAAACTGAACTTCCTGATAAAGATTTAAAACATTGACTTCTTTCTTCATTATATACTTCAGTGAGCAGGCGGTTGGACACATCATGTCGAGAAGGAGGCACATATCCAGGGCGTAAACACGCTATTGCTTTTTTAACTTCTGGTTGTTCAATGCATGTGAAACTACTGTTCGTAGCATAAATAGCCCTAGCAATTTGTTTATCTATTTCTTCTTTATCGGACTTGCTTGTCCGTATAACAAAAGAAGATAAAGTTCCAGCAGTCAAGTTAGATGTTCCTTTTCTTTTTTTACTGAATGGTTTTGGAGATAAGAGCGATTGGGACATATTATCGTCAACTTGTGAGTCTTGTAGCAAGTTCATATATGAGGTAGAGCTGCTACTCATACTTGGCTGTTGTACCTGCAATAACATAACATAATATAGTTCCTCGTTTCAAAAATTAAAAATAAACTAAACACTAAACACTCTAAACAGTTACGATAAATATTTTTCAACAAAATATATTTGTTTTTTAAGCATATTCATTATTTACTTATCGCATTTATAGTAAAAAAATTAGAAAATTAATTATTTTCTCTATCACACATTACGCAAATAATGAGCCCGCAGGGCGGCAGTTACCACCCTTCCACTAAAGGACATATATTTATTTTGGTCTAACATATTTAAAATTCCCAATATCCTTAACTTTTTTCGATCAGTTTATATGAAATTCAATTAGATATAGAAACAAAAATGAAACAGGACGCCCATGACAAAATGACTTACGATATAATAAATCAAATAATACTGGTAAACTGTACTTACATTTAAATCTAGTCCTGAACAAGTACTAGCAGTACTGGCACTATCACTAATAATACTAACATCAGTAACATCCGTATCTACTAGAACTGCTCCCGTTTTCTGACATGCCTCAAAGTGTCTCTTCATCCGTTCAGCTATTCCTTGTAATTCAAATTTGCATTTTTTACAGGTCGCTCTGCTTCCCGTTTTTCCGTCTGATTTATTAGATTTCTCGATAAAATATTGCCAAATAGGGTCTTTTTTTTCTACCACCACTTCGGGACATTTTGAAAACACAATACAATAAAAAAATTTCTTATGGGCCGACTTGCCGACTATAAGAAGAATGAATTCGTCTCCCGTGAACCGCACATTATAAAGACGAACGAATTTTCTTGTCCCGACAGGAATATTTTCTTGTTTCGACAGGGAAATTTTCACGTTAACACAAGTTTTTTGGTACGTCACGTCACCGAGACGAGTTTCTAATTGTCTGAACAGCAAATTAATATACAAATACAGGAAAATAATAACATTATTGCCATATTTAAGGAAAAAATCAGTACAAACTGATTTAAATCAAAAAAATCAAGATTTAATCAAAAAAATCTGATTTTTTGATTTTTTCAAAAAAATCGTGATTTTTTCCAACTCTGATAAAATCACATGCTAAAATCATACTTGAAATATGCGCGCCCTTCATATTTGAAGAAAATCAGGTAAGTTTGGCAACAATGCATGTAATTTTGTCAAAAACTTCATAATTGACACTTTTAGCATTGGAATCGGATAAATAGTAAAATTTATGAAGTTTGTTGGTTGTTTATGGAAAGTTATATGATTTTTTTTAATAAAAATAAGATTCATCCACGCTTTTTTTTTGCTTAAATGCAGTAAATTTAAGATAAGCTTCCTAATAAAATCAAAAAAAGCTAAAAAATTTAGATGTATTAAATATATTTCAGCACGGGATGTCGCTTAAAGAAATAAAAAAGGGGTAGACTGGGTAACTCCTAAGGCATTTTGATTACTTTGTCAAGGTAAAAAAGAGGTTCGATGGGGAATATAAAGGAGATTTAAAATCAATATAGGATGCATATACCTCAAATGTCGAAAAAGCGGCCCCAATATAGATCATAAATCTCAGCAGATGATGCCTCAATATCTCCTAGGCAACTATGTTATTTAATAAACAAACAATTGACATTTTACCTGATATGACATACATAATAAAAATAATTGAAATTTGTTCCTTTTTTTATGCCGGAAGTAGGCACTTTTTGTAAGTTTAAAACGTGAGTTCTCAAAGTTTTTCAGTACGAGTATTTCGGTTACTGAATTTTTGTGTTAGTTTTGTTACTAAAACTTATTTTAGTACTGGAAGTTCTTCAGCAAGGTAAATCTTTGTATCTTCAAATGTAAAAACTAATGTAGTGTTTTACACTTAGGAATTACAAGTTTTTTTATGTCTGATCTTAAAAAAGGTCAAGATCTGTTAGATATATTTTTTTACATAAATATTTAACATTGTTCCCCGTCTTTCCCCTTAATGATTTTTTTATAATTGAGTAGCTTATTGATTAGTGCTTAAAATCTTTTAATAATATTCTGCGAAGATTTGCGAACGTCTATACAACGCAGGACGCATGGCAAGATCAAAAAAAAAATAAATTATTCAGGGTGGGCTTTGGGCTTTGTAAAAAACTGACTTCTTTCCTATTATCTGAATCGCTTTGTACAGGGTTTTTGACTGAATTTTAACCTCCCCCTTAACTTTCTTATTTTTAAGGATAGAAAAATTATTCTTTTATCAAGTTGTAGGGAATGGACTGTAGTTTATTGCGCTATGTAAAAATTCATATTTGAAGAAAATCAGGTAAGTTTGGCAACAATGCATGTAATTTTGTTTCTGGATTTTGTCAAAAACTTCATAATTGACACTTTTAGCATTGGAATCGGATAAATAGTAAAATTTATGAAGTTTGTTGGTTGTTTATGGAAAGTTATATGATTTTTTTTAATAAAAATAAGATTCATCCACGCTTTTTTTTTTGCTTAAATGCAGTAAATTTAAGATAAGCTTCCTAATAAAATCAAAAAAAGCTAAAAAATTTAGATGTATTAAATATATTTCAGCACGGGATGTCGCTTAAAAAAAAGGGGTAGACTGAGTAACTCCTAAGGCATTTTGCGGAGTCGAAACTCTGATTACTTTGTCAAGGTAAAAAAGAGGTTCAATGGGGAATATAAAGGAGATTTAAAATCAATATAGGATGCATATACCTCAAATGTCGAAAAAGCGGCCCCAATATAGATCATAAATCTCAGCAGGTGATGCCTCAATATCTCCTAGGCAACTATGTTATTTAATAAACAAACAATTGACATTTTACCTGATATGACATACATAATAAAAATAATCGAAATTTGTTCCTTTTTTTATGCCGGAAGTAGGCACTTTTTGTAAGTTTAAAACGTGAGTTCTCAAAGTTTTTCAGTACGAGTATTTCGGTTACTGAATTTTTGTGTTAGTTTTGTTACTAAAACTTATTTTAGTACTGGAAGTTCTTCAGCAAGGTAAATCAAATTTGTATCTTCAAATGTAAAAACTAATGTAGTGTTTTACACTTAGGAATTACAAGCTTTTTTATGTCTGATCTTAAAAAAGGTCAAGATCTGTTAGATATATTTTTTTACATAAATATTTAACATTGTTCCCCGTCTTTCCCCTTAATGATTTTTTTATAATTGAGTAGCTTATTGATTAGTGCTTAAAATCTTTTAATAATATTCTGCGAAGATTTGCGAACGTCTATACAACGCAGGACGCATGGCAAGATCAAAAAAAAAAATTATTCAGGGTGGGCTTTGTAAAAAAACTGACTTCTTTCCTATTATCTGAATCGCTTTGTACAGGGTTTTTGACTGAATTTTAACCTCCCCCTTAACTTTCTTATTTTTAAGGATAGAAAAATTATTCTTTTACCAAGTTGTAGGGAATGGACTGCAGTTTATTGCGCTATGTAAAAATAATAATTATTCTGTTTATTTTTAGATATTTAACAAGAGCACTAAGTGCTTTTTAGAAATGTCATATATAGTAAGTTTTGCTCATATTTTTGAGATATTTTGGTTTAAAAAAGTAGATTTTATAAATACCTTTGAGCTGACCTGGTTATGTAATTTTTTAAAACTCAATACTCATACAATAATAAAACAACAAAGCGAAACATATAATAAATGGTATTTTTAAAAAGTTTTTTAATGCTCTTTTAAAATATCTATAAATACACAGGAATTAGAATAGTTTGATAATACATAGCAAAATGCAACTTCAGCGTAGTGTGTTTTTCTGAGATACCCTATATATTATTAATTTTATATGTCCCAAAAACTAAATTTTATCCTCTACAATTTGCTAATAAATATAATTTGCTTAAAAATAAGAAAGTTAATGGGGTGGTCAAAAATCAGTCAAACACACTGTACATTTTATTTTTTGTTTGATCTGCATATCTGTGAAAAACTGACACTTCTCACGAAAAAAAAAATTCCCTTTTCAGGAGCTTCGTTTTTGTGTTCTTTTTCAAGAATGGTCGTTTTTGAAATCTGGATAGGTAAAACCTAAAAATAATGTCGAAAAAGAACGAAAAGTCTTAAAAAATTTGGTAGAAATGTTGCCAAATAATGAAAATATTAATATTGAAAATTTGCAAAAAATGCAATTATTTATGTAAAAATATTGCTGACAGTTTTAAGAAGGTTACTAGAAATAAAAAAGTATTTTTAAAAAGGCATATAGAATGGCTTAACGTTAGAGAAGAATTAGTTTTAGATTTACTTAATATAGAAGAGTTCGAACCACCTGAAAATGAAGCGCTTAAGCAACGTGGAAGGCCTCGAAAGTTGTTTGTTGAATGTAGCAAAAGAACAAAACGCAGGAGATTAGCAGAACTGTCAAAAATCGACAACAGTTTAGCTTCTAGTTTACGCGATTGCGACAGCACTTGCGCTCTAAATCCAGAGTTAGTAAGTAAAATTAGTCCAGATGAAGTTTTATCTCTTTTTGTTGAAGCAAAACTATCGAAACATTAATATTTACTAATAAAGAACTTCCAAAATATCTTCAGATATCTTTCCGTCATATCAAAAGATTTTAAAAGCTAAAAAGAAAATGAAAATAAAACCGTCAGAACTTCAGAAATTGCCGGATCATACTTGTTAAAATTGTTAATCAATTGCTTTAAAAATATTAATTTCATATGTGTTTGTTTAGACTAAGTTACGGCTGGCGGCACCGGCAAGATATGTGTGAGAGCGCCGAGTCGCCTAAATTGCAATATAAGCGTTTTTGTTAATCTGTGTTTAAACGAAACCAATTTTAATTTAGGCAGTTGTTCAATAGAGTTCTTTCAGAAAGGTTTTTGTTTCATTTATTAACTTTAATTCACAACAAACCACCACCCTTCCAGCAAAATTCTTAACAGGTTATGGGCCCAGTTACCCAGGTTAGTAAGGTGGTTTTATTGTGAGCAAAAGTTTTTTGTTGCGCGGCGTCGAGTCGGGTGTGGCAAGTTAGTTGTGTAAACATTCGATAACGTGAAAGCGTGGACAATAAAAAATGGAAAGTGAAAAACCAAGAATTGAAAAGCTTAGGGATGCGGACAACTGGCAGCAATGGCAGTTTGTTGTGAGTACGTTGCTGGATAGTGAGGATGCTCTGGGAGTTTGCGATGGAACCTTCGTAAAGCCAGAAAGCACAGACCAGAACTACGATCAACAATTACGAAAGTGGACAAAGGCAGATCGGTTAGCGAGGAAAACCATTGTGACCACTGTGGAGGCGAAACCATTGCAGTTATTGATGAATTGTGAAGGTGCCAGGGAAATGTGGGTCAAGTTACACAGCGTGTATGACTTGAAATCGGACGAAAGTTTGGGATTAATTCAAAAGCAATTTTTTGAATTAAAATGGGACTCGTCACTAAACATTGCAGGGCATATTTCAAAATTGGAACAAATGGCAAGCAAAATGAAAAAACTCAACAGTCCAATACCAGATTCAATGTTGATGGCAAGAATTTTATCAATTTTGCCAGTCAAATTTAATCATTTCCATAGTGCTTGGGAATCCATGGACTCGTCAAAGCGTAACATTGAAACACTTAC
This sequence comes from Kuschelorhynchus macadamiae, assembly GCA_030620095.1. Lineage (NCBI taxonomy): Eukaryota > Metazoa > Arthropoda > Insecta > Coleoptera > Curculionidae > Kuschelorhynchus > Kuschelorhynchus macadamiae. The sequence continues at coordinate 461,738 of JAUTXW010005459.1, forward strand.
AACTCGTCTTATGACTGAAGAGTTACGTCTTCAAAAGAGTGAATCGGAAATTAACGAATTGACAACCGCGTTAGTGACAAAAACTCAATTTCATCCTAAGAACAAGAAGGCGCAGGTGGTTAAAAAGGGAAAGTGTTTTACATGTGGAAAAGCGGGACATTTTCGGCGAGACTGTCCGGGTTGCGTTAAGTGCGGGTCAAAAAGGCATTTGGAAAAGGATTGTTTATCAAATGCCAGTGCACAAATGCAAACACACAAATTAATAATGTGCAAAACGGCTCTGACATTTGGTTGATTGACTCTGGTGCGACGAATCACATTACGAATCGTAGGGACTGGTTTGTGGAATTTAAAGTTTTTTCAGAGCCTCATATGATACGTGTCGGAAACGGGGAGAGTATCGCCGCGTACGGGAGTGGACAAATAAATGTCGAAACGTACGTTGATGGAACTTGGAAACCGGGAGCTCTCTATGACGTGTTATATGTGCCAAAAATCGCACGAAACCTTTTTTCGGTAAAATGTGCGGCAAAAAAGGGCGTCGATTTTGTGATAAACAATAACGGTAAAAACTGCAAGCTGTTGCGCAATAATAAAGTGGTGGCCGTGGGCGAAGAAGCTGAAAATCTTTATCGCATAGTTTTACGTATCGTCACGCCATGCGATAAGAGCGCGGATGTTTTGATTTCGGAAAAAATCAAGAGTGGCGGCGACACTTTGTTACTGTGGCATGAGAGACTTGGGCATCAAAATAATAAACACGTGCAAGAGTTTATGAAACGTTATGGACTTGAACTAAAAAAGGACAGCGATGTTTGTGATGGATGCGCGTACGGGAAAAACACCGGCAAGCGTTTCGGGATTGCAAAGAAGAGCGCGCTGGTAAAGTTCGAGAAATGATTCATAGCGATGTTTGCGGCCCGATGGAAGTGGAATCGTTAGGCGGTAATCGATATTATTTACTTTTCAAGTATGATTACAGTAAATATCGAGTGATTTATTTTATTCAAAATAAATCAGAGGTGTACGAAAAATTGGAGCATTTTTTAAATGAAATAAAGACGCAATTTACTGATCATGTAAAAGGGATTCAAAATGACGGTGGCAAAGAATATGTAAATAAAAATGTGAAATGTTTGCTTAGCAAAATGGGTATAACACAAACAGTTACAGTACCTTATACTCCGGAACAAAATGGTTTTGTTGAAAGGGAAAATCGAACAATTGTGGAGTCTTCAAGGTCAATGTTATACTCAAAACCATATCTTCCAAAAGAATTGTGGGCTGAAGCCATGAATACGGCTGTGTATATTTTAAATAGAACAGGGCCTACAAGAATTCCTGGAAAAACACCGATAGAAATATGGAGTGGAAAGCAGCCAAAAATTTCGCATTTTAAAATTTTTGGTACCGAGTGTTTTGTACACATTCCAAAAGAAAAAAGGCACAAGCTAGATAAAAAGTCAGTTAAAGGCTATTTTGTGGGATATGCAGAAAATGTGCAAGGCTACCGTGTGTGGATACCTGAGAAAAATGATGTGATAGTAAGTCGTGATGTGATTTTCAAAAATGAAAAAATACTACCAACCAAAGTACCAGTTGACAACGTAATAGAAAAAGAGGAGGAAGTTCAGGAAGAAAAATTTGAAGAAAACTTACCTGAAAACTTACCTGAGAAAGACCCTGAGGACTTACCTGTGGCAAGAAACTTAAGAGATCGAAAAAAATTGAAACAGCCAGATTTTTATGGAGTACCTGTCGCGTTTTTGGCGGATGAACCAATAAATTTCAACGAGGCAGTGTCATCTGAACAACAAGAAGACTGGATGGATGCCATGAAGGAAGAAATGTCATCTTTGTTGGAAAATAACACGTGGATTATGGTGGAAAAACCAACAAATAAGAAAATATTTGAAAACCGATGGGTATATCGTAAAAAGTATAAGGAAAATGGAATAATAGACCGATATAAAGCGCGTCTGGTTATAAAGGGCTGTTCGCAACAAAAAGGGGTGGACTACAATGAGATATTTAGTCCAGTAGCCAGATCTGAGACAATTCGGGTCTTACTAAGTATAGCAGCAACAGAAAAATTGCACCTTAGGCAATTTGATATAAAAACTGCATTTTTATATGGAAATGTAACGGAGGAAATTTTCATGAAGCAACCAAAGGGGTTTGAAGACGGAACAACCCGTGTGTGCAAACTGACAAAAAGTCTGTATGGTTTAAAACAGGCGCCAAGGTGTTGGAATGAAAAATTTTCAAAGTTTCTTGAAGAATGTGGTTTCAGGAAGAGTGCTTCGGATCCGTGTTTGTTTATAAACAGAAACAACAACGAAAAAAATTTATTGTTGCTATATGTTGATGATGGTTTGGTAGCATCATCAAACGCCGAAGAGCTAGAAAAACTACTTGGGAAAATCGGAAAAACATTCAAGGCCAAGATGACAAGTAATGTAAAGAATTACATTGGAATAGAAATTGAAAAACAGCATGATGGTTCAATTTTTATTCATCAAAAAACTTACATTCAAAAGTTTTTAAAAAAATATGGAATGGAAGATTCTAAAGTGGTTGCCACGCCTATTGATCCAGGATGGCAGACGGATATGTCAATAACGCAGGAAATTGATAGTTTTCCGTATCGTGAAATTGTGGGAAGTTTAATGTTTTTGCAAGTTAACACGAGACCAGATATTGGGTATGCACTTAACATTGCGTCAAGAGCATTAGAAAATCCTACTGCAGCACATTGCAAACTTGTAAAAAGAATTCTTCGTTATGTTAAGGGTACAGCAGATTTTGGATTGCTCTATAGTACCAACGAATCATTGGAAGTTTTTTGTGATGCTGATTTTGCTGGGGATGTTGAAAGCAGAAGATCAACAACAGGCGTGATCTGCAAAATAAGTGGAGCAGCAGTATCATGGCAAAGCAGAAAACAACAGTGCGTTTATCTACGACAGAAGCGGAGTATATGAGTGCAGCAAGTGCGGCGAAAGACCTAGTGTGGTTAGTGCGCATACTTAAAGAAAGCGGCGTGAATTCGGAAAAATATAGCCATGTGTCTTTGTGCATTGACAATCAGAGTGCGATTAAACTGATTAAAAACCCAGGACATAAACGCACAAAACACATCGATATCCGATTTCATTATATTCGTGACTTATATAAAAAAGGCGAATTTAATATAGTGTATGTTCCGAGCGAAAATCAAATCGCCGATATAATGACTAAACCACTAGTAAAGCAAATTTATGAATTGTTGCGTTTAAAATTAGGTTTAGTTAGAATTTAAGTATGTATGTACTTGTTAGCATAAAATTAATATTTTAGGGAGAGTGTTAAAATTGTTAATCAATTGCTTTAAAAATATTAATTTCATATGTATTTGTTTAGACTAGGTTACGGCTGGCGGCACCGGCAAGATATGTGTGAGAGCGCCGAGTCGCCTAAATTGCTATATAAGCGTTTTTGTTAATCTGTGTTTAAACGAAACCAATTTTAATTTAGGCAGTTGTTCAATAGAGTTCTTTCAGAAAGGTTTTTGTTTCATTTATTAACTTTAATTCACAACAAACCACCACCCTTCCAGCAAAATTCTTATCAATACTGCTAGCAGACTATTACAATCTCAGAAAGAAGTATTGGCAACTTTACCTGATTTAAAAGAAAATAATAAAATAATGATGATAGGGAAATGGGGTTTTGACGGCAGCACAGGGCATAGTGAGTTCAAGCAGGGTTTTAGTGAATCAAGCACTGAAGATAATAGTTTATTCATCACATCATATGTTCCACTTAGATTGGTTACAAAAAGTTACGATACACAAGAAACAGAACATCTACTATGGAAAAATTCTTTTTTCTTTACAAGAAGAGCAGTATTTTAAACAAAATATTAATTCTTTAAAACCAACTGACATTAATATTAATAATAGAACTTATAGTGTTTAATACTCCCTACAATTAACAATGGTGGACGGAAAAATTTGTAGTGCTTTAAGTGACTCGTCTAACTCTAGGTGTTATATATGTGGCGCGTCTCCGAAAGAAATGAACGATGTAGATAAATGCCTTCAGAAATCAGTTCATGCAAATACCTACGAATTTGGTTTGTCGCCTCTACATTCATGGATTCGTTTCTTTGAATATTTTATTCATCTTTCTTATCGTTTGGATATCAAAAAATGATTAAAAACTTATATTGTCGGAAAGAAAAAAATGCATTCAAGATCAATTTAGGAAAGACCTAGGTTCAATTGTCGACAGACCTCAAAGTGGTGGAAGTGGATCGTCAAATGATGGAAACACGGCTAGGAGATTTTTCGAAAATTCTGCAAAATCGGCAGAAATCACAGGATTGGATAAGCATGTCATAGATGTTGTGTCATTTTGCGAACCTTGTCATCTGGCTTTAAAATAAATTCACAAAAATTTTAGGTGTATGCACTGGAACCTGCAAGGCTACTCGTAAGAGAACAACCTTGGTACTACCTTCCAGCCTCAGTCCATAAAGTCCTTGTTCATGGATCCGACGTAATTGATCATGCTTTGTTATCTATTGGAGAACTCTTAGAAGCTGCAGAAGCAAAAAATAAAGATGTTAAATCATTTAGGTTAAATCACACAAGAAAAATTTCAAGAGTAGCCACTAACATTGATCTTCTAAACAGGCTTCTTCTGAGTTCTGATCCTTTAATAACAAGTTTGCGTAAATTACCATCTAAAAAGAAAAGTGCACTATTCAGATAAGTTTTAGAACTATTAGAGGTTTAACAAATTTTAATTCTGGTTGTTTTTTAACGTGTTAAATTTGTTAAATTAAATTACGTTAGTTAAATTGTTACATAATTAAAAAAAAAACAATACATGATTGAATCTTCAATATTTCAATATATATTTTCTGTTATAACCTAACTATGCTACCTCGGATCTGTCAGAAAAAACAAGCCATCGGAATAGGTATAATAAAAGATATAACCAAACTAAAACAACAGTATATATGATTAATGGTATCAATTTATTCGAACGTCCTGTAAAATGTACCAGTATCTATAATATATTTTGGCTTTAAAACAAATATAGTGTTACACATTTTAATAATTATGCTTTTAATCCTTTAAATTAAGATAGGTGGTGGCATTAGAATGATTTATATCCATATTAGTTTTTAAAACAAATAAAACTGCAACTCCGTATTAGTATTACTAGGTGTATTTGAATATTATAGCTCAAAAATGTCTGGTTTTTGTTTTTAGTATAGTTTTATAACATATTTAATCTGTTGCAATAAAAATTGCTTTTTATATAAAACTTCTATATTGACGACCACGTTTAGTATGGACAGGGGACCACTGTGCAATGTACCAAAAATCAGTTTTTTGGCTTTGTTTTTGTAATTTGTGGTTCAGGGGTGTACAAAGACTTCCAAAGATCGCCAAAATATTTCTTTCAATTGTACAGATACATTTAAAAACTTCCTACAGTGGTTTACCCTTCAACGTACGTAGGTAGGTTTTTTAATTTTTATGCTAGCTAAACAATACGGGAGTAAAAGTCGAATGTCTCCATTCGTCTGACGTAAGTATAGGGCGTACTTACCTATACAGTCCTAAACTTTTTTGAGGTGAGGCGAGGAAATTAATTTTATGGTGACAGAAACATTTTATTAGGTACATAAATATTATATTTATATAATTATTCAATTAATTTGATTGTTCTAGCTTATCTTAACTTTGAAAAAACAAATTTATAAATTAAACATGGTAAATAATTTCGTAACGAAAAGAACACAACCGAATTACTGTAGCTTAGCGTAGTGTTAAAACGGGCCACGAAACATCGATATTCTGGATTCTGGACCACCCACGTGGTTTTCGGGTATCCTATTTTTGTGACCTACAAATCGTGCGAAAAATTTGTGGAAATAAAGCAGGCAAGCATTCGCACTCTACATAATATTGATTTTTCCTCCAGCGTTGCGCAATATATAACAATTACGAGACGATCAAAATCAGAAATTCGGACTGCGTATCTATTTATGCACGCAGGCAGACGAAGTTTACAAAATAATAGGCTAAGAATAAACGTAAAACTGGACAAACGTTATATTTAGCCGAAAAAATCGTACACAAAACGACAACGGAATTCAGTAAGCAGATACGTAAATTAGACTGTGTTTTCTGTACGTTTTTTCGAGATTATTCTAGAAAGCGCTTACCCAAAAGTTCGTAGGGACGATAACACCCTTTAAAACTGGAAACTTGTGTTCAAAAAACTGTACTTGCACCGGGCACAAAAAAATATACAAAACTGTAACCGGATCAGTTATGAAATCGGCCCGTTGAAATAAATTGATGACTTTTGTGCTTAAACTGGTTTTTGCAATTTCAGTTTATCTTACGACTTAACGCCGGCAACTTTATTTGGGCATAGGACGAACAACCGCACTCTTCAAACGAATCAAGTCGTCTGTTTTTTTCCGGCAGCCGGTTGGTGCTGGTGTTGCCGCAAAAGATTATCTAAATGTACTAACAAAGTATAAAAATGTACTAAATTGTACTAAATAAAGCGGCAGCATCAAAAGTTCATTATTTAAAACATTTATTTAGGCCAATTGTGGATCTGTACTCAACGTGACTACAGTCTTCGTTAATTAAAATCACATAATTTAAAAATTGTACAGGGTGAGTCAACGATAGCGCGGATTAATATTTTGCCTTGAAGATGATATTGGTCAATAAAGTGCTTTTGTATCATGATATGGTTGAAGATTCCCCAAATTTCAAAAATATTTTCGATTATACAAGGTGTGGTCATAAAGTAGAGTGCCACAAAGATACATTTTTTTAAATGGATCACTCCAAATTTTGATGCCAGAACCTATAATTTAATATCCGGAGTAAAGTAAAAGCTAAATAAATATAATTACTACAAAATATTTCAAATTTTTGTTTTTTTAGAGACCCAAAGTCACAAAACTTTTTACTAAAAAAAATCTCACTTTTTTTAAATGGAACACCCTGTATATTTTTCTACTATTTTATACCTCACCTAAAAAATTTTCTTTATAATGTCCTATAACTTTCTTAATAATGTTCTCTACCGGTATCTAAGGAAAAAGGTAATTAGGAATCTTAATTCTACTTAATTAGGTTCATTTTGAAAAGGACTACACCCTTAGACTATAAAACAAAGGATAGATTTAACACTTCATTTATAAATAGTTTCGAAAGTTGGATCTATTATTGTTTTTCTCGTGCTATGGGTGCGAGAGAAAACATAAATCTTCCTCTGTGTGCAGGGGCGTGCGGTGAAATTTTAAGAAAGGGAAGCAATTTTTAGAAACTTACCTATTTCTAATGTAATTCGATTCTTCGATCATTTTTTGCAAATTCTTCAATGACGTCATCATAAAAACGTCGATGCTCAGACATACTTTGGAGATGTTTATTTTCAATGGACAACAGCGTTGTATGCGAAAGTCTCTCCTGCCCCATTGAATTTCTCACGAAATTTTTTATACGTTTAACTGTTGAAAAATTGCTTTCTATTGATGTACTTGTGGCAGCTATTGTCAATACTAATTCACACGATTTCGACACTTCGGTGTAGGCATCTTCCATCTCCTTGTCTTTTAAAAATTGCATTACTTCCTTACCGTTATTTTTTGCTCTAATGTCATCAGTTTCGTAAATCACTTTTAGTTCAGATCGCAGTAACACTCGGTCGTAGAACTAGCCATATTGAAGAAGAAGAGATTTAAAAGCATCTTCTGGAAAAGTTTTTCTTTTAAAAGCATCAAAATTGTAGGGCTCGAGGAATTTAAAATCATTTAAACCGTTAAATCTATAGTTTATTTGTTGCTGAATTTGATCGATTATTTCATAAAAAAGGCGTCTGTATGATGGTTGAACATCTCCCACCTCGTCTGTTCGAAGACGCTTGGCTTGTGGCTCTACATTTAACGTCATCGTTTTCTCCCAAAATAGGTCAAAGTCATCTCTTTTTTGGCTTTACATTGACTTAAAATCATCCACTTTTTTTAGGCAAAAAGCAATATCATTTGTTTTAGTTTGTAATATATTAAAAACATTGTCCGAGAAGGGAAATATTTCTGAAAATATGTTCAACAAATTACTAAAATTAATATCTCGTTTGAAACAGTCCAAAAACCCCCTCGAACTATTTATTGCTTCTGAGTCCCACGTTTCATTATTTTCTATTATATTCTCAAATAGTTCAATCAGTGATTCACGATTTTCAGATACTGTTAACACAGGTCTTCCATTATAATTCCACCTAGTAGAAGCTACTTTGGGCAATCGTTTGTGGACAATGGAGTCCAAAGCTTGTGTACGTTTTGTTGTCTTGAAAAAAAAGCAGCCATGCCACTTAAAGTAACGAAAAATACTTTACACTCTTTAATGTGATGATGGCCTGGGATAAAACTAAATTTAATTTATGAACAAAACAATGGACAAACACAGCATTTGGGAAAGTTTCTCGAACTTTAGCTTGCAGACCCCCTAATTGTCCTGCCATCACTGCAGCTCCATCATAGCTTTGAGCAACTAATTTTTTCTCTCCATCGATTTCTTTAGTAACGTTATAAACTACGGTATATAATGCATCTGCTGTACAATTTTGGACACATTCTTAAAACCTAAAAATCGCTCTTGAATACTTTCCGTCTGTTTTAACGTAGCGTATTACTAGAGTATAATTGGCTAAAATTAGTGATATCAGTTGTTTCGTCCAGAACAATAGCAATGAACCGCGCCTCGCCAATATCCTGCTTGATTCTTTTTAGAATAATGGTTGCAACAGCGGAAATTAAATCATTCTGGATTCGATTCGCCGATTCGCGAAAAACGCTAGACTGTTCTAAATGATTTTTTAAGCAATCATCATATTTAGCCATTAAACTAAGTAAATCTTGAAAATTTCCTCTATTTGAAGAAACCCTTGTTTTGTCATGACCTCTAAATCCCAATTCGTGTTGCCCGAGAAAACAAACAACATCGATAAGTCTTCTTAATATTTCTCGCTCGATTCACAGGAAATCAAGCATAGGACTTGGCTGCAAGAAGCTAGCGGCCCGCATAGGTTCTATTCGATATTCTATTGTGTCGGAGCCAAGGCCGCAATTATTATAGGCTTGATAATTAAGATAATATTTTAGCATTTTTAATATAAACTAAATTAATGGTTTCTTATTTCAAAAATTACCTTTTAGAAGATATTTTGTAATTTTTTTTTTGGGGAAGCACTGCTTCCTTTGCTTCCATGGACTGCACGCCCCTGGTCGTCGGTCTCCAAAATGGCAAACCTGTTTCTCTTTAATTTAATATATGTTTATAGCAAGCAATTTAATGTGTTTTTGTCAATTTTGAGTATCTGTCAGACGCGTAGTCAGAAATTTGGACTGGGGGGTTGTTTAAAATCAGAAAGCAGGTGATATAAATATTTTGTGGTCCTTTTTCACTTTCCTTGTAAGAGGAAAGCATTGTAATCATGTAGAAACCAACCTTCAAGATTTTTGCCAGATTTTCAAGATTCAGGGATGTTGAAATTCTCAAATCCGTCGGTCTGTCTGTCTGTTTGCGGTACAGCTAAAAAACTACTTATCCGATTGACTTCAAATTTTCGTAAAAAATCAGGAATACGTAAAATTTTGGTAAGGAGCCTTTATGACTAAACAAAATAACGGCCTAATTAAATGTTTAAAAAACTATTTTTCCAATTAAGTTGAAATTTTACCCAAAAATCAAGTGTGAAAAAGGGATGAACCATAACTTGGTATATTGCGAAACCAAATCGCGGCATTATTTAATGTTTAAAAATCCAGTAAAATTCCATTTCCTACAAGGGAAAATAATAAATATCATGATTGATTTTTTTTATAGGTAAGTAATTATAAAATAGTACCGATAGATAAAACAAAACTTTAAAAATATTATGTATATTTGTATGTTCGTAAGTATGTATGTATGAACATATGAATAGAATAGAATAGAAATATATTACACTACGTTACTTTACATACAGTTTGGAGCAAGTCAAAAAAATTTGCAAACAAATGTCTAATATAAAAATGTAGAAAACAGCATTTAACACAATTAAAACAAACCAATACAATTTTTTTTACATAAGTGAGTGTCTGAAACAAGGTGGCAAACACAAAAAAAAATATTTTAAAAGAAAAATATGGAAAGAAAAAGAAAACAATTTTAACCAAAAGGAGTAGTGTCAATTGAGTAAAAACAGTGTTTTATTATGTGATTTTTTACTCTAGTTTTAACTTGAAGCTTGCAAAGATTTTTCACCGATATAGGTATATGATTAAATAATTTTAAGTTAAGGGAGTTTCGTTCAGACATTCTCAGTCTATACCGTGGCAGTTTAATTAAATATGCATATCTTGTGTTATGATCATGAGTTTCCGAATGTAGTGTCAATAAACCTGAATTAGAGTGTATTTCCAATAGCATATAATAGATATAGATTGAAGGCAAAGGCATAATCTTAAGATCTTTAAAATAGGGTTGACGGTGATCCCTAAATCCGGCATTAGCCAATAGTCTGATGGCTTTTTTCTACAAGCGAAAAATTGTAATTGCGTCAACTGCATTTCCTCATAGAATTACTCCATATGTGATGTTATTATGAAACAGTGCAAAATAAACGATTCTAAGTACATTTGGGTTAACAAAATGCTTCACTTGTCTTAAAACAAACAAAGATGAAGACAGCTTACCACTCAAGGTTTCAATATGTGGCGACCAAGACAAAGAATCATCTAAAACTATTTCCAGTAGTTTACAAGTTTTACCTGAGGTAAGCCTATTATTGCTACTTACAATAAGACTTTCTGTTTTGGATGGGTTTAATTTTAATTTATTAGCAAGAAACCATCTTTCAGCCTCCTGCAAGATTCGAGAGATCATTGAGATTCAAGTCAATATTTAAGAAAGTCATGTCATCTACAAATAGAACACGTTTATTAACAGTTGACATGTAAGAACATAGATCGTTGATATAGACAATAAACAACACAGGTCTTAAGACAAAACCCAGGGGCACTCCATGAGTTATGGACCTGGGGGCTGAAACTCGACCACTGTAGTCTCTCAGAAAGGTAGCACCTAAAAAGGTCCAAAGCCACCCCTCTAAACAAAGTACATCATGTAAGTGTATAATGATATAGTATAGTGTATGTAAGTTACACCACACACATTGTATTTGTAATTTGTAAAGGTAAGACTAGGGTACTTGGGTTCAAAAATAAGCTCTTTCAACAGAACCGTCCAAGTAGTAAAAAAATTGACATTTATATAATGTGTTAATTTATTACAAAATAACTATATGGATAGATAAACTATGTTCTATGTGTGTGGTGTTCCGGGTAAAAGGAAATTTACCGATCTTTTAAATAATGCTGCGAAATGTTAAAAGGTTTTTAAATTCTTTCACGAATTTTCAATTAATTTAGTGTCAAATATTGCAACCAAGTGTTGATTAGGGTGACAGAATAATAATAATAGTTTTACTAGGAACTGAACAGGTACGTTACTACAAGTATATACCTTTGACACTGTCGACTGAAGGATATTCCAAAATACTTTTAAAGAAGATGAAGTTAAAATTAAAAAACAGTTGGAAATATATATTATTTATTTCCCAACAAACGTATATATACAAGGTGTTTCAAAAAGGTCTGCCAAAATTTCTAGGACATATAGTACATCAAAAAATAAGTGTAGTTTACTCTATAAACCTATGTCCGAAAATGCACCCCTAGGGAGTTACAGCCCCTCGAAGATGACACGCGAAAATAGTTTTTTGGCATTTTCTTTAAAACTATTAAAGAGAAGTTAATGAAATGTTGCATAGGGGCCTACTTTTTAATGAGAAATGTAACCAATTTGTCAGATTTGTCATATTTATTCAGGGGCGTAACTTACGAGGGGGCTGAAATGCCCTAATGACCATATTTTTTTTGTGGGTTGTATTTTCTAAAAAATACATCAAAAATATCAAATTCTGATTAATTTTACATAAAAAGGTACTCTTGTTAAAATGTTTTAAAGTCGATAGTTTTCGAGTAATTTACAGTTAAATGTTGAAGTGTTTTCCCAAGCTTTTCAAATTGCTTGTACAAGATATCTTAGAAACCCTTTTAAGTAGGCCGTGGTATGATTTAAACAAATGAGCGCATTCTTAGAAAATAAAACTCAAAGTATTCCTAGATAAAAGTTTATTGAATAAAATTTTTAAAAAATAAATAACACTAGTGAACTATACCAAAATTATAACAGATGCTCAAAATGTCCTCCGTTTTCTTGAATGCATAAATTTATTCTTCGGTTTAAATTATTTATTAAATTTAAGCTTTGACCATTATTTTAAAGAAGTGTACATTCATGAATTATTTTGTCTCTCAATTCTTCAACCGTTAATTTCATTTTCATATACTTTTGCCTTTAAATCTCCCCAAACATTAAAGTCCAGTGTATTCATGTCGGGAGACCTAGCAGGCCAGTGAATTGGAGCATCTGCACCGCGTCCGATCCATTTGTTTGGAAAATGATTATTTAACCACTGTCGCGCTCTTCTACTAAAATGTGGGGGTGCGCCATCATGCATAAAAACAATGTCCCTTCTAAGATTTAACGGTACATTTTCTAATATTTCAAATAGATTATTTTCTAAAAAATCAGCATACATATCTCCGTTTAAATTACCATTAAAAATATGAAACCCTATAAATTTATTTCCCAAAGTAGCTGCCCAAACATTGATTTTAAATTCATGTTGATAGTGAGACACTCTAGTGACTCTTGGATTTTCTTCAGCCCAGAAATGCGAGTTATGATAATTAAAAACGCCCGCCCTTGTGAAGGTTGCTTCGTCCGTAAATAAGATTTTATTGAAAAAATTTGGATCAATACGTTCTCGTTCAAGCAGTACTTCACAAAAATCGGCCCTTAATGGCCTATCCTCTGGTTGTAAATGTTGCACTTGTCTAAAGTGGTAGGGGTGGAGTTGCTGTTCTTTTAGAACTCTGAACGCACTTGAATGGGAAGTATTCGTTCTTAACGCCAATCTGCGTGAACTAATTGTAGGCTCACGAAAAACGGTTTCTAAAACTTGTTCCTCAACTTCTACCGTTCGCGCATTTCTGGGACGTCCATTATCTGTGTTTTTTATTGTAAGTGAACCATTTTCTCGTAACCTCTGTTCTATTGCCAAAAATGTTCTGCGATTCGGTACATTTCTACCAGGATATTTTTCTGAATATCTTCTAACTGCTAAGTTTGAATTTCCGAAACACTCACCCAAGGTTAAAATCATATCAACTTGTTCGGAAAATGTATAATTTGCCATTTTTTAAAAGTAAATGAAGTAATTAATAAATAACAGAATTCCATCAAAAGTCAACTTGACGTACAGCTCATTTGTTTAAATCATACCACGGCCTACTTAAAAGGGTTTCTAAGATATCTTGTACAAGTAAAATGAAAACCTTAGGAAAACACTTCAACATTTAACTGTAAATTACTCGAAAACTATCGACTTTAAAACATTTTAACAAGAGTACCTTTTTTATGTAAAATTAATCAGAATTTGATATTTTTGATGTATTTTTTAGAAAATACAACCCACAAAAAAAATATGGTCATTAGAGCATTTCAGCCCCCTCGTAAGTTACGCCCCTGAATAAATATGACAAATCTGACAAATTGGTTACATTTCTCATTAAAAATTAGGCACCTATGCAAAATTTCATTAACTTCTCTTTGATAGTTTTAAAGAAAATGCCAAAAAACTATTTTCGCGTGTCATCTTCGAGGGGCTGTAACTCCCTAGGGGTGCATTTTCGGACATAGGTTTATAGAGTAAACTACACTTATTTTTTGATGTACTATATGTCCTAGAAATTTTGGCAGACCTTTTTGAAACACCTTGTATATATATATATATATATATATATATATATATATATATATATATATATATATATATATATATATATATATATATATATATATATATATTATATATATATATATATTTATTTTTTTTTAAGTATACCTGCCTCCCCTAAACTCGTACTACTCATTTACTAATTAAAATGAAACTAACATCCCTCTTTAGAAATAATTACTCGTATTTAAATAGGGTAGTTTTTGTATTGATTGATACTCCTAGATATATCAAAATACAAGAGTTCCAACCACACTACACCACAAATTGTGTCGGATGTTATATACCTATCAGTATTTAATAATTAATACTGATAGGTAGATAACATCCGACTCATTTCATTGCCGTCAACACAAAATGGCAGCATTTCATTTCTTAACTCACAGATTAGTCAATTTTCTATTAAGTAAAGAACGTTTTAACAATGAAATGAATCGGATTAAAAATATAGCTAAAAGTAATGGATATAATGGTAATTTTGTACATATATTAGTAAACAGACATAAGCATAAGAAAATGTTAAAAGATGCCACTACTCTTCAAGCACCTGAGGCTCCCAATAAGTTCATAGTAATCCCATATGATCCCATATATAGAAAAAGTATTTAAAAACGTAGGTTTTAGAGTAGCCTACAAAACGGAGAACAGTTTGAAAAATCTCCTTGGAAACCCTAAAGACAAAGTTGACTTGAAGAAGAGGAGTGGCATCTATGAAATTAGCTGTAATGACTGCGATCTAAAATATGTTGGGCAAACTAAACGCTCCATAAACATTCGTTTTAAAGAACACATGACACATTTAAGATACGGAAGAACAAAAAAGTCAAGAGTTGCTCAACATGCTTAAGAAAACAATCACCAAATAGGAATAAATAATCATAATGATTAAAAATTTATCTAATAATAGATTATTGGATGCATTTGAGAGTATACGAATAGTTAAATGTGGTAAGAAAGCACTAAATAAAGACAGAGGGCTTATTCCCTATAGTCAGCTCTATTGTTTACTTGACAACGGTGCAGACGGGCGCAACCAAGTGTGACCACATTTACCTATAAATAGTCTCGGTTAGGATAAGTTACTTTAGTTTATATCATCTGCTGATGATGCCAACTTGGTTAGCGAAACGCGCGTCTAGAACGTAACAAGTTGTGGTGTAGTGTGGTTAGAACTCTTGTATTTTAATCTATCGTCCATCACAGGTTCCAGTGTTAGGACTCCTAGATATGTCTCTTGGTTAAGTCTAAATGTTTCATGGTTTCGTGATGTTTTCTAATCTTGAAATAGTTTTTTAAAATTAATTTTATCAACTGAATGTAATCTCGAAATAGATCATACATTGAAGATGGCAAATATTTCGTAATATTAGTAAGGTAAATAAATCTTTGATGTTTTTATTAAAAATACTATTAGTTTTATGGAACAACCTAGAAAACTTCTCAGCTGCCCTACATGTCTCAATAACCATTTTACCAACTTAATTTAAATATATTAGGCATTTGTTGTACATCTACTAGAAAGTTCAATAAAAATTTAATAATTTGTTTCTGTTCTCGCCCCGGTTATCGCCAAACACCTGATTTACTCATACATATACATAATTTGGATAAGCAATTAAAAACCAAAAAATATATCAGAAATACATTAAACTTTTGAATATTAATTACATTGATGCATAACAAAATTTAAAGGAAGGATAATTGTTCTATTAGCTTTTATATACCAAAATGGTTAGGTAGGAATTGTACTATATTTTAATATCCATTAGATACAATCGGAGGAACTAAGTAGTTTGTAATTTAGTATGGGGAGGATTAACGCGAGCTACTTCAACTTAGGCATCCGAAGATTAAAATCACAATATGATTTAAACAAAATGTTTTATAACCAAGAGGCATTATAAAAATCCGCAAAAATACGTTTAATTTTACATATAAGCATTTAGCCATAGACATAAACAACTTATTCACATCCAAAATAGTATATTTGTATTGTAAATAACGCATTTAAGCATTTGGAGAGCTAGTAAAGTGCGGAACACGAAAGAAAACCGGGCGGTCCTTAAAATAAAGGTTCATAGTCTTAAGCAAGCGGAAAAGTAAAATTTGTGTACGCAAATAAATTTTATGTTATTTTATTTGTTGCAATAGTTTGCCGCTTCACCTATAAAGTGAGCTAGCTAAGCG
Organism: Kuschelorhynchus macadamiae; assembly: GCA_030620095.1. Lineage (NCBI taxonomy): Eukaryota > Metazoa > Arthropoda > Insecta > Coleoptera > Curculionidae > Kuschelorhynchus > Kuschelorhynchus macadamiae. The sequence goes on from JAUTXW010005459.1 coordinate 477,920, forward strand.
GTACCGAAAATTAATCGAGGATTTATTACATTTCGCAGTGGTCCACTTGTAATTGGGATGTGCCTAGAGTCCCCATGCACTTGCCGCTAGAAGGTTCTAGCTATTTCCAGTGGCGCCTATACATTTCGAGCATTTCTTTTAATTTCTATATAAATACGTTGCGTTGAATTTGAAATATTATTATTGAGAAGTAACGATGGCGAGCAAAAGAGGAAAAACAATTCGAAGCGGTGCACGTGAAGTTATTGCGAGCGGTATAGAGCCCTGTACTAGAGAAGCTGAAAATAATAGTTTAACTATTCCAATCCAAAATCGAACACTGGTGTTTCGGAAAGTAGTGTAAGAAAAATTCAAAGAGAACATAATGATCGCTCATGTTCTACTTCACCTTTAAAATCTCCTGGCAAAAAAAGACCCCGATTATCACACAGAGATAAAATTGACGATGGTGATTTTCAAGTAATTCGACGAACAGAAGATTTTTATATAAACTTGAAGAACCTGCAAACCCCTACTTCGTGCTGTAAAGAACAAAATAGATTTTCCGTACGGGTATAAAACCTTAAATCGGCTTTTACGATCAAATGGTTTTGTTTGGCGCAAGTGCCAAAATAAACAAAAATTGCTCATTGAGAGACCAACTATTTTTCACTGGCGGGTGAAATATCTATCAACTGTAAGGCAATATAAGCAAGAAGGACGCAATATTGTGTATCTAGACGAAACCTGGGTAGATAATGATATGACAGTGAACAAATGCTGGCAAAGTGAAAGTGTTACAGGTGTTGTTCAGGGAATCCGCTCTAGTAGTCGTTTTATTATAGTTCATGCTGGTTCAGAAGCCGGATTTGTTCCAGGTGCTGCTTTAGTTTTTCGCTTGGAACTAACAACTGGAGACTCTCATTGACAGATGAAGAGAGATAATTTTGAAAAGTGTTTGCTCGAGAAGCTTCTGCCTAACATTCCTCCAAATCAGTCGTGGTAATGGATAATGCGTCTTATCATTCTCACGTAGAAAATAAAGTGCCAACTAAATACTGTACAAAAGCTCATATGATATCGTGGCTTAAATCGAACAATCTTGTATGTGATCCAACAAGCCTAGGGAAAAAAAGTATAAAATTGACGGTAACCTCGGTCATACACCTTTAAGGCTGCCTCCATACATGTGCGACCTCAACCCTATTGAACTTTCATGGGCAGGAGTAAAAAAATATATTCGAAAGCGCAACACCGGTGAACTTTCAATTAAAGATTTAAATAAAATAACATTAGAAGCGATTGACTCAATATCGGCTAAAAATTGGAAATCGTATGTTAAACATGTTCGTTCTATTGAAGATAAATACTGGGAAGTAGATGCCAAAATTGAAACGGTTATTGATGATTTAGTTATCACACTGGGATCTTCAAGTAGTGACGACGAAACCTCATCATTTTCAGAGGATGACACCGATTTAGAAGGAATCGAACCATTAGAACCACAGCCGTCAGCCTCAAAAATGGCTTAGTTTTTTTCATATATTTTGTAAAATTGTTCATAAAGTAGCTGTCAATAAACTGCTCCAAAATAATTAATTTTCTGTTCAATACCAGGTGTCAAAAAATATCTAATATTGCAATTAATATTTGAAAAACTACAGAACTCATAATTTTCCAAAATTAACACATCATTGTAGTTATAGTAGGGGAACCAGCACTGATTCCAGTGAACAAGATTTATCAAAATTTTAAAAGTGACCGTCTGTCTCCGTCTGTCATATTACTTTGTACAAGGGGCGTCATTGTGAAGTACTATATAGGGCGTTTCCTAATTGCGTGCTAATGTTAAAGGGGGGTGATTCTTGGACCTTTTTAAGAACAAAGTTTATTTTGAACCGAGATAATATTTGGATCAGCATTATCCTCAAAGATGGGTTGGCCGCGGTAATTTTGTTGCATGGCCGCCAAGGTTATGTGATCTTACCCCGTTGGATTTTTTTCTATGGGGCTACGTAAAAGAGAGAGCGTAAGTCACAAAACCTACAAGACAGGACATGATTAATGGAATTAAAGAAGTATGTCAAAGAATAACACCAACCACGGTACCTATGTCCGGGAAAATGTTGTCCAAAGAATGGACAGTGTATTGAATAAGAAGGACATATTTTCGAACATTTGTTAAAAAGAAACTCATTTTTTTAGGTTACAAAATTAGTGTGTTTCTTTAGTTTTAACGTAAATGTAATATGTTGCTTTACTATTTTTTATTTTATTATGTTTATCAATATTCTACGGTCAAAATAATAATTTGTTTAAAATACGAGAGCATAATACATTAAAAAGATTTTTCGTAAATGGTTAGATATAGACATTGGGTTTCCTCAACTTAAAAATATCAACGTTCACCCCTATATTCACTAAAAAGGTTTAGGAGTTAGTCCAGTTCTAGTTGCTATGGTACTAAAAACTCTTAGTTCGGCAGTTATGTTTTGATTACGTCACTGTCGCTTATAGCTAAGCATTAAAACTAAAGTTAAACTCTGTTAGTGAACCCTCGTATTTAGAACTTAAGACCGATAAGAGCAAACAGACAGGATTTATTTAATCTTGTCCTTATTAATAGAGTTATGAAAAAAGAAAAAGAAAACATCATGTTACATGAACCCACATTAACCTAACTGTATAAAAAAAATATTTTCGATAATTTTGGCCTCATTATTCTGAAAATATACTTTTGTACATTTAGCAACAGAAATGTACTACGTTTAGTACAAATTTGTAAAAATGTCAACACTGCTACCAGCTGTCGGAGACGAGTCGAGTATCAAACTTTTCCTATGTTACAGCGGTACATGGTGTTTTCTTTTTATTATGAGTCATATAACGAGTGCAAACGAGATGGAGAATTTGACGTGAAGTTCATAGCACATGAAGTTTCTTATCGCCTCGCGCGTTTACATCTAGGTTTCGAAACGACTAAATTGGAATGGAAACCAATTCAATACAAAAAGATTCTCCAATCTCTTGATTTTTGTATGAGTTATTTTGTTTTATACTTAACCTACATTTTTCCGAATTAAGATCATTGATTTTCCTCTTAAATAATGTGTATCGAGATATATGTAATAGGCAAAGAAATATAGCATTATACTTCATAGTTTGTTAAAATAATAATATTAGTTTTAATTATTTTAATATATTAAAAATATATTATAATTTTTTTTTACTGGAAAATAGGTATTGATAATTTTACTTACATTTAATTACTTTGACACTTTTCAATGTAAATTAAATCAAAACAATTTTTACATATACAATGTGTACGAGCACAGTCGCATATGTATTGGACCAAAGGAATACGTAAGAAATATTTATTTTTGTTACCTAGTACTTATTGTAGTGATACAGATATGCGATATTGTTAATTGTTAATACCACATGCTATCAAATAAACGGAGTTGCATTTGTTGAAGCTATGTTACATGCAGTAAATACTAGGTGACAACAATAAAATTATTTTAAATACGCCCTTGGTTCAATACATATACAAACAAATTATACAAACAGGAGTTCACAATACGCCTCGAACAGGGGCTGTTAAAATGTGAATATCTCCTTAGTTTTTACTTCTCTCATAAAGTCGTAAAAGGGAAGTATTGTAATTGTGAAAAAATCACCCTCCTAGATTTTTTCAGATCTTTACGTTTCAAGGTCTCCAGGTGTCTAAAAACATATTTTCTCAATTCGGTCGGTCTGTCTGTTCGTGGCATAGCTGAAAAACTAACCCGAACCTGACCTCAAATTTTACTCAAAAATTAAAGGTACAAATTTAAAAATAGGCATACTTAAAATGAAAATAAATATCTTATCTTTAAATTGGGCTTTAAATTCTCTTGAAGTTCAGGTCTACTCTTCCTTCTTTAGAATTGGAAAAATGCTGAATGACACGTTTGTTAAAATTGCATGCACAGTCCTTTTACAAACGATTTCTCGATACTTAACATTGCTAAAGCGAATAGTCTATCTTGGCCCAACTTCTTTTAAGTGTTTTAAGTCTTTAACACTGGTTTTGCACCATAATGAGTCCGACGAGTCCTTAGTTAGCTAAATCGTCCATACTTTTGCGAAAGTTTCGATGAACCTCTTTATTTTTGTTTTTACTAGTTTACCGTATACTAAATTCTGTCAAATTGCGACCACTTACCTTGAATTCGGTTATTTTCTCAAAATTAAGTTCGTTAGCAATTTTTAATTGTTTAATTTTTTGCACTACCGACATTTTATTTCATCTACATTCACAACTCAAACATAAACCACCTTGAAATTGGTTATTTTTACAAAATTAAGTTCGTAAGCACTTTTTAGCTGTTTATTTTTTTGCACTAGTCACTACCAACATTTTATTTCTTGTATATTTCCAACTCACCCATAGATTATAAAAATAAAAAAAATATATTACAAAAAACAGTATATAAATCAATTTTCATCGATTAAAAACGACAATATCGAGTTAGAATATCGACCGCGCGACCTCTAAGCAATTAAACTTCCGCATGCCGACGTGATGCCGTGACCGATTGATCGAATTATGAGAAGAGACCGGTTGATGACCCAAATCGCGATTTCATATTCCATTTGCTATCACGTTCGGCTGCCGCTCGGTAGCTGTGAAATCTTCGGGTACTTTCGTCAAGCTTTAAGGTAATCAGGGCAATTCGGACTGCCCAGCCTAGCTTAGTATAGCGTATTTTATTATGCCTAAGCCTAAGGAACGCAACGAGATCATTCAAACTGCCGCGCGCGGCTAATAGTGTAGCGTATTTAACTTTTCCCAAGGTTCGCGTTTTATTACAACTATTAGGAGGGACGGTCAAACGAATAATTTATTTTCTGAAATATTTTTCGGGGTCATTGACCAAATGACCCTATTGAAGAACCGGCACTGCTTCCGTCCCACGTATTCCCTTGTTAAACAATTGTCATGTACCTTCCTTTGTTTTGTTTATTCATTGCGCTGGCTATTTTCAATAAAGCTAGTAAATAAGATAGAGCAAGTGATAGAAAAATCTGCAGGGTGTAATTTTTTCCGGGTTACAACTTCTTTAACTCCTCTCAGCGTTTCATTATGAGGTTATTGGCCATTTTTGTAACAATTTCAAATATATCATTTTCTTCTGTAGAATTTTAGTCTGTTAGCTGTTTTCGATATTTTCAACCATATAGAAATTACTTAACGCCCCGGTAAAACCTAAACTTTCAACATTGCAAGTTATTTTCCAAATTAGTATCCAAATTTTGTAGGCGTGTGTTATGTGTTCTATATTCCTAAAATGTAGATATTGCGATTTGTTTATAAAATAATAAAAAAATTATGCTTAAGGATTTTTGAGTTCATTAATTTTTAGTTTAAGTACATTAAAACGTACGGCGGTTTTATGAGATATTTTATGTGGAAGCGGTTAGTGAAAATAAAAGAAGGAATAAATATACTCAAGAATGGTTTTATGAACGCCTTAAGGCTAACGTTCTCAAAAGCATGGCTTTATGACTTATTTAAAAAGATTTCTTAAGATATGGCCTTTTTAGCTTTAAGACTTTAGGTGTAAGACCTACTTAACAACCTCCTTAAGAATATTAAAACTTAAAAAGGTTTTATGAAAAGGTATATAAAAATGTTTTATCACTATCCTGAAGGCATTCATAGGAATCAAATTGTTTCAGAAACTTACCTATTTGTAATGTAATTCGATTCTTCGATCATTTTTTGCAAATTCGTCCATGACGTCATCATAAAAACGTCGATGCTCCGACATATTTTGGAGTAGTTTATTTTCAATGGACAACATGCGAAAGTCTCTCCTGCCCCGTTGAATTTCTCACGAAATTTTTTATACGTTTAAGTGTTGAAAAATTGCGTTCTACTGATGAACTTGTGGCAGGTATTGTCAATACTAATTCACACAATTTCGACACTTCGGTGTAAGCATCTTCCAGCTCCTTGTCTTTTAAAAATCGCATTAGTTCCTTAGCGATATTTTTTGCGCTAATGTCATCAGTTTCGTAAATCACTTTTAGTTCAGATCGCAGTAACACTCGGTCGAAGAACTGGCCATAATGAAGAAGAGATTTAAACGCATCTTCTGGAAAAGTTTTTCCTTTAAATGCATCAAAATTGCAGAGCTCGAGGAATTTAAAATCATTTAAACCGTTAAATCTATAGTTTATTTGTTGCTGAGTTTGATCGATTATTTCATAAAAGAGGCGTCTGTATAATGTTTGAACATCTCCCATCCTGTCTGTTCGAAGACGATTGGCTTGTGGCTCTACATTTAACGACATCGTTTTCTCCCAAAATAGGTCAAAGTCATCTCTTTTTTGGCTTAACATGGACTTAAAATCATCCACTTTTTTTAGGCAAAAAGCAATAATTTTTTTTTTTAGTTTGTAATGTATTAAAGACATTGTCCGAGAATGGAAATTTCTGAAAACATGTTTAACAAATAATTAAAATTAAAATCTCGTTTCAAACAGTCCAAAAACCCCCTCGAACTATTTATTGCTTCTGAGTCCCACGTTTCATTATTTTCTATTATATTCTCAAATAGTTCAATCAGTGATTCACGATTTTCAGATACTGTTAACACAAGTCTTCCATTATAGTTCCACCTAGTAGGAGCTACTTTGGGCAATCGTTTGTGGACAATGGAGTCCAAATCTCGCGTACGTTTTGTTGACTTGGAAAAAAAAGCAGCCATGCCACTTAAAGTAATGAAAAATACTTTACACTCTTTAATGTGATTGAGGGACTGCGATAAAACTAAATTTAATTTATGAGCAAAACAATGGACAAACACAGCACTTGGGAAAGTTTCTCTAACTTTAGCATGGAGACCCCCTAATTGTCCTGCCATCGCTGCAGCTCCATCATAGTTTTGAGCAACTAATTTTTTCTCTCCATTAATTTCTTTAGTAACGTTATAAACTACGGTATAAACTGCATCTGCTGTACGATTTTCGGACACATTCTTAAAACCTAAAAATCGCTCTTGAATACTTCCGTCTGTTTTAACGTAGCGTATTACAATAGATAATTGGCTAAAATTAGTGGCAACTAATTTTTTCTCTCCATTAATTTCTTTAGTAACGTTATAAACTACGGTATATAATGCATCTGCTATACGATTTTCGAACACATTCTTAAAACCTAAAAATCGCTCTTGAATAATTCCTTCTGTTTTAACGTAGCATATTACTATAGATAATTGGCTAAAATTAGTGATATCAGTTGTTTCATCCAGAACAATAGCAATGAACCGCGCCTCGCCAATCTCCTGCTTAATTCTTTTTAGAATAATGCAACAGCGGAAATTAAATCATTCTGGATTCGATTCGGCGTTCCGCGAAAAACACTAGACTGCTCTAAATTATTTTTTTAAGCAATCATCATATTTAGCCATTAAACTAAGTGAATCTGGAAAATTTCCTCTCTTTGAAGAAACCCTTGTTTCGTCATGCCTCTAAATCACAATTCGTGCTGTCCGAGAAAACAAACAACATCGGTAATTCTTCTTAATATTTGCCTATTTTTTATCGACTAGTTCATTGTGTTGGTGGTGACTAATTTCCAACTGTTTATTAAGGGCGTGTTCAATTCTGGTTTTGCCGAAGACTTTTTCTTTTATGACGGCCTGCAAATGCGCTTTGGACATAATGTGTCTTTTTACAGCTTTGTGGAAATTGTTTAAATCGGAAAAACCAGTTTTATTCCAGAGACCTTTTTCATTTTCAAAAAGTAAACATGGCCAACAAAATAATTTACTTATATTTACACACCCTGTTAGCCATTTAAATTGTTCGTATCGTTTTTCCGGATAAAAATGTCTAATACAGTTTTTCATTTTTGTCGTTAAATTTTTCATAGGCGGTTTTGCCCTTCCTTTGGAAATTATATCAAGCTTATCAGCGAAGTTTAATGTTGAAAATCCCTTTATTATTAAGACACACACCACACATTCACACACACTTGATAATTAAGATAATATTTTAGCATTTTTAATATAAACTAAATTAATGGTTTCCTATTTCAAAAATTGCATTTTAGAAGATGTTTTGTAATTTTTTTTTCCATGGACTGCATGCCCCTGTTCCTAGTCTATTATAAGAAATTATTGTTCAGAAAAAAAATCATAAATTATTCATGATTAATGATATATAAATTAATACATTAATATGTCTCTTTTAAGCAAAACAAAGACGAATTTTTTTACCATAATATGTATGAAATATACAATATTTGCCTTTTTCGGGGGGTTCCTAAATGTTAAAAAAACTCTCTCAAAATGAACAAATTATCTAAGTCCGTTCAAAATATAGATATGTCAAACTGATACAAAAATTCTATCGTTCGTTTTAATGGGCAATTTATTTTAATGCAATTTGACCAAGATATGTGTATAAAAAAATTATAAATATTCCTGATGCATTCTTTGCTTATCAATAGGTTTAAAATTATATGAATAAAAACGCCAAGTTATTAAAGAAAACAAAAAACCCTACTGCTGACGTATTAGGACATTAAACATGTTGATTTTTTTAAGCAAACGTTCCCAAGAACACGCGCGAAATACAAGTGAATCTTTTGATGCCTCATTCATGAAAATTGATCCAGGTAGGCCTGCACATGGTGATAAAAAACAATTTATACGTCTTCACATCACTGATGTTTATAATTAAACTTTTTTTCTCACAAACTACTCATGTGTGTCACAGATCAGTGGCATACCTCAAAATTATTAAAAATTTCGTTAGTATAGAGGTGGCCCCTATTTTTCAGAAAATGTATATTTGCTTGCTTACCATTTCGAGAATCTCTGCGTACCACCAGTGGTATGTGTAGGCACAACGATTTAAAAACCACTGCTATAAATCGACCATAAATATTTGTAATTCGATTTTCTAGATATGGGATTACTATAGACATAATAACACGGAGACGGAATTGTTTTGATTCGAACGCAGTCAAACTTTGTCAAAATTACAAATTACTATTTGTTTGGTTTATTGTATCATTTTGATTTGGTAAATTGGAATAAAATAAAATAAATGTATACTTGATAACATTAAAAACAATATTTAAGGTGGTTCTGATACTGCAATAATAATCTGTAATATTTCATCAACTACATATAATTATTATTGACAAATAATAATTATTAAATTAACCTTTTTTTAATTCTGTGCAATGTCATGGCCTAAAAAGCGTTGACAACACCGCTACATTTTTCTCAATCGTAGCGACCCATAGACTACGCAGTTACAATCTTGATAGACCAGTAATACGGACAAAGTGGTGCCGCTTTGTGCGAGTCTACACCTGAGAGCATTATTTTTCTGATTTTTTTTGGTAATTTTTGTGCGTGTTCTTGGGTATTATGGTGAGTAAGTGTGAAGTGTGCAAAAATTAGACTGTTTAAGCAATAACTTTTTTTCTTCGGGTAAGTCAAAATGTTTCATAAATTCCAAGGCAAAACCAATATAGATACATACACAAATTAGTTTAAAATACTGAGGGTAGTTAGAACAAAGTAACCAAACATGAACGGTCTTAGATATTCGGTTTTATGCATAATGTAAAAAAATAGAAAGTTAAAATTTGCAGTTATACGATTGTTATAATTATACAATGGTTAGGTTAGGTTATGGGCCCGCGATCAAACCGCATTTTTACTTAGATTCTAATTATTTATTTCGTGGATACTCTGAGAAGCTGAGTTTGCTCATTGGCATATATGTCAACGACAACAAGAAATAAAGACGAGTTGTTAGATAATTAGTTATTTCGTCAGCTCTAATATATAGTTTTATTTCGTTCTGATATATCGTTTTATTTCAGCTAAGTAGCTACAAAGTTTTCGTGAGGCATCGGTTATCTACCTCAGTGGTAGGATTTCTGATTAGCAATGCGAAGATCTTGTTTTCAATCGTTGTTTGGGAGATTACTTTTTGTTGTCGTTTATTTTTAACAATACTTCTTCTTCATTCCTGTTTAGCCTGTTACATAACAGGACTTATTGGCTTTGCTACGAGGCAGTCGCCAGATTGCCCTCCGTCCGGGGCTCAGAGTCGTTAAATCGGCGACCCTCGAAGTCGACCCTGCACCTTGGTCCAGTTTGGAGGCGTTATCGGTAGGATATCCGGATGGCGAGCTCTAGGCTCCCGAATACCCCGAATCTTTCAAATACTTTAATAATTCCTCTTTAAATTTTTGAAATGCATCTAGGCTTCCACTAGGTGCCCCTTGAGAGTACTACTGATATCACGAGATGACCCTTTCTTTCAAGCTATCCCCTTACCCCTCCCACTCCCGCCACGTAGCGGCCGTTACGCTAATATTCTATGTAGAACTGCGGCAGACGAACGGGATAGAATGCAGGAACAACTAGGCCTCACACGTTCACAGCGTATGCTCCCTTTCTAGCGGGGTCGTAAGTTTCCACCTGAGCGGTTGAGTCTCCCGTTTCCCCCCGAAATAAAGCAGCAAAACCGAACACGTGGCACCACTTATGTTAACAACACAGAGGTCTGCATTCGACGAGACGAACCGGAAGACTGTTAACAATACTTATAATTAATGAAATACGAGAATTAGGTTAGGTTAGAATTGGTTAGGTTTGCACCAATGACGTATAAAATGTAAAGGGTGATTCAATAAGAGTTTCCACATTACAATCTGAAATATTTTTGAAACGCCACTGTATTTGTTTATTATCATATGAGATTTCTAACCTCAAAACATAAACAAAATTAGTCATGGAGCAATATACGACTGAACAACGTGTAAAAATTGTGCAAGCCTATTATGAAAATGGTCGATCAAGAAAAAATGCATTTCGGGCTCTACGTGAATTTTTCGGCGCGCAAAATCGATCTTCTGAGAGGACAATTTGGAATGTGGTTCAAAAATTCGAGCAAACTGGATCTGTAACTAACCTCAAATTCCCTCAACGTGCTCGTGCAGGTCGGTCAGATCAAAATATTGCCATTGTTCGCGAAAGTGTAGCCGAAGATCCAAACACATCGATTCGTCATCGATCGCAGCAAGTGGGCCTTACGTATTCAACCACACAGCGAATTTTAACAAAAGACTTGCATCTACACCCATATAAAGTCCAAATAACTCAGGAGTTGAAACCTCGAGATCATCAACAGCGCCGCGTGTTTGCAGAATGGATACGAGAACAAGGGTTCATTTTTCAACGAAAATCATCTTTAGCGATGAGGCACATTTTCACGTTGGTGGCTTTGTAAACAAACACAATGCTCGTATTTGGGGATTAGAAAATCCAAGAGAGATTGTCCAAAAAGCAATGCATCCTCAAAAAGTGACTGTTTGGTGCGCCTTTTGGTGCGGAGGAATAATTGGCCCCTTTTTTTTCGAGGATAATGCGGAGAACGCTGTTACGGTTAATGGTGTTCGCTATCGAAACATGATATCTGATTTTTTCTGGGAGCAGTTGGAAGGTATTGACATTGAAGATTTTTAGTTCCAACAGGATGGAGCCACTTGTCACACATCCAGAGAAACGATGCAATTGCTGCGCGGCAAGTTTCCAGGTCGGATTATCTCACGTAACGGCTATATCAATTGGCCGCCGCGATCATGTGATCTTACTCCCCTAGATTTTTTTCTTTGGGGGTATCTAAAAAGCAGAGTGTATAAAAATAAACCAAACACTATTCCAGAGCTGAAACAGGAGATTAGACGCGAAATAGCCGGCATAGAACCTGAATTGTGTCAAAAAGTGATAGGAAATTTCAATACACGAATTACGTTATGCCACATGAGTCGCGGGGGTCATTTGAATGACATCATCTTTCATACCTAATTGTAATACACTAACCTAAAATGGCAAATAAAAATGTTTGTATATTTTTCTATTCTTCCGAGTTTTTTTTATTATTTTAATGTGGAAACCCTTATTGAATCACCCGTTATATATAAATATATGTCGTTGGTTTGTAGCGCTTAGAAAATCCGAATCTATACAAAATTAGCCGTTAAATGGTTAGTTATTCCATCAGAATTTTTATTCAAAAAATTGTTGTTTTAATATAAACCCAGAATTTTGAAAGTGTTTTTGTTTAGAGCAACGCTAACCAATTAGGATTATGTATTAGAGTGGCGCGCACCACAGTCATGGGATAACTGATCATTTAAAAGTCCTATATTCAACCAAATTTTTTTTTTTAAATTCTGACGGAATAAGAAATGATTTAACGCCTCATACTGATATAAATATCGTCTTCTTCACTTCACTGGTCAGTCAGTTTGGCAACAGCGACAGTGGCTCTATCTGTATTTTGTTTGGTTTTTTTGGGTAATTTGAACTTGTTTTTTCAAAAGAAAAAAGTGATTCATATTATTTTCAGGTGTTTTGTGTTCATATGTGCATAGTTTTTATAATAAGTAAATAATAGTTATAAAGTTATTTAAACCTTAAAGAATTAAATTTTAGGTTAGAATAATTTATAAATTCAACAGGTAGCAATAGAAGGTTTGTTTCTTGATTGTTTATATTGAAACTATGTTCCATATTTCATCTCTTTTTAGCGCACAGATAGCTTCTATCTACGTATGTTCGAAAGATCATCCATGAAACAAAAAAAAATGTTTAGCAACAATCTTTATGAACACACTTCTTTATACAGGGATTTCCAATATAAACGAAGAATCGAGGTCAACTTTCACCTTTAGCATTGATAGCTTTCGGTTTTCGAATATTTGCACATCTTTTAACTCAGTTTAATTTAGGTAGTGTGCATTTAAAACATGTCCCTTTCAAAGATTTTTTGGCTGAAATCTTTACCCAAACAACTTTTGCCAAGCGCAAATGTTGCGTTAGGAATAGAACACTCCCATAGATCAAGAAATCTATCTTCTTCTGATGTCCAGTTTGCAAAATTGGCTCAAGAGAAAAAGCCTGACTGGAACAGAGCTGTGAGCGAAGCTGAAAAAATTGTAGGGTACCCAACATCGTTTCTAAGTTTGAGGTGGTTGCTAAGTGACGAAATTGCCAATGTTGCTTTGCATCTGAGGAAACTGGTTGGATCTAACCATCCTTTGTTGAAAACAGCCAAGTAGGTATCGATTATATTCAGATGAGCCTTTTTTACTCCTTAAAATAATTATAATAATTCTCACTTCATGTATTTAATGTCTGTATGTATATCCAATTATTATTATTAGTAAATACATAAGCTTGGTTCATGTAGCAAAATTGTGTTAGTAATAAGAGAAGGGTCTTGTAAACAATTAAACCCACGGAATTTGATAATTTTTTAATATAAAATAGAAAGTTTACCTTCATTTAACTGTTTTAAGAAAATAAAATAAATGGATGAACCACTTTTTCTATTAAAAAACCAAAAAGAAATTCGATATTTTCACTGTATTCCAATGCGTCATATTCGTTAATATGACAATTTGAAGAAAGGCTATCTTGCATTGTTGCCAAACTTACATTATTGTAGAGCTTAAATTTCTCATGTGTGTCTTCCTACAGTAACGCATTTGGACCCCTGTGCCGATCCCAAATATTAGACTTTCGCCAGTGATGCACTTTGCTGTCGTTCTCCTTTTATATTAGGGCTTTAATGATGATGCCTACGGCGTCTAATACCAATCTACCTAGTGCGGTCAACACTAATCAACAGGCGGGTGCATCACTGGCGGAAGCCTAACATTCGACTGATCCACAACCCACAAATGCATTTTGTTTTTCTTATATAATTTATATAGATCATATATAAAATAAACTTGGCAACGTAGCATCCCCAGCACACTGGATTTCCGTCCAACAGACGACACTCTCGCTCTCTCTTTATTTAGCAGCTGTAATTATGTTTAAAATGTTTAATAATGTCCAATATAATAATTACTTCTAACTTTTAGTTACAAATAATGATTTTTGTGTTATAAAGCATTATAATATAATTAGTCTTTTACGTAGTTCATAAATTAAGTTTGTGAAAAATATGTTTTTAGCGATACGCCAAAAACAAGTTCAGTGCAACCTTCCGAAATCTTAGTTTTTTTTGGATATAATTTGAAAAAGTGCCTCATCCATAAATTTTTATGTATAGGAATTATTTAAAGAAGGTAATCTTTCAAATGTATGTTTTAAATTTGTTAAATTCCATGGGTAAAATTCTTTACAAGAGCCATAAGGGAAAAATGTACAATACTGACTTCGAACACAAGTCTAGCAAAAATATTTTAGGGTTGACTTGAAACAAGACACTTTTTTTTTGTGACAAACATTTTAAGGTGGATCAAATCAGATAATCTGGGGATGTTAACTTCACTTTCTTTTAGTTAATTTTTGTTTTTGAAAAGGATGAGATGTGAAAAGTTGAGGTTTGACAGTATGGGCCCACTTTATGAGAAGTTGTTGGTTGTTGGAATTATGAATGATGAACTGAAGAACTTTATAGAAAATAACAGATTTCTGAGTGATTATCAAGTAGGTTTTAGAAATAAAAATTCATGCGAAAACCTACCATATTTTCATAAAAAAATAGGATGAAGGTATGAGTCCTCAATTTTCTTACCATAGAAGACCCTTTTATTAGAAATAATGAAGTGTGACCCTATTCAGTTCCACACCTAGTCATTTAGTAACACATACATATACTGTCTTGTCAATCATGTTTATAAACATTTATAATTTAATATAAATTGAATAAGTAGTTTTTGCAATGATTTATTTAAGACTGGCATTTTGTTCCGTCATGTTGCATAATTACCAAAATGTTACCAGACTATCCCCAAAGACCTTTAATTTTTGACCAATATTTAAAGCCAATTGAGTAAGTAGTTTTTTAGCTATGCCATAAATTGACAAACAGACTGACGGAATTGAGAAACATGTTTTTGCTACAACTTTAAGCTATGTAAAACCTTGGAGGGTGATTTTTCACAATTACAAACATTTTATTTGTTCGCCATTTTGTTCCGCCCTCTTAAATTTGTACCACAATTTTACCAGATTGCCCCTGAATCACACTTAATTTTTGCACAAAATTTAAAATAAATCTAATAAGTAGTTTTTCTTGGATTCATATCAAAATGTTTTCATTGATTTCTATGTAATACTTCATTTTTTTTTTCAAATTTTCATCTAAATTGAATAAGTAGTTTGTTAGCAATAATTTTTTTAACATTTCACTAGGCCGTTATTTTGTTCCATCATATTGGATTTTAACCAAAATTTAGATATTTCATCCCCTTATGACCTTGATTTTTGGCCAAAATTTTAACTCAATCGGATAAGTAATTTTTAAACTATACCTCGTAGAGACAGATCGACAAACAGACAGACTGATGGAACTGAGAAATTTTTTTGCCATCTAGGGACCTTAAATGTGAACATCTGTAAAAACCTGTGAAAAGAAACACAGGATTTGATTGATTACTGATTTTTGCGTTATTGTTTTACCTCTACTCCTTTCCCACTAAATGAAGTAACAAGTCAGAATGCAGCTTTGCCTATGAATTATTATGTTTTAATTTTAGTTGGTATATATTTATTACTTTAGCAAAAAATGTGATATCTGTCTGTACTCATAAAAATTCTACTAAGCAATAATAGATCCATATTTCCTCCAATTTTGCTCTAGTTTGTCGTTTCTTATTAATAGTTCACTACAAAAAAAGTAGGGGCTTTAAGAAATTGTATTATTGCAGCCCTTGAATTTGATTGAACATACACCGGTACTCAAATATTATCTTCTATTGCCTTTTGATAAATAAGAGTTATTTTGACAGAGAATTACATAAGCTTATAGCATAAAAAGCAAACTTTACAAGAAGTTTCGTTTCCATTATGACTTTCACTCCTATTCCAGCATCATGCAGGAGGTTAAGTTGAGGAGTGACATGTGTTATTTAATGTTCATTAGTAACACAGAGCATCTTATTCCTGTAATTAGTAAACACTTCTGGTCTTATGTCAAAAACATGAAGTGTTCTTTCAGCCTATCTGGCAGTATGCAACACCATGATCAGGAACTATGACAGTAATCACATCGCAAATGCTTTTTCCACACATTTTCAATCCTGTTGAATTTTGCACTACCTCATCTTAGCATAGTTTTACTGAAACTGAAATTGTTGCATTTGGACATCTCAAAGAAAGCTGGATCTAAGAGAATACCACCTGTGTTGTTGAATACTAATGAGGATTTGCAAGGTTTGGACCTTCATATTGTAATAACCCCTCCCCGAGCCCCTCCCAACCAGAAATTTTTTTATATATATTTATTATAAATGAGATAGAGCCAGAATAATCAGGTGATTTTTCAAATTTAGTTTAGGTTATGTTTAATTATTGACAGTTTTTATTTGCATTTCTGGTTTGGTAACCATGATCATGAAAAGCAAAATTAGTTACAAATTTTATTTCTTATGTCTTTACATACATCGAAACTCTGAGAATGTAAAGACACGAGAATGTCATGATTTTTTTTTGTGATAAACACTGGTTTGCAATTATTTGTGAGTTTTGATCCATACATAACGCGAATTATTTGTGTCAAAAATACTCTATTATCAACTGATTCACCCTAAAAATTGCATTTGTTTGAAACATAATCAGCATGACATTCCCATGCTAAATGTTAAAAACTGATATACATGGAAGCTTAAAAACTTGCAACTTTCTTAAGATTGCAGAGAAATAATATCAGTAACTGGCGAGTTATTTCTATATCTAAAGATGATATCTACTATTTTTTGTGGACTGAGTATTAGATTATTTTTTGTACATCGAGTGTCGAAGTAACATATAACATTCTGAACTTAGTCCTGAACTTTCTCAGGCCTCTGACAGCACACCACTACTAATGAGTCATCAACAAACATGACGACTTTTTCTTTGTCAATATAATTGGACAATTATTTATGAAAATGAGAAATAGCAGTGGCCTCAGCACGGAACCCTGAGGCACTCTTATATTTATATGACATCCTGGTTTACCTAATCTCTGAAAAGTGCATTTTTATACAAGGCAAGCTGTGTATAGTTGTATATGTCTTCTTCTTTTGGGAAATTATTCAGTTTACTTTACAGGCAGTTTTAATAAGATTTGGCACAATATTGCTGTTACTTTTAAATGCCACTCAGGATATATATATGGATTACCAGGAAACTGTAGAAACCACTTTCAATCACTCAAATTTAAATTTTGTACTAAAGAGAATATAAAAAAGGAGGTTCTGAATGTCTTATGCAAATCCGAGTGCAGATCATAATTTATATGTAGATTACCAAAAATATGGTTTCATTGGCCAGAAAAAATACAAACTTAACATTATGGCTTTTGCATTTTCTTGAGAGCAAAATTTATTTAGATATCAATATTAAGTACTTTAAAATTTAAAACCCTGGAAATAGAAAATGTAGAATATTCAAGAAGCCATTTTTTTTATAAACAATTTTTTTGCTAAAAGCAATATTAAAAAAGTTTTCTCTTTGTAAGTCCATATGTTAGTCCTCGGATTCAATATATGATTGATAATCTTAAATTGCAAAAATACCAAAAAAATCTTACTCAAGCTGAGAAAGTGAAAAAAATGTATTAATTTTGAACATTAAGTTATTAAACTCGTTATATGTATGTTCTGCAAGAAGAGATCCATTTGAGAAACATATAATATTAAGGGTGTCCCATTAAAAAATTATAAGTTTTGGTGATATAATGTACAATTTGTGGTCTTTTGTTTTTTTTAATTATTAGAAAAAAAAACTTGTTAAGCAACTTGTTATACAACTTGTTTTTTAGTTAATATGGCTAACTTCAAAACTAAAGGAGATATGGCAGGTTAAAATGTTATCGTGATAAATTGATCTTACTCTACATAATTACAACCGCAGATAAAATATTATCTAACATAAAGCATGTTTGATAATTTTCTTTGAAAAGCCGTCTACAAGAATTTTATTCCTTTTTTTAAGTGTGTTTAAATAATTTATAGAAAAAAGCATTAATTGATTAGTGTTAATTATTTTTATACGCGCCAAATAAAAGCAATTATATATTTAAAAAACTATCTCTAACGGTTTTTCCAGGTTGATATTTTGTATTCCAGAATTTTCATTACATGGTAAACTGAGGTTTGAACGATGTGTTTTATTTTTCAATTGCAAATTAATTAATTTTTAAGTATTTTGTTAATGTTGGCAATTTTTTATGGTTATATAAGAATATATCAATAACTTTAGATGTATAAGTAACTCATTCAGTCGCCATTTGTATTTCAGAGTATGTATACACTTTTTGTTGCAGGGGACTTCTATACAATGGAAAGAACAACATGCAAGCCTGGGGTCTTATTGTTTTACTTATATCCAAAGCTGCGGGACATTCTGCTGACATACCAGAAATGGAACAGGACAAAGCCGCAGGTATTTTGAAATTCTTACGATGGCAATAATCAATATCCAGTGTCCGGTTTGAGGGAGTTTAATTTGATCTTAAGCAATAAAACTTTTTATTTAAGGTGTATTACACAGTCAAAGGGCTTTAGCAGAAGTCACTGAAATGATCAGAACAAGCCATCTGGTCCATAAGGGCTTAGTTAATTTGCAACCCCAAAACAATGATGATGCCAGTGGAGATATGATGTTTGGAAATAAGATTGCTCTTCTTAGTGGAGATTATTTATTAAGCAACAGGTGAAAATTTTAAAAACAATTTTAGATGTTGGTATAATCCTTATTTAAATATATTGTTTAATAAAGTCTTTTTTACTTTTACTTTTGCAATTTGTTTGTAGATAGGTTTTCTATAGAATTCTGATTTCTTTGATAGTCATTTTGAGTAATAAATGTAGAGAGGTCATTGTAAAATGACAGTCAGAAATGACATATGACTTGATATATGCCAGTCATTTTTGCCATAAATCAAATAAAATTTAAAATATCTAATTTTAAGAATTAAATTTTTTACATACCTGCTAGAAGATGCGTAACAACTATAGACATAATAACAGGGAGACTCAACATTGTGTGACAAACAATAAAATATCTCTCCTCGTTGTCAAGCACCACAAAGGCAACATTGTAAAGTTATAATGACAGGCTTCTTTTTTTCTTGTTATTGATATATAATATGTCAATGGCCAGTAGTATAATATTATAAATATTCAATGTGCTTCAGCGGTCAAACATAAAAAAATCAAAGTAACCATTATGACCCTTTATTAGGTCATCTGTAAATGAGTCCACTCACATCTTTAAATAAATTCTGAATATACTTCTTTAAGTTAAGTTTAAGTAAATTTAGATTTACTCTCAGATTCACTTTTCTAGTTGTGTTGAACTGGCCAATCTCAGAAACCAAGACTTGAATGAGTTGATGAGTTCTGCTGTTCGAGATTTGGCAGAAGCTGAATTTGTGGGACCTAGAGACAAGCAGAATAATCCATTACCAGCGAAACCAAAAGCAATTCAAGTTGAATATAAACAATTCACAGAGAACAACTTGGAGCCCTTAGTGGTTAGTGAAGCGTTAGGCAGTGCACAAGCCGAATGGACTTTAAGGCATGTTTTGAATGCTGGTAAGAAAATTACATTTTGGCCAAGCCCAAGCCCATTTTTAACTTTATGAGTGTGTTAAAAGTTGCTACACAAGCAAATTTTTAATGTTGTTAAAGTATTCAAACTGTAAACACCACTTTAAAGTATTCTTTAAGTCTTTTAAGCAGCTTATCCAGTAGTCGTGGATGCTTATTTCCCACAAAGAAATGCTATTAGGTATTTTATTCAAAAATAAATTAATCATTATTCCTTAAAACCAAATAGTAAGCCATCATATTATTGTAAATATTTGCATGTTTTGTGTGATGGTAGATTAAAACATTTAAAATGTTGCCTTTAGACTCTTCCTAACTATTGCTAAAAACTTGACAAATAATTGGTAACCAACATTAGTTTATTGTGAAAAGGGAGATAGGCCCATAAAATACCCGCACGCTTAAAATATTAGAATTTAGAGAACTAGAACTCTCAAGGACCCAATTTTTTCACTTTATAATTTTACATAAATATGCAGAGAAAAATTGTAGGACTGGTCTTATAAATATAATATGTGTATACCATGTGTCGACGAAATTACTAGCCAGCTTGTTATTTTATTAATATATATTAATTTGAGATTATGGAAAGTTGCATGATTTAAGGTATAACAGCATCTGTAGTTACTTCTGATTTGACCCGAAGTACTATCAACTTCAGTATTTTAAATCTATAGTTTTTCGAAATTCGAATTCCACATAAAATTCTAAGTATAAAACTTGTTGTATGTCCTATACATATCTCATAGTTTTTGAGAAAATAGCAGCGCAACGTGTGAAATTTATTAAATAATTTATTGTTGTAACCAAATACAGTTGAATGTAAAATTTAACTGTCATTATTTTATTTATTTATTTATTTTATTTTTGCCACATTCTACAGAATATATCCAATTAGTGAATGGGAAAAACTACTTAATCTATGTACAAACATATTTTAATTAATTTAAATAAGTAAAATATAATATTTAAGATGTTTATAGAAAAAATAAAACAATATGTCAAAAAAATCAGCCGCTTAATCGAGGCCACGCTGCAACTAAATATATCTAGTTGATTTTGTACACTATTGTTTTTGTTACACAATTGAAATAGCGGGGAAAATTTTAGCACATTTGTTCTTGGGGTGGGTAAGAAAAAGGTAGAGATATTACGCGTCGTAGGTCTGGGTACTTGGAATTTCAGAGACTGCAAAATTTTGTTGGCATCTATTTTCCTAGAAATTATATTAAGTAAAAAGATAAGTTGAGCTTATCTCGGCGAATTTCTAGACTCTCCATTGAAAACCTAGTTAAAAGTTGATCATGTGGAAAGCCTATTTCAGGATAAACCCCATCAAGTTTAAAACAAATATATTTCAAAAAACGTCTTTGAACTTTTTCTAGGCTAGTGATATGCGCCTGGTAAAACGGACACCAAACAACTGCGGAATATTTTAACCGAGATCTGACAAAACCATTGAAAAGCAGCTTAAGAGTATCACTATTGACGAAGTCACGAGTATTTCGTATAATAAATCCCAGCAATTTAAAACTATCTGCAACAACTTTAGAGACGTGGCCACGAAATGAAAGACTTGCATCCAGAATTACACCCAAATCATTCACCGATTCAGACCTATCTAATATTTGCCCATTTATAGTATAATTATAGGTTATAGGCTGAAGTTTTTTAGTGAAAGTGACAACGTTGCACTTTTAGAAACAATTTATTTTCTTCGCACCACATGTTCATTCTGTCAAAGTTATTTTGTAGTTTAAAACAATCACTTAAATTTTTAATTTTGAGGTATAGCTTTACATCGTCTGCGTAAAGAAGATAATCAACGTCTAGAGTATAAATAAGGTCATTAAGAAATAAAAGAAAAAGCAAAGGCCCTAGGTGGGTGCCTTGTGGCACACCAGATGTAGTGACAAATTCTTTGGAGTTGTGACCATGACATTGAACGAATTGAACTCGGTTTTTTAAGTAAGACTCAAAAAATAAAAGTAACTTATTTGAAATACCATAGGAAGCTAGTTTATTTAACAAAATGCCATGATCAAGACGATCGAAAGCTTTTGAGCAATCGGTTTAAATGACGTCAGTTTGATCTCCAGCATCGGAAGATTCTGCAAGATCTTGAACGAGACAAAATAAATTTGAAACTGTATATCGACCCTTCATGAAGCCGTGCTGCTGGGGTGATATATGCATACTTACCAAATTGTATAAATAGCCATGCAGAATAATTTCAAATATCTTCGAAAAGTTATTTATAATACTTATTGGACGATAGTTTGTGACAGAATTATTGTCTCCTTTTTTAAAGACAGGAGTTATTCGTGATATTTTCCATAGGTCTGGGAAAAGTGAAGTATTAAGTGATATATTAAATAATATTGAAAGTGGTCTAGCAAAAATAGAAGCACAGTCCTCTAAGAGAAACGCAGGCATTTTATCCGGCTCTATAGTAGCCTTAGGTTTAATTCTTTTTAAGCTAATTAAAACCTCATCCTCGGTAATCACGCCAACGTCAAGTGAGTTTTGATAAGGATAATTGTCAGTTGCGACATCCTCCTTAGAAGATGATGCAACATAGGAGTCTTGGAAAAAAGATGCAAAACCCTCTGCTATATGCTGGGGATTACCAAGGATAGAGTTATTATAAGACATAACATTTGGCAAATTATGTGAGTTTCTTTTGTTATTAACAAAATGCCAGAATTGTTTAGAATCATTTTTAATATTGTTTTCCATATTTGTACAGTATATTCTGTAGGAATTATTTATATCATGTTTGATTATTCTACGTAAATCTTTAAATTTTTCTAATTCGACAAGACTTTTTGTTTTTTTGTATTTTCTCCAATGTTTGTTTTAGCTTTAATATTTTTTATAATATGACTTGAAAACCACGGCGGATAATTTTGATTTCTTTTCTTTGTCAGTGGAACGTGGATATTCAGCGTTTGATAAATAACTTCGTAAAATTGTGCACAATCTTTATTGGGGTCAGTATATTCAGCGAGAAATTCCCAATCAATATATGAGAGGTTCTGATAAAGATTTACTAGGTTTGCTTTTCTAAAATTGTAAAAATTTAAATTGTTTTTCAGTTTGTTATTTTTTGACTCGCTGCCTATATTAAACGATGCCACTATGGCGGGATGATAATTATCTTCAGGAGTTAAGACATCCATAGCTCCACAAACATGCCCAACACTATTAGTGAGCACAAGGTCAAGAAGTTTATAATAGGTATTTTTAACCAGATTAATTTGATTGTGGTTGGCAAAATTCAAAAAATTAATCAACGATAATGTTTTACTACTACCCTGCAACGTAGTCGGGTAAATTACAAAATCGTTTATAGTCAGTGAAGAGAAATTGAAAAAAATCATATACAGACGCACTTGGAGGTATATATAAGCCGAAGATGTAAAAAACTACGTTATTTAAAAGAACCTTAGCGCCGACTATATCAACGCACTGTAGACAGTCAAACATTGACGTATCGATTCTTACCACCGAAAGAGTATTTCTAAAAATTATACACGTACCGCCACCCCTATTCACACCCATCAGTCCAAAATTTCTATCACTTCTTAGTGTTAAAAAATTAGAAGGAAATATTTCGGAATTGACAATCCCGTTATTTAGCCAAGAAAATACAACAATATCATAATTGCAGGACGCAAGTGCATTATAAATCGCTTTTACTTTAGTGTTCAATCCATGTACGTTCTGATAGTAAACTGACAGATCTTCAAATTCGGCTTGATCGGTGCTAGAAAGAGTGGGGATATGGGAGGAGTTCTGGTGACAAGGCGCTTGTTTATTTACTTTGATACAATTATTAGGGACACGGACCTCGCCAGTGGTACCCAATGATTGCTATTGTGAACCCATAATTTCAAATTTAAATTTTTCTAATGCTTTTTGATACATATGACAAGCACCGTAATTCCACGCGGCATGATTTATATTAATTTGACTACTTTGTTTTTGATTAACCATTAAGCAATTGCTACATTTATAAAGATCAGGATTACGGACTTTGCAATCTTGAACATCATGGTTTTCAGAACATAGAGGACGTATTACATTGGCTTTACAGAACTTAGAGGTGTGATTGAGACTATTACATCGGAAACACCGGGTTATAGTTTAAGCATATATCACAAATCTTTTGTGTTAATACCCAAGGTAATGTGACTTTCGGTCTATTCAGAAGTACTGACTTTGAGTTTTAAGCACTAATAACTTTAATAATTTTAATGGCTTCCCCTATTTTCTATTAAAACATTTTTCTTATGTCTAAACCTAATAATTTTCAATATATCAACAGTAAAAGCTTAACATAGAAAAGGCAAAGGCAAGATTTAGGCTAGATTGATGTATGGTGGCCATGGATGTCAAGCAATCTATTTGTCATTGTTTTCATTTTTTTTATGCTGTCATTACTGTCAGGTATTTTACAAAATTGTAACAAAATCCACTGTTTATTATAGTTTTTTGATAAAAATAACGTTTATTTTTGAAAAATACCATAGATTTTCAAAAAATCACAGTGTTTACCCGTGAACGTCAAATTGACATGTTGTTTGTATATGGGAAATCTCATTAAAATTAAATAATGGCAAGAGCATTGTATGCTGAAAGGTATCCAGAATGTGAACACAAGTATTTTCCATGGTTAGAAATTCATTTAAAACGCGAATGCGAAGAAAACGGTGGGGAAGTATAGTAAGGGAATGGACAGAGATTCACACATGAGCCTATGTGGAAGTCGATACAACAACTTCTATGAGGCAAATTGCTACAGAAATAGGGATCGGCTGAATAAGTGTTCAAAAAAACCTTAAGAAACATACATATAAATCTTTTAAAAATCACCTTCATTACCATCTTTAAGAGAAAGGATACCTTCACATACCACACAGCCAAATTTAAAATCCTATATTTTACCTTTTGACAAATCTTTCTTTACGAATATGGGAATGCTTAATATTTTGAAAAACCATTAGATATAGATCAATATCACTATTTTTTTCAAACTAAAATAGAAGGTTTTATTTAACTGTAATAGAAAATGTTCATATCACCAGCAAAATGGATTTCCAACCCACAACAGTAGTCAGTAGTTACGTATTACACAAAATTCTGCAGCTGTATTGTACTACATGTGTACAAATTTTGACTTAAGCGGTCTGTAACATTGTTTCAGCAGCTCTTTTTGACCATGAGGCAGTTCTGTTAAGTTTTCCCTTTGAGAGACAAGAAAATATTAAGGGCGACAGAACTGGCAGGATATTTTGTTCCTCCACTTTTTCAAGGTTCACTGCAATTTAATATCTTGGGAGAGTAGCCCTTAGAGAGGTTTCAAAAATATTTATATATATATATATATATATATATATATATATATATATATATATATATCGGGTTCAAAACGTTCTCCGACGTCTTCCGATTTCCAGTCGCCATTGTTCTCTGTCGGTCCACATATCCTCCTCTAGTCCTCACTCTCTGATCTCCGAGTCTATCCCCTCTCTCCAACTCCTTCTAGGCCTTCTTCTTTTTGTTCTTCCTGTTGGGGTCCAGGTGAGAATTTGCTTGGGGAGTCGTCGGTCTTCCATTCTTTGGACGTGTCCGTACCATCTCAGTTGCTTTGTTCGTATATCGTCGGTTAACGTGTGTTTAACTTTCATGCTATTACGGATCGTCTCATTTGGGATTTTTTCGAGTCGTAATCTTCCTGCTGCTCTTCTCCAGAAGTTCATCTCAGTCGCGTTTAATGTTTGTATAGTCTTCTCTTTCAGTTGCCATACTTCGCTGCTGTATGTGACTATGCTTTTTATGATGGTGTTGTATATCAGATGTTTGTTTCGTTTGGTGATTTTTTGATCCCATAGGATGCTATTCAACATAGCTATTGCCTTCCTGCCTTGGGTGTTTCTGTCCTTAATGGCCTCATCCAATGTTCCGGTATTCGATATCTTCGTTCCTAGGTATTTATATGTTTGGCAGGATCTGATGATTTGGCCATTTTCTAGTACCAGATCTTGTTGAGTTCCACCGACGCACATGTATTCGGTCTTCGAGATGTTGACTTCTAGTCCCCAGTGCCTGTACTCTTCAATGAGCTTTCGCGTCATATACTCTATATCTTCGAAATCCTGCGCCATGATAATTTGGTCATCCGCAAAACTAAGGGTATACAGATTCGTATTATTGAGTGGGATTCCCATATTCCTACATTTCTGTTTCCATATCTTCAATGCTTGTTCTAGATAGATTTTGAATAGGGTGGGTGACAGACAGCATCCTTGTTTAAGGCCTTTACTTGGTGTGAATCCGTTGGAGATTTTAGCTCTGACTTTTACTTTTATGTGGCAGCTCCTATATAGTTCCTTCACTGCTTTTATTAGGTGTATGTTTAGGTTCGTCCGTTCCAATGCCTCCCAAAGTTTTGATAGCAGTATGCTGTCGTACGCCTTTTTCAAATCCACGAATAAGAGATGTACTTCTCGATTGAATCCTGACATCTTCTCGAGCAGTTGTGTAACACAGAATAAGTGATTCACTGTAGATCTTCCTGCTCGAAATCCTGCCTGTTCCTCTGCTTCGCTGTCTGCGTATTCGCGTTCTATTTTGGTCTTAAGTATTTTCCCGTAAATTCGACTGAGTGTACCTGTTACAGCAATGCCTCTGTAGTTGTCACACTTTTCTTTGGATCCCTTTTTATGGATGGGAGTAAGGAATGATATTTTCCATTCGTCCGGGATATCACCGCTGCTGATACAGTTTTGGAAGAGTTGAGTTACATGGTCGAATAGGAGATCAGATCCATATTTCACTAATTCTGCTGAGATATTACCCGGTCCAGGTGCTTTCTTATTCTTAAGGTTCCGGCAGGTGTCTTTTACTTCCTTCACGGTGATCCGGATCGGTGACGCTGTAACGTATATTTGGGCGGATGTTTTGCTTTCCAGAATTTGTTCGCGGTCTTCTTTTAAGAGTTTGCTAAAGTATCCGTCCCATTTTGCTGCAGTTATCGGGGATAAGAGGTCTTTCTTATTATTTTGGGCAGCGACCTCAGCACTCTCCAGCTTTCAGCACTTTTTGTCCCTCCAAGGTAAGTATTTATTCTATCACAGTTTTTCTCCCATGTTGCGTTTTTCTTCTGAGATATTTTTCTTCTTACTTGAGCCTGTGCTTCTTTGAAGATGCTTCTGTTCTGATCTGTTTTATTGCTTAAGTAACGTTGGTATTTCTGTCTTTTAACCTCGATTTCCTGTTCGATGTCTTCGTCCCACCAATACGGTTTACAATATTGTTTGTCTTCTAGATATCCTAAAGCTTCTTCGGCTGCTTGCTTTATGCAATGTTTAATATATTCGTAGTGTTCCGTATTATTCTTGAATTTTTGCGGTTGTAGTTTTTGGTCGAGTCTTTTTCTGTATAGTTGCTTAGTGCTTTCATGGTCTAAGCTTTCCAGCCTGAATTTTGGTTGTTTCATTTCAGTAGATTGGTTTTGTTCTTGAATACTTTCTTCATTTTGTTTTTTATCCATTTTATGTGCTAGCAGTATCTTGGCCTTTAGCAGATGGTGGTCGCTGCCGCATGTTGCGCTTCTCTGTACTCTGACGTCGTGTGTTCTCATACCTGTTGACTGTTTTATAACAATGTAATCTATGATGGAGCGCAGATTCCTAGTGGTTTGGGTCCATGTGTATTTGTGTATCCATGGGTGCTGAAAGTATCCGTTCATTATTTTTAATTCATTTTGCTCACACATTTGAATTAGTCTCAGGCCGTTGTCGTTTGTGTGGTCCTCGCCAAATCCTCCCACAACTTTGTTCCTCAGCCTTGTTCCAGTTCTTCCGTTTAGGACCCCCAGTATCATGACTTCCCTGGATCTACCAATGCTGGATATTTTTCGGTGTAGCTGTTCAAAAAACTCATCCTTTTTATTAATTAAGGCGTCATCGTTTATGGCATATACCCCAAATATTGTAAGCCTGACCCTATACAGTGTTATGTTCATTTTTATTATTCTTTCGTTTATAGGCTCCCATGATGTTATAAACTTTCTTAAATTCTTGGAAATGAGGATAGATACTCCTTGTTGCCCTCTTATTTCTTTTGGAACTCCACTATAGAAGTGGTCGTAGTGTCCTAGGTTTTCCGAGTCTTGGCCTCTTCTTAGTTTCAGTTATAACTGCTATTTGAATTTTTGATCTTCTGAGTTCTGAGATTACTTCATTGGTTTTATTGGAGATACCTTGTACGTTCCATGTGCCAAAATTCATTCAAATATTTTTATTCGCCTTCAATAAAAGTTTCCCAAAGAGGAAATTGAAAACCAAAAAAAGAAAACTGTGGGTTACAAATGGCATTAGGAACTCCGCGAGAAATTTACGTTGAGACATATTTTTTCTCAAATTAAAAATAAAACCTTCGCCGGCTGTGATGACAATTACGGTAAGAATTTTTGATAGCATTCCAGAATAAGCTATATCATATCTAGCTTCTGCAATAAATGCATCTTTTGAAATGGGAGAGTTTCCTTCATGCCTTAGGAAACAAATTGTAATACCACTACATAAGGGTGGGGGGACTGAAGATCCATTAAACTACCGTCCTATTTCGCTGCTTTCTACTCTCTTCAAGGTGGTCGAGAAGCTTGTCAACCAAAGTTTTTAAGAACATTTAATATTATTACTACATCCCAGTTTGGTTTTCAGGCTTCGAAAAGTACTGGTGATGCGATGTTTGCACTACTTACTTGAAAAAGTCTATCTCCGTCTTAATGAAGGCTGCAGCACTGTTCTGCGATTTTTCGAAAGCTTTCGATTGTGTTGATCATAGAATATTGCTGTATAAGCTTGAGCACTATGGTATATGTGGTATTTCTCGTAAATCGTTTCTGCATATCTATCAGGAAGAGAGCAGATTGTGAGAGTTGGGGGTAACGTTTCTGACCCCTCTTTTTCACGCCATGAGGTTCTTCAGGGCTCTGTGCTTGGACCAATACTGTACCTCTTGTATTTGAATGATTTGGTCAGATTGGATATTCCTTGAAGTTTCACCTTTTTCGCGGATGAACACCATTCAAAAAATTATGAAGATCTTAAAACATTTATATGCACCAATCTGACAAAAATTAAAAAGTGGTGTGATTCAAATTCTCTTTGCTTTAACATTAATAAGACCAATATATTAATATTTGGTTTCAACGTTGACAACCTTATTTTGGAAAATAAGCATATTGAAAATAAAAATTGTACTACATTTTTGGGAATAGTAATAGACAACAAACTGAGATTTGAAGAACACATAATGAATTTAAATAGTAAACTGGCCTGCAGTTCGAGTGGTGTCAACTGAGCTTGGAATTTGTTGGGCAAGAATGGTGTACGTCTCATTGTTCGAGTCGCACCTGCGGTATGGCATAGCATTCTGGGGTTTTTGCAACCAACAATTGTTTGTTAGTGTATTTGTTCTTCAAAAGAGAGCTATTAGATATATGTGCAAGGCTGGTTATAGAGAACACTGTAGACCACTCTTTATTTAGCATGGTATATTAACAGTTGTATCTGGAAACAGTGTGCCTACTTCACAAAAATTATTTTGGTACTGTGCCAGAATGTAATATTCATAACACAGGACAGAATAATCAACAAACTATATGCCTTTCTATACCTCGACTGATGTTGACCAAACAATCTATAATATATAAAAGCATAAAGATGTATAACCATTTGAGCTTGGAAATTACACAGCTACATTTTTGCAATTTCGGAGAAAGGTGAAATCTTTTTTTATGCAGAGGTCATATTATAGTCTGGAAGAATATTACAGTGACACTTTTTGACATCTATTGTATTTTTTTACTTCTTGTGTGATGTCACATTTTATTTATTTGTTTGTGAGTCTTCATAACTTATGATATTTTTATTTTATTATATAAGCTTTGTGTTACATCTTTATTATTATTATTACTGTGATTTTATATTCTGACTTACTCACAGTTTTGATGTCTTTTTTAATTGCCTAAGTTCTTTTTATTGACAATTACCTATAGAAATGACGCGAACCATGCCATTTGCTTGATGGTTTCTATTGTATAATTATATAGTATATATAAGGTAGTTGTAAACAAGCTTTGTCAGTAGAATTAAGTTTCTTGTTCAAAAAAGCATTTGTAAAGTAAAGTAAAGTTGTTTAAATACAACATTTGGAGATCGCTAGATAGACACCTATAATATTGTCCTATAAGGTGGCCTGCAAGGTCGCTATATCTGGATGAGAGACTTACAAGAGTGGAACAAAAAGGCTGCATTACAAATGACAGTTACTTAAATGTGGTAAAGTCCGCCGTCCCACCCTCTACTGGTGAAGAAATATTGGCTAAAGTAACCGAAAGACAGAAACGTGCAAACAACATCATGGTTTTCAACTGTAGTCTTGATATTAAAGATGACGTTTCCCCTCTCTCAGAAATTCTAAACAAGGCTTGCAGTCAAACAGTTAGAATTCTATATGTTAGCAAAATTGGCAAACCCAATCGTAATGGCTGCCACGCTATCAAGGTTGCTCTTCAGGATGGTCAGTCTGTTCGTAACGTCTTAAAAAATAGGGGTAAAATCCGGGATGCTCATCCTATTTATATAGAAGCTGACCTAACACTGTCACAGAGAGCCGAGATGGATTCTCTACAGGAAGAACTGAAGCGCCGCACAGTGGATCGAAGCATAGGGAAATCGGGACATTGGACATAATTTTTATGCTATTCGTCCGATTTCGATGATTTTGATTTTATTGGAAAGCTGAGGCGTTATACTCTCATAGACATTCATAGAAAATATGACATTTGTGCAATATTCAAGATGGCGGACATCCTAAAATTTGATTCAATGTATATTTTTAAATGCATAACCATAAACATATAAAATCGATAAAATCGCTTCATATAAGTATAAAGAATGTAGGTGTTTAATATTAGAAGTGTTAAACTAGTGGCGGATCTAGGCTAATATCAAGAGGGGGGGAGGGTTCTGAGCCCCAAAGTCTCACCCAACTAAAAACAGAATTATACATTTTCAGTTATAGGAAATTTAGAAAGAATGTCAAAGTTTCTATGTCAGGTTGGGTTCAAGGGGGAAACTTTGACATTCTTTCTAAATTTCCTATAACGTAGGCGGGACGGGAGGCCCTGTATCCCCCCTCCCATACATACGCTCTTGAGACATTGAATGGCTATCGATAATTAATTAATCGCTAGCAGTTCTATGAAGACATTCACTGTAAAATCCGATATTTTCCTAAAGCATATTATTTTGAGAAATCGATGTTAAAATGCGGTCAATAATTATAAAGGACAAAAATTCTGGAAAAAAACTCAAAATTTATTGTTTTTACATTGAGAACTTTTTTTTTTGCAAATAACTCATTTAAAAAAAAATTACACATTACATAACAAAGAAAGTGCCTCTTCTGAAAAATGATTGCCAGTTACTTTTTGATCTGCGGCAAAGCTTGATCTCAAATGAGAAATTAATGGATCCGATGACAGAAGTAGATTGTGTAAAATATCCTCGTTGGTACTTTTTCTATTGCATTTTCGAGAATGCGTTTCTCTATAATGGCGGAAATGCTTATTTCTGGCCTCAGCGGCTTCCTCAGAAAGATGACCGATGGGAAACCAAAAATGATCAATAATGTCAGCTCCATGGAGCAATAATTTATGGATTGAGGCTGGCATGTAATACCATCCGTACAAATCTATACAAATTTTCGCAGTGTCTTTTGCGTTTTTGTTTTACTGATAAGTCTTGAAAAGATTTGCGTTTTCTTTTTTGAATATCTTCAGTTGACGTATTACCAATATTAGAATCCACATTCATAAAATTTGGCCATAAGAAAATCCGATCCAACCATGTCCTATGATTTTTAGAAAATCTTTCCTCGGTTCTATTAGACTGATTCCATTTATTTAGCAGAATGCTGCAGTATTTTTTTAAACAATCTTTCAGGATCAAAATGGTACTCTCCGTTGGTGTAATTTTTTTTGTTTTGATAACATGCTTAAGTAAACTATCACAATAACTTATTTTAATTTTATTAGATCTAAAATACATAAATAAATCGCGATTTGATGTTAATGCATCCATATTAACTTTTTAAATATTCCACTACCAAGAACTTTAACACATGTCAAAAAATGAACTAGACGCCATTTTTAAAAACAAATGAGTGCAATAACTGCAAACGAAGATTTCCAGGATGACGCGATCAACACGCGGCATGTCAAAATTCATATTTCTTGCAAGGGGGCAAGTTGGGGCAAGAAATATTGATGCTCGTAAATAGGTGAATGGGTCTGCTTATTATTCCAGTTGTTTGCAAGCCATGCGGTTTTAAGCATTTTTTTAAAAGTCAACCAATATATATATTTTTTTAATTTTTGACTTAATACACTTGAGTTGAGCACGCCACTGAGAAAAAAAAGTATCAATGAAAACCGTCATCATATTTTTACTTCTTGACAAATATCTTTACTGTAAATTATTAAATAATACAATTCAATTACATTCATATATTTTAATTTGGCCCACGGATTTAACTAAATATTTCTTTATGTTTTAATAAATTTTTAATTCCCTTCAAAATCATGTTTTTTTTTATGTATAACAAGTGATTCAACAGCTTTCATGGTGCTTTTCCAGTGACCTGGGGTGTTTGTGAAACGAATATTCTATTGGATTTCAAAAGCTTTTAATTTTGGAAAACAACCCAATGTCCCTATATAACACTGATTCGATCCACTGTGCGCCGCCGCCGCCGAGCTAATGGTGAAACAAACCTTGTCATAGCATACCCTGGAGGTAGGCCGAATATTGTTTCAAAAAACTAAGCCCTCTAACTACGCAAACCACACCTATAACCTGCTATTACCAAAATGTACGCGGCCTTAACACCAAGACGCATTCATTTTTCTTAAGCGTCTCATCAAGCGAAATGGACATTATTGCAGTAACCGAATTGTGGTTAAAACTGGAAGTGTTTGATACAGAGCTGTTTCCACGGGACTATGTAGTGTTTCGAGCGGACCGAGACCGTCAGGCTACGGGTCTTTCCAGAGGCGGAGGTGTCATGCTGGGTGTAAATCGTCGTTGGAACTCCCTAAGGCTTGATCTAACCTTCCTCGACGATAGTGCTCCCAACGTGGAATGTGTGGGTTGTAAGATAAACTTCTTTAATTTTGTTGTTTTTATTATACTTGTGTATATTCCTCCTCATATTAGCAACACTAGACAATAAATTAGTTATTATGAGTGATTTTAACATACCGGATTATGTAAGCGATACTGTAATTGAATCGAAATGCGGCTTAATCTGTAACTTAGCAAATATATTAAATGTCAAACAGGCCAATAACGTTTTAAATTTAAATAACCGTTTACTCGATCTGGTGTTTTCAAACATATCTTGCGAGGTTGTACGATATGGTGATGTAACTTTTGTTGCAGAAGACACACACCATCCCTCTCTTTTCATTACTTTTGAAGCTATTCATCCTTCATTTAATAATTTTCCTGTTAATAAGAACAGTCCTAAACAGTACAACTTCAGAAAGGCGGATTTTCCTCGCTTATATAGCTTGTTTCTTGAGGCCGACTGGTCATCAATACTGGAAAGTCAGAACGTCAATACATGCTGTGCATCACTTTACCAAGTAATGGATACAATTTTTCAAGTCTGTACTCCGCTAAAACGGCAACGCCGCCGTCGCTTTCCACCCTGGTTTTCGCATGA
Source organism: Kuschelorhynchus macadamiae (assembly GCA_030620095.1). Classification (NCBI taxonomy): domain Eukaryota; kingdom Metazoa; phylum Arthropoda; class Insecta; order Coleoptera; family Curculionidae; genus Kuschelorhynchus; species Kuschelorhynchus macadamiae. The sequence continues at coordinate 511,341 of JAUTXW010005459.1, forward strand.
TATAATTGAAAATATATATAAAAAAGAAAAAGCATATAAAGAATACAAAAAATATAAAACGCCGGTTCATTATCGGAGACTCTGCTCGCTCAGACGTATTGTTCATGCTCAGAGTAACGAGGCATATAAAAATTATATAAGAAACGCTGAGATGAACATGATTTCTGATCCTTCCACCTTTTGGTCTTTTGTCCGAAGTAAAAAGGGACATACCGGCATCCCTGATACTCTAAAGGAGGGTGACAACGAATACACAGATCCTCAAAGTATTATTAATAATACTTGATAAGGGCTTTTTTCCAGATACTTGGAAAACAGCAAAAGTCATACCTATTTTTAAGAAGGGTGATAAAACATTGATACAAAATTTTAGACCCATCTCGATACTCTGTAATTTTTCTAAACTATTTGAAATTATTCTGTATGATCAGTTATATTCAGGGGTTCGAAATCTTCTCTCTCCCCATCAACATGGCTTTCTAGATTCACGTTCTTGCACGACCAACCTGGCATCCTTGTCCCAGACTGCCTGGTCCCAGTCACTGGATTCCAGGGGACAATTAGACGTTGTTTACACAGACTTTCAGAAAGCTTTTGATCAAATCGATCTCTACGTCCTGATCCATAAACTGGAGAACTTTGGTATGTCACAACAACTCTTAATAATGTTCAAATCATATCTATTAGGACGTGCTCAGTTTGTCGAATGTGAGCACTTCAGATCACCATCATATAAAGTCTTTTCTGGTGTACCACAGGGGTCCAATTTGGGGCCCCTGCTTTTTCTCATTTTTATTAATGATCTCCTTAATATAACTGAATGCCATACACTGGAATATGCAGACGACTTAAAGCTGTTTACTAAAATTCAGGCTCTATCAGATTGTAATCACCTACAAAAAAATCTATCATTGGTATATGAATGGTGTCTTAGCAATAAACTTATCTATATTAAATTTATCAAAATGTTATGTAATAACCTTCACTCGAAGAAATAACCCTTTGATGTATAATTATGCTCTAGATGGTACGGTGCTTGGCAGACCGGATAGTAGTATTCAAGATCTTGGCATTGAATTTGACCCTAAACTTACCTTCATTCCCCATATAAATTATCTAATTACAACTTCCTTCAAAACACTAGGATTTCTTATGTGGAACTGTAAAAATTTTACTGAGACACAAACAATGATATTATTATATTGCTCTCTCATAAGATCAAAGCTGGAGTGTGCCGCAGTGGTTTGGAATCCCATTTATAATTGCCATGTTCAGGCTTTAGAAGCCTTGCAGCGACGTTTTCTAAAGTATTTAGGGTTTAGAGCAGATGTGCTTACCCTCCAAGAGGTTGTGATCACGGTCAGTTTTTGCAGAGATTTAATATATCATCTTTAGCAACAAGAAGAAAAATTCAAAGCTTAAAACTAATATATGGCCTCACTCATAATAAAGTTGACTATCCATTTCTTCTTGGGGAGTTGTATTACATACATTCACATACTTTGGTGTTCTATCTCAGCACAGCCAGATCAAATATTTTTAGACAGAGTCCGGTATACTTTATGTGTTCAGTCCTCAACTTGGTGTCTCGTGCGTGCGATTTGCACTTTGACTCATTGAGTAGCATCATCGATTCCTTTTTAAATCTGGAGTGATCCAAACATTCATTAAGTTGCTTTTGTTAATACATGTAATTTACTTACTTAATTTTCTATTTTTTATGAATTGTTAGATCAACTAACTTAGGTACTGTAATACATATTTAGATTTAGATTTAAGTATTGTTCTATCTCATATAACAGTTGTTTTGTATTTTTTTTTCTTGTGTTTTTCACTTAATTTTGTTATCGAATTTCCTGTAAGTGGGTTTTTTACCTGTTGGAAATAAAGGCTATTTATTTATATCTGATACCTTTAGATTTTTTCTACTGAATATTAAATAACAGGTTTATAAAGCTAAACCTGAAACTATAGATCTCGTGAACAGAACCCTGCAAGCTATAAACTCCATCACTCTCATTCAGAATGCTAAGAGAATTTGAAGAACGGAAAAAGTGTATGCAAAGATATTAGTGGTGAATGTATCGAACACTTCAGTTATGAATAGTTTATGTGTATTTTTCATTTAATGTTAAAATTTTTACCGTTAATATCTTGAAAACATAAAAGGTTTAGACATAGGGAAATATCAACGCAAATTATTCAAAAAAGTTTGGAAATTATTATTTCCATAGTCGTAATAGGGGTAGCAATTATAATTATAAAAGTTATTAGTGCTTAAAGGTAAATTTTTGCAATACTTCCGAATAGACCGACAGTCACATTACTTTGGTATAGTAGATAGAAAGTATTAGTGAATGGTAATTGATAGAAAGTATTAGTGAATGAATTTTGGCAGTTTTATTTTATGTTCAACTGTTTTTGGTTAAAATGATAAATTATTTAACGAATTTGACATGTTTTATACTCAGAATATGTTTCCTTATTTTTCAAATGACATGGCATGTGACATTTTTCCAGGATAAAATACCTTGGAAGAGCCAATAACGCAACATTAGTCGCGCTACTTTATTGGTTTTTTAACGATTCGTTGTATTTTTATTAGGTTTAAAAATTGGTAATAAAACTGTACGTTTCTAAAGAAGGCTCATGTGATCCTAATAAACATTTAATTTTGACACCATTCAGGTTTTAACCTCTGCTCCAGTTTTTCACATTTTAGATATTAAGTTGCGGGTCGGTTATCGTTGGACGGGGGTGCTTGAGACAACCTTTAACGCTTTTTTTTTAATTTTTAGCCATTATTTGCTCTAAGGTAGTGATTTTTAATGCCATATGACCTATATATCCACAATTAAGCTTTGTAGCTACAAATGCTTTAAATCATTTAGATAAAAACCTATGGGGTTTATCTGAATATTTAACTCACTGCTGTAAAGCAGGTTTAAATCTTAATAAATAGCCGTTTCAAATTATCTTATAGCTGTGACAGTGCAGCCCCGCTTTCATATACAGCTGTATTACTTTAGAACCCAAAGTTTTAATTTATTTTATAGTAAAATTCTCAGAAAACTCGCTACTTGGGAGTTGTAAAAATGCTAGAAGAAATTAGATTTTGAACAAAAATTAAATTTGTAACTGTCAATAAAATTATCAGAAAGATAGACACCTTTGATGTTTGTGAGCTATATTCTCTCACATGTTCTTATATACAAAAAACTTCTAAAAAAAAACAGTTTGTTAATCATATACATGAAATGGCAAATAAAACTAATAAATAGGTACCTGAGTTACATACTAGCAATTTTTCTAAAATCATTTGCGTACCTATACTCTATTGAAATAAGATCTTTGCCAAGTCTAAAAAATTTTAATGTTCAGTGCAAGATGTACATATATAAAAATTTAAATATAATTAAAGCTATGTTCAGAAAGCTCTCTGTTAATGCAACAAAGCGTCTGAAACTAGTCACATAAACACATAGATTTAGCTATAAATTATATAGATATTGTTATAAATCATAAATTATTATTATAATCTATTTAGACACACATACACATACAGGTGTTTAGTCACATAGGTGCAATTAAAAAATATATAAAACTATTATTAATAGTAATATAATTAACTTCAAGTATTATAGTTTATATCTTATGTATTCTTATTAATTATTATTATAAATCAAATTAAATATTTAAGTTAATTTTACTAGATACCTTTGTTTTACTTTTATGTTTTTAGTATAGTTTTAGTTTTAATCTGTTTAATATTTTTTTAGGATCTCTTCTTGGAAAATCTTGTCAAGGGACGTTGAAACTGGCAGGTCATTCTGAAGACCTGCAAGAGAAAGGATATCTTTTTGGAAAACACTTAGCATTAGCCTGGCAGGCTTGTCTAGACAGGGAACCTTTCCAACCAGGTATGGCGAAAACGAAAGTTGTTAGCAAGTTTTTGACCAGTTAACTAATGATTATCAAGTGCAAACTAAAAGCTAATCTTAAGATTATTTACTAGTTGTGTGTAGAGCTAATAGATTTTACTTATTGATAGTTGATTCCTACCTGTTAATTGTTACGGCAAAGGCGATTTTGGGAAATATTCCTAGGAAGTGTAATGTCCTGCAAACATATCGGGGAGCAAAAAAAACTGTTCTCACATTTAAAAACTGTCAATATTATCAGATACCTATCCTAGGATCTGTGTTGTATGTAAATAATCTCCGTCGTGAGTTAAACTTGTGGGTTGATTTGTCAGTTTCCTGACGTACGTCCGTTCTGTTTGCGGGGCCGTTGTACTTGTTCAGTAGTGTCGATGGAAGAATGGTGCCAAGAGAACGCACTGTCGTTAAATGCAAGGAAAACTGGTCTTATTAGATTCAAGAAGGCCTCGGTGGATGAATCATTGCTCATCATACCTCATTCCGAAAGTTCTTAGGCATTTAAATCGACCTCATTCTAAATTGGCGTTCTCACGCCATATCTTTGCAAAAAAAGTTAAATAGTTTTTATGCTTTGATACACATGTTACAAGATATTCGATTATTAAATAGCATAAAACCAAACCAGATACAATTTGTAGAGTAGGATAGTACTGTATTTATCAAATCTCTGTATTGTACAAATTCTGAACACCGAAAACACATGCCGAGAGGAGAGATATTAAGATTGGGTTTTGCCAAGCATTCAGTGGTCAAAATTATACATAAAGAGTAATACTGGAGGAAAAAAAAGTTCAAGGAAGCAGGGTTTATCAAATACAATAACAACATTTTCAGCAAACACACCGTACATGGAAATAACTAATATTTTGTGATCTTCCCTGTGCACAACTAGTATACAAGAATGTAGTCTTAAGATTAGCTTTTAGTTTGCAATGACTTTGACTTTGACTTTGACTTTGACTTCTGGTTTAACTATTCCAAATATATGGAAGCTGCAATCCTTAAAAAAGCTCAAATATTAATTTAAAATATTAATATTCTAGGTTCTAGTGGTCCATTCAGCTTGGTCTGTGCTCCACTTATGTTTACCTTACAAAATAAGCCAGATCTTTATGAACATATTGAGAGAGGTGAAGAAAATGTTGATGAGGTAGACTATGAACTGCTTAGAAAAGAGGTGAGTTACCAGGAAATATTTTCTTTCAGTTTGAGATTTTAAAATTAAAACTAATTTGATTTATATAAACGTGTGATAGTTTTTTTCTAATGTTTATTCCAACGACATTGCAGAAATGCCTTAATTTAACCTTGAGGAAGTGATCTTTGATGTTTCTGTGGAGTTTTTGTTATATATTTTCTAATGTACATTGCATTAAACTAAGCATATATAACAGAGAACTTTTGTAATCTTATTGTAAGTATATATTGTTTTTACTTAAAATATGTTTTATATTATGTGTCAAAAGCAATCGTGGACTGATTAGTCCATATTTTGTCCAGTAAGGTTTACGACTTGTATGTCAACATTTCAAAAAATGCTCTTGAGCTCATCGACATCTTTAGACATTAGTTTCATTGCTGTAATGTTGATCTTTTAGAAGTTCTTGGGTTGCCAAGGAATGGCATTTCAAAGATTTTAATAAACACCAGATAAGAATTATTTATTATTAAATATTTAAATTATTTATAAAATATGAAATAGTTGTCCACAGTTCAATATATTAGATATTCGGGATATTTCATTATTGTTTTGTCGTTCTTTTCTTTAATTATAAAGATGCTGCAACATTGTTTAATGTCAGACGTGAAGATAAATATGTTTATCATGGCTATAGTCCTAGAATTAGTGGCAACAGTTCAGTAAACTGGTTCAGTGTTAAATAAAAAAAGGGATATTCTGTAGTAGAAGTAACTGTTCTGAGTTTACATCAAGTATAGTATATAGGAAAATGTCTGAAGTAACTGAAGTTTCACGTAATGAATGTAGAACAAATTATTAATAATTCGAACTTCTTAACATTTGCTTCTCAAACGAATGCTCATATTTTCTAAATGGTGTTGTGAATCGACATAGCTATCGTTATTGATACGATACGAATTTTCCACAAAGTTCATACTCAACATCTTGTCTAAATTCAAACTCAAAACATGGTTTATTATCGAAAGATACATCTTATTGACAAAGCTCTAAAATAAATATATAAACATACATTATTTAAATAAAATATTACATAAAAATTAAACTATAAAAAAAAACGAAACGAAAATGTCAGAAGGTTAAAAACAAGAGTAAAGATTAAACATTAAAGTATGACATTAATATATATAATTAAATTAAGTAACAGAACATACAGAACAAGGCAAGAGATTCCTCTAGGGAATAGTAAGCTTTCGTCGACAGTACATTTTTTTTCTAAACTTTATCCTATTCGTTGTCAATTTAAGGCTCTGGGGAAGCTTGTTAAATGCCTTTTTGGCATTGTAGGCATATTGTTTGATTTGTTTTTGTGTACCAAACATAGACATTCCAGCAAGTATAAACACGCCAAAGTCAATATTCTATGCTCTTGAAACAGAGGCTTACAAGACTGCCGATAGGGCACTTTGAATATTATTCTCAATGCTTTCTTTTGAAGAACAAATACCGAGTTAAATAGATAATTGGTGCACCCACCCCAAAAGCAAATACCATAGCGTAAGTGTGACTCTATTAATGAGAAGTATACCAATCTCTAGTGTAACATGATCTAAATCGGATGATAACATTCTCAATGCATAGCAGCCCGAGGCAAGCCTGCGCCTCAATCCCGAAATATGTGAGTCATACTTCAGTTTGTTATTAATAAAAATACCCAGCAACCTGCAACAAGTCTGATTTACTAGGGTCTGATTGTCAAGGGAAATATTATCTAGATTACATTTAAAGGTAAGAACATTGGTTTTGGACACATTAAATGATAAAAGGTTTGCATTGCACCACTCCTTAATAACGCGTAAGTCAGCATTCACCGTAGCATTTAGCCTTACCTCCTCAGTTTCCTGCCAAAGTATCGTTGTATCGTCGGCGAAGAGAGTTACCTCCCCTTTAATATTCATCGAAGCAAAATCATTCATATATAACAGAAAGAGGAGGGGCCCCAAAACAGATCCCTGAGGAGCACCACTCGTAATAGTAAGATATTCAGATAACTCTCCACTGAGAGATACCACTTGTGTCCGGTCCGAAAGGTAGGACTGTAACCAGTCAAGTGTGTTTCCCCTAAAACCATAGATCTCTAGCTTACCCAGCAACTGCTGAAAGCTTGCCATCATTCAACCCAAGGTAAAGTCATTCCAAAAATGAAAAAACAGCATCATAAGTATTTTTTTCCGCCTGAAATCCAAACTGCTTTAAGTGCAGTACTTTATATTTATTTATGAAATTTAAAATTTTCTTTTTTACTATTTTTGGACCACCTTTGCTATGGTACGCAACAAAGAAATTGGCCTAAAGTTGCCACATACATTTGTATCCCCACCCTGATGTAAAGGGATGACCAATCCCTTCTTTAGTGACTCAGGGAAATGACCCCTAATGAAGGAAATATTAATGGCATTTGCAAAACTGTTAAGAGACGAGTCGGTTAATTCCAACAGGACTCTAACTGATAACCTATCCCAACCCGCTGATTTTTTATTTAGAATACCTTTAAGAGTTTGTTATCTTATTGTCTAGGCTGGTGTTATTGGGCCATCAACGTTACCATGACAAAAATCCAATCTTTCAGCGAGAAAGGGCTCCTTCCCATTATGCATTTCCTGTTTGGCAATTTTAAGATGGCTGGTGGAATATTACCTGCTTAGGATTGGATTCGGCATTGATTCATACTGCAGGTTTTGTGTTGACGTAGATGAAACTACCGAGCATCTGGTTTGTCAATGTTCTGCTTGGGTGGTAATTATTTGAAAGGATTCTTTCCTTTCTAAAAAGGAGTGGGCTCCTGACCTGAGATGTCTTTTTGAGGAAATAGCACAATGGGCCCCAGTGAGCCTAAGTGATGCCCTTGTCGGGCTCTCCATCTATTACCCGATTTATCTCCCCTTCTTTCTTTCTGTAGGGACGGACACCTTATATGCCAATAAATTACACCAGATATTCTTAGCAACGCAAAGTGTTTTATTATTGTATGGAAGTGAATGGCGGACTTTGTATTGTAGCCCTGAGGAATGTAGAAAAACCTAACTACCGAAAATTAATTGAAAAATTAATAGTCTGACTATATGGTGCGATATGATTAATTTAAACTTAATATATCAAAATGTAAGGTCTTGAGTTTTTACCGAATACACAATCCAATTACATACAATACACACATACAAAATAATTATAAACTTGAAAAGGTAGAGCAAATTAAGGGTTATGGTGTTACTTTTGACAGAGAAATCACTTTTGTTCATCATATTGATTATGTTGCTAAGAAAGCTAAGGCTTTTTCTTTTGGATTTTCGGATAAGATCATTAAATAATTTTAGAAATCTCTTTGTGTTAAACGATATGTACTCTGTTGTCGTTCGTTCTATATGGAAATAGACATATCCTGTATGATCACCTTATTACAGAGTAAATACATGCAAAGTAAAGGTGGTTGAAACACTCCAATGAAGATGGTTATATCTCTAGAAATTTACGAGACATCAAAAAAAGCTAAGAAATCTTTAAACTTATAATACCCTGTATCTTAAAAATGAAGCGCTTCGGGTCACGGGTTTCTAGGAACTTTTTTATGTGTATAATAGGTCCTAAAAATATTGGAACATCCTAATTTAAATCCGTTGGTTCCATTACATTATCCAAATATTCATTCTTCAGGTGCTAGAAGGTCCAGGACTTGAACTGACCAAAAAACTTCAAAAAGAACATTCCCAAGCAGCCCTTAAAGTGTTGAATGAACTTCCCGCATCCGATGCTAGGACTGCTTTAGCAAATATCATTGCAGCTGTTCAAGAATCATAAAAAATTGATGGGTATGTATATTTACCTTTCAGGGATATATTATTTTGTTGGGGAAAATATGCTAGTCTTAACAGAAAAGTGTCAAGTTTAAGTTAGAAGACAAATTTATTTAGTTTTAGGCACATCTTTTGTATATTTTTTTATTTATGAATTTACTGTGATAAGGAAGCTATTATAAACTTGTACATTTATATTTCCGCCCTTTTATGGAATTTTTTTATTATTGTATATGTATATAAATACTTTATTTTTTATGTTATGAATGGTTGAAGGGAAATAAAATACTTTTATATATTTGGTAAATCATGTGTTTTATTTTGGTTGAGGTCAGTGATGGAGTAAGGGAGTGGTCTGCCTCATGCCCGCAAATGTAGGGGGCCCAACTTGGTTAGATAAAATAAAAACCGATTTGACAAACATGACACTAAAGATTGTGTAATTAAAATTCATTCTGAGAACAGAACCTTTTATCAAGTTGGCGAAATTAGAGATGTTTTCTTAGATTACTTTTTGATGTTAGGAAAAAAGAGGTACTGAAAAGACAATGTATATTTCACAGGAGCTATGGTAATATTTAGTTTTGGATTGTGAGGTTCAGAGGAAATCTGAGATTAATTCTAAAGCTTTACTAACTCCTTTTGCAAATCAGTTCCTAAACTTTTGTGATGTAAATTTCTTCACGTGCGTCCCTTATAGGGTTAAGATATATTTTTTATTTACATATGGATTTATCTTTTAAGGTGAAATATACGGTTTTATATTCAGATTTCCCCCTTTTCCTCTTATATTCAATATTTGTTCTACTCTGGATTAACATCAGCTAGCACCAGGTTTGTCTAGCACCACCACTCAAATAAACAATTTTTTTTTACCTATTTATTTTATTTATTTATTTCAAAATACATATACATTTCATAGTATAAATATAATTCTACAATAATTCACATAATTTTATGATTGTTATTTTGAGACAGTACCTAGATGTACAAATGACGTCTGTATGTACTCCATGTGTTGCCTATAAATAATATGAAGTTTTAAAAGAATAAACATTTAAGAAAATCAAAAAAATTAAAAAAAATCCCATGATAATGATCAATCAACCAAGTATAACTAAGCCTATAAAACCCAATAGAGAAAACATATTGCCACAAAAAAAGTTGTAGAATCAGCATAATTTAAAGAAAAAAAAATTTTAAATATAAAGTGTTAAATTATGCTAAACGTTAGTCATCAAGGATCACCCTGAAACACACCAACAACGAAAGCGAGCACAACATGATTAGGGCTGATCGCTATAGTAAAGGAGAAAAGAGATCCAAATTTGAAAGAATGTAAGCCTTACTTTTCTTGTTAAACAACTTTAAGTTATGTGCTAACTTTATATCAGGAGGTATCAAGTTGTAAAATTTGGGAGCTAAATAAGTAACAAAATGCAGATTTATGGTTCTATTACTCATAGGCAGTGTTAAGTTATTGTTTGCATTTTGCCTTGTGTTGTGTTCATGTTGTATATAAGTCTGTAATCTTTTATTTTTGTAAAAAAAGGAGCAGGCTAATTGTATATATAAAGAGCTCAAATTGTTAATTTCCTGATTATACAATCTGTTTGTAGGAAAAAGTCTGTTTCTCTTATAAATTATTCTTAAAATATAATTCTGCACTATGTTTATTGGAAGCAGATTAGATTTGTATGCCCCTCCCCATATTACAAGTCCATACCTAAGTAAGGATTCAATTAAAGATTTGTATATTTGTGTTAATAATTTGGTGTTAAGGAATTCCCTCAAAATATAGAATTTGTATATTAATTGCGAAATATTCCGAGATATTGTGTCTTTGTTACTGCCTGGATTTCAAAAACAGCATTATTGTCACAAGTTATTTTATTAAAAGTTGGCCTATTCACTGACGTTATGGAGAAAGGAATGTAATTTGTTTTACTGATATTGAGTGACAGCCCTCGTGCATCTAGCCAGTTTTTAACTTCTTTGAATCCTGTTTCAGTTTTGGTTTTAGTTTCGTTCAAGGTATTACCAGAGAAAAGAATTGCAGTATCATCTGCATATGATAAGATTGTGCCATTAGTGCTTAAGTCCAATAACGAGTTTATGTAGCTAATAAAAAGAATTAGGCCTAGAATTGTCCCTTGCGGGACACCGATTTGGATTTTCAAGGCTGTACTGTTCACTCTGACACACTGCTCCTGAACTGTCAGGTAGCTCTCGAAGACCTTCAAAACCATTCCCCTAACTCCATACTGCATTAAAGTGCTGATAAGTTGGTTGTGTGGAACAGTGTCAAATGCCTTTGACAGATCAATAGAGACAGCAAGACATTTTCTATTGTTATTTAGATTTTTAATAACTTCAGATTACAAATTCCACCAATGTAACAAAATCAACTTGGCGGCTGCTTAAAAACTCTCTTAATGATAAAAAGTCTAACGATATTGAAATTTTAAAAGATGATTTAATAATTAAAGATCCAGAGGTACTTGCTAATTTATTTGCAAATCAATTTGATTTAGATTATATTCTTGATAATAACAGTACGAGTTGTAATATTCAGCCAGTGCCTTATTCGTTTTTCTTAAGACCTACAACACCTGATGAGGTAAGTAGGATTATCAATATGTTGCCAATGAAGTACTCAACTGGAGTAGACGAAATTCCAATAACTATACTTAGACATGTTTCAAAATATATTAGTATTCCCATGTGCATGGTTATAAATAATTATATGGAAAGTGGTGTTTTTCCAGATAAACTTAAGATTGCCAAAGTCATACCGGTTTATAAAAAAGGCAACTTCAATGATATTAATAATTATAGGCCCATATCAATTTTACCCATTTTTTCTAAGGTGTTTGAGAGAATTGTTTATATTCGAGTTTTGAATTATTTTCTAAATAACAAATTATTTTACAGTGGACAACATGGTTTCCTTCCAGATCATTCAACGATCACTGCAATATTTCAGTCACTAAATTATATTCTGGAACAGATTGATAAGGGGCAATTGGTGTCTGGTATCTATTTTGATTTAAGTAAGGCATTTGATCTGATTGATCATGAGTTACTGCTTCAAAAGCTAGAGTGTTATGGTATTCGTGGTGTTGCCAATAGATTTATAAGATCATATTTAAGCAATAGGAGAATGACAGTTTATGCCGGATATGGGGGCAGTAAATCATACTCAAAGTATAAGTCCATTTCTGCTGGAGTGCCTCAGGGTTCGATATTGGGACCTATTTTGTTCTTAATTTTTGCAAACGACTTAAACCAGAAAATTGACTTGACATCTTTATATCAATTTGCAGATGATACATCATGTATTATCTCTTCATCTGATAAAACTTTATTGTCACAAAGATCATCTAGTATAGTGCAGGGTGTGTTGGATTGGTGCACTAATAACAATCTACTAAATACTGGTAAGACTGCCCTGGTAGTATTTCGGGACACTGGTCTAGAGTCTTTATATGGCACCATTGAAGGTAAGAGCATAAAACAGACGCATTCTGTTAAATTTCTTGGTATTACATTAGACAGTAATTTTCAGTGGACTGAACAGGTTAATAATGTTTTGTCTAAAATTAGCAGTGCATCATATGCCATTCGTCTTTTGCGCCAGCAAGTTAGCATCTCTGTCCTACGTATATTTTATATAGCAGCTGTTCAGTCTATAATATCTTATAGTATTATGTTTTGGTACCGGTTTCATGCTGAAAATGCAAAAAGAGTATTTGTAGCCCAAAAAAAGTCGTAAGAACTATTTTAAACTTAAAGTATAGAGAATCATGTAGGGGTAAATTTAAATTATTAGGGATAATGACTGTTCCCTCTCTGTTTGTTTATACATGTTCTTTATTTGTAAAATCGAATTTTAATCTATTTCTTAGAAATGGCGATGTCTCCAATGGCGTTAACACTAGGGGTCAAAATAATTTGGTTATTCCAAATCATCGCACATCCCTTTTTCATAAGGGCCCCCTCTTAAATTGTATAAAGGTGTATAATGCTTTACCTACCAATATAAAATTAATTCAGGGAAAATATTCATTTAAGTCCCATTTAAGGGAATTTTTAATTACGAGTGAATTTTATAGTTTGGATGACTATTTTAATGTATTACCTGCTAATGTTTTTTAATATTATGTTTATGTACACTTATTGATTTGTTTGTTTTTTGTTTTGCTTTGTATTATGTATAATGACCTACCATATTATCTTAAGTTTCTTTTTTGTAATCTGTGACGTTGTCTATGTTCATTTTTGAATGTTTTATGACAATAAAAGTATTATTATTATTGTTATGTCAAACAGTATATAGCCTCAGTCATACAAAGTCCTTCCCTAAAACCAAACTGATTTTTTGACAATATATTAAACGCATTATAAAATTTGGTTAACCTATCCTTGAGGCATTTTTCAAATATTTTAGCAAAATTGTTGATTAAACTAATTGGGCGAAAATTTTCAATTTTTTTCTTTGAATCTGACTTATGTAAAGGTACAATAACTGACTGTTTAAAATGCTTGGGTACAATTCCACTTTTAAAAATAAGATTTATTATATGAGATATGGGTAACACTATGTCCAAATGAACAAGTTTTATAAGTTTTGATATGATATCATCCATTCCCGGAGCACTATCATTTTTAAGAGAGGCGATTTGTGTTATTATTTCCTGCTCAGATACAGGGGTTAAAAACATAGAGGCAGTATTGTTTTTAATTTTAGTGGTAATGACAGAAGTATTAATGTTCTTTGCCATTTCAATACCAATATTAGTAAAATATTCATTGCAATGGTTGGCCATTTGAATGTTATCGTTAAAAGGTTTGTTGTTATCATTATTAAGGGTAAGACACTCTTTTTGTTTTTTGTTACCTACATTAGTAGCATCTTTTATATAATTTTGTACATATTTTTAAGGTTGTTTTTGTTGTTTTCAATTTGTGTCCTATAGTAATTAAATTTTTGTATTTTTATTAATTCATTCAAATGATTTCTATAGTGCTTATATTCAATTTCCAATGCTGGTGAGAATTTTATTAAGAGATTTTTCTTTAATTTGTCCGATTTTTTATTGAGTTTATTAATCCTTCTGTTATCCAATCTTTAATTTTTTTATTAGGTCTATTTTTTGATTTACATATAGTTATGGTTTCTTTTTTTATTTTTGTAAATATATTAATAAACATGTCCGTGGCCTCATCTGAGTCATCAGAGTTTGACTTCTTCCCAGTTCTGGGTTGCAATTTTTTCTTTAAACAGCCTTTCATTAAACACACTATAGGTGTTTTGGGATGGTTTTATTATTTTATCTGTTTGTATTTTATTCTTATGTATGGATAACATTATTGGTAGGTGATCAGTGGTATCACTTTGCAATCTAAATGATTTAAAAATTAGATTTTGACTTCTTAGGTTTTGCCTTATGAATATGTGGTCTATGCATGAGGACGTATTGTTAGTTATTCTAGTGGGAGAGTTAATATAGGAAAGAAAACCCTGTTGCCCCATTACAGACAAATATTCATTAACTATGTTACTTTCTTTATCAGCAATGTTTATGTTAATATCCCCTGCGTAAATTTCAATAGAGTGACAGATATTTTGTTCAAAATAGGTTTGGAGATCCTCAATAACTAGATCTTCTATGATCGGGGAAGGGGGGGGGTTATACGGCTGTGATACCCAAAGTAAGGTCTTGGAAGGTTAAGACTATTCTACTGATATTTGCTTTTGATAAGTTAAATTTTATATGTTTCACCTCAGCATTGATTTCTGACTTAATAAATGAGATTACCCCATCGTTTCTGTTGTAATCTCCCTCGTTGTAGTATGTTTCATAACCTGGGATTTGAAAACACATCAGACAACTGAAGACATTTGCTCAAAACACATGTCACAAGAGTAAAGATTAAATTGTTCGTAAAGTAATAGAAATTGATTAAAGTTTTTTTTAATGCTTTGAATATTAAGATGTAGCAAGGTCAATACCATCCCCTAACAGATATCTTTGCAAAAGTATGTCATCTACAAGTGTATCCTGCTGATCCGCACCAATCAACTCCATGTCTTCCAGCACTTTTTCCTCTAACGGTGTGAAATTTCAGAAATCAATAAAGTCTCAAGAGCATGGATATCTCTACGAAGAAATTGGCACGGATCTAGGGGGTCAAAAATTAACATACCATAATCCCCCCTGAAGCTAACAAATGTTTGTACGAGAATAATATTAACAAGACAATTTCTAATACTAATGTTTATGTTAATTAAATTTAAAAGCCTTTCATCAAATACAATTTGTTTTACAATAGCAACCCTATTAACAATGTTGTTTGTAAGTATAATATTAACATAAAGGACTTCCAAATTGTTTAAAGTCTCATCTAATGGATAACTATTATTACTATTGGCCATAGTCAATTTTACCTCTAAGTACTTCTATCAGGTATTTGTGAGATGGACACTCTATACTACTAGCCTCATGACAAGTATCATACTTTGTTTTAAATTTATCATTTGCCTCTACACAGTTTGCACATTTTTTTAAAAGATTTGGTACAATTATGAAAGTCATGGTCCCCCACGCAGTAAACGCACACTGTTTTGTTAGTATACTGATCACTTCTATGATAATATTTTTGACATGTATAACATCTGGGTACACTAAAATCCTCGTAGACCTCACAACGTTGCCAGTGCAAATAAACTTTTTGCAAATTAATAAATTTGTGAAAGAGCACTGGTGAACATTCTACATAAATTGTCCTTAATTCACTGTTTTTATGTTTTCTTATGTACGTGACACTAAATTACATAATGGTATTGCAACAATCTTTACTCGAGGTTTTCTCAGCTCAGTCATATGCACTTCGTAATCAGTACTTAAAGTTCTTTCAGCTTCCCTCTGTAGTTTAACTATATCTTTGGTCTGACATTTAATAACCACACTACCATTTTTTGTAGCTCGTGTATTTTTAACACCAATCTTCAAATCCGCTGGGCTTATGGTTTTGTGTAAGTCTCCTGGTTTTGTGCAAGTCTCCCTGTGTTTTTCCAGAATTTTGTTTTAATTTTGGTTTTATAAGACTCGGGACGTTTTTCACGACTTTGTTTCCATTCTTATGATTACATTCCAGTGCATTTGCTTAAGTAGGCAGTAGAACTTGGGAAGCACAGCTTAGTGTAGGTTCCATGTTTGAATTTTTGTTTCTTAAATCGGTATTTTTCAATGTAGAATCGAACACGCTGTTTTTCAGAATTTCCATTTCTGTTTTATTTTCTAGTGCCAAAATTTTGAGATTCTTACACTCCTCAATTAACTTATACAACTCACTATACAAAAGATAACCTTATTGTTTTGTTTTTCCTTTTCACAGCTATGTGGATCTGCACGGGGTAAGCTCCCCGTTAGTGGGTAAAGCCATTCCCAATGAACAATTTTCATCACTTCAAGTAACTGCTAGTTTTTATAATGGTTTTATGAAGGTTGTAAGTGTATATTAGAGGTTTATAAAGTTACTAATCGATTACGAAGTTGTATGGTGGATATTGTAATATTACTAAAAGGTCCAAGAACTTAAAGGTTTATAAAGCAGTCACAGAAACGTTTCAACTACCAACCCAAATAATTTTAGTATTGGCTGTTATAGGTTATATAATGAGTTTTTTTAATAGTTGTAGTTACCAGTTTATATTTCCAGTAGTGTTCAGTTTTCATACTGGTGTTTGCTGTGATAAATATAAAACTTGCTTCTTCCATAGTAATTGCAATTGTCTTTATAAAATCTGGAAAAGATTTCTGTACAAGAACACTGCGATAAAACTTAATTTTTATGTCGTTTATACATTTTGTACGCACTTACCAATGTATGTAGGTATTTAGCACAGACTTACATTATTAAAATAGGAAAACTGATTTGAAAAAAGTTAACAAACGAACTCGATGAGGAGATGATCAAGAAAAACCAGCATCAATGCAAATTTTGGATGTAAGCGTACGAAAAACGAAATGGTAAAAAAACTTTCTAAAAATGTGAGCTAACCAATTTAATATCCGACAGCGTGCTTTGAAATCTCTGATTAAAATTTGTAATACTCATTTGTTAAATATATTACCTAAAGATCCGAAAACGTTATTAGAAACACCAACATCAGTTATAATTAGGAGTCTAGCTGATGGAGGTCAATATTGACATGGAGGCTTTGAATTGTGTTTGAAAAGGTTGAAAAGGTGCTCCTCTATAATTAGAAATCTTCCAGGTATTAGTATCAATATAAACATAGATGAGCTACCAATATATAAGAGCTCCAAAGACGGATTTTGGCTAATTCTCTTTAATATTCATGAGGTACATTGCATTCAGCCCATGGTCATAGGAATCTACAGTGGTAAAGGGAAACCCACCAGTCTTTCAGAATTCATCACCCCCCATTGTAGAGGAAGCAAAATACATTTTGGAAAATGGAGTTTATTTTGAAAATGGACATAGATTGAACGTTGAATTTTAAATGGCATTTTCACTAATATGAAATATCACTGTACACAGCACGCCGCAAGGCAACGTGACTCAAAATATTATTTGAGGTTATGAGGAGGAACTGGAGGGAATTTACAAGATATATAAAAAGCCTTGCAGTGGCGGCTCGTCGTAAATTATTTTGGGAGGTCAATAACAAATTTAAAAATAGGCATACTTAAAATAAAAATCTCTTGAATTTCAGGTCTACTCTTCGTTCTTTAGAATAGGAAAAATGCTGAATGACACGTTCGTTAAAATTGCATGCACATTCCTTTTATAAACGATTTCTCGATACTTAACATTGCTAAAGCGGATAGTCTATCTTGGCCCAACTCCTCAACAAAATTTATAAGCCCTCAAAAAACTCCTGGTTTTTCAGACAAAGCCGTTTCATCATGCCCACGTAGTGCCAGCTCGAATGCCCCACAAAATTTTACACAATCTATAATTTTGTTTATAATATAACGATTTTTGGATACATTTTCATTAAAATCTCTAAGGGTTTTTCTATAAGCTGTGTCTAGCTGAGAGCGAATATCAACACTTCTGATCGAAGCATAGTTCATTGAACATTTCATGTTATCTGCAGAAAACGCATGTTTTTTTATTTTTTCTTTTAAGTGTTTTAAGTCTTTAACACCGGTTTTGCACCATAATGAGTCCCACGAGTCCTTAGAAAATAACAAACAAACATAACAGTAAAATGAGTTGGAGACTTCACGACTACATATCCAGTTAGCTAAATCGTACATACTTTTGCGAAAGTTTCGATGAACCTCTTTGTTTTTGTCTTTACTAGTTTGTTGTATACTAAGTTCTGGCAAATTGCGACCACTTACTTTGAATTCGGTTATTTGCTCAAAATTAACTTCGTTAGCACTTTTTAGTTGTTTAATTTTTTACACTACCGACATTTTATTTCATCTACATCACAACTCAAACATAGACCATCTTGAAATTGGTTATTTTTGCAAAATTAAGTTCATAAGCACTTTTTAGTTATTTATTTTTTTGCACTAGTCACTACCAACATTTTATTTCCTGTATATTTCCAACTCACACATGGATCATAAAAGTAAAAAAATATATATTACAAAAAACAATATATAAATCAATTTTCATCGATTAAAAACTTCCGAAACAATATCGAGTTAGAATATCGACCGCGCGGCCTCTGAACAATTGAACTTCCGCATGTCGACGTGATGCCGCGACCGATCCATCGACTTATGAGCTGCCGCTTGGTAGCTGTAATATCTTTGGGTACTTTCGTCAAGCTTTAAGGTAATCAGGGCAATTCGGACTGCCCAGCCTAGCTTAGTATAGCGTATTTTATTATTTATTTTATTTATTTATTTATTCAGGAATAAGTACTCTACAGAAAAAATGAATTCTAAATGGTACAATTAGGTCTAACAAAAAAAACAAAATTAATAATAACAATAACAGAAAAAAAGGAGACAAATACATAAATTGTTAAGGGGAAATCACAATATTACAAAGCGTGAGGAACAGGAACTAGTTGGCGATACACTGCAGTTTCCTCTTAAGGTCAGACAGACTGAGGCTAAATATATTAATATTTGAAAAATGGTTGTTATAGTTTCGGAGAATTTTATCCATAAAGGCGGCTTGTCCATAGTTCGTACGGTGTGGAACTTCGAAAAACAGGCGTTGCTGTCTTGTTAGTCGTGCTGGAACATGAAAGAGCATGCGGTTTACCAACTCCACACAGTCAATCAACCCACGGGAGAGCTTGAAAAGGAATATTAACATTGCTTCATTTCTTCGGTCTTCTAAAGATTTTAAGCCGCAAAGAAGAAGCCTAGTTTCACAATCTTTATTCAGGTAGGGAAAACGATGTTTGTATAGCAGGTATTTACAGAACTTATCCTGCACTCTCTCCAAATAAGGGCTCCAAATATTTGAACAGTATTCAAGGATGCTCCGAACAAGGCTGTTGTATAAACAGGTGAGTGCTTTGGTATCATTCATGAACTTGGTATTGCGCTTTAAGAATCCCAGCATCCTGAAACTCTTGAGAGTTATGTTGTCAATGTGCTTGTTAAAAGTGAGCTTGTTATCAAAAATGACTCCTAAGTCATTAATAAAGTCAGCCCTTTTCAAGATGATGTCGTTAATGTGGTATGGAAAAATGATGGGACTAGAGCACTTGCCAAAACTAACCACTTTGCATTTGTTGATGTTAATCTTTAATAGGTTTGTATTACACCAATGTGTGAAGCTGTCGAGGTCGGTTTGCATGTAATTGTCGGAGGAATTGACAATGTTGTAGAATTTCAGGTAATCCGCGTACATAAGAACATACGATTTCCTGAAACAAGATTCAGCGTCATTCAGGAACAAAGTGAAGAGAATGGGGCCAAGGTGTGAGCCCTGTGGGACTCCTGATGTCACCTGAATTTCACGAGATGAAAAAACCAGAAAATTATGCCTAACGAACGCAACTAGACCATTCGAACCGACGGCGACGCGCGCGGCTAGTAGTGTAGCGTATTTAACTTTTCCCAAGGTTCGCGTTTTATTACAACTATTAGGAGGGACTGCCAAACGAATAATTTATTTTCTGAAATATTTTTGGGGGGCACCAAGTGACCCTATGGAAGAGCCGCCATTGCTCACTTTAGGTGATTATCATCACTCGTAGTGATTAGCTTTACCCTAAAGTATATAATATCACTTTTAGTAACTTTATACACTAAAGTAAGTTATATAGTAACACGATTTTGTCCCCAAATGTATATACAAGTTTCTAATGATTTATAAGAACACTGTAAGTTACATATTGGTTTTATAGCGTCCTATTGGCTCTATTAAAAGATTAGCAGCCATATTTTTTATGCGTTCTCCAACGCCATATACAGATATATAGAATACAGATTCAAGTAGTACGTTTTTATTAGAGAATCAGTCAATGGACGCCAGCTATTTTCCTGTAACATGGAAACATTTTAATCTTTTTCCTATGTTTAAAAGTGGTGACAGAATGAATATTAACAATTATCAAGGAATATCACTACTCTCCGTCATACCTAAACTCTTTGAGGCTGTTCTCACTGATGAGATTTCTGATCCTTTCAAAAATTAGATTGCACCTGAACTGCACGGTTTTTTCAGAGGTCGCTCAACTGCTACTAACCTTGCAGAGTATCAAAATTTTCTTGTTTCCTCAGTCAAGGCTGTACATCAGATTGACTGCATTTATACCTGTCTAAAGCTTTTGATAGCATCTGCCATGCTCTACTGATGCACAAACTATATGAAATGGGTATTTCTGGTAATTATCCCGGATGGATCAAATCATATTTGACAGCGTCGTCAGCGGGTAGTGGTGTCTGGTTCTGTCTCACGTGAAGTGTTTGTAACATCAGGCGTTCCACAGGCTTCTCATCTGGGGCCTGTACTTTTCTTATTATTCATGAACGACGTCATTTTATGTTTTAAATCGTCTTATTGTCTTTTGTATGCAGATGACCTAAAATTTTTTACTATTGCAGAGCCTGATTCTGAATGTTTGCAGTCTGATCTTAATAGATTTAACGAATGGTGTAATTCAAATTACTTGACAATTAACACATCGAAATGTAAATCTATAAGCGTCGAGATCCAATCAGAATAGTATATGCTATCAATAATATTTTTTTGATACCGGCTTAACATTTAACCTTCATATTGATAGCATTGTTCTGAAGGGGTTTAGATAGCTGGGTTTTATTATAAGGACCACTAAACATATTTATGACACGAAGGCACTTATTTGTTTACACAATTGTTTGGTTCCTAGCATTTTAGAGTATTGCTCAGTAATATGGTCGCCATTTTATGCTTGTCATGTAAATAGACTAGAACGAATTCAAAATAAGTTTGTTAAATACTTACTTTTTCACACTATTTTCCATATCATAATATACCATATGATACCAGGCTTTTGCTTCGTGGTTTCAAAAGTCTGGAGCGTCGACGCAGAAATGCTTATCTGTTATTTCTTTACAAACTTATTAACGGTTTTATTGATTGCAGTAATTTATTAAGTTTAGTGTTATTCTTAGTTCCATTAAGGCGTACGAGACAAGCTCAATTATTTTACGAACAACATCATAGAACCAACTATGGCCAAACTGCCTTCATTAACCGTTTAGTATGTAACTATAATAGCTTCTTTTCTGAGTTTGACATTTTCTTGCTTAACCTATCTGGTTTAAAAAGAATGTTAAACAATTAGTAAATCCAGAGAGACTCTGGACTGCCCAGTGTCATGAATTATGATGGAGAGGAAATTACTGGTTCTAATAAAATCGCTAATGCCTTCTCCACTCACTTTGAGTCTTGCTATTCACGTCACCGTAGTTTAGATTTTAGCAAGTTTGGCCCTATAAGCTGTTCGGGAAAGTTACTATCAACCTATTGTATTACAGAGGCGGAAATCTGCAATAAAATAAAAACCCTTGATCTTTCTAAAAAGGCTGGTCCAGATGGAGTTCCCACTATTTTATTGGAATGTTGCTGCGAGTCGTTGCCTCGGCCCCTTTGAAAAATTTTTCAGAAATCTTTTAATCTGGGTTCCTTTCCCGAAATTTGGAAGTTTTCCACTCTCATGCCGATCTTTAAATCTGGGGATAAGAGCGATATTAAAAACTACAGAGGTATTTCCTTGCTTTCGCATATACCAAAGCTGTTTGAGGCAATTATCACGGATCATATCTTTGAGTCTCTGAAGCACTACATCACTAGTATGCAACACGGTTTTTATAGTGGTCGCTCAACAACTACAAATCTTGCAATTTTCCAGAATTACTTAACAACATCGGTTGAGGCTGGTCAACAGATCGATGTTATATATACTGACATATCGAAGGCATTTGACAGGGTTTGCCATCAGCTTCTGTTATTCAAATTGCAGCGAATTGGTTTTTCTGGAACCTATCTGCAATGGATAAAATCGTACTTATTCAATCGTCGTCAGCGAGTTAGCGTATGTGGTTCAATTTGTACAGAGGTTGTTGTGACATCTGGTGTCCCATAGGGCTCTCATATTGGTCCAATTATCTTTCTACTATTTATAAATGATATAGTATCATGCTTTAAAGTGTCTAAGTGTCTCTTATACGCAGACGATTTAAAATTCTTTTCACCAGTTTCCTCTGAATCAAATCCACTGCAGTCGGACTTGGAAAAGCTTATCAAATGGTGCAACATTAACCATCTTCTTCTTAATGTTTCTAAATGAAAAGTGCTCCGTTTTCATAAACGCATTAAACCCATACTCTCCTCCTACTTCATAGATAACGTGAGTCTTGAAGTTGTTAGTTCCTTTACAGACCTGGGCGTTATTTTTGATGAGAATTTAACTTTTGGTCTGCACATTGATAGTATTGTACTGAAGGGTTTCAGGCTGTTGGGCTTTATAAAGCGGCAAACAAAACATGTCACAGATACTAAAGCAATTGGATGTCTTTATAACTCACTTGTTCGCAGCGTTCTGGAGTATTGTTCTACAGTTTGGAGTCCATCGTATCAGTGCCACATCGATAAAATCGAAAAAGTCGAAAATAGATTTGCCAAATACCTTTTGTATAAGTTTAATTTTCCGTACCAGGGTTTATCATATAATACCAGAGCTCTTCTGTGTGGCCTTCAAACACTTAAGTTTCGAAGAAAGAAGACAAACAAACAAACAAACAAACAAAAAAAAGTATGCTTTATTGCCGCAGAAAAATTTTACAATTTTATGGACAGAGCAAAATATACCTAAAATAAGACATATCAAAACATTAATCGAAAAGAATTTCGATAGGTCAATGCTTTTTAAAAACGTAAATTATCAATTTACCAAATCGTAAAAGACGCGTTAGAATAACATTGCCGCAAAACAGTTAATGAATCCTAATAACCTTATAAAAGTGAACAAACACACATGTACGAGGTGAATAATTTCGATGACATTGAAATCAAAATTGCAACTATGCGACCTTAAACTCTATGTTATTATAGTTATACAAATAATTGTGATGTTAAACAGAAGTTCCTATTAGGAGAACAAGGCGACTAGTACGCAATTACAATCGGCACTTCCCTGATTATGACATTTTCAGTTTACAGCTTAAAAGGCGGTTAAACGAATTGCTTTTATGATTGTTTTATATCTATATATACTTTGTATCTATTTTTATTCACTTGTATTTTAATTATTTATGTATTGTGTTGCTTTTTTGACGAACTATTGTGTGTTCTTTTTTTTTTTTTTTTTTTTTCTCTTTATTTCTATTCGACATGCCTCTTGGGGCTATTTTACTTTATCTATTTGACCTTGCATGCGAATTCGTACCATTTGGAATGTTTAGCATTCTGTAGTGTACGTTTCAGAAGGGCCACTTGTCCGATGCGTGCACCGGCTACGTCCTTACATTTTTTTTAATTTTTTTTTAAATTGCGATATAGTCATTTTCAAAAACCGTTTAATTTTACTTTTTTACTTAAAATCTAAAATATATGTTATATTAGTGACGCTTTAATTTCTTAGAGGTACCTATGCGAACTGATTGAAAAATCAGTTATTATTTTTGTATTATATATAACTCCATATGAAAAAGAAAATACTTCATGTTAGAAGATACAGTTGTTATACTTTAATTTACTACCATCACCTAAAAGGAAACAGAGACGATAGTACTAAACGCAAGAAGAAGCAGGATGCCTAATGGGTAAAGTGATTATGTTGTCTAAACGTTTCTGTTACCATTAAAAGAATGTTTATAAAGGTTGCATAAACATTCCCGTTACGTGATTAAAAGGCGCTTAAGGCCTATAAGAAGTTATATAAGGGTAGCAGTATATCTATATCACTCGTTATAAAAGTTTTAAACTTTTATAGGGTTACAAAACTGTGATAACGGTAACCCTTATAGAGTGCTCCATTTAAGCCTTTTAAGGGGTCTCTAGTGGTAACTGAAAGGTCGTCATCAACAACTTATATAACCAAAAGTTTAATAGGTTGGTAATGATAATATTTAGAGAACCTTTATAAAACAAAAATTGTTCATTGGGGTGTTAAAGCTAAAATAGAAGTATAGCAGTGGCTGCTAAATATTAATAGAAAAAAGTGAATAAAACATCACAAATGCGTAAAATTCACGTATGGATAATATTTATCTTTTAAGGTAAAATGTAAAATGTTATGTTTAGCTGGGTTAGCATAAGGTTTGTTAATCGAGCTATCATTAAAACTATAATAAAAATATGGTTTGGCTATATAGATTTAAGATTGCTACTCAGATCAATAATCAGTACCGTTAGATGGATCTGCATCGGATAAGCATCAAGTTCGAAAATTGAAATATACTTAAGATGTATTATTTATTCCAGAATGGGCAAGATTTATTTTTTAATATTAATATGGCAAGTTTAATTTTTTCCTAAGGACATCAGTGACTTAAAACATATAATGATAATAAAAAATTTGAATAAAAGTGTAATTTATTTATAATATGTCAGCACAACTTAAGATATTTAATCAAGTACGGACAAGATTCATGTTTTAAAATTACGTCAGCTTTAATTATTAACCAAAAGACATCAAACACTTAAAATAAATTGATAATAAAAAGCGTGAAAAAATATATTTATAATATGCCATGGCAACATGTTCAGGAGCAACAAAAATAAATTATTCAAGCACAAACGAGAGCCTTTCTTTAAAGTTAAAATGTCAAGTTTAATTATTAACTAAATTGATAGTAAAAAGGGAGAAAAAATATTGCGCAGGCGCAATAGATTATATAATATTGGCAAGTAATTCAAGTACAAAAACAAATTTATAGTGTATCAAAAAAAGAATAGTTTAATATTGAAATATACCTATTGTTTATTTAAGATAAATATTATAACATTGAAGCCAAATTTTCATGCTAGATATTAGTTTTAAAAGATTATTATTGAACTTTAAGTACAATCGTTTTATTTTCTATTGAGAGCTTAGATAACATAATGTCGACGTATTTTACGAGGGCGTTTCAACAAGGACTTGGACTGAATTTTTTACTGCTCATTGCAACGAGCTACATACTGCCAAAAATCAGAAAATATCATCCAAGTAGGCTTCTTTCATTTTGCGAAATGTCAGTTGTCATAAATTATTTATTTGATTTTGACGCCGCTCTAAAGTTACTTATGGAACGCCGTTTTACTTTTTAGTCTGGTATATGCCCGGTATTAATTTAAATTGAATGGGACTTCATTATGGCAATTTATTTTATAATATTATAATAAAAATGTAATTTTAACTGAATCCTTGGAACATCTAGAGCTAAAGCCTTCATATAGATTTTTAACAATCAATTAATTTGATTTAGCTATTAAAATGTATGTCAGGATATTTGGATGGGTCTTTACAAAATTAATTTAATTTTCATTATATTATTATAATTAAAATGCATTTTTTTTTATTATAATATAATTTTATTACTTACAAATTTGTTGATATCAATATTTATCCAATATTTAACGAGTACCTTTGTAGTATTTTGTGGGAAACAATATAGCCAATTATCAATTTTTATGAATGGTATTTTCATTTACAGCAATTTCTATGATTATCTATTTTCATTGAAACCAATTTCCATTGATATCAATTTCGATTGAATACAAGCACCTCGAATGCATTTTTATTATCGGAAGTTTCGCCATCTATAGCCTCCCAAAAGAAATATAATGTGTTTGCGTGAGTGTGTTCGATAACTCAAATTAATTTGCGAATGTGTCGTCATACGAAAGAGAAGTCTTCGCGCTCAAAAAGGTTTGTAAAATTCTGGAGCTTCTCTGGTCTGGTATTCTGTGTTCTGAAGTATGAGCCGACTTCTTTGGTTTGCGTATTGCGCTAATATTGGATTGCATTCTAGTAATCTTGCTTGCTGATTTTTTAATATCATTTGTGCAATAAACGACGATGTTACGGACCGAATTTAAACTCGTCTTTCTCGCGCAAGTACGTCACATCTATGTACAGCGTTTGGGAGTCAAATAGGCCGTAATGCATTGTCATTTGAAAACGTTTGTAGAATTTACGCTTCGATAAAATGTTTTTAAAATTATTAAACTAATTATTTTGAATCTAAAGATTTTATTTTCAATACAGTTTATTACGTCCTACCTGTGCAGTTGCAGGCAGTAGAAATCGAGATTGAAATTATAATAGATAAACAAAAGTGACAGATATAAAATATTTCAAATTTCTAAAATAATACATTTTCAAAAATGTGGATTGGTGCTTACCGTCAAGCTGTTAAGATAAATTTAAAAAATGGTAACTTAGGATATATTTACTATAATAATAGAACAATATGGTTTTAGCTACTTGTATAGGGCACTTTTGAAACTGGTTTGTATTTTTCAATTGCAAGTAAAAACTAAAAATGTCAATAGACGGCACTAGTGCAGAAACTCAAGTAACAAATGTTATAAAATATGAATGGAAGTTTCCCCTGCAATTATTTTACTTGCAGCATTCTTAACTTTTATTTTAAATTAATTAATTATTTTAATCAAAATAAATATCAATATGAACACTTTAGATAATCTGATATTTGTAAACTTCAATTTTATTTTCTTGCTGAATGCTGAAGAGACCGGCGTGGGCATACCGTTGTAAGTGTATCGTGGTGTTAATCATAATTTTATAAACAATGAGTATTAAAAAGCGACTCGCATGTTGTGTTATAGAGGCTGTTTTTCTAGAAGCAACAAGGCCGAATTAACTACTTACGATGGTTGGGGCTCATCTGGGCGAGGCAAAGTTTTGCGATGACAAAAAACGGTCAATGGGTTTTACGTATTTGGGGGCCCTTCGGCAGCAACTCAAAATTTACATGATGACAAAAAAAAGAAAAGATCCTCAGTTTTGTATTTCGCTTGCTGATGTCTCTCGGGGCCCCCACCACATATTTGAGCCTTACGCGTTGTGGCCTTTTCAATCATTAAATC
Source organism: Kuschelorhynchus macadamiae (assembly GCA_030620095.1). Taxonomy (NCBI): domain Eukaryota; kingdom Metazoa; phylum Arthropoda; class Insecta; order Coleoptera; family Curculionidae; genus Kuschelorhynchus; species Kuschelorhynchus macadamiae. Next base: position 538,811 of record JAUTXW010005459.1, read on the forward strand.
CCCGCAAAAACAAGACGCGCATGCTCTTTGCTGGGGCCACTGCCGACGCGACGGCGCGGGCGGTGGCCTGAGTCAGTGGCGGGCCGTTAGTATATGAAGTGGGAGGGCGAAGGCAAAAAATAGTATTCGCATGACGTGCGACGTCGATGGTTCGGCAAACTACTTTCAACACTTCGAGATTTTAGTTTTAAATAAATTTGTACAAGCTATATTATCACAGATTACAAAACAATCTGTGAAGTAACACTTATTTTCTCGGTTAGTGATAGTGTCTGATTCTGATGTTAATGAAAGGTTTATAATTTGAATCGGCCATTGAATTCGGATTTATTTTTTAATATATATATATATATATATATATATATATATATATATATATATATATATATATATATATGTATACAAGCATTATTGTTAAGCCCCCGTTTATACAATGATATAACAATTTCAATCAAACAACACAACCTCTATTTTATTGGTAGGTGTAAAATAAAGCAATGAATGTTCTTCCAGCAAAAGCTGAATCTGATTTTTTATCCAGAAAGCTATTTTTATGTTTTGAAATCTGAAATGTGTGTTTAAACGTTCTATCTGTAGCACCTCCACTTTGAGTTTTTATCTATTTTATGATATATCTTACTGTAACAGTGTTGCCGTATCTTCCTTTAGTTCCGAATTTCTGCTATTAACTTTTGTTTTTTAAATGGGACGCCCTATATTTGTTTGTTATTTTGATTTACTATGATATTGTAACTTCAACCATGACGTGTCAAACCAGAACCTTCGTATATCAGGGTGACTAGAAATTGCTTAGGCTTAAATGCATATTATGCCTTTATTTGCCGATTTTTTAAAATACTGCATATTGTTGTGGGGGGTATCATTATATATTACTCGCAAAGGCTAACCCGAAGAGCGACATTAAAAAAAAGATTTTTTAGAAAAAATCGTTTAATATTTAAATGGGCGTAAAAGATGTTTAGTGAATAGACAGATAATTTTATTTTTCTCAGGGTTCTTGGAGGTAAGTTAATAGTTTTTGCCTAATCACAGCACTCTAGATTGAGAAATAAAAATTAGTTAAAAAATAGCATTCAATGTGAGAATTACATATGGTTGTACTTGGAATATCTCAACCATTGAGGTAGTATACCGGAATGGTCCCAACGAATGAAAACACGCAAACATATACAGGGTGTTACAAATTCGATACAATGTCGGTTAAAATAGAGCAAAGTTGCGCAATTTAACATCGAATAATAAGTAGTTGACAAAGTTAGACAATTATGACTACCTCCGAGGATATAGGTACGTAAAATACCGAAAAATCAGCTATACATATTTTATTTTTTTCAGGCTGCATTTGAAGAGATATTACAAAATAAATTTTATATCTTTATAGCTACTTTCCATTATCAACAAGATGGTGCACATAGATTTGAAATCCGACGTTTCTTTTTCGCGGTCAGATCAACAAATTTTTTTTTTAGATAGACCTGCGTTTTTTAAAAGCCCTTGATTTCATAATATGTGCGTGAGTATCAGAATGTAAAAACTAAAAATAGAAAAAAAAATCAGCTTTGTAGGTTAAACTTGTGTAACCTACAAAGCTGTGTGTAAAGAGACCTTGTGAACAAAATTACCAAGATAATAGGGCATGAATGCAATGTTTTTGTTTTGGGGTATTCTTCAATATAACATGTTCTGCATTCAAACATACGACAGTTTCGGTTTGAGTACGTGCAGGAGACAAATGCACCCTGCACCCCCTTTCCCCCGAGCTAATAACCAAGCAAAAATTACATTATATAAAGCATTTCGGGACTTTTACCTCACAAACATTGAGAACTTTGTTTTTTTAGTCTTCATGCTTATGTTGTTCCAACAAGAACCTAGAACTTTTTTTTAGTTATCAAATGTTTGCCTCCCCCTCTAAGACGGCATTCTAAATACACCACTGATGTGTTCATTTTTGTAAATCCGTATCTTGATCGACACGCAGCTTTGAAAGTGAAGTGCACATACCTATAAATTATAATAATTACTCACATATTAAACAAGGGAGACAAACATGAAAATAGTGTCCTAATTATCAAATAAATATTGTAATGGTACTCTTACTATTTCCATAAATACGACAAATATCCTCTATTATGAGAAATCTGGGACAAATGATCTCTATTTTGCGAAATCTGGTGCCATTTCCTAATTATTTTTATTATTTTTAGTCCATATTATTATGTGTATTATAATTATTATTGAAAGTCATTGAATTCTGCGAAAGTGATAAGACTTTACTTAATTATTATACGCTGGTACCTATTTTTACATTTCGTCGAAATATACTCTTTTCATTTTAAAAAAATCTGGACAGCCTACTTTAAATCACGTTTAAGAAGCCAAAAAAAAACTGTAGTAGAGCATGTCGCCGGCACACAGCTTCCAGGAGAAATTGCAATTTGCCATTACAAATTACAGTGTGTGGTAATCTGTGAATTATAGCTGGGAGATTCAAAACCTTGTTTTCTTTATTCTGGTATAAATATATAGAATAGCTTGTTTTTTTTCATTATGATCTGTAATTTTGTACGTGGTCACATTTTAAATATAGGGGTGTATATCGTATTCCGCAATGATTTAATAACTAAGTATTCCCAATCGAACAATAATTAAACACGTTTTAACTGTCATTGATTACCTACGAATATGTATTTCATTATTCGCATCCGACTCGTCATAACGTCATGCACAACACAGTCTTAATTTTAGATGCACTTTTAAATCTTCGAACGCATGACTAGCCAGAAACTCGGGTATTTAAAAAATTACAGATTTCTGCTCTTGTTGTTCTTAGTTTGCACTAGATCGCTCCACGTCCGATAATTAAAATTGAAACAAGGTGGCTGCATTCAATGAAAATTGATATTCAGAAGAATCGGCATTAATAAAAATTCGAAATCAAAACAATGCATATTAAATAAAACCAGTTACCTTATACCGCTAATCATTTAAATTCCACAACTCTTATACAATTAAATCTCGTATTAACTTTTATTTATTTATTCAAATGTATATTCAAGTATTTTAATTTCAATGGTAAAGGGCCCGTGTTATATCCGTTTGATGTAGTATAAATTACATATACACGAAAATCAAAATCAAAATAATGAGCATTATTCTATTTACATTTTTAGGGTGTTAATGGAATTGACATTAAAAAGAAATGATATCGTAAGAGATGCTTTAATTTTTTTTGATATGCGATAAAAATAAATTAATTTTTTTTATTACATGAGTTCTTAAATCAGATTTGCCTTCATACGGTTGAAATAAATTAATCTCCACAAAGTCGTTATTGCATTCTAATGTTTTCGGTATTAATATTAATTTACTGCTATCCCGTTTGAAGCGATTACATTTTAATAAGAGTCAATTTATTAAATATTTAAACTGATTTTTGTATATAGCATTTATTTCATACCAATTTTTATTAACATCGATTTGTTGAAATGCAATAACTAAGGAAAGACGCATGTATATAGAAATTTTAAGTAGGCTGTATACGTGTTAAAAAAGGATAAACAACTACTTTTTTGTGGTATCAATTGAAATGGTCTGCAAAGAAATTGCTTATCATAAAAATGTCATTCGGTAAAATCGGTATCCACAAAAATTCGATATCGGAAGAATTAAAAAGAATAAAAATTGTATGCAGGCGGCATCATTTATATGTTTTGCAATTAAATTTGGTATCAAAGACGCGTATGACTAAAAAGTAAAACGGCGTTCCATAGTTACTGCGCCTCTAAGAATCGTGATGAATGAATTGAAAGAACAAAGATATGCCATCAAATTTTGTGTTCGTCTTAGAAAATTAGAAACGGAAACTTTTCCGATGATTAATACGGCTTTTTGGGAATTGTCTATTGCAAGATCTGCTTGTTTTCTATAGCATAAAGAGTTAAGTAATGGCAGGGAAAGTTGTGAGTTGTAAGGCGGTCCAGGTGCTCCTATTGTGGCACTAACTGAGAAAACCATCAATACCGGCGCAGTAAATATTCTTAAAATATCTGTTGCAAGTGTTTTTATTCTTTTACACAAGCATTTAAACATGTCTAGAGTTTGTGCTCGCTGGATTCCGCGTATACTGACACCAGATCAAAAAGCGAATAGGGTAGCGGTTTGTGAATACTGGAAACAATGCGTTGAAGAAGAAGGCGAAGAATGGTGGAAGACCATTATTACTGCGGATGAAACTTGGGTGTATTGTTATGATTCGGAGATGAAGCAACAGAGTACGCAGTGTGTAGAAAAACGAGGACCACCTCCAAAAAAAGCACGTGCGCAAAAATCTTCCGCTAAAACTATGGTCATAACATTTTTTGATCACAAAGGTATAGTCCCACATGGTAGTACAGTAACTGCCAGTTATTATAAACAAGTTTTGTTCCAGTTGATGAAGGATCACATCTCCAAAAAACGACCTGAGCTGATTGGAAACTTCATCATGATAACGCTCGCCCTCACGTAGCGAATATAGTGACAGAGTTTTTGAACACTAAAAATATCAGGTCTGTACCGCATCCTCCATATAGTCCTGACATAGCCCCCTGCGACTTCTATCTGTTCCCTCAAGCAAAAAAGACCCCAAAGGACGACGATTTCAAACCGAATTGAATGCTGTTAAGCCTTTAGAGGCGATTTTGAAGCTGGAAATATATAAGGAAAAAATAAACAGATTGTCAACTAAAAATGGTGAAATGTTATATATTATTATTATATTAGTTTTTTTAGTGCTTCCGATTACCGTTCATTTTTTTTTTAAATCTGAAGTGCATATGGGAGGTGATTCTTGTAGTATGATTGCTGACTAGCGATGATCGCTAGCAAACAGGCTCAGCTCGTGCTCGCCATGTATATCTACCTAAGGGTTGTTTAGGTTTGAAATGACACAAAACGCATATGTGCTATTGGACAGTATAATATTTTTATTTAATAATAAAAATAAGATCACAGCCGAAACTATAAAGGAAAAACAGTATTTACAATTTTTTAATTATAAGTTACTTTTTATTAGAACTAGAGATAATCATCTGCTAAAAAGTTTTAACCTGTTAATCTGAGTCATTTGGCGAAAATCGAGATCAGTAGCGTTTCTTTTAATATGAAGTTACGTTTTTAAGTTCATTTAAATCTCCTGTGAGAGAAAAATCATGAAACCACTGCTTAAAATATCTATATTTTTTTAATAGCAAGATATTTATTGTAACGTGATACAAAATTAAATCTTTCAATCTTATATTCAAAACTAAACATTTCCAATAAGTTTAGTTGAACTTTTATGATAACTTGCTGCTAGTATTGCTTCTTCTTATGGAAAATTCCTTTTGGTATTTTTTTTTTGAAATGTGGTTCTTAATGTCCAGATCAAAAGTTCTTATGGGCACAATATTGAGTTTGTAAGTTACACTTTTTTTTTGTTATACATTTTGGAATGTTTTATGACCTTTTATTACGTCGTTTATGAATAAATTAAATATTGGATACTGTTGTACTCCAAAGGAAGCTTTGAATGCGGATGACATGTAGCCATTGTTCTTTACACTCTGGGTTCTTCCAAGGAGAAAACTCTTCAGCCACCCAACTAGACCTGGGTCAAATCCCAGTTATTCAAGCTTAGAAGTATAGCAAAATTTACTCTGTCGAAGGCCTTGAAGAAATCTGTGTTGATAGCATCTATCTGAATTCCATTCTCTAAGGTTCCCAGCAGATCAAGCTCATAAGAAAGTTCTCAGTTGTTGATTTCTTCCTAGAAAAACCAAACCGATTAGGCTGGCATTCTACTCACCCTCCAAGCAAGTTGATCAGACACCGTACTGTCTAACAGTTTCCCCACGGCATTTTGATTCGGAAACGTTATTTTTTATTTAAAAGTTTGGTAAATATCTCTGATAAGGAGAATTCACTGATAGAATACCTGTTATATGAGTTATGATTGAGGTACTAAAATTTTGAATGTCAGCAGTTTCACTCTGAAAAAACGTAGTATTAGTATAATTTTCATAGTTACACTTTTTTTTTTTATCTCCAAAAATATCTGCTGTAATGATGGTTCAACTTCCTGAATACACACAACATACAACCTATCATATTCTTCTTGACTCTATATTTTAAAAACTAGTCGTAAGATTAGACTGACCATGATACAGATACAGGAATTTCAACAAAAGCCATTTTCCATAACAAGATTTGGGAGTTCTTTTTGATACTTATTTATGGACAACGCTGTATGTTTAAAGGTATATTTATAAACTAAGCGAGTGACAATTTAATTTCACTTTGAATGTTTAAGTAGAGTCATTTACTTTTGAAAAATTAAATTCTATTCTAAATGAAGCGGATTTTCTGTATCCCAGCAATGATGGTTATGTTTATTGAGTATTCCACAATTTGTAAATCAGGTTTCACCTGTCCAAAGAACTTTAGATTGGATATTAGGTATTTCTTGGCATTTACTAAGCGTAATTCGTCTAACAAAATCAAAACTTCTTTTCATTTTTTAAATATTTTTTTACCTTAACAATGAAAGTGCAATTAAATAGTCACATTTAGATTATTCATTTTTAACCCCAGAAATACCTGAACAACCTTCAATCCTTTTTATTTTGTACTTTAACATAATGCCTGTGGTTTTCCCAGAAAATAAACTTTCTTTTACAATATCATAAAACTTTTACTATATTTGTTAATGCGCGTTTTGCATCGCTTTCATTAAATCCTTGAAGAACTTCGAAACTCTTGTTGACAAATTCCCGTTTCAAGTCTTCCGTCATTTGTAGGGCAGGTCCTTCAGTTACAATTTCTCGTATTTTATTAAAATCACAATTATGTACATCCTCAGATCCTTTAAGAATTTCAGAATAAAAGTTTGGGTCGTGTTGCAAATGAAACATCACAGGTGCTAAAACAATGTGGGTTTAATAAAACATGTTGCATTTACTTATTTTTCGAAGAGGATGTTCAATCAATTATTGTCCCTAATATTGTTGGTTTTGATTAAAATTTTTGTTTTTCTAATTTTTAAATTTAACATTAGTTATTTTTGCCTTGTTAAACAGAAAAATTGATGACAAAGAAAGGTCTTTTCTAAAACCTTTTATTGGGTCATCATTTCTATTTTAACTCTTACTAGTTCATAATGGCATGCAAAAGTTGTGCAAAAGTGTTCTTCAACCTACGTTGTATAAATTTGTCAAAAGAGGCATATAAGCCCTTTTCATAACCTTATTATTAACATGAAATTGAATCAACAACAGACGGCGTTGTTGTACCCATACTAAGGACAGTTAATATGGATGTCACTCAACTGAGAAAGAATGATTTAATTTACTTGTGTATATGATAAGAAAGCGTAAATTAATTTTCGCACGAGTCAATGTACATACAGGTTTCTTTTAACACAGTCTTTATATGTTCAGAAGAATTCGTTGGTATTTTGCAAATTATGGAAAAAATGGCAGAATGCTGCTTTTTAATGTCTGCAGTTTTTATAGTTTTAAAAGTTGTTAGATTATTCTTCCTTAGCAACTTCTATCCTAGGTGTCAACAATCATTGTGAGGCTGGTTAAAGAGCAAACTATTTCATGACAATCCTAAAGCCACACCATACTGAATTACAAGCATTCTGGCTTTTAATTCCTGTTGAATCTTTCCAGGATTGAGAAGCGGGTTGGTTTAAACATACCCTTGATAAATTGAAAATTAAGGTTCTACCTTGAGTGACATAACCCACACTTAAGTTCCCAGCTTTATCCTATTGTATGCGTTAAGTCACCAGTTGATTGGTGATTTTTTATTGTTTTATGAATGAATACTTTTGTTAGTTATTATTTGATTTGTTATCAAGACATGATTTTTAACAATAAAGTTTTATTGTGTTTATTATATATGTATATATATATATATATATATATATATATATATATATATATATATATATATATATATATATATATATATATTTATACAGGGTGATTCAAAACTAAGCGTTATCCGTTTGTGGGTATAATCCTTGCGTAAAAATAAGACAGAAAGTTCCTATTAACATGGGTCCGGAAATGATTCCTAGAGGAACTACGCCCATTTTTAAGGGGCACCCTAAAAACGACTTTTTCGCGATATTTTTGAAACCGCTTATAGTTAAATTTTGAAAATCGGTGTGCTGTATAAACATTTGATGCTGAATCTTATTCTGAATTCAGATTTTCAAAATTTTTGTCAGAGGCGTCACATACCGGGAAGGTTAAGGGTGAAGATATCCCTATTTTTTGTATCCTTTATTTTATTGCGATTTTGTTTAGAGCTTATTAAATTTCTGACTTTTCTACGTGAAAAAGGTACCCTTAGTTGAATTCGCTAGAGCGTACCGTTTACGAGAGAATTGACTCTAAAAATTATCTGATATTTCTGTTTATTCATTAAAATTCTGCATCTAACATTTAATACCGAGTAAGTACCTACCATAGAACACACTTTTTTATTACCATAAATACAAGTCGTCTGATAACGAAGGTAAGTTTTTTATGCTTTCAGAAATGTTTTGACTGACAAACATGTGGTTAACTGTGACACAGTGACAGTGTATGTTAAATTTTTTACAATTTTTCAATAATAAGGCTTTGTTGAATTTGTACTAATTACCCATACCTAAAGAATTACGTACAGAGGTTCTGAAAACAAAAATGGAATTTACCTATCAAGAGCAAGCTGATATTCATATTTTGTTTGCGAGGGCTTTTGGGGATAGCAATGAAGCAAGGCGGTTGTACGGAGAGGCATTTCCTAATCGACGTGTACCCCACCGTTCTGTGTTCGCAAGAGTGGATCGTAACTTGAGGGAAACAGGTTAGTTCAAAAAATTAACTACAATGGTGTCCCGTAATAATGTAATTACGTTTTTCCTTAGGAAGTTTTCATAGACAGGAAGTTGTTGGGCGACCGAGGAATGCTAGAACACTAGCATTAGAGGAACGAGTGCTAGATCGTGTTGAAGAAGATCTCTCTCTAAGTACGCGCATCATTGCAAGTGAAGAGGGCTCCTCTCAGACAACTGTATGGAGAATTTTGCACGAGATGTTGCTTTACCCATACCATATCCAACGGGTTCAGGCATTGGAAGCACGAGATTTTCATCTGCGTGTACAGTTGTGTGAGTGGCTTCAACAACAACGAGTTGCCGTCGCCTACGATTTTGAAAAGAGAATTTTATTTACCGACCGTACCATGCTATAGTACAGAGAGGACATCAGCAACAATTTAGCTTAAATGTGTAGGTGGGAATTATTGATGGGTATTAATAGGACCCGCATTTTTACAGCAACGGTTAAATGGACAAAGTTACACACATTTTTTACAAACTGAATTACCAAAATTATTAGAAAATCTGCCACTTCAATTACAAGCAGAAATGTGGTTTATGCACGATGGCGCCCCCCCCTCATTTTAGCATTGTCGCTAGAGATCATTTAAATAATACCTACCGAAACAATTGGATAGGTCGTGGGAGACCAGTATCATGGCCACCACGGTCTCCTGACCTAAATCCACTTGATTTTTATTTATGGGAACACTTAAAACAACTAGTTTATTCCCAGCCAATACCTAATGTTGAAGTTTTGAGACAAAGGATACAGGAAGGCTTTCAGACAATTAGAAACAACCCGATGATTCTACCACGTGTGCCTCGCAATTTAATAAAAAGATTAATAGCTTGTCGTGATGCTAATGGCGATCATTTTCAACATTTCCTGTAAATTGTAAATAAAATAATAATAAAAAATGTGTCCTATGGTAAGGGGTAAACTTTCGTTTAGCAGTAATCACCTATGTAAGAAATTTTTGTTTATTTAGTATTTAGAGGCCTCTCTAAAAAACCATTACAAACATTTTTCTGCGGAAATGCGTCATTTTTATTTTTTTGATACAATATTGTAGGCTTTAGAATAGCCGATAACAACGAATACTTTAATTTATTTAACATTCTGAATAAAAGTATACAAGAATAAGTTTGCGGGCAAAAAAATTATTTCTAATTTTTTGAGGATTTTTTAAAATTATTTTTAGGTTAGGCTAGTTAATATAACATAACTTGACTTAATTCAAGCTAACATAACTAACCTAAACTAACTTAACCTCACCTCACCTAAGATAAACTAACATACAAAGTAATCTACAATACTTTATCAAAAAATGACATTTCTGCAAGATTTTTTTTGCTCTACGTTTACAAAAACGTCTAAAATGTAAAACAAAATCATGTTCTTATGTACCTGATTTCGGTTATTCTAAAGTTGGGAAAATGAAAATGGCGCATTTCCGCAGAAACTTTTTTGGGATTTTCTGTTTGGAGAGTCTTTTAAATACTAAATAAACAAAAATATGGTGCATAAGTGATTTCGGCTAAACGGAAGTTGAACAATGGTAGGTAAGTACGATTAATTAAATGTTAGATGCAGAATTTTAATGAATAAACATAGAAGAATCAGATAATTTTTAGAGTCAATTCTCTCGTAAACGGTACGCTCTAGCGAATTCAACTAAGGGTACCTTTTTTACGTAGAAAAGTCTGAAATTTAATAATTTCTAAACAAAATCGCAATAAAATAAAGAATAAAAAAAAATAGGGTTATCTTCACCCTTAACCTTCCCGGCCTCTGACAAAAAATTTGAAAATCTGAGTTCAGAATAAGATTCAGCATCAAATGTTTATACAGCAACCGATTTTCAAAATTTAACTATAAGCGGTTTCAAAAATATCGCGAAACAGTCGTTTTAGGGTGCCCCTTAAAAATGAACGTAGTTCCTCTAGGAATCAATTCCGGACCCATGTTAATAGGAACTTTCTGTCTTATTTTCACGCAAGCATTATACACCCAAACGGATAACGCTTACTTTTGAATCACCCTGTATATATATATATATATATATATATATATATATATATATATATATATATATATTTATATATATGTATATATATTTATATCAAAAACCCATTTTTATTAATTTTGACGATTTTAGTCCAATTTCCAATATGCCTCGATTTTTTAAAGCTTCTTTTAAAACTTGAAGAGTTTTATTAGTTTTTGATGTGTATAAATCGTAAATTGCATTACGAACATCCACTTTTGCATTGTCACTTAAGTCTTCTGTCTTTGGCTTTTTTCGTGTACATTTCTTAATCTTCTTTGGTAGTAAATTATGCTTTTTTTCATGCACAATTTTCTGCCCAGTCCTTATACCGATTCACAGAGCTTTTACTACTGTCTCCTGGATATTGGCCGGTGAATTTTGGATGCAAAGCCCGAAAATTGTTTTCTATTACTCATTTTGTCACTGACTTGTCAATCTACTTTGAAGTGGCCTCGCTCAAAGATTTTTGCAACTGCTGGTATTTATATGTTTATCCTCTTTTTTTCATATGAAAATATCATAGGTCTATCTAATTCATCTTCCGGATTTTATGCGGAGGATATGATTACACGTAATAAAAGAAAAACAAACTTAAAAAGTTTGTCGTTGATAAATCCTATGACCCGCACGATAACACTGCTTTTAACTTTGAGTAAATAATGTCGCAAAGTAAGGTTACTGGCTAAATCCCTAAATATTATTTTTTAATTTTCTTGGTATTTTAATAAATTTAATAAAAGAATAGTGACAATAATTGCTGAAACACTTGTAAATAACAACAAAATAGAAAGTTCATACAACTGATTTTGGTACCTGATATCAAACTGAAAGGTCCTTGCTTTCCTTCTTGAAAAATTTCTAAATCTAGGTGAGCGTGCCAAGCCAAAGCCATGTTCCGCCCAAACAAATATCCCAATTTCTGGAAGTCTTCAGGGTGGTTAGCCAGTTTCAGTGCTGCCTGACAGCATTTAGCAAGTAGGCTTGCACTACCTATGGATGGTTGAAATAATCAGTAAACACAATTTTGCAATCTATTAACACTACATCCACGTACTCAAAAAATGCCTTAAAGTCCATTCTGCCTTTGCATTGCCAAGTACTTCGGCAACTTTAAGCGGTGCTACACCAAACTCATTTGGTACTTCAACATCGGTTAGTTCCCTTAATGGTTTGGCAGGCAATGGTCTGTTCTGTTTATCTCTAGGTTCTATAAATTCTGCTTCTACTAAGTCCCTTAGGCACATAGAGACCAGTTCATTCACCTCTTGGTTTTTTAAACCTGCTAGTTCACGAAAACTGGTGCTCAGCAAGTAGTCCCCTAAGGAATAACAATTCTCAAATTATGTCATTGGTTGTGTCATTCAAATTCAAATTATTTATTGCCATTTTGACTATAAACATAACAATTGGGTTGTCAATTTTGAGACGTTTATAAGATAAATAAAAATACTAATAAGTTACCAGGATAGTTAGAGATTAACATTGTAACACAAAGGAAAAAAGCATTTAAGTTTTAATATAACTACAAGTTATATTATGCTTACCAACAATATCTACAACTATAAAAAATCGTTACATCTACAAAACATTTGTGTATAAGGAATTAAAAGAGTTTTATTTCATTCCTAAACTTATTCAGACTTACAATTCTATCTGATTAAGGGAGGCAAATCACAAAAAGTGTGGAAGATATTTAAAACATATCTAAATTTACATAAAAAAATTACCTGTTAACAAACTAAGAGTATTTCCAAAGTTAAGATCGGCAAATTCTTCCAAATCTTTTGTATAAATATTTAAGACACTATTGTGTAGTATGTTACTTGTCCTTATCATTTCTGTTACTTCAGCAAGCACTCTTTGACTATGTAAAATACCTGTAAAAAATCCTAATTGCAAAATGTTTAAAGTCTTATTTTAGTTATGCAAAATATTGACCTAGTCATTACTAGGTGAAATAGACTAAAGCAGTTAGCTATTGTTTTATTATTTGTGTACTTTGGTTATAGTGAGCCAATGATATGCAGGAAGATTACCACTTCACTCAACAGATTTAGAATTTATTTATTTCTATATTTCCCTCATCTCTTCTTTTTCACCATCTCTTCCTCTCTCTTATTTATAAACAATACAGAATATATAAGGTCTTAAGAAAGTAACACTTGCATCAAGAATTTTTGTATCATTTAAATGAAGTTTTAATATGAATGATATTCAGTTTAGATTTTTCGTAATTATAAATAATAGGGAAATGGTCTAAGATGACTCAAGTTGACATTTTAGATCCCAAAAAGTGAAAAAAAATCCATAATTATTGTGAAGACTATAGCTCTGAAACTATTTATAAAAAAAATTGGTCCTTAAAATCAGTTATCAATTAGATTTTTGCACCACCAATATGTTGACACAATGAAACATTAAAAATATATACTTGATTAAAACTTTCCAAGGTTATTAAATATGTTATTTATCAACGTTTTTTAGTTTAATTAAGAATAATATTAGAAATAATCAATAAATTAATTTTTACCCAGAACTTCCCTTGTACACAATTTCACTATGTGCAGATAACACTATTTATATATGCACATAATTATAATTAAACATATCTTATAATTTGAACTATATTTCAAATAACTATATGGAAAATATGTTATGCACATATTCAATTTCCTGCACAAGGGTGGGTAAAGGCGAATTTACCAATTTTTTAATTTATTTTTATATTATCATTGTTCACTTACACAATCTAAAAAAACAAATTACGCCATTTAATATGTTCCTCCATAAAAATAAGGTTTTAGTCCAGGAGATGAAATTTTACGGAATATTTATATATTTTATTAGGCCGCCATTTTGTTTTTCCATATAGTATTACCACCAGGGTCGTGCAGTCCATAGAAGCAAGGAAAGCAGTGCTTCCCCAAAAAAAATTACAAAACTTCTTCTAAAATGTAATTTTTGAAATAGGAAACCATTAATTTAGTTTATATTAAAAATGCTAAAATATTATCTTAATTATCAAGCCCATAATAAATGCGGCCTTGACTCCGACCGACCCAGCCACAATAGAAAATCGAATAGAACTTATGCCGACCGCTAGCTTCTCTGCAGACAAGTCCTGTATGCTTGATTTCCTGTGAATCGAGCTAGAGGTTATTGGACTTTCCACCGGCTGTTTGCAATTTTTGCATTTCAGTCGCGTGCTTTAAGTGGGGGCGGAAGCTATCGTTGGAGTAGGTTCTTTATTTGAACGGCTATCCGTGTGTTGTGTGATACGTACGTCGGGTCGTGCATGGTGCGATATGGAAGAAAATAATACGGACGTGGATATGCAAATACCGTCAACTTCGGCTGTCGGTAATAACGTTGAAAATGTTGGAGAATTTAGTAAGAAGAGTGTGTGTGAATGTGTGGTGTGTGTCTTAATAATAAAGGGATTTTCAACATTAAATTTCGCTGATAAGCTTCAAATAATTTCCAAAGGAAGGGCAAAACCGCTTATGAAAAATTTAACCACAAAAATGAAAAACTGTATTAGACATTTTTATCCGGAAAAACAATACAAACAATTTAAATGGGTATGAAAATATAAGTAAATTATTTTGTTGGCCATGTTTACTTTTTGAAAATGAAAAAGTTCTCTGGAATAAAACTGGTTTTTCCGATTTAAACAATTTCCATAAAGCTGTAAAAAGACACATTATGACCAAAGCGCATTTCCAGGCCGTCATAAAAGAAAAAGTCATCGGCAAAGCCAGAATTGAACACGCCCTTAATAAACAGTTGAAAATTAGTCACCGCCAACAAAATGAACCAGTCGATAAAAATAGGCAAATATTAAGAAGACTTATCGATATTGTTTGTTTTCTCGGACAGTACGAATTGGGATTTAGAGGGCATGACGAAACAAGGGTTTCTTCAAATAGACGAAATTTTCAAGATTTACTTAGTTTAATGGCTAAATATGATGATTGCTTAAAAAATCATTTAGAGCAGTCTAGCGTTTTTCGCGGAAAGTCGAATCGAATCCAGAATGATTTAATTTCCGCTGTTGCAACCATTATACTAAAAAGAATTAAGCAGGAGATTAGCGAGGCGCGGTTCATTGCTATTGTTCTGGACAAAACAACTGATCACTGATGACTAATTTTAGCCAATTATCTATAGTAATACGCTATGTTAAAACCGACGGAGTATTCAAGAGCAATTTATAGGTTTTAAGAATGTGTTCGAAAATCGTACAGCAGATGCATTATATACCGTAGTTTATAACGTTACTAAATATATTAATGGAGAGAAAAAATTAGTTGCTCAAAGCTAGGACAATTAGGGGGTCTGCAAGCTAGAGTTCGAGAAACTTTCCCAAGTGCTGTGTTTGTCCACTGTTTTGCTCATAAATTTAATTTAGTTTTATCCCAGTCCATCAATCACATAAAGAGTGTAAAGTATTTTTCGTTACTTTAAGTGGCATGGCTGCTTTTTTTCCAAGTCAACAAAACGTACACAAGCTTTGGACTTCATTGTCCACAAATGATTGCCCAAAGTAGCTCCTACTAGGTGGAACTGTAATGGAAGACTTGTGTTAACAGTATCTGAAAATCGTGAATCACTGATTGAACTATTTGAGAATATAATAGAAAATAATGAAACGTGGGACTCAGAAGCAATAAATAGTTCGAGGGGGTTTTTGGACTGTTTGAAACGAGATTTTAATTTTAATTATTTGTTGAACATATTTTCAGAAATATTTCCATTCTCGGACAATGTTTTTAATATATTACAAACTAAAACAAATGATATTAAAGTGGATGATTTTAAGTCCATGTTAAGCCAAAAAAGAGATGACTGACCTATTTTGGGAGAAAACGATGACGTTAAATGTAGAGCCACAAGCCAAGCGTCTTCAAACAGGCAAGATGGGAGATGTTCAAACATCATAGAGACGCCTCTTTTATGAAATAATCGATCAAATTCAGCAACAAATAAACTATAAATTTAACGGTTTAAATGATTTTAAATTCCTCGAGCTCTGCAATTTTGATGCATTTAAAGGAAAAACTTTTCCAGAAGATGCGTTTAAATCTCTTCTTCATTATGGCCAGTTCTTCGACCGAGTGTTACTGCGATCTGAACTAACAGTGATTTACGAAACTGATGGCACTAGGGCAAAAAATAACGCTAAGGAACTGATGCAATTTTTAAAAAACAAGGAGCTGGAAGATGCCTACATCGAAGTGTCGAAAGTGTGTGAATTAGTATTGGCAATACCTGCCACAAGTTCATCAGTAGAACGCAATTTTTCAACACTCAAACGTATAAAAAATTTCGTGAGAAATTCAACGGGGCAGGAGAGACTTTCGCATACATCGCTGTTGTCCATTGAAAGTAAACTTCTCCAAAATATGTCGGAGCATCGACGTTTTTATGATGACGTCATTGACGAATTTGCAAAAAATGATCGAAGAATCGAATTACATTACAAATAGGTAAGTTTCTAAAAATTGCTTCCCTTTCTTAAAATTTCACCGCACGCCCGTGATTACCACTAAAAATTATACTAGTTTATCCCTATATAACACTTGGGTTTTTGCAATGCAATGCGAAAACAGAACGACGGAAATGGGAGAATATGTTTTTTTGGAATCTTGGGACTTGGGAAAAATGTAAAGACCTGCTAAAATCTCATAGAGCGATTTTTTCACGACTGTAATACTTCTTCTTATGAGGGAAAAGAAGAGCATAAATGATGCTTTGCTTTTATTTATTACACACTATTTTTGACAGCAATGCCAAAGATAAAATTGCCATTAACTATATGGGCTGTATCTGGAGGTCATTGTAATTAAATATGATTGCCTTTTGATGTTTTTTTTATTCTAGGTAAATACTACAGTGTATTTGTCTATACCAAAAATAAAATAACAATATTTATCAATACTTTAACCAACTACAAATACATATTGCAGATATGTCTCTAATTCAATTTGGCTAAACTTAGCAAAATTTTTAATTTTCGTTGCTTCGTATACCAAAACTTAATGGATAGAAGTGACCAAAGATAAATCTAGCCTGATTTTATATAAACAAATATTTTGTAAGTTAACGGGCGTCGTGTGAGAAAAATACTAATAAAATCAGTTTTTGGTAAAATGGTTGAGGTTAAGGAAGGTACCTTCATTTAAGATTTAAAGGTATTAGATTTAGAGTTGCTAATGTTATATTTTTAAGAGTGGAGTCGCTCTCGAAGATATCACGAAACTTTAGTTTTACCTTACTACTAAGCTTTGAATTTCAGTCTATTAACTTATTAGTACTAAATTATTAATGGAATGTTACCATTTTATTTAAATCCAACTATTAAAAACAACTGTGCAAAATTAAATTTCACCGGGCGACCATTTATAAAGTACCAACCCCCTTAACCCAATTATAGAATTCTGGAAAATAATTCCTAATACAAAAGTTGTGAAGATTAATTTGTAGGTTTTAAATATGCCGTCAAATAATATACACGGTCTTCCACAAAAAAGTTACAAACCAAAGTTAGTGTTGTTTTAAAGGAAACACCCAGTATTTGATTCGAACTTTTAAATCTACTTGAAATTTCGAAAAAATACAACACTATATGTGTAAATTCAGTTGTTTTTGAGCTATAGCTATTCAAATATTGATCTATGCTAGTTTTATTAACCCACATTAACCATCATAACATTGACAAGTAAAATGACACATTTCACATTGAGTTGTTTCATGTCAAAATGGTATATTATCACGAATAAAAAAAATACTTCTTTTATTTATTGAAAATAATTATAATGCCTCTGCTATAATATGTAGGTAACAGGTGTTTTGAAAATAGAGATTTAAAAATTCTTTTAAGTTTTATTTGTCGAAAATCCAAACAATTCATAAAGACAGCTAAGGATATGACATGGACCTTGTAAAGTTCAAAAGCTGTCACAGCTCCATAAGTACCAAAGAATTAATTATTCTTATTAATTTGAACCATGACTCTGACATGTCTGGATTGGACGTTGACAAGTTAGATGAATCCTTAACTCAGGTTAAACCTGAAATAATCTGTACAGAATTGGAATCTATTGGAAATAACTCTTTTTTAGAACTCCACTCCAACAAACTCGTTCCCGATTGGCCTCCGGACAGAACAAATTAAATTTTTCTATTTTAGCTATTAATATTCAGTCATTGAGAAATAAAACTGAGGAACTGTTGTTTTTAGAGGACCAAAAAAAATCCAAATGTATTAGTCACTGAACACTGGCTAAAACCTCTTGAAATTGTGTAACTAGCTAATTATGTTACCTTTTCTTCTTACTGCAGATCAGAGTCAGTCTACGGAGGTACAATGGTTACAAAATTTAACGAACTGTGTCTTGAAAAGGTCTTCGAATTGTCTATTGTGTTTTCAGAGTTTTTTAATTTGTATATTTTGTGTGACTATCGTTCTCTGTTGGCAGATGTAGATACTTTTTTGTTTAAATTGGATGCGGTTTTATCTCAATTGCCGGACTCATCAAACATTATTTTGGGTGGGGATTTTAATATTAACTTTGAAGATAAAGAGTCCATTAACCCTTTGAGGTTATGTAATATTTTAGCATCTCACATGCATGTGGAAAGTCCTACCCGTTTTTCACAGTTTTCTTCATCTGTTATTGATTACATGTGCTCAAACTTTGATACTGGTTCTTTCGTATGCTCAGTGATCAATGCTGGTCTGTCAGATCATGAAGCTATTGTTGCCTCAGTCCCCTTAAAAGGTAATAAGTGTCGTGGTCCTAAATTTAAGTATGATAGGTTATTTAGCAGCAATAATTTTAATCGCTTCCGACGAATGTATGAAAATGTTTGTTGGTATAGCATATTTAATACATCCCATTATCTAGATTAGATTC
The DNA here is from genome assembly GCA_030620095.1 of Kuschelorhynchus macadamiae. NCBI lineage: Eukaryota > Metazoa > Arthropoda > Insecta > Coleoptera > Curculionidae > Kuschelorhynchus > Kuschelorhynchus macadamiae. The sequence continues at coordinate 557,701 of JAUTXW010005459.1, forward strand.
CTTTCACATGAAGTTAACCCATGTATCTGAAAGTTCATTTCCCAAACAAAAAATTAAATATAAGAATCTCCTTGGGTTACTAAAGGGCTCAAGGTCTCTGCTGCAAATATGCGTTCACTGCATGTAATAAGAAAACATACTAATAATGAACGTTTTCATGAATATTTGATTAAATATAGGTCACTGTACCGTAAACTTATCAGAAGTGTCAAAGACTTATACTACATTGAACGTCTTGAAAGATCTGACAACAAACAGAGGGAAAGCTGGTCAATTGTGAGCAATATAAGTGGAAAGGCAAATAAGAGTTCTCATTGTGGTTGTTCGCAGTTGTCTGCTGATGAGATAAACAACTATTGCTGCTCTGTTGCGGGAAGCCTCACGGAGATTCTGCTTCCTACCGAGGATCCCTTAACAAAATTAAATTTAAATAAGCTAAAAAATTAATTTTTTACCTTATTTTTAATTCTAACAATGTTTTCACTGTTTATACTCGAAACCGTTTGTCTAATTTTTAAATATTGTCATAAGTTTGCGGTTACCAACTACCAATATCACACTCGCCATATATATATATATATATATATATATATATATATATATATATATATATATATTTTTTTTATGTAATTTATTATTTTATATATTTTTTTATCTTTTATTTTATATATATATATATATATATATATATATTTCTTTATTGTTAGTGCATCTCAGATATGTTTTTTTTTGTTTGTTGTTATAGCATTACATTAACTGTTTTCATTTATTTAGTAATCATATTCTTCATCCATATTTATATAAAACATGTTATTATTATTTTGTATCATTAAGTTAATTTAAAGCTTTGTCAATAGGAATTTTGTTTGTTCTTGTGATAATAAAGCCCATTTTGACTTTGACTTTGTACTTTTATGTTAATAAATATGAGATTAAATGATAACAGAGTTTTTTAAAAATATTTTATGGACCGATGAATCTTACTCCTACTAGCGGTGTACCCAACAAACAATATTAGGCAGTAGAAAATCCAGATTTTATGTGGGAAGTGCGTTTTCAACGTTGTAAGCCTATCAATGTGTGCTGTGGGATATTGAAAAATTAAATAATAGGCTCATACTTCTTTGAAGGTAGTTTAACTGGGGAGTCATATTACTAATTTTTAAGAAACAAGCTATCTAAAGCACTGGACAATGTACCAGTAAGGCACTATCACAAATTACTTTTCCAGCATAACGTTCCTCCTCCTACTGTTCAACAAGTGAAACATTATTTGGATCAAAATTATGAAGAATGAATTGGACGAAATGGGTTTATTCATTAGCCTGCAAGTAGCCCTGATATGACACCAATGGATAACTTTCAATGTGGACATTTGAAAATTTAATTAACAAACTATCTACAAAACATTGGTCTTAGAATATTTGATTACCATAAAATTGATAATCTGAATCAAAAAAATACCCTTTTTATGGAAAATGCTATTGCAGAATTGCAGACGAGTTATAAGGAATGCCTGCAAAACCATAAGAAAATATAAGAGGTGTAATCATTGTTGTTCTAGCTGTAATAAAATCCATTAAATTATTATTGTTATTTTATAAATATTTAAATTGTTATAGCTCAAAAACAACTAAATTTAGACATATACAGCAGTATTCACTAAAGAGGTTTAAATTTTAAAACCTAGGTCTAAGTCTAAACAGTATTCACAAAGCAAAGTTAGACCCCCTTCAGGTTTAAATTTAGACCATCGCTAAACCCGGTACTAAACACTTAAACCTGTCAGGAGTTTAAATTTTCCAATATGGCCCCATTCACTAAAAGGATCTAAAGTCATTTTAGACCAGCAAATGTCAAATTTAGATCCAAATGCTAGTCCTACCTTTTAGGTGGGTTTAAGAAAAGTTTTAATTCACTGCTCACCTTAGTATAAATATATCAAGTTATAATTTAGCAAAAAACACATTCCAAATTGTATTTAGGTGGAATATTGCACTTGAAAATTAAAATAGAAATCAAAAGTAGAAATAATTTATCACGAAAAATGGCATTGTGCTTCAAATAAGTTTTTAACGTATGGTTTGAATAGGAATTACCGATGAATATCTTTAATTAATACTAAGAAAGAAAAAAAAAGTATGCAAGCACTGGAATTCGAACTCAGGCTATCTAGGTGAAAACCAAAAACAAAACTGAAAACTTAGAGCATTAGACCTCCATTACTGTGGTTGAATATGTAAAAAAAGCTTCTAAATTTAAATGGCTGGTCTTTATATTTACTATTTACATACTATTGTTTCAGATATATTGTTTTTCTAAGTAAATAATGTAAATCCTGGTACTTACGTCTTGATTTCACCAGTATTTTGTACTTTTTTCACTTTGTCTTTATTTCATCTCATCCAACATTCTTCTTGAGTGTATGGAATTTTGAACCACCATGCATTTTCCCGCTTTAAAGGAGGAATGTTTAGAGGTCTAAATGAGGGTTTAAATTTAAACCTGTTGGACTGACTTTAGAACAAGTACTAACACCCATATTCACTAAAGAAGTTTAAATTCAGACCAGGTTTAATTTGACAGTTATAGGTTTAAGATGACATTTTCAACAATTATTTTTCCAAATGTCACAATTACAAAATGACAGTGACATAAGCAAAACATAACTGGTGAACTAAGAGTTTTAAGTACCATGGTAACTAGATCTGGTCTAACTCTTAAACCTGGTAGGGGTTTAACGTTTAAGGTCTATGTTAGTGAATACCGCTGATAGAGGCATTAAAGGGGATGGTACTTTATAAATGGTCACCTGGCAAAATTTAATTTTGCATATAGAGTTATATTAATTTTTTTCTAGTTTTAGCTGTCTTACATATTTATTAAATATTTGTTTATTTGGGTTTTGAAATATTTTTTTAATCACGCCTAAACAGCTGCCACATCTAGAGAAACTCTAAATCTATTATCTTTATTTCATTCCTCATGGATATATAGTTTTCTTTACTCTAACACAAAAATACTTTATGAGACATAGATCATTTGGTTTTTTCACTACTCTTTATAACAATTACCTGCAGTAACATCTTTATCCATATCTGAAAAATCTTTACCCAATCCTCCTGCTTTGGAAATCAACAGGACAATAAGTCCCCATGTTGGTGTTCTTCCACCAATAATAAGGTCCCTAAAATGAGTAGGTTTATAAAACCAGATCCTTCTTATAGCTTTATTTGAAATAAATACCGTGCAGTGGCTAGTAATGGATGATTTGTACCAATCAATTTTCTAACATGACTCGCTACATTTGCTACTTCATCATTTAGTAACCATCTTAAACTTAAAAAGGAAGTTGGGTATCCTACAATTTTCTCTGCATCGTTCACAGCCTTTTTACGAACAGTTTCCTCTTTAACTTTGATAGCAAAACTTCTAGTCGCCAGGCGACATAGTGCTTGGTGGGCATTTCTACTTGATACAAACCATGTTCTCTTTGGTATAAGCATAGTTCTTATGTTAACCGGGATTCACAACTTGTTTCACAGCATCTATAGGCTTACCAGATTTGCTTAAGCTAAAATAAATATCATGGTTCAGATAAATACTTTGGCATTTTTCAATGTCACACATTTTCCCAACATTTGCCCAATATTCAACTTCTCTAAAAATTAAGAAATAAATGTGGGTAAAAAATTTTATTTTGATAAACAATTTTTTTTACATCGTCCTTAAAGTACCAAGTAAAAATGAATTATTTAAAAAACTAACTATGAGTTTCCTACTAAAAATACTAAATATAATACATTCCTTAGTTCTTATGTTAGAATAAAATCTTTGTCACATAGGTATACCAGTTTAAAAAGACATAAATTATCTAAATAAAACCCCTTTTTCAAATTTTAAAGTGATTTATTAACAATTTTCTGACACTCCCAGGCAGTCCATTAAAGAAGGTTCATTTAAACATTTAATTCCACAGATACCTAGTTATTACAGTAATTTTAAATAAAATTTCCCCAAAAAAAAAATAAATAAATAAAAAAATAAATGGTTGGCCAAGCAACCAATATACTATAATTTGTCGTGTAATTCTGTTAACATTAAGGACATATTTGTAAATTAAAAAAGAACTAAATAAATACTAAATTTGTCGACAAATATAGGAATGTACATTAATTTATGTATACCAAATTTATGCGTATTTGCGAATTATACGTCAAACACGTGTGCAGTCTTTGAAGCTCTGTTTAAATGATGTATCTGGTTAATGAATTATTAGTTTATTAATAAAGTAAAAAGGTATTACCTACCCGCACACCTTATATGACTTTTTTTATGTTTATATTTAATTATATTTTTAGGTTAAGTTATATAATATTTTTGACATCTTCCGGTAGTAGTTCAAATGAGTTGAGCGATTTCATGTGTTGATACCTTTCAATACCAAGGGTGCATTTTAATTGGCGCTTACACGGTTTCGCTTTAAAGGCTAATTGACTGCTTACGCCATTCAGTTTGGCATTTTAAACGCTTACAAATGCAGTTAAAACGTCGCTGTGACGTCATTTCCTTTGCTCACATCCGCATTTTCCGTGGAGAATGGAAGGTAGCCTACTAGGCTAATATGTTTACAAACGCTTTAAATCAAAAGAATCGCAACTAAACGAAAAATGACGTCAATCGCATTTCTAAGCAATTACAAAATGCAGGACCTAATTAAATTTGTTGCATATTAGTTAATTAGTAACTGCTGAACAAAATGCAAAGTAAATATCGAAGTTTTGCTGACGTCATTATATGCCCCTTTTTATCGAAGCGCTAAAACCATGGATTGTGTTTTTTTTGAATATTTTTCGTTCTTGCCCTCTGAATCGGGAGAAGTTTTGCGTTAGAGCTGTGTAAAAACAAATAAATGATCAAAAAAAAATCACCAGGCTTTAAAATTTCTCGGTCAAAGTAGCTGATATACAATTCCTCGCTAACTCTACTTAAATCCCTTCCCTTAATTTCCCCCTCCGACCAGTACGAGCTTTGTCATACAGTATGAATGAAATTATCTTCAGAGTTAAGAAGGTATGATATACTCAAAAAGTCCTATGGCCTTGATTGTTATTCCAGGCATAGTCCTAAAAAATGCGCTTCTCAACTGGCCCATATCCTTACCAGGTTATTCCAAATGTTCTATGTGACAAAGGCATTTTTCCTAAAAGCTGTCTATTTGATTATAACTACAGACCCATATTCCCAATTAGGCAATGGAGAAGTATATTGAAAATGATCTTTTAAATTACCTTGAAAGATATGAAGTTATCCCTCTACCAAAGGTCCACAATAGATGTTCTTACCTTCGTAACCAACAACAGGAACAGGTCTGTGGAATTCCACGAAGAAAGCATTTCCTCAAATCTGGTATGATGCACTTCTTAACGAACTTCTTCCCTATGGTGTTCCTCCAAAACCTTGTACTTGGATTGCCAGTTTTCTTTTCATCAGAAATATTTCTGTAGTGTCGTTGATAGCTATTCATCTGACTTTCACAAAATAAATGCAGACTTTCTTTCTATAGGTTTCAGTGTTAGCACTTGTCCTATTAGTCCTGCCCATCGATGATCTGCTTGCTGCTCACAGTAATCCTATTCACAGCTACGCTGACAATAGTACAACATACAATTTTCCAAACCTGTTTCCAAGACTTAAATTGACTGATAGGCGTAGAGTAAGCACTTTATATCTAACAGAGGTCCGCAACTTAGTTTAAACAAAACTAAGACCGATGATATAGGCTGGCGGGAAATTGAAGGAAACAGAAACAAGCAGGTACAATTTTTGGGGATATATTCTATTAATTTTACGTACGAAAAGAAGAACAATGGGTAATTATCTTTTCTCGGCACGTTAGTTATTAGAAATAACCATAAATTAGTTTTTGATATTTATAGGAAATTTACTACTACTGATAGGTATTAACATCCGACTCATTTCATTGCCGTTAACACAAAATGGCAGCATTTCATTTCTTAATGCACATATTAGTCAATTTTCCATTAAGCAAAGAACGTTTTAACAATGAAATGAATCGGATTAAAAATATAGCTAAAAGTAATGGATATAATGGTAATTTTGTACATAAATTAGTAAATAGACATAAGCATAAGAAAATGTTAAAAGATGCCACTACTCTTCAAGCACCTGAGGCTCCCAATAAGTTCATAGTAATCCCATATGATCCCAGATATACGAGAGGTCTAGAAAAAGTATTTAAAAACGTAGGTTTTAGAGTAGCCTACAAAACAGAGGACAGTTTGAAAAATCTCCTTGGAAACCCTAAATACAAAGTCGACTTGAAGGAGAGGAGTGGCATCTATGAAATTAGCTGTAATGACTGCGATCTAAAATATGTTGGACAAACTAAACGCTCCATAAACATTCATTTTAAAGAACACATGGCACATTTAAGATACGGAAGAACAGAAAAGTCAAACGTTGCCCAACATGCTTTAGGAAACAATCACCAAATAGGAATAAATAATCTTAAGTTGATTAAAAATGTATAATAATAGATTATTGGATGCATTTGAGAGTATAGAAATAGTTAAATGTGGTAAGAAAGCACTAAATAAAGACAGAGGGCCTATTCCCTATAGTCCCCTCTATTGTTTACTTGACAACGGTGCAGTCGCGCAACCAAGTGTGACCACATTTACCTATAAATAGTCTCGGTTAGGATAAATTACTTTAGTTTATATCATCTGCTGATGCTAACTTGGTTAGCGAAACGCGCGTCCAGAACGTAACAAGTTGTGGTGTAGTGTGGTTAGAACTCTTGTATTTTAATCTATCGTCCACCATAGGTTCCAGTGTTAGGACCAAACATATATATACTGTCTTATCAAACATTTTTATTGGACGCCCTTTTGTTCCAATATATTAGATCTCTACCAATATTTTTCCAGTTCCTACCTATACCATACTCGATTTTGGGTATAATTTAAAATGAATTCAAGAAGTAGTTTTTAGATTGACATACATCGCAATTTTGTTAAGTCATGTTGAACTCGCATCAGTTTATTCTTATATTATTTTTAATTTTTCTTATTTTTTTAAACTTTATTTATTTACCAACTTATCTCTATATCACGCTTAATGCTTGCACAAAATTTGAAATTAATCTAATAAGTAGTTTTTTCAGACTGGTTTTTTAAATATTTTATTAGGCCGCCATTTTGCTTTGCTATCTTATATTCATACCAAAATGTTACAAGTTCATTCTTATGTAACATTTATTTTTTTGCAAAATTTGAGGTAAATTGATAATTAGTTTTTTTAGTAATAATTTTTTAACGTTTCACTAGGCCGCCATCTTGTTATTTTATAAAACGTATTTTTTGGCATCTAGGGAAGCTAAAATGCGAATATATTTAAAACCTGAGAGGGCGATTTTTTGAAATTACGTAAATTCTATTTGGCAGCCATCTTAAATTATACAACAGTTTTCCTAGTTTATCTCTCTACTACATTTAGTTATGGAACAAAATTTGAAATAATTTCATTATGTAGTTTTTTCTGGATGAATATTTAAATATTTTATTAAACCGCCATTTTGTTCTGCCATCTTGGATTCGTACCAAAATGTTACCAGTTCATTCCTACATAATACTTGATTTTTGTGCAAAATTTGAGATAAATTGGATAATCAGTTTTTTTAGTGTTCCGGGATATTGGATTTTAACCAAAAGATTACCAGGTCGTCCCCATCTGAGCCTTAATTTTTCACTAAAATTTGAAATCAATCTGATGAGTAGTTTTAAAGCTATGCTGCCAGTTGATAGACAAACAAACAAATCGATAGACGGACCGACTGACTTGATAAAACATATTTTTTTGGCATCTAAAAGGGTGATTTTTTCAGATTACAAAAATTTTATTTGTCCGCGATTATGTTCAGCTATCTTGAATAGTACCACACTTTTACTAGTTCATTACTATACTACATTTAGTTATGGCACAAAATTTAAAATCACTTCAGGCTAAATTTTTAAATATTTTATTAAGTCGCCATATTTTCCGCCATCTTGGATTCATACCAAAATTTTACCAGTTGATTCTTACATAATATCTACTTGATTTTTGTGCAAAATTTGAGAATTTGTTTTACCATATTGGATTTTTACCAAAATACCAGGTCATTCCCATATGACCCTTAATTTTTCTTTTTCCGTCCAACAACAACGACTAAGGATCTTCCATTTTGTTCACTGCTCTATTACCAGGTCATTCCCATATGACCCTTAAAGTCAATCAGATTAGTAGTTTTTTAGTTACGCCACAAACAGACCGAAAGACAAACAGACAGACCGACGGAAAACATGTTTGGAAACCTGAAAAGTAAAGATCTGAAAAAAACTTGGAGGCCGATTTTTTCACGATTACAATACTTTCCTTTCACGAGGCAAATAAAAAAGGGCTATTCTAATAAAACAGCATTTTTCTATATTCTTAGCTTTATTTGAAAGAAATAGACAATACATAATTTAACAGATCATAATTTTGCTTAATATATTTTTAAATCATAAACAAAGATTCAGTTTTTACTTTTAGTACAATATACATTCTTAATATGTATGTACAAGAATTCTACTAAATCTGGATATAAATACATATTGCTTATGTAAATAAAGTGAGACTTAAATAATTAAAAAGTTCTTCGAACAAAAGATATTTTATTTTACAAAGAAACGACTGAAAAAATAGATATAGACTTTAAGGAATGCTTTTAAATACAATTTCTTAAAAATAGAATATCAGTAGATTTGTATATAATGATATACTTTTGTTTATACAGTGCAGAAAAAATGTACAACCTGCTTTACAATGTGAGAAAATGCTAACCTGAGAACATGAAATATTTAATTCATTAAAAGCTTCTAATAATATTTATTTCAATAGAAATATACAAACGTCGAATAGCATGTACAATTTTTTTTATGCCTTGGTAGTTTTTTCCCACTTTATATCAGGTTTCTAGATAGACTTAGTCTGTTCCCAAGAACAATTCTGTGTATATAAGATTAAACAGTAATATTGGTCCTTATGTGCAAAAAAGTATTGCTCATCAGTAACAGGTAAGAAGAGAAAACATATCTTCAAGAACTTGTTTCTCAAAAAGTTTGGTAAACTACATTTAGTATAGTACTTTTTAGCAATTTGAGAGATACAGGGTGCTCAAAACTGATATGTATAAAGGCAGTTTGTTTTCAACACCCTATACCACTCTTTAATGTTTACGTGAGATCCTAAAGAATATGTAAATAGATATACGGTTTTGAGATGATAAACATCTAAAGTTTAACAATTACTCTGAATTTATATATCAATAAGCCACTACGTTCTATGCAACTATTTCAACTAATTGAATTGATTTTATATTTAAAATACATTGCAGTAGTTATAAGTTATATCACAACAGTGCTTAGTACTTCAGCTTTTGATATATACTTTGGAGTCAGATGCAGAATGGGCTAAAGATCTTTTATTCAGGAAAACTTTATTGTTGGAGGTCTTTATTTTCTGACAGCATTTATTATAAGCTTAATACATGTGTCAATCATGAAGGGCAATATTTATCAGTAATATAATTTAAAATATAAGATGCAAAATGTGTGTTTGCTTTTACCTATTATACATCTTACAGTAAAACAATGCCTTTATTATATATAATCAATTCATTTAGTATTTGGTCAAATTCGTATCTAAATTCTAACAGGAGACAACTCTATAAAATTCTATAATCTTCAATGGTCTCAAGCATGGACGGTAGGGTAAAAAGGATATGATTAAAAATGCATAGTTATATATATATGGCTAATTTTTGGTCCAGCTACAGCATATCGTTTATTATATATTCATATTCTTAATAGGTATAAATTCAAAAGGGCTTCGGTTGCCCGCAAATATTAGGTCCCTTTAAGGTTAAGTAATCACAAGAAAAACTACAGATTTATTGTGTTCAGCGTTACATATACTATATATATTTGAAAAATTTCATAGGCACCATCCGTAATAGACATTTTATAATCGTATTACATCTAAAAGTATTGCAAAGAACTTGGTGTTTTCTTTTTGTCTTATAAAACTACTACATATGAAACTGTTTCGTTTTGCTATGAAATATCTGTTAGATTATGCACTTTTTTATCCATTAGACTCGTCACATAAACATTCACTTTTCAAAGAAATAAAAAAGCACCCATTTAATCTAACTGACATCATATATCACATTCTAAATCTGTCAAGAGTTAAACGTTGCTAAAATAGCTTTCATAAATTGTCAATTTCTCACTAATTCTATTCTAAAGGTGTAACTTTAGTCAAACATTAAAGATCAGAAATATCTAGACAAGTCTTGATTAGGGAAAATATTTTAATTGGTGGTTTAAAATGTATTAAATCGTATGTCTTACTAGTAAGGTGACAATTTTTCTTAAAGATCGTTCACCTTGAAAAGCTTTATAAATATAAAATTACATTTCCTTTTTATTTTGTAGTACTGATAAGTTTTATATTAATGCAAATGCAGCTTAATTTTTCATTGCTTGACGATAATACAGATAACTAAAATAATCTATAGGCCGATATTTTTGTGGGGTACAATCCCACTTGAAGCTTTTTGTATCGACTTTAATTTCATTATATTTAAAATTACAAAACATACACACTTTGACATATGTAAGTATAAATTTGTATTCTTAAAATTCGTCAATTAATCACACTGTTTATTTGCATGCATCCAAGAAATATTTAGGCGAATCAACAGAGCAAAAAACCAGAGATTTGTTGCCAAAACACTCAAGATAGTCTATAGTAATATTCCAATATGTTTTCTACTCGCAACTATCATTTGTTTATTTTTTATAAACAATTTAATGCAAAAAATCGTGTTGTCAAATATAAACCAATGATAGTTGGGAGAGTAAAATATAATGGAATATTACTATCGGTGGGGGGGGGCTGCTGAGTCTCAGACGCGGCGAGTCAAAAATCTCGGCAAAAATAATAAAAGCGCATTATAATTATTATTCGCAAAGTGATCTATGAACTTTGAATTGAAATTTGGAATATTTTTCACCAATTTTCTTCGAAAAGTCTTAACTCTTCCATTGTGTTTCTCATAAAGGTTTTAATTCGTTTTAGTGTGGAAAAACACCATTCTCTTTATACTGTTATCATGGGTATCGTGCAAGGATATTTAATAGTTTTACAGTTTCAGAAAATGTTTCGGATAAATTCATATTTAGTAACAATGGGAGAATCGCAACAGCGTCTGGGTTATAACTCAATTCTAGTTTGGATTTTAATTTTAAGACATTAACTGTATGAAGATGTGCGTTTACCATTTGTTGACTGTATTTATTGGTAACTTATAAACGTCTTATTATTAATATTATTTTTAAAATGTCTTCAGGGAATTTTGCTTTGTAAGCTCCAAATTTCTCTGTTTCAAACAGTTTCGAAATCATTAAATGGTCACTAAAGGAAAATCTATGCTGAATTTCTGATGAAACTGTGTCACAAATTTCGATTGCAATTCTTCGCTTAGAACGATCAACCTTTCTTCGTTTACCTCTTTGCAATGTATATGTATCTAAACCTACATCTTGAGCTAAATCTTGAGTTTCTGAAATTTTTTTTATTAAACTAAAAAAAAATTAATAATACATGTTTTTCTTTACGATATATAAAAAAACAAAAGATTTGTCTCTGTTTCTTTTCTCTTAGTTACCTACTAATAATAACAATATACATATAACGTGTATTAGCTATAATTACGTTTGTTTGTTGATTTTGAATTTAAATGCATGTATGTAATATTTTATTCTTTTTCAACCTATCATAAAAAAAAACAAAACATCTACTTGTAGTGTCATTCCATATTTCTGCCCTTTGTATTTATAATTTAAAATTTATAAACAAAATTTATGTATTTTAGCCCGATGATGCTGGTAAACGACCGCCGAAACGTTGCTGAATAAAAAAAATCGTAATAAAAGAAAAGTATATCACATTGTTTTGGTCTGATTTATTGGGAACCCTTTGATACCTTCAACAAGTATATGAAATTTTCATTCCGCAAATAGCCTTTTAAAGAACCAGCCTGATTCAAAGTGTGTCTGTCTTCCTCTTCATTCATAATATTTTCTAAACAGTTTAACAAGTCTGTTTTATAAGTATGCACAGTTTGTACATACCTAGTGTTAAAATTCCATTGTATAGGAGCAGATTTAGTGGTACTCTCACAAATTTATCTAATACAGCTGTACGTTTAGGCGACCGAAGAAAACGCAAGTAGATTAGAAAAAAATAGTTTTGTCGGTTTATGCTGAATGATCGATTTTTGCAAAACAAGGTTCAGTTGACGAGCATAGCAGTAAATGAAGTTTGCAGCCGATATTTTTCTTTGATCTTTGTTTGAACGCCGCCTGATTTGCCGCCCATGACTGAAGCACCGTCGTAGCTCTGTGCAATTAACTTATTTGGCGTTTCATTAATTTTCAATTCTTGTAATTCCTCAATTATTACATCTACTACATCTACAATGCCATCCAAAACATTAAAACGTAAGATTAAAGCCATTTGGGTTTTATTAGAACTGTCAGTAGTCTCATCAGTTTGAACGGCAAGAAAATGTGATTGTTCAATTTCTTATTTTATTTGAGAATGGGTTATGGCGAGAATAGGATTCAAAATTTCGTTTAGGATGGCTTAACTTCACACCCGCAAATCCAGTCACACAATGAATAATAATATTTTTGTAAGTACTGAAATAGCTCTGCATTCTGTGTGTGTTGTCAATGTGAATGTGTCCGATCATAGATTGTTGACTGTGTGTTTGATAGAGATGCTATTAGCTTTAAAACAATGCAGAAAGTTTGTAGGCCACTAACACAAAAGGGCATGTTTTTGTTCCACAGTATTTCATCTTGGGATTTCGTAGGAGATGATCGCGATGTAAACGAGTTCTTTTAATGTTTCATTAATATTTTAGAAAATGCTTTTCTTAAATCGTTCCCGCAATATACCCTGGTTTACCAACGAACAAAATGCGTGAATAATTGCGGTTTCTGGGCGAACTTAAACATCAGTATTCTCAGTTCGGTCTCGAGCGAGACTATAAAAATCTTTTCTATAACAACTCCCTGAGGCCAAAATCCGAGCCAATGACAATCTCATTCATCTAAAAATCTAGTTAAGTCTATGTGGCACATAATCAATAAGTTTAGGGACAGGAGGACGGATTCATCAAAGGACAATATTTCAATAACACCAGATGAGTTTAATGCATTTTTCTCTGGCATTGCCCAAAAAGTGGTTAGTAGTATTCCAGCACCGGATAATGATCCATTTGACTTTCTCCGTGGATTTGCCCCTCCGGTGGAAGCTTTCACGTTTCAGAAAGTGGCATTTATTGAAGTTCGGGAAGTAATAGATGATCTTAAAAATAAATCTAGTCTTGACTTGCATGGCCTTAATGTAAAACTAATTAACCTTCGTCTTAAACATAGCATATTTCCCAACATCTTGAAAGTGGCTATAGTGAAACCTGTTTTTAAGAAAGGAGATCCATTAATGCCTGAGAACTATCGGCCTATATCCTTGCTGTCCATAGTATCCAAGGTTCTAGAAAAATGTATGGCAATTCAGATTGTGAGGTTCTTTGAGGGAAATGGTCTTTTTTCCTGTTCACAGTTTGTTTTCCGAAAAAATAAAAGTACCACTCTAGGTATATTGGATCTTGTGTCTGGAATAGTGGAGGCAGTACTGTTCAGTCTTGTTCTGTGATTTGAGCAAGGCTTTTGATTGTGTCGACTGTGGAAACTGAAGCACTATAATGTTTGTACAAATAGCCCAAACCTAATAAAATCATACTTGGAGGACACATATCAACTTGTAAGGGTTCCTAAGGTGTCTTCGGCAAAAAGTAAAATTAAAATTGGAGTCCCACAAGGATCAGTTTTGTGCCCAATCCTATTCTTAATCTACATCAATGACAATGAAATATACACTTTTTGCTAATGACACAACAGTGTCCTTTGCGGCAGACACTTTAGATAGTGCATTGAGGGGCTCCATGGAGGTACAAGAGAGAGCTGGTGACTGATTTTGCTCGAATCGACTATTGTTAAATGCAACAAACAGGGTTGTTTTTTCTCTTAGGGACTTGGACGAGGTGCCCAATACTTCGGAGGTACACTTTCTGGGGGTTGTTCTGGACCTAAGACTTCAATGGGGTGGGCACATAGATTTTTGGCCAAGAAACTAAACCAAGCACTCTACGTTTTGACAAATCTTGCTCAGTGTCTCGGCTGATGTTATAAGAACATCATATTTTGCCATCTTTCATGGGGTCATTCAGCTGAGACTCGCAGGGTATTTGGTTTGCAGAGGGGAGCCGTGAGAGTGATATTTGGCTTGAATTATAGGGATGACTGCAGGCATGCATATGTACGTTTACGAGTGATGACTATGCCATGTGTATATGTGTATGTGTGTTTGATATATGTCAAGCAGAGTGCTGACATATGGCATATGTTCAGGGCACATGAAGCTAATCATGATTATGATACTCGTGGCAAGCACAGTCTTGTTCCCGGCTATTGGCGTTTAAAGAGGTGTCAGGATGGCTCTGGGTTTTGGGCAATTCAATTTTATAAAGCTCTACCAAGCCATGTTAGAGCTTTGCTTTTATTGGCATTCACTAAAAAAATTGTTGACTATTTTAATAATTGTATTGTTTTTCCTAATAAATAAAATATTAATATATGCAATTAAACGCACACATAAAAGATATGGACAATGCCGTGCTAAAGCAAGCCGGTCGCCGAATGACGTAGTTCGCTCACACTGAGTTGGGCTAGGTCAAGATCGCTCGAGGCAACCTATAGAGTTAATGGGCCTTGGAAGGACACTACAGAAGCTCCCATTTAAATCTACTACCAAATGAAAAATGTTATACTGTACAAGGTATTTAATATATGTATGTTTATTTTTTTATTTGTCTTAGAATAGATGAATTATTTATGCATTCTAGTCAATACTGTGAGAAAAATATTAAGGAAATGCAATTTTCATAATTTAAAAATACTGTTTGATGAAACTATGTTGAGGCTGTAGGTGGCTGGTCTTTGTCTGCTTTACAGAAATGGAAAGTTTACATTGAAAGAGAACTATGTTCTAGTTATAATTTTGTATAATTTAATGTACAAATAAGAATCATCCCAATTCGATTTTAAGATTATTTTATAAATATTCGACTTAATTCTGCATTAGTCATCACAACTTTTAGTGCAATAGTAATAAAACTGACGTTTACAGCGATTTGGTAAGGTGGTGTGGTCTGTCATTTCACCCAACGGATCTCCCAAATATCAGAATTTAACCTTCAATATGCATTTTCATTTCTGTAACTAGTCAATCCACGATTCGATCATCATATAACAACGTATTCGCTCGAGCGTTGCAACAAATACATAAAGATATCTCATTATCTCAAAAAAATACAAAAAATAAATAACAAACTCCCTATTCACTACCTAATGAACCATTCCCGAAGTCTGGGGTGGTGGCGGCGACCCTAGATTGTCTATCTCCCTCTGCGCCCTGCTGATTTTGCTCTTGTCTTTGGGAGTTTCCTGCTCCCCTGTCTCCATGGCGAACATCTTCATCTTCTCTTTGAAACTGAGCTTCTCCGGGACCGGCGTGGCCTCGTTTTGGCTCTTCTTCTGCTGCTCGGCGAGGCGCCGCGTCCTCGGATCCCTGTAGACTTCCTGGGCACCGATGACGCCGGGCGTCGCCATCGCGACGTTCGGACTCGCGTCGGTCGGCGTGGTGGGGGATGCCAGCATAGATTCGGCTTGGCGGATGAAGCTCTGGAATTTATTAACACCTTAAATTTCACTGAAGATTTATACAATGGGCAAAATAATTTCATAATTATGGCTTGTTTTAATGCTGCAATACCTTTTTAAAAATTAATATTTCTTAACTTGTAGATTAGCATAGATTTTTTCTTTAACCTTTTAAAACGCTCATTGTTTCCTAGTGTACCTATACCACTAGCTTTAGAGTACCTAAAGGAACTACTTGAATTCAATAATTTGAAGAAAGAAATTATTGATGAATGTTTGCTTCTCACAAAATTATGTATGAATCAAAATTTTTTTTTTCAGTTCAACAATAAATATTATAAATAACTTGAAGGAACTGCGATGGGAAATTGCTTATCTCCGTTCCTTACAAATTTGTTTATGGGTAGATTACAAAGCCAATTCAAAAAAGAACTCAAGTATTTCCCAAGGGAATATACGTAGGCGATATATTTGCTATTTTTGATACTAAAACAGATAATTTGGACACTTTCTTAGAAACATTAAACAATAAATATCCTTCCATTAATTACGTACGAAAAGGAGAACAATGGGCAATTACCTTTTCTCGACACGTTAGTTATTAGAAATAACGCTAAATTAGAATTTGATATTTATAGGAAATTTACTAATACTGGATAGGTATATAACATCCGACTCATTTCATTGCCGTCAACACAAATGGCAGCATTTCTTTTTTTAACTTACAGGTTAGTCAATTTTCCATTAAGTAAAGAACGTTTTAACAATGAAATGAATCGGATTAAAAATATAGATAAAATGAATGGATATAATGATAATTTTGTACATAAATTAGTAAAAAGACATAAGCATAAGAAAGTGTTAAAAGATGCCACCACTCTTCAAGCACCTGAGGCTCCCAATAAGTTCACAGTAATTCCATATGATCCCAGATATATGAGAGGTCTAGAAAAAGTATTTAAAAACGTAGAGTTTAGAGTAGCCTACAAAACGGAGAACAATTCGAAAAATCTCCTTGGAAACCTTAAAGACAAAGTCGACTTGAAGGAGAAGAGTGGCATCTATGAAATTAGCTGTAATAACTGCGATCTAAAATATGTTGGGCAAACTAAACGCTCCATAATCATTCTTTTTAAAGAACACATGGCACAATTAAGATACGGAAAAACAGAAAAGTCGAGCGTTGCCAACATGCTTTGGAAAACAGTCACCAAACAGGAATAAATAATCTTAAGTTTTTAAAAATGTATTTAATAATAGATTATTGGACGCATTGAGAGTATAGAAACAGTTAAATGTGGTACAAAAGATCAAAATACAAGAGTTTTAACCACACTACACCACAACTTGTTACGTTTCGCGTTGGACGCGCGTTTCGCTAACCAAGTTGCCATCATCAGCAGATGATATAAACTAAAGTAACTTGTCCTAACCGAGACTATTTATAGGTAAATGTGGTCACACTTGGTTGCGCCCGACTGCACCGTTGTCAAGTAAACAATAGAGGGGACTATAGGTAATACGCCCTCTGTCTTTATTTAGTGCTTTCTTACCACATTTAACTATTTCTATACTCTCAAATGCATCCAATAATCTATTATTACATACATTTTTAATCAATTTGAGATTATTTATGCCTATTTGGTGATTGTTTTCTAATGCATGTTGGGCAACGCTTGACTTTTCCGTTCGTCCGTATCTTAAATGTGCCATGTGTTCTTTAAAACGGATGTTTATGGAGCGTTTAGTTTGCCCAACATATTTTAGATCGCAATCATTACAGCTAATTTCATAGATGCCACTCCTCTCCTTCAAGTCGACTTTGTTTTTAGGGTTTCCAACGAGATTTTTCAAACTGTTCTCCGTTTTGTAGGCTACTCTAAAACCTATGTTTTTAAATACTTTTTCTAGACCTCTCGTATATCTGTGATCATATGGGATTACTATGAACTTATTGGGAGCCTTAGGTGCTTGAAGAGTAGTGGCATCTTTTAACATTTCCTTATGCTTATGTCTATTTACTAATTTATCTATAAAATTACCATTATATCCATTACTTTTAGCTATATTTTTAATCCGATTCATTTCATTGTTAAAACGTTCTTTACTTGACTAACCTGTGAGTTAAGAAATGAAATGCTGCCATTTTGTGTTGACGGCAATGAAATGAGTCGGATGTTATATACCTATCAGCATTAGTAAATTTCCTATAAATATCAAATTCTAATTTATCGTTATTTCTAATAATTAACGTGTCGAGAAAAGGTATTTGCCCATTGTTCTCCTTTTCGTATGTAAGATTTATAGAAGGATATTTATTGTTTACTGTTTCTAAAAAAGTGTCCAAATTTTCTGTTTTAGTATCAAAAATAGCAAATATATCGTCTACGTATCTATACCACACCCTTGGGAAATACTTGAGTTCTTTTTTGAACTGGGTTTCTAATCTACCCATAAACAAATTTGCAAGGAACGGAGATAAGCAATTGCCCATCGCAGTTCCCTCAAGTTGTTTATAATATTTATTGTTGAACTGAAAAAAATTTTGATTCATACATAATTTTGTAAGAAGTAAATATTCATCAATAATTTCTTTCTTCAAATTATTGATTTCAAGTAGTTCATTTAGGTACTCTAAAGCAAGTGGTATGGGTACACTAGGAAACAATGAGCTTACATCAAAAGATATTAAAATTTCACCTTCTTTTAAGTGAACATTCTTAATTTTATCTAAGAATTCTAACGAGTTAGTAACCTCCAAGTTATCGTACGAGATATTTAATCTGCTGAATTTTTCTACTAACCATTTTGAAATATTGTACGTTGGTGATCCAACAGCTGAAACAATAGGTCTCATGGACTTCCCAGGTTTGTGGATTTTGGGAAGGCAATACAGTTCAGATAACTGTGGGTTACTATGTGTTAGTTTAAATTTTAGTTTATCGCAGTTACTTACGTACTAAACTTAGTAATTTAGAATTTGAACAATGGTTAGATTTCCAAAGAAAAATGTTCGTAGTTACTGATGCTAAATTTTTAAAGAAAATGTGTTCACTTAAAACCAAATTGAGAAAGTTGAAACCACAAAAACAAATTTCTTTGGAAGTCGAGAACATTGTAGAAAACCTTTCTTCTCAGTCCTATGATAATAGAGAAATAGCCCTTTTGAATAAAGGTTTGAATTTTGCAGAGCCTCCAGTAAAAAATAGTTTACCAATTATTATGGCGAATACCGAAAGTTCTATTCAATACGTGCCAGAGTCAACTAAGGGATTCATTAGAGAGGCTTGCAGAAATCAAATCTCAAAAAACATTGTTAACAACAAGTCAAAATATGTTTCTCGTAAAAATACTGAAGTTATCCAGGGACTGAAGAAAAAAGAATGTTTTTATTTAAAAGCTGACAAAGGAAATAAGGTTGTTATACTAGACAAAACAGACTATCTTGAAAGAGTAGACCATTTGATTCAAACTGGTCCCTACGATTTAATTGAGAAGAACCCGTTATCAAAAATGATATCAGAAGTAAAAAATACCTTAAAACAGTGTAAACACCTTGTGTCCGATAAACTAAAATTTAAACTAACACATAGTAACCCACAGTTATCTAAACTGTATTGCCTTCCCAAGATCCATAAACCTGGGAAGTCCATGAGACCTATTGTTTCAGCTGTTGGATCACCAACGTACAATATTTCAAAATAGTTAGTAAAAGAATTCAGCAGATTAAATATCTCGTTTGATAACTTTGAGGTTACTAACTCGTTAGAATTCTTAGATAAAATTAAGAATGTTCACTTAAAAGAAGGTGAAATTTTAATATCTTTTGATGTGAGCTCATTGTTTCCTAGTATACCCATACCACTAGCTTTAGAGTACCTAAAGGAACTACTTGAAATCAATAATTTGAAGAAAGAAATTATTGATGAATATTTACTTCTTACAAAATTATGTATGAATCAAAATTTTTTTCAGTTCAACAATAAATATTATAAACAACTTGAAGGAACTGCGATGGGCAATTGTTTATCTCCGTTCCTTGCAAATTTGTATATGGGAAGATTAGAAACCCAGTTCAAAAAAGAACTCAAATATTTCCCAAGGGTGTGGTATAGATACGTAGACAATATATTTGCTATTTTTGATACTAAAACAGAAAATTTGGACAGTTTTTTAGAAACAATAAACAATAAATATCCTTCTATGAATTTTACATACGAAAAGGAGAACAATGGGCAATTACCTTTTGTCGACACGTTAGTTATTAGAAATAACGATAAATTAGAATTTGATATTTATAGGAAATTTACTAATACTGATAGGTATATACCATCCGACTCATTTCCTTGCCGTCAACACAAAATGGCAGCATTTCAAGTCAAGTAAAGAACGTTTTAACAATGAAATGAATCGGATTAAAAATATAGCTAAAAGTAATGGATATAATGGTAATTTTATAAATAAACTAGTAAATAGACATAAGCATAAGAAAATGTTAGAAGATGCCACTACTCTTCAAGCACCTGAGGCTCCCAATAAATTCATAGTAATCCTATATGATCCCAGATATACGAGAGGTCTAGAAAAAGTATTTAAAAACGTAGGTTTTAGAGTAGCCTACAAAACGGAAAACAGTTTGAAAAATCTCCTTGGAAACCCTAAAGACAAAGTCGACTTGAAGGAGAGGAGTGGCATCTATAAAATTGGCTGTAATGACTGCGATCTAAAATATGTTGGGCAAACTAAACGCTCCATAAACATTCATTTTAAAGAACACATGGCACATTTAAGATACGGAAGAACAGAAAAGTCAAGCGTTGCCCAACATGCTTTAGAAAACAATCACCAAATAGGAATAAATAATCTTAAGTTGATTAAAAATGTATCTAATAATAGATTATTGGATGCATTTGAGAGTATAGAAATAGTTAAATGTGGTAAGAAAGCACTAAATAAAGACAGAGGGCCTATTCCCTATAGTCCCGTCTATTGTTTACTTGACAACGGTGCAGTCGGGCGCAACCGAGTGTGACCACATTTACCTATAAATAGTCTCGGTTACGATAAGTTACTTTAGTTTATATCATCTGCTGATAATGCTAACTTGGTTAGCGAAACGCGCGTCCAGAACGTAACAAGTTGTGGTGTAGTGTGGTGAGAACTGTTGTATTTTAATCTATCGTCCACCACAGGTTCCAGTGTTAGGACTTAACGTGGTAAAAAAGCACTAATTAAAGACAGAGGGCCTATTCCCTATATATTCCCTAATAGGGGGGTCCTATTGCTTACTTGACAACGATGCAGTCGGGTGCAATCAAGTGTAACCACTTTTACCTATAAATAGTCTCGGTTAGGATAACTTATTTTAGTTTATATCATCTGCTGATGATGCTAACTTGGTTACTGAAGCGCGCGTCTAGAACGTAACAAGTTGTGGTGTAGTGTGGTTAGAATTTTGATCATAAAATATAATAAAATGAGACTAAATTTTTCTTTCTTTGTTCAACACCTGCCATTTTTTTCTAATCAGAAAGATCGTGCGAGAAATTTGAAATTAACTTCATATAGTAAATAAATATGAAAGCCACTGTTATTTTGTTCGGTAAATACTTTTTTACTTACATTTGGATCCTCCCTTATATTTTCCTTAACCGGAAGGTTATTCGGGACTTGAGGTGGCTGCTGAACATTGTTCGGAGTCGACGCGGGTTCGAACGACACCCGTTTACCCGTTTCTTTCGCACGCATCGACATAACAGCAAAACTAGAGCCCCTAAAAATAATCAGTTCCTATTAATAATAATAATAATAATAAAAAAATGGACATGCACAAACTTACATATAAGAATTCTTTACAAATGAACTTTTAGAAGTTAGAGGAAAAAAGTAGCCACGCTTTATAAAACAGCTGTATTTTACAAAAGCCAAGATAGAGAAAAAAAATTGTTTCCCAAATCTTCACAAATTCAAAAACCTAGAGAATTTATAAAGGATATTTGCGGAGAATACGACTGTAAGTCGTAAAGACTTACAAAACGTTCGAATCTATGTCCTTATAAGATTAAAAGTGTTTCCCAAACACAAATAAATAAAAATAAGTCGTATTTTCTAAAAAATCGCATTCACATACAGGGTCTGTAAAGAGTCTGAAAAAAATTCTCCCTAATTTGTTGGCAGATCTAAATCAGATTTGGTACGGATTCTAAGGGGATATTATGCACCTACTATACCATCATTGAGTGCATAGTATCCCTTTGCGCGATGTTGCCACATGTCTAGTTTTTCAGAAATTCTAATAAATTAATTTTTTAAATTGAATACCCTGTACATTTACCTATAACATGTCCCTAATAAAAATAGTTTTTGAAATAAAGACGTTTTTCAAAAGCATTAAATAATAACAAATTATAACAAATGTTCAAATGGTTTTTCCTAAATTTCCCTGACAGTGAGCTAATTGGAAACCAAGATGTAGCCCGAGGGGGAATCGGTTTTATTATTCATAAAAACCACTCTGATAATATATCCAATGTAAAAAGCATTTCCAAACGAGTTGCTTTCATAATCCTGAAAATTAGCACACGATACAGCCTCAAAATCATCCAAGCCTATGCACCTACATCGGACAGCTATGACGAGGATATCGAACACTTCTATGACGACCTCCAAACAGCACTGGAAGACACACATTCCCACTTTACCATCATATGCGGAGATTTTTACGCAAAAGTGGGCACCAAAATAGACGAGGCGGAAGTATCACTGGGAAACTTCGGAAGCGGGCAAAGGAACCAACGTGGAGAGACCCTCTTAAACTTTATGTTGGCCAATGGTCTATTCTTGATGAATAGCTTCTACTACAAGAAGCCAAACCGAAGGTGGACATGGATAAGCCCAGACGGAAGGACTAGAAATGAGATCGATTTTATTATTACTGATAAGAAGTCCATAATACAGGATGTAACAGTGCTGAACCAAGTCAATATAGGAAGTGACCATAGAATGGTGAGAGCTACAGTGAATCTCGATTTGGGCAAAGAAAGATATAGATTGACCAAAATAAAGGCCACTAGACAATGGATCCACCCAGACAACATTGAGAAATACCAAGAAGCTATTAACAGCGCACTATCAAAATGCTCATATCATGAAAACATCGAAGATTTGAACAAGGAGATCACAGAATCAGTTATCGAGGCAGTCAATAAATGCTGCCCAAGACATATGAGAGAAAGCAAACTAAGCCGAGAAACAAAACAGTTAATACAAGATCGGAGAAACCTACAAAAGAGAGAGAACACTGATATTCAAATTTTAAATCAACGAAGCAAAGACATCTCAAAACATATCAGGAAAGACATAAGAAGATATAACAACGAGCAAATCAGAAACACCATAGAGAATAACAAAAGCCTGAAGGTCCTGAAAAGAAAGCTTGAAAACGGTAAAAACGAGATTATAACTTAAGAATAACAATAACCAATTAACAACAAACAGAGATGAGATACTTCAAATCGTTGAGGAATTTTATGAATCATTATATAGAAGCAGCAAAGAGATGGAAAAGTCACCAAAGCAAATAAACAAGGCTACTGGAGTCATAAATCAAGGGTCGGAAGAACTAGAGGAACATTATGCAGGTAAAACGAAGTTTCTAGCTTCAATTGTTTTTGAGATATTGGCATCAACTTTTTATTTTCTTACCGACGCCATATTGGATTATTGTATTTTTGGAAAGATCTTTTTAAGAGCTTTCCAATGATGTATAACAAGGTAAGATTATTATTTTTCTTGAGCTCTAAAAACCAAAATAATTGTTTTTTTTTTAAGTAGGCTTTGATTACGCATGGCGGCCATAATGAAACAAAAGAATGCCGCATGTCAACAATCATTTTGTGTTCCTGAATAGTACTTGTTATCATTTTCTCATTGTGCCGAGTTTTTACAAAGTTTATTTGAGTTTCTTATACTACTTAAAATGGAGGGTAATTATTCCAACGAAGAGAATTTGGATATGATAGAACTTTATTTTAAAGCAAATAGAAATACACAAGCAGCTGCGCGTTCATACGAAGAACAATTTCCAGACCGACATCAACCAAGCCAAAGGCATTTCAGATTTCTAATTGTTAACCTGTTAGCCTACGGGTCTTTTTTGAAACCGAAACCAAAGACCTATTCAATAGATAATGAAGCAAGAAACGCAGCTATAATAGAAAGTGTCAGGGACAACCCAGCAACCTCAGTAAGAAAGATTGAAGAACAAACGGCAATTCCCAAATCAACCGTCCAACGAGTCTTGAAAAAACTTCACTTTCATCCCTATAAACCTACTATTGTACAGGGTCTTCAGGTAAATGATTTTGCTAGAAGAATCACGTTTAGTGAATGGTTCATCAACAAATGCCAGCAAATACCCAACTTTCATTCTAAAGTACTTTGGACAGATGAAACACGATTTACAAACTGTGGAATTTTCAATAAACATAATACTCATTACTGGGGCACCGAGAATCCTCATAATTTAGAAGAAAGACGTTTACAAACAAAATTTGGGTTCAATGTGTGGTGTGGCATTATAGGTAATTCCAAACAATGCACTTCTGCTTTAAATCACTCATAACAATTTGTATTTTAGATAACCGTTTGATTGGGCCGTTCATTTTCCAAGAAAATTTATCGGGTAACAGATATTTGCAACTATTACGGGAACAAATTATTCCAGAAGTTATAAATTCTCCCAAACGACCTGCAAAATATTTGGTTCCAACAAGATGGCTGTTCGGCTCACGGTACCAGAGAGGTGATGGCGGTCCTCAGAAATACTTTCGGGGAAAATATTATCGCTAATAATGGCCCTGTTGCTTGGCCGGCAAGGTCACCGGATATTACTCCTCCCAATTTTTATTTATGGGGATACGCAAAAAATGAGGTCTACGAATTTTCTCCGCCAGAAAGTCTCAGAGAGCTAGAAGACAGAGTCCGAGATGTTTTTGCTAATATTAACAGGAACACCTTAAGAAGGGTTACACGGAAGGTATTGGAGAAATGTCAAAAATGTGTGGAAAATGGAGGGAGGCATGTGGTGTAACTTATATTTTTTTTATGTGTTAATTTAAATTTAGTTTAGGTATTTTCAATAGTGTGATAGTTACATTTTAGTCACTAGGTATTCACTGTTAGTATAATATCTTAGTTGAAAATCTGAAACATCGATGGTTGAATTAATATTTTTACCCATAAGCTAACAAGTTTACAATTAGAAATCTGAAATGCCTTTGGCTTGGTTGATGTCGGTCTGGAAATTGTTCTTCGTATGAACGCGCAGCTGCTTGTGTATTTCTATTTGCTTTAAAATAAAGTTCTATCATATCCAAATTCTCTTCGTTGGAATAATTACCCTCCATTTTAAGTAGTATAAGAAACTCAAATAAACTTTGTAAAAACTCGGCACAATGAGAAAATGATAACAAGTACTATTCAGGAACACAAAATGATTGTTGACATGCGGCATTCTTTTGTTTCATTATGGCCGCCATGCGTAATCAAAGCCTACTTAAAAAAAAACAATTATTTTGGTTTTTAGAGCTCATGAAAAATAATAATCTTACCTTGTTATACATCATTCGAAAGCTCTTAAAAAGATCTTTCCAAAAATACAATAATCCAATATGGCGTCGGTAAGAAAATAAAAAGTTGATGCCAATATCTCAAAAACAATTGAAGCTAGAAACTTCGTTTTACCTGCATAATGTTCCTCTAATAAAAGTGCCCTAATAATGTATAAACCATAAAACCATAATACGAGTCGTTTAGAAGCTACGGGCAAAAGTTGAAAATGCACCATTTTGATTTTTCCCAATTATCTTGAAAACCACAAAAGATATCCTAAACTTCAAAACTTCATCAAATTTGTAATAAAATTCTCTAAAACTTTCCTAATTTAACCCACCCTGTAGCTATAGCGGTTTACGAGATAGCAATGCATGTAAGCCAAATTTGGGACACATTGTATACAAACTGTTCACCAAGATAATCAGCAAAAGATTGGAGAGAAAACTAGACTCCTACCAAACAGTTGAACAAGCAGGCTTCCGAACAGGATTCGGAACAAATGATCACCTTCTAACATTGAAACTACTTATTGAGAAGACACTCGAGTATAACAGACCACTGGTGATTGCCTTTATCGACTTCCAGAAAGCTTTCGACACGATTGAGATAAAGTCCATCCTGGAAGCTCTCCAACAATGTCGCATCGATCATAGATATACCCGTCTACTATACAACATCTACAATAACTCAACAGCAAGTATAAAACTTCACAAAGACAGTAATAGAATCCGTATAGAAAGAGGTGTCCGACAAGGAGACACCTTGTCTCCCAAATTATTTACAACAGTTCTCGAGTATGCCTTTAAAAAACTCAATTGGGAAGAAAAGGGCATTAACATTGATGGGAAAAAACTAAACAACTTACGGTTTGCCGACGACATTGTGCTCATAACGGATAACTTCGAAGAAGCGGCTGCAATGATCAAAGAACTAAATGACGCGACGGCAAAAGTAGGGCTCTGTATGTGTTTTGCCAGTGCTAACATATGGAGCAGAAACCCTAACACTAACCAAAAATACTATCCGTAAACTACAGGTGGCCCAAAGAAAAATGGAAAGAGCAATGCTAGGAAACAAACTGCAGGACCGGATAAGAAACGTAGATATAAGACAAAGAACAAAGGTCGACGACGTCATAGAACGAATCACGACACTAAAGTGGAAATGGGCAGGGCACGTTGCACGATTTAGAGATGATAGATGGACAATAAGGATAATAAACTGGCGACCAAGAGCAGACAAAAGAAGCCGAGGGAGACCACCAACTCGCTGGAGTGATGATATTAAGAGAGTCGCCGGTCACTGGATTAGAGAAGCTCAAGACAGAGCAAATTGGATGCGTCTAATGGAGGCCTATGTTCAGCAGTGGACTCAACAGGCTGGGGGATGATGATGATGAGCTAATTGAAAATAAAACCGTTGAATTGCATTGTAAATCATCTCTGGTGTTATTAATTCCATTTCATCCAGTATTCGACGCTGTAATTCGGCAAGATCTTGAGGTTTGGTTGTATAAATATTATTCTTTAAATGCCCTCATAAAAAGTAGTCGTTTAGCGCCAAATCGGGACACCTAGGCGGCCATTCTTCTTCCAATCCACCTGTCCGGAAATGTATTATTTAGAAATTCGCGCACGTTTCCTCCAAATTGCGGTGAAGCCCCATTCCTGTTGGAAGTATGTAACAGCATAATTCGGACCCATTATGTTTTGGATAGCAGGCATTATTTGATTTTTTGAAGGCAAAACTGTGAAAAAGAAGTGAAGGTAAAACTGTTATGTCAAATTTCCTTCCAATTAAAAATGGTCCGAACTTTTGGGTACAGTTTTTCAGAACGTTGTGTATGACATTCTCTCATCCAATGGGGATTTTTATCGGTTCAAAATCTGCAGTTGTGTCTATTGACTTTATGACTTAACATAAATGTTGCTTTCTACAAAAAGACTATAAAGTTGGATAATTGGTTATTTTGCTCCCACCTTGACATAATATCGCAAAATTCCATTCTCCGCTCACTAAATTAATTTTGAAAGGATGACATTTATGTTTTTTTTAAAACATTATGCAAGGATTTGAAGAACACATAAACTGCTTAACGAGGAAAAGGGGGTTTCGACAAAATTTTCTAATATATCTAAACCCTTTTCTTCATTTCTTGCTGTATTAGGTCGTCTTGATCGTCGCCTATCTACACAATTTCCAGTCTCTTCAAATTGTCAAATAGTTTTTAAAACAGTGGATTTTGAACTAAGATTTCGGATTGGGTACCGGTACTCTCTCATCATAAGAATAGTATTTTTTTCCCTTTCAGTTAAAGACATTTTTGGATTGACACTTTTTTGAACTTTATTAGCCATGATTTTTCGATATGGCGTTTCAATCAAGATGTCTCATTAGCAATGACGGTAATAACACAAAACTAAGATACTTAATTGCATATTGTCCTAACATCCTAGAATGTCTTTATTTCAAAAACTTTTGCTAATAGGAATAAGATATGTTATACCAAAAGTATTAGAAATTCAAAACTTCCTGTTGTTACTAGTCTTAATATGGTTCTAATTAATATTGCTTCTCTAGGAAATAAAACTGACGAGTTGTACCTATTTCTGGAAGAACTGGAGTTCCCCCAACTTGTTGCAATTACTGAGCACTGGCTGAATCTAAACGAACCCTTTTATATTGAGAGGTATACCACAGTAGCTAGATATGACAGAAAAAACTCAGCTCATGGGGGAACACTGATTCTATCCCTAAATGGAGATTTCATGTCGGTATCTAAATATGATCATTTGTTAGCGGATAGCTCTTTTGAATTCTCTATAGTATATAATCAAAACCTTGATCTTTATGTAATTTGTATTTATAGATCACCAAACTCTGATGTACAATCATTTTTAAATAGCCTGGTAAGTTTGCTAGACAGCCTACCGATTAAAGGTAAAAAAATTCTATGCGGGGACTTTAATATTGACTATGCTACTGTTTGTGCCATCCAGAAATATCTAATTTCTATATTCGACTCTTTCGGTCTTTCAATGCATGTATCCTCGCCAACTAGAATTTCAAAAAACTCTTCTTCTATCATCGATTACATGGCGTCTGATTTTTCTCCATCAGAGGTGCAATCACAGGTCTATAACTCAGGTCTTTCCGATCACGAGGCGGTAATTTCCAGGTTTAGTTTACCTATTAGGCCCTTACCAAGATCTCGCCATCGGGGCAGAATTTTCTCGGCCGCAAATTTCTCAGTATTTCATAATATTTGCTTTAACACCAATTGGAATTTTGAATCTGATAATGTCAACACAAACTTCAGAACTTTTTTAAATAAAACTTTAAGTGCTTTTAACAAGGCCTTCCCGCTTAAGAATATCAAACCTAAGCGGCATAAACCGTGGACCACGAAAGGAATACGAATTTCTGCTAAAAATATGCGCTCGCTCTCATATATAAAAAAATTCACCGACTCCTTTCTTATTTCCGACTATATCTCTAATTATAGGAGGATCTACACTACTCTTATTAAGTCAGCAAAAAAATTACACTACCGAAAACGTCTAACAAACTCTAATAACGTTTCAAAAGAAACCTGGTCCATCATCAATAACCTCAGAAACAAACCAAACCCTGTGACTCAGATCTTGCCAGGGGCTAATGATCTAAATGATTATTTTATTAATGTAAGCAAAAATGTTACCTCTAGTATCTCGCCAAGTTTGGACCCTCTTTCGTTTCTCCCTCCTTCAAAAAATTTAGCTGATAGCTTTTTCTTAAGTCCCGTTAGCAACACTGAACTATTGAAGGTAATACATAATATCAAAAGTAAATCTTCGTGTAGCACTGATGGCCTATCAATTAGAATATTCCTGAACTTGCCACTCCCAGTCATAGAGGCCCTTACAACATTAATAAATGAGTCCTTTATAAAAGGTGTATTCCCTGATTGCCTTAAAACAGCTATAATTATTCCACTTCATAAAGGCGGCGAAAAAACTAACTCTTGCAATTATCGCCCAATTGCACTACTACCAGTGCGATCAAAAATCATCGAAAGGCTACTGAAGAACCGTCTTATGCCATTTCTCCTGAAACATCAGATAATATCCCCGGAGCAGTTCGGATTTCTACCCAACAAGTGCACCAGTGACGCCATCTTCATGTTGCTTAGAGGCGTCTACTTATCTCTCAATAACAACCACCCAACTGCCTCAGTTTTTTGTGACTATGCGAAAGCCTTTGATTGTGTTAGTCATGAAATTCTGATAAACAAACTAAATTTTTATGGAATTCGTGGTACTTCTTTAAATTGGTTCAAATCTTATCTTGGAAAAAGGCAACAACTTGTAAGGGCTAATGGTTCCGATTCTGATTGTAAGTTGATTACAAGTGGAGTCCCTCAAGGTTCAGTCTTGGGACCTATTCTTTTTTTGTTATACATTAATGATATCACGAACCTTAAAATTAATGGAAGAATCTCCCTTTTTGCTGATGACACAAGCATAACATGGAGTGATTTTGATACAACGTCTTTACACTCTAGTATCTCCAAAGACTTGGTTATAATTAAGGCTTGGTCCGATTCCAATATGCTTTGTTTTAACGTCGATAAAACGGTGGCGTTATCTTATAAGGGAACTTTACAACCACTTCAGGTACATAACAGCAATATTGAATACGTAGAGTCGGTTAAATTCCTGGGTTTAAATATAAATAGCAACCTAAAATGGTCTAATCATATTGACACCTTAACTAAAAAACTTTCTACCGCCTGCTTCGCCATTCGATCAGTTTCAAAAGAACTAGACGTTCCTTCTGCCAGACTTACTTATTTCTCTTTATTTGAATCCCACCTCCGCTATGGCCTTCCCTTTTGGGGCTGCTGTACCACCGAGCAATTTCGTAGTATTTTTATGCTTCAAAAGAGAGCCATTCGTTATTTGTTTGGTCTAAATAATAGAGCTCACTGCCAATACTATTTCAAAAAACATGAAATATTAACACTTCCTGCATTATTTATTTTGGAAACGGTATGTTTGCTGAGAAAACATATAAACACCCTCCCAGAAAGGCCACAACATGTATACCCTACCAGAAACTCTAGGCATGATATTTATCTTCCCATTCCTTCCACAGAATTAATAAAAAAATCAATTATTTACAACGCCATAAAACTTTACAACAATCTGCCAGTACATTTAAAATCTATCCCTATGCTTGCACAATTTCGAAAAAACACCAAAGCATACCTCATTGAGAGACCATTTTACAGCGTTAATGATTTTTTTTTTCAGTGAGTAAGTCTCTTTAAATTGTCACTAAACTCGCTTGTTTACTTAAATCTTTTGTGAGTCATGTCCTAACTCGTAGCATAGAATTTTGTAAATCATTATATAGGGAAAAGAACTGTCGAACATTCACTTAAAACTTAATTATTTTTGTTAGGTATTGGATTAAAAACAATTTAATTCTTTTTGTATACTACATTCTACACTAGTTCAATATACCTTCTGTTTAACATCACAATTATTTGTATAACTATAATAACATAGAGTTTAAGGTCGCATAGTTGCAATTTTGATTTCAATGTCATCGAAATTATTCACCTCGTACATGTGTGTTTGTTTACTTTTATAAGGTTATCATGATTCATTTACTGTTTGCAATGTTATGTTATATTCTAACGTGTGTTTTACGATTTGGTAAATTGATAATTTACATTTTTAAAAAAAAGCACTGACCTGTCGAAATTATTTTCGATTAATGTTTTGATATGTCTTATTTTTAGGTATATTTTGCTTTGTCCATAAAATTGTAAAATTTTTCTGCGGCATTAAAGCATACTTTTGTTTGTTTTGTTTAATGTAAAATGCAAAAACAAAAAATATACAAGGTATTCCGTTTAAAAAATTAATATTCATCAGATTTTCTGAAAAACTAGACATGTGGCAACAACGCCGATACCATCATTGGGTGCATAATATCCCCTTACACATCTGTACCAAATTTGGTTTAGATCGACTAACAAATTAGGTAGATTTTAAGCAGTTTCCAGTCTCCCTAGCCGATTTTTAAAAATTAAAAAGATTCTGAAAGGCCATTATTTGTTTTATCGATAGTCTGGAGTGGTCTTTGACAAAAATAATTTTTTGTGATATACAGGGTGTGAAAAAATATAATGTAAAAATGTAAAAATTTAACTTTCTGCACCTCTTGCAATAGTTATTTTACAACTTTCATAGTAATTACATTTAGAAGCTTTGTTTGATATATTGGGCCATATTTGACGGTTTTTAATTTTTTTGTATAGAAAAAAGTTACAGGGTATTTTCAAAAAGTTTTTATTTTCTACGAGTTCTTACATTTAATATAAAACTTTCGGGGCATAATATCCCAGCATCTCTTTACACAGAAGTATAGCGGTTTTGCACTGTTTTGTTGAGAAAAAAGTTACAAGGTATTATCAAAAAGTGTGTATTTTTGAAATTACAAATTTGTGCTCTTTTTATTAATGTGGAACTTTCGGGACTTTATTACCTCAGTTCCTCTGTACACAAAAATATGGTGGTTTCATATTTCTTGGTTTAGGAAAGTACTATAAATATAGTGTTTTTTTGCGCATATATTTGTATGTATACAGGATGTCTAAAAAAAGCTGAAAGACAAAAGTTGCATTTTTTAAAAATAAAACACCACCTATTTGACTTGATATTTTGATTTTACTTGAGAAACTACGAATTTTGAAACCACACAATATGCTTAACTTTAGAAGCGAAATATCATATCAAATATAGAGTTTTCCATTTAAAAAAATTCAACTTTTGTCTGTCAGCGTTTTTTTGGGACACCCTATCCCCAGAGTTACACATTAAATGAAAAAGCACCTAGAAATTTGAAATTTTTGTATTTTAAAAAATACAGACTTTTTAAACATATCCTGTAACTTTTTTTTCTAAACAAAAAAATAAAAAATCATCAAATACGGCCCAAGATATCGAACAAAGTTTCTTAATGTGATTAGAGTGAAAGTTCTAGAATAATTATTGCAAGAGGTGCAGAGAGTTAAAGTTTTTCATTTTTACATAATATTTTTTCACACACTGTATAACACAAACAAAATATTTTTATCAAAGATCCATCCAAGCTATTGATTAAACAAATAATGGCCTTTTAGAATATTTATATTTTTTTAAAAATCGGCTAGGGCGTTTTCGAAATTCAGTCTCCTAAAAATGACGAAAAAAATTGCTGTGTTGACTAATTTTTTAAGCAGTATATTTCGAATGTCAGATTTGATTGCACCTTGCAAATATATAAAATTAGGGCTCAGCTTTTAGTTTCTTTCATCTCTTTTTGAAACATTGGCTAATTTCCACATTTACTTTTTAATTTAGTATCACTTGTCCCAATAGTTTCAGTTACATGTTGATAAACTGGTAGCATTGACCTTACAGGTTCACCATTGTTATTTTCTTTGGTAAACAAATCGAATATATTTGTAATTATTTTCTCTATATCTATGTGACGTTGAGGAATTCTGATGAGAGGTAACACACACAATTTTCAACTAGAGGGTTACAAAGTTTGTTTATGAACACACAAAGACGGTTAAGAATAATCTGAGGGTAATCACCCTACTCTAACAACCTGACAAGTTAGGTAAAAAGTGCGCGTCTTAGATGAAATAGAGACGTATAACAGTGGCGTATTTAAAGGGGAGGGGGACAGGGGTCCACTAACTACGCCACTGCTGTATAAAGATAAATTAAACAATTTACCTCTCCGGCGGTGGGGGAGCTACGTGTTCAACAGGCGAAGGCGGCCGTTGATTGATCAAAAGATTCTCCCTGGAAAGGCTGTTATTAATCTGTGGGGGAGGGGGAGCGTTGACCCCGCCCGGTTTCAGTATCGAAGTGGGAGGAGGCTGTGAAGGCTCCTGCCTGCTGGAAACGGTAGTCGAAGGCACTGTACTTACAACGGTCTGGCTTGAGACGGGT
The DNA here is from genome assembly GCA_030620095.1 of Kuschelorhynchus macadamiae. NCBI lineage: Eukaryota > Metazoa > Arthropoda > Insecta > Coleoptera > Curculionidae > Kuschelorhynchus > Kuschelorhynchus macadamiae. The sequence continues at coordinate 591,215 of JAUTXW010005459.1, forward strand.
TGAGGCATGTTGGGGGTTGGAGACTCCTAAAAAAGAAACAGGCAAACATATAAATTATCCTGACACACGCATTTAAATTTATAATTTTTTTAAATCCGAATACTTGTAAATTCTAAAGAGCAATTTCTGAAAATACAAAATTTTGTTGATATTTTTATCAAATATTTCTTCAGTGTTGCCAAACTTTGTGTATTTTCCCTAATTGCTGAAACCTCTTATATTATTTTTCTTTAACACATATTTAAACCAGATAGCAGAATTTAATTTGAAAAAATAATAGAGGCCCGTTTTACGATACATCATTAGTAACTGTAGAAAGAAGGTCATCCTAAATGAATATATTTTTTAACAAAAAAATACTTTACTTAAATCCTAAAAGACAATAAATCTGGCAACACGTCATATGCAATCAAACGAACGGAACTTAAAATTTGAGGGATATGAAACAATGACACTAGACATTCAAAAGTTTCTTTTTCGGAACGTATTCTACATACAAAATTGTCCTTTTGTGCAATAACTTTCTCCATACTGAAATGTATTTATAAAGGTTTATGAACTTGTTTCATTCTATAAAATTTTTAAAAGTTTGAAATGTATTAAGACATATTTGATTAATATCGTCGGGAAGTAAAAAAGAAATTATTACTATTTGTATACCTTTTCAGTCTCGTCGTCATCCTCCCCAGCTGCCTCTTGCGCCCTCCTTTGAAATTCCCTTTCTAGCTGCAAAACCCTTAGCTGTTCTTCTTGCTGAGGAGTTCGGTAGGGTAGAGACATCAGTTCGCGTATTTGTTGCTCTTGCCACTGTCGAGCGGCTTCCCTTCTTGCTTCTAAAAGTTGCGGTAAGAAATATTTTAATTTATTTAATTTTAAAAATTAAAACTTGTCAAAGTAGAATTACTTTCACTTTCAGAGGTATTTTAGACTACAAGATCACTGAGATCCGAACACATTATTCCAGGTCTTCAAAGATGTTTTAAAAGGTTCACTTAACTATTCCGCATTTAACGTTCTGATCTCATGAATTTAAGGTTCCTGACGATGTGTGCTACCATTAAAGGCGAAACATTGAAAATCATATTGGGTATTGGTACAGAATCAAAAGATCGACAAGCATGTGTAACGTTTCTTAGAAAATTTGCACTCTAATAGAAAGATTTGAACTTACCCTGCTGCCTTTCTTGCTCTTCGCGAGCCCACGGATCCCTCGGCGGCTTGCTGTTGCCCGAAGGCGGCGAGATCGGATACAGCGCCATCTTGGGTGGATCCTGGTTCGATGCTGTATAAGTGGCGGGTGCATCCGGTGAGGTAGGGGAGTATAAGGGGTGCGTACTGGTAGGCGGAGGTGCTGGAGGTGATTCCGGTTTCTTGGAACCTTTCTGAGTCCTATACGTAGGGGAAGTGGGTCCATGGGACTGGTAGTAGCCGCTTGACGTGGGTGTAGTCTGATAGCCGCTGGGCATCTGGTAGTTTGGGTTATAACCACTAGACGAAGCGGGATGCGGATGGTGGGACTGGTAGCTCGGGTTTATCGAAAGGTTTTGCATGGATTGGGCCATCTGACTATTGTAATACTGATGCTGCTGAGACTGGTAATAGCTGTTGGGCGCTGGCTGGTTTAGCATACGGTTCTGAGATGGCTGCTGTTGCTGCTGTCTTCTTCTTACCTACAAGATATACAACACATCTTATCTGAATGCATTTGATTTTGATCAATTTACAGGATGGCTTGAAAGTAAGATTTATGTTTAAAAACAACCGGCAAAAATCTTGCCATAAGAGGCAGTGTGTTAGAAAGACACCGAAAAATTTGTACTGTACAGGGTGGGCCAAATTGGACACTTTTAAAGGGAAACTCCCTTTTCTAGAGGAGATAGGCAAAAAGTAATGTCGGTGTCTGGGGCTCAATTTTGACAAAAAACATAGTGGTGGAAACCGCACATCGATATCTCTTACCGTTTCAGAGTTACAGGGTGTTTTTCGAAAATGTGCATTTTTAACAAGTAGCTGTAATTTTTTTCCTATTGATTTTTTTTTGTTTCTGTAAAAACATTTTCAAAGCAACTTTTTACGTAGAATTTAATGGTTTTAGAATAATTTAAAAAAAATTAATAGTTTAATAGGTATAAGCAAAAAAAAAATTTTTTTATATGGTACACCCTGTATATTATTGAATAATTGAAAAGAGCTTAAAATTACCTTTCCGAAAACATAGCACACTTGATATTTTGCTCAAGTTCTCTTTGAAATAGAGAGTTTTTTATAGTTTACTCATTTTAAACCAATATAGGCTTTGGACGCACGCGGCCTTAAATAAGAAACAATTGCGTACTGCTACTAGTAGTTACTTAGCAAAAAAGTGTATTATTTACAACGAAATCATTTATTATTTATAATTTAAAAACAAATAACAAATTTAGAAAAAGGTTAATTAAAATTAAAAAAAATTAAATTAAAAAATTAAAATAATAATACGAAATAGTAATAAAAGATTTTTCCTACAGGAGGTTTTCAAAATGTCGACCGTTTTCTCTTATGCACAGACGGCATCGTTTCATCACACTCTTTGCAGAATTCATTAATTCAAGAGGGGTGAGAATGCAAACCCTCGCATAACTGCGACTTCTAAATCTTCTTTGTATTTATGGGCAATTGAAAAATAACGTTCTTTGTGTGACAAAGATAAAAATCCATAGGGGTTAGGTCTTTCGACATCGCTGGCCAACGATTAGGACCTTGGTTACCTATCCAATTATTTTGAAAGTTAAGTTTAGAAAATTGCTGATGATTTCAGCATTGTGTGGCGGTGCCTACGTCTTGTTGGAAGAAAATGTTACGGTGTGCCATTAAGGGTAAATCATCAATGAGAGGTTCTATTTGTTGTTGTAATATTTGTAGATACCGTTGAGAGGTGAGAGTTCCATCATAAATTATTGGCCCAATAATCCTACCCCTAAATATACCTGCCCATACATTAAATCCAAATCTTCCCTGATTTCTTACCTCTACTATTGAATGAGGATTTTCCTGTGCCCAAGTATAGGAGTTATACCGATTGAAAATACCGGCACTGCTTATATATGCTTCATCTATCCAAATACAATTTAACGGAAAATCGCGTACTTCATTACATTTTTCTAAAAACCAGTGGCAAAAAACTATGTGGCGTCCAAAATCTCCGGGTCTAAGGTGATGCACTTTTCTGGTTCTATATGGTTTAAAATTATGTTTCTTTAAACTTCGTCGAATGTTACTTCGTCCCAGTCCTGTTACTGTAGAGAGAGTGGAGAGAGAGAGATTTTGAACGGCTCCTAAAATTACTATTTCTTCTAACTCTTTATCTCTGTTTGCTGCATACTGTTTTGGTCTATTTTTCTTAAACTGGCCACTATTAATTAAATTGTAACGCAATCTTCCGAAGATGTCTTTAAAAGGTTGCCTTCTCTCTGGATATCGTTCGTGGTACAAATTACTTGCTACCTGTGCATTCTGTCCGGCTTCTATAAAACACACTATCATATCCCATTTTTCATAATTGTCAAATTCCATTTTAAATTTAATTAAAAGCCTAAACCGGCCTAAACTAAAACAAAGCGTCGATCGTCGATACAGCCAAAATGGCTAAAATAACAATTTGACAACTACTTACGCAATTGTTTCTTATTTAAGGCCGCGTGCGTCCAAAGCCTACTTGGTTTAAAATGAGTAAACTATAAAAAACTCTCTATTTCAAAGAGAACTTGAGCAAAATATCAAGTGTGCTATGTTTTCGGAAAGGTAATTTTAAGCTCTTTTCAATTATTCAATAATATACAGGGTGTACCATATAAAAAAATTTTTTTTTTGCTTATACCTATTAAACTATTAATTTTTTTTAAATTATTCTAAAACCATTAAATTCTACGTAAAAAGTTGCTTTGAAAATGTTTTTACAGAAACAAAAAAAAATCAATAGGAAAAAAATTACAGCTACTTGTTAAAAATGCACATTTTCGAAAAACACCCTGTAACTCTGAAACGGTAAGAGATATCGATGTGCGGTTTCCACCACTATGTTTTTTGTCAAAATTGAGCCCCAGACACCGACATTACTTTTTGCCTATCTCCTCTAGAAAAGGGAGTTTCCCTTTAAAAGTGTCCAATTTGGCCCACCCTGTACATTGAATAAAACAATATTATACAGAGTGTCATTTAAAAATTTAATTACTATAAAAGTGACTCTTTCAAAAAGGGTGGCATAGTATAAGGAAAAACTCTGCACTTGGTGTATCGGTAATGTTTGAGCAGCTTACCTCGTCGCCCATCTCAGTCAGTTTGGCCTGCCCTCTCATTAGCCTCTCCTCGTTGCTCAAGCGATGTTGGTGCATTTGGTCCTGACTTGGCCTTAGGGGTTGGTTAATATCGTGAGCCCTGATGTTGCCGCTACTCGCGTACCGTAACATCTCGCCCTGATGGTAGTGCTTCAGCATATCTTCGCTCTTTGAATTTCTTATTTCTTGATGTCTAAAAAATTTCAATTTTCTAGTTTATCTGTCAAAATATACAGGGTGGTCCAACAGTGCGTTCAAGTCCAATAGCTCGTTTATTGTTGGAATTAGAAAAAAGATATACGAAAGGGACTGCTGAGAGCTACAACCTAAAATTATTTTCGACTATACAGGGTTGAGGATAAGTTTACCACAAACGAAACTTACATTTTTTTCAATGGAATACCCTATATATTGTATTATTTTCAAATTCCTTCCTTTTTCGCCATTCTCCTAATATAGGGTTCGTAGGGTCTATACGGACCGATTCAAGATTTATGATAGTTTTCGAAAATATCACAGGTACATTTGATGCCCTGTATTTTTTTATCATTTTAGCTTGGTAAAAACTTCCAAATGTGGTCTTTCAACTACGGTATTTTTTTTAGTATTCATTAATAACGGTATACAGGGTAAATAAAAATCCTGTAGTTATTATATTTTAAGATTCCTCCTTTTTTTGCCATTCAGCTAATATAGGGTTTGTGTGACAAAATATTGCAAAGTGTTCTTCTTTCAATATCTATTTTTTTTAAATTTATTCATACCCTCATAGATAGGTTGAAAAAGTTTAAAACTGCAAAAAATAAAAATTAACGACACTAATAAAAAAATATTTAATCCAAACATTTTACAAATACAAATGATTGATTACAATGATCTAGTAACAAAAAATTGGTGGTTATTACGAATTGACTGATAAAGTTTATGTGTAAGGAGCAAGTGAAAGGAATTGTTTGTTAGCAATAAGAATAAATCACGAAACGGTTTGATGAAACGTGAAATGTAGAATACACGAAAACTGATCTAGTTTATAAAATTAGTTTAAATTAGTTGTTAAGTTGACCACCTTAGAGTAATTAGAATGTAAAAATAAAAAAGATGATAACAATCAAAAAACAATACTAAGTAAGAAATCGTATAAAACAGCAAGAACTACTTAGCTATTCGAAATGATCACCGTTTTGTTCGACACAAATATTTAAACGATTTTCAAAAGATACGCTAACATCTCATTAGATTAAAATTAATATTATTAAATACACTTCGGATTCTTTTCTTCATATTTTCTTTTAAAGTCGTAGGTGTTTGACTAAATTTTTAACAAGGCCCCAAAGAAAGATGTTCATTTTTGTCAAGTCAGAGGATCTAGACAGCCACGCAATCGGTCCTCCCTCCTCTTCCTATCCAGCGTTCTTGAAATTCTTCATTACGAAATGCATGAATGTCAGCCTTATGGTGAACTGAGGTACCGTCATGCATGAACCATATTTAATCACGGACGTTAATAGGGATTTGTTATAATAGTGTTCTAAAATCTTCCCTCAAAAATGTTCAACAATTCCACCCCAGACGTTAACAGACCACCTTTTGTAACTAATTATGTGGATATAGTGAGGATTTTCAGTAGTATAGTAATGAAAATTATGTCTATTGACATTTCCATTTTTGTTAAATTTTGCTTCGTCAGTAAATAACACAAAGTTCTGTCCAGGGACAAAAATCTATAGTCGCATGTGATAATCATGCTCATACAATTCTTGAAGGACTTGAATGTGGTATGGGTGAAACTAGTTTTTTTTTGAATTCGTAGATCAGTGGATTTACTTACATCTGTTTCCTTTGTAATTCTTGAGCCAATATATGGGTGTTCTGTAACTCTTAAGTTTACCGTTAACTCATTCTCCCCATTTAAAACAGGTTTGGCTCGATCAGTCTTTTAGTCTATCAGTTATCTTCTATCAGGATACTTTTCGTTATATTCTTGTCGCTAACCAACAATTTTTTTCACTTGCTCTTAACATATAAATTATATCGATCATTTCTTGTCTATTAAAATTCATCTTTGCGTCTTACAATAGAAAATGTACTTAGTTTTTAATACAAAACTCAAGCACCAGCATTACTTGACAATTCAAATTTGTATTTTTGACATTGAGCACAACAACAAATTCAAAGAGAGCCAAGATTTGCTGACTTATTTGTGTTATTTACTGACGAAGTAATATTCCACAAAAATAGAAATGTCATTAGACATAATTTTCATTATAACCCTACTGAATAACCTTATTTTACTCGCACATCAAATATCAAATCTTAACATCAAATATACCTCTAACATTTTCGAAAGTAGCCATAAATCTTAAAGGACTCTATAGACCCCACACATCTTACATTGGGTGAATGGCCAAAGAGGGGCGAATCTGATAATATAAAATACACGGCGCTCAATTTAAATTAATTGAGAAAATTTGGATCCAGAATGTTTATTTGCCCTGTATACCGTTATTAAGGAATACTAAAGAAAAATACCGCAGTTAAAAAGTGGCCATAAATCTTGAATGACTCTTTATGGACTCCACAAAATCTATATTGGGTGTTCCATTTAAAAAAATGTAAGAAAATAATTTTAGGTTGTAACTCTTAACTGTCCCTACAACGTTCGTATTTTAGTTTTATGAAATAGCAATCAGTAAGTCGAAAATTATTAGTATTAACTATACAGGGTTATTCACGCAACCCGTTCATTAAAAGTTTTTGATAATGCCATTTAGATAAAAATCTAAAATTTTGGGATTAAGGTAAGGTCAAGGGGTACTTCTTTTTTGAAATATTTTCAACTTCCTGTCACTTCCGGTTTAACCGGAAGTTGGTATCAACTAAAATCAACTATAAATGGAACACCCTGTATTTTATGATATTTTTGGATTCTACGGAGAATTTTAATGCTATTTTATGTAACATGTCCTATACCTAGGTTCAAGCGTTCTTAAGACACTTGACCTTGAACCAAAAATGAGCCTTCGGGGTACCAAATTTTAAACTCTCATATTTTTGTAAGTTTTGAAGATATAATCTTCATATTTTGCATACGATCGGTAAATAATCTTAGGTTTCTATTTTTTTTATTGAATTTGTCTATTTTTATACAGGGTGTCCTAAATTCAGCGGCAAACATTCACATTTTCAAACCGCTAAAGTCCGTTTTTTTAAATGGGACACCCTATAACTTTATGCACTATCAAATGTAGAATTTCATTTTCTATCGAACTGTATTAAGGTTCCCTAAATCTATTCGTAACCATTTTCGAAATAATTGGGTTTTATAAAAATATCGTATGTATTTGCTTAAAGAAAAGCACAATTGTTTTTTCATGGCTTACTACGGGAAGGTGTAATAATAATACAGTTCGATAGAAAATAAAATTCTACATTTGATAGTGCATAAAGTTATAGGGTGTCCCATTTAAAAAAACGGACTTTAGCGGCTTTGAAAATGTGAATGTTTGCCGTTGAATTTAGGACACCCTGTATAAAAATAGACAAATTCAATAATAAAAATAGAAACCTAAGATTATTTACCGATCGTCTGCAAAATATGAAGATTATATCTTCAAAACTTACAAAAATATGAGATTTTAAAATTTGGTACCCCGAAGGCTCATTTTTGGTTCAAGGTCAAGTATCTTAAGAACGCTTGAACCTAGGTATAGGACATGCTACATAAAATAGCATTAAAATTCTCTGTAGAATCCAAAAATATCATAAAATACAGGGTGTTCCATTTAAAATAAGCAAGTTGATACCAGTGACAGGAAGTTGAAAATATTTCAAAAAAGAAGTACCCCTTGACCTTACCTTAATCCCAAAATTTGAAATTTTTATCTAAATGGCATCATCAAAAACGTTTAATGAACGGGTTGCGTGAATAACCCTCTATATTACAGATATTTGTTATTAAAGTTAACGGAAGCTTAAGAACTGTTGTTACTAAAATATACAGAAGATATTTGATTAAAACAAAATTGAATATTCCTGGATCTATTTTAACAAAATAAAATTCTTTCCTAGGATTCTAGGTTTATGAAATATTACAATATCACAGTAAACACATTTCCGAGACCAAAATAGCAAAATCTTACTTATTTTATTATAATAATTAACAATCTGTCTTGCAAAAGTTTCAGTTGGCCGTGGTTTTGCAGATCCATGCTTATGATAATTTACCTACTTGCCCTTAATGTATGGGAGAGTTGGACCATTAAATGATAAATACCTATAAATACTTTATAAGAGGTTTAAATACAAGAAAAAAGCAGAACTATTGGTTTCTCTCGATCGCAACAATGGAATTTACTTCAAGATAAAGTAAAAGTTTGTGTCTACCGAAGCCGTCCGAAAAACTAATACCATTTTTTAACATGGAAAACAATTTGGTAGCCTGTAGGGACATTGAGGGATTAATGGAAGCATTAAATCCGGACTATGGTCCAAAAGACTGGAGACTTCATTGATTCATCAAAAGTAATGAGTAAATAAGTCTCAACTGGTCATGCAGTCTACATGAAAGAAGCGTATAGCAGTTGTTACTGGAGACCATACAATATTAAATATGTAGCAAAATTGTGGGGATTTAAAAGTTGTGGCGATTTTGCTTGGAATGCAGCTAGGTTATACCAAATACTCTGCTTCCTCTGGGAATGGGACAATCGAGCACGATCGGGTCACTACAGAAAGAAAATTTCGCCACCGAGAGAGTCTTTTCAGCCAGGAAAGAAAAATGTTCGAGCGCGCCATTAGAAATAAGGCCACTTTATATAAAATTGTGACTTATAAAAAGGCCATGGACAAAGAACGCCATGCTTTCAGTTCAGGAAAAGACGCTTGAAATGCCTTTAAAGTTACAGAAAACTATAAAGACCCGATTGCTCAACTTCTTTTGCGTTACGAAAACCTAGGGTTAACACGTCGTTGAAAATTAATTTCGTGGATTCTCATCTGGATCACTTTCCGGAAAATTGTGATGCTGTAAGTGACAAACACGGTGAGAGGTTCCACCAGGATATTTCAAACTAACATGTCAGACATACGACTACTGCTGTACTATTACGAAAATGCCTCAGAGGCTGCTTTCAAAAGGCAGGCTAAGAAGCGCAAAATGAATGTCTTAACTTTAGATTCAACGATAAAAATGTGCTACTTAATGGCTTTTGTTGAACCAACAATATATTGTTACCTGCATTTTGTATGTTCATTGTATATGCCTATAAATTAAAATTTTATAACAAATAATTCAGTTTTTTTTTGCAAGCCAACTAAATTCTTTAATGGGTATTAGATTTTTTTGAGAGCTAACTAAATTTTGTAATCGCAATAATTTGTTTCCCATTGTTATTAGTACTACCTATAAAGGGTTATTCACGCAACCCGTTCATTAAAAATTTTTGATGATGCCATTTAGATAAAAATTTCAATTTTTAGGATTAAGGTAAGGTCAAGGGGTACTTCTTTTTTGAAATATTTTCAACTTTCTGTCACTTCCGGTTTAACCGGAAGTTGGTATCAACTTGCTTATTTTAAATGGAATACCCTGTATTTTATATTTTTGGATTCTATGGAGAATTTTAATGCTATTTTATGTAGCATGTCCTATACCTAGGTTCAAGCGTTCTTAAGATACTTGACCTTGAACCAAAAATGAGCCTTCGGGGTACCAAATTTTAAAATCTCATATTTTTGTAAGTTTTGAAGATATAATCTTCATATTTTGCAGACGATCGGTAAATAATCTTAGGTTTCTATTTTTTTTATTGAATTTGTCTATTTTTATACAGGGTGTCCTAAATTCAGCGGCAAACATTCACATTTTCAAAGCCGCTAAAGTCGGGTTTTTTAAATGGGACACCCTATAACTTTATTCACTATCAAATGTAGAATTTAATTTTCTATCGAACTGTATTAAGGTTCCCTATACCTATTCGTAACCATTTTCGAAATAATCAGGTTTTTATTAAACTATCATATGTATTTGCTAAATGCTTACACCTTCCCGTAGTAAGCCATGGAAAAACAATTGTGCTTTTCTATTCAACATGACAGCTGATTTGAAACTTTTAAATTAAAATAAAATAACACTCAAAAGTTGATATTCTCAATTTATTTTATATTCGCGGAGAATGTTACAAAATATTGGAGAGAACGTGCCATGTTTTTAATGAAAAAATCCTCATTTATCGCCAATGAGCAAGAGAAAATTGAAGAGGATTGAAACGAAATTTTTTCGTTTCGGAAAACTTAAAGTTATAAAAAATGTAATAAATTGTTTACATTATTCCGTTCATTTGAAGACACATTTCAATTTTTCTTTGTACAGTTGCTGTGGCCCGTTGAATTTGTCCGTTTTCTAATTCGGCAAAAGCTGTTCGTATCCTGTCCAGTAAATCTTGTTGGTTATTTACTGGGGAGGCATAGACTTTACCTTTGATAAATCCCCATAAATAGAAGTCTAGGGGTGTTAAATCAGGCGATCGCGGGGGCCATCTCCAAGGGCCATTGGGGCCAATCCAGCGATCTTCAAAAATTCGAGATAATTGGAGATAAACTGCAGCGGAATTATGTGCTGGTGCCCCATCTAATTGATACCAATAATTTTGCAGCTCACCAATAGGAATTTCTTCTATAAATTCAGAAACCGTTCCTCGTAGAATTTCCAAATACTTATCACTGTTTAAATTTTCTTCATAAATACAGTACCGCACCTGATAATTTAATACTATACCGAAAACATTGAAGCTAAACCTCTCTTGAGAACGCGTTTCGCGTAAAGCGTGCGGATTTTCTGCTGCCCAGAAATGTTCGTTTCTTCTATTTGTTATTCCTTCTCTAGAAAATTTCGCTTCATCGGTCCAAAATATTTTTGAAAGGAATTGAGGGTCCTCTTGAATTTTTAAAAATATGAATTCGCAAAATTCTACTCGTCGGACGTCATCACCAGGTCTCAAGGCTTGCACGTTTTGGAAGGAATAAGGGTGCATATGATGTTCGCTCAAGATTCTTTGGACAGATGAAGAAGAAATTCCCAAATCGTTTTCTGCAGACGGGATTGAACTTTGCGGGTTTGCGTGGAAATAAGCTAATGTGTTTATTACGTTATCCTCGGCATTTGTCACTGGTTTCGGAACATTTTTTGTAACTTTAACCTTGCCAAAACGCAAAAAGTTCGTTTCAATCCTCTTGAATTTTGACTTGTTCATTGGCGGCAAATCAGGGTGGCGTTCATTAAACCCACGACACGTTCTCTCCAAAATTTTATAACATTCTCCACGAATATAAAATAGATTGAGAATATCAGCGTTTGAGTATTCTTCCATTTCGATTTAGAAGATTTAGTTTATCACTGACAGCTTTCGATAAATAACGCATACTAATCATCTGTCATATTGGATATTGGATCTCAATTGTTTTTCCATGGCTCACCATTGGAACATGTAAACATTTAAGCAAATACATACGATATTTTTATAAAACCCAATTATTTCGAAAATGGTTACGAATAGGTATAGGGAACCTTAATACAGTTCGATAGAAAATGAAATTCTACATTTGATAGTGCATAAAGTTACAGGGTGTCCCATTTAAAAAAACGGACTTTAGCGGCTTTGAAAATGTGAATGTTTGCCGCTGAATTTAGGACACCCTGTATAAAAATAGATAAATTCAATAAAAAAAATAGAAACCTAAGATTATTTACCGATCGTCTGCAAAATATGAAGATTATATCTTCAAAACTTACAAAAATATGAGATTTTAAAATTTGGTACCCCGAAGGCTTATTTTCGGTTCAAGGTCAAATATCTTAAGAACACTTGAACCTAGTTATAGGACATGCTACATAAAATAGCATTAAAATTCTCCGTAGAATCCAAAAATATCATAAAATACAGGGTGTTCCATTTAAAATAAGCAAGTTGATACCAACTTCCGATTAAACCGGAAGTGACAGGAAGTTGAAATTATTTAAAAAAAGATGTACCCCTTGACCTTACCTTAATCCCAAAATTTGAAATTTTTATCTAAATGGCATCATCAAAAACTTTTAATGAACGGGTTGCGTGAATAACCCTGTATATTACAAATATTTTCTACTAAAGTGAAAGGAAGGTTTTTTTTATATTAGTAAAAATTTGCGTTCATTTTTTTTTTGGATAGTTAAATTACGTTAGCGTACATAAAATGCATGGAAAGACTAAATCTAATATGCAAATGAAAAACCTCAGAAAAAAATAACAATTGCTCACCAACTGCCTGCGATGTATATTAATCTAATAACTATAGTGATGCTGTGCCAGAATTTTATGACCGCGATGGTATCTTTAGATTATGTAAATTACTTTACCTGTTTAGATCTTCGCTACCTCTGCTATTCTGTATTTGGGCTTCTGATATTCGAACGTTACCCGTACTAGCACCTTGAGACTGTCGAAATACGTCTTCTCGCAACAATCCGGTACTTCGACTAGGGTAGCCTAAATATAAACGTATTTATAATTATACTATCCTCTCCCAACACTCCAAATTTATTAATGCAACTGTCCACATATCTTGGGTCATTTGTAAATATAAATGTAAAAAAAAGTACAAATCAGAATTTGTTTCCGTTCTACACATACACTTTAAATTATGCAAATATGTGTTGACGTTAAGACATTTATTAGTATAGTAAATAAATCTATTTGATTTACAAACGATTGTTACAGAACATAAATTACACCGTATAGTAATGTTGTCCAGTGTGCAAACGTTTTAAATAGAAATCACTCATAAAGTTCATATTTCTTTAATCAAAAACAAACATAGAAAAAGACTCCAAGTCTCGGTCTCATTAAATTATAATTTTAATTCACAACAAACATGACACGTGTTTCGCCCTTTCGAGCATCATCAGACCTACAAACAACAGAGAGAACCTTAGTAAATAATCACACTCACAAATCCTAAAACAATAACTTACAAATAGAATAAAACACACTAAAGCACAACAAAATAAACAACTACTTATACATATTTGATGGACATTAGAATGAGGTTAAGTCTCACGTGAATAAACAAAATAAAATATTAAAAAAGGATTCATGTCTCTAGACGGGATCGAACCCAGACCACCCGAGTGAGACGCTGAAGCAACCACCCACAGACCACTGGACTAGTCGAAGAAAAGAACCAAAAACTCTCACTCTATGAATTAGTGAATGAAATGAAGGTTGCCTACAATTATTATTACATTAAATTGTTAAATATTAGGGTTGGTTCAAAATTAAAAACATCGTTAACGCAAGTGAGAATGGGACTTTTTATAGCTTTGGTTATTTCCATTTTTTCTAGAAGGTCAAGCTTTTTCCCCTTCGGACATTCATGTAAAACATCAACGTCAGAAATGGAAAATTCATGACCTGACTCCAACAAATGATTGGCAAAAGCTGAAACAGTCTCAGTTACATCCGTATTTCTGAATTTGTTGACAAGGCTTAAATGTTCTCTCACCCTTGTGGAAATTTGTCGACCTGTTTGTCCCACATAGGTCGTGGAACATTCGCTACAATTTAGTGCATAAACCCCAGATCTGGACAATTTATCGGTTGTGTCCTTTGTCCTTACTAAATGTCTCTTGAGAGTATTTACTGTTTTGAATGAAATATTGACATTTTTAATATTTTTAAAAAATTTTGCCAGTTGGAGAGAAATACTTCCGAAAAAAGTAATGCACTTGAAAAAAATTGTCTCATCGCTAAGTTTTGAATGTATGACAGTATAGGACATTTTGTACTTGTTTATAAATTTGTAATATAATTTGGTGATGGACTCCAAAGGAAAACCGTTATTCACAGCAATCTGCATTATAATATCACGCTCCTTATTAAACGCTTCCCTTGACAATGTTAAATTACACAAACGATAGAAAAAGGAGTTGAACGCGGCGAATTTATGTGTGTAAGGAGAGTTTGAAGCATACTGAATAACATTATCCGTGGACGATGTTTTCCGGTAAACCTCAAACTCTATCCTACTGTGTTTCCACGATAGTAAAAGGTCAAGAAACGGTAGTTTTCCTTCATCTTCCATTTCCAATGTAAACTCAATTTTAGGATGCAAGGAGTTAACGAATTGTAAAAACTCTTCCAACTGATTTCTGTTGCCATTCCACACAATGCAAATATCATCCACGTATCTTTTATATGCTGTTAGGAAGGAGGCAAAATAACTATTCATTATCCTGTTTTCCAAATTGTTCATGAAAACCTCACTCAGAACGGATAATGTTATTCAGTATGCTTCAAACTCTCCTTACACACATAAATTCGCCGCGTTCAACTCCTTTTTCTATCGGTTGTGTAATTTACCATTGTCAAGGGAAGCGTTTAATAAGGAGCGTGATATTATAATGCAGATTGCTGTGAATAACGGTTTTCCTTTGGAGTCCATCACCAAATTATATTACAAATTTATAAACAAGTACAAAATGTCCTATACTGTCATACATTCAAAACTTAGCGATGAGACAATTTTTTTCAAGTGCATTACTTTTTTCGGAAGTATTTCTCTCCAACTGGCAAAATTTTTTAAAAATATTAAAAATGTCAATATTTCATTCAAAACAGTAAATACTCTCAAGAGACATTTAGTAAGGACAAAGGACACAACCGATAAATTGTCCAGATCTGGGGTTTATGCACTAAATTGTAGCGAATGTTCCACGACCTATGTGGGACAAACAGGTCGAAAAATTTCCACAAGGGTGAGAGAACATTTAAGCCTTGTTAACAAATTCAGAAATACGGATGTAACTGAGACTGTTTCAGCTTTTGCCAATCATTTGTTGGAGTCAGGTCATGAATTTTCCATTTCTGACGTTGATGTTTTACATGAATGTCCGAAGGGGAAAAAGCTTGACCTTCTAGAAAAAATGGAAATAACCAAAGCTATAAAAAGTCCCATTCTCACTTGCGTTAACGATGTTTTTAATTTTGAACCAACCCTAATATTTAACAATTTAATGTAATAATAATTGTAGGCAACCTTCATTTCATTCACTAATTCATATAGTGAGAGTTTTTGGTTCTTTTCTTCGACTAGTCCAGTGGTCTATGGGTGGTTGCTTCGGCGTCTCACTCGGGTGGTCTGGGTTCGATCCCGTCTAGAGACATGAATCCTTTTTTAATATTTTATTTTGTTTATTCACGTGAGACTTAACCTCATTCTAATGTCCATCAAATATGTATAAGTAGTTGTTTATTTTGTTGTGCTTTAGTGTGTTTTATTCTATTTGTAAGTTATTGTTTTAGGATTTGTGAGTGTGATTATTTACTAAGGTTCTCTCTGTTGTTTGTAGGTCTGATGATGCTCGAAAGGGCGAAACACGTGTCATGTTTGTTGTGAATCAAAATTATAATTTAATGAGACCGAGACTTAGAGTCTTTTTCTATGTTTGTTTTTAAAACTAGGTCTCTTTGAGCAATATGGACAATTTCTTCGATTTTTTCTTTAATCAGTAAGTTATGGCGAACATGTTATATGTACAAACAGGTTTCTTTTTCTCTTTTTTTATTCTGTATTTGAACTTGTTAATCTTTAAGTATGTTTCGAGGATTTGTTCATATGTTTGGCTGGGCATCTTCCCGTTTGTTATCTTGATTTTTTGTATATTTGGTTTGGTAGATAATGGAAAATTATATTAGGGACTTTGATTTAGGGGAAATATCCACAATAGAATTCAACAATATTAAAATGGCAAACACAATTTTAGATAATAAAAATTTTAGCTTATTTCACTCAAATATTAGGAGCATACATAAAAATTTCCGTAATTTTGAAGTTTTGTTGAGTGAGTTTGGCAATCCTTTTGATATAATAGTGCTCACAGAGACTTGGAATGTGAACAAGTTGGAACTATTTAGACTAGAAAATTATAATATGTATTATACTGACGGGAAATATAACCAAAATGACTAAAATATCCATGTAAAAACGAGATAATTGAAATCGCTGGTCTAAGATGCATTCATCTTGGGCTAAAAACAAAATCTAATTCAACTATAGGAATAGCTGCTGTATATAAGTGTCAAAATGTTCAAGACAATGATTTTATTTCTAGTCTTGATAACTACTTATGCACTGTTACTCTTCAAACCGAAATTCTAATAGGAGATTTCAACATTAATATTCTTGATAACTCGGTCGTAACCAACGAATATCTTAATACTCTATATGAACATGGGATATAAATCGGATATAAATAAATACACTAGAATAGAAAGACTCTCTCGAAGTTGTTTGGACCATTGCTTTGTCAAAACATCACACTTTCACCAAAACGATATTCTCCCTGCAATTCTAAATTCAAAAATAACAGACCACAATCCATTAATTATACAGCCGAACACTCCAAAGTACGATTTAGATACCAATACTAAGAAAGAATACATCAATGTTGCAAAGCTTAACCAATTATTACAATCTTCAAGTTTTGAAGATTTATACAGGGTGTTTCACAACTTCCAATCCACGAAATTTTAACCACATATGCACTGTTACGAAAGAAGTTGATTTCTAAAAAAAAAATGTAATAAAAGTCCTACAGAAATTAAGTTATAATTCTGAGTGTCAATAACAAAATGAAAAATAAATATCTGTATTTTGCGCTAATTGTTGCGATATCACAACACTCATTAATAATTTCTTGTAGCAAATGTTGTACCAATCCACTAAAGAAAACAAAATACTAGGAATTTTTTGTTTTTTCATATTGATAAGAACATGTAAATAATGTTTAATCTGTATCGTGAGTGATCTGAATGAACAACGGTCGATTTTTGTGAATTTAAAAAAAATATTTTGCGAGTTTATGTTTTTCGATATTTATTAAAAATGGCACATGTGTACAATAATGAGGAGTTAGTGGGTATTGTTTTAGCGTACGGAGAAGCAGGGCAAAATTCGCAAGCGGCTTCTCGTTTGTATGCAAATCGATTTCCGAATAGGCACATACCACATCCACAAACATTTACTTCAATTGTTTTACGTGCACGTGCTAGTGGAGATTTGCGCCCCAGACGTGGGGTGGATGGGGGTTGGGTTCGCCCACAACGCGTTTTAAACGCCGAAGAAGAAATTTTGCCTATTTTGGAAGAAAATCCAGGAATAAGTACAAGGAGGTTAGCCCAACAGGTACCCTTATCACGTCCAGACAGTCCAGGCATTGCTACCCACAGATTACCCCCTCAGAATAAGATTTTGTGAGTGGTTGTTGCAAAAAAATGCTCGAAATGCCCGTTTTACAGCTGATATTTTCGCCACCGATGAATCAATTTTTACTCGTAATGGTATAACTAATCTTCACAATACACACGTTTGGTCCTTTGAAAATCCTCACGCAATAGTCCAGACAAACTTCCAACATCGTTTTTCTTTAAACATGTGGGCAGGTATTGTCGATGAACTTCTAATTGGACCGTTCATACTGCCAGATCGGATGGATGGTCACCAGTATTTGGAATTTCTTCGGAATGATTTGCCGGTCCTTCTTGAAGATGTGCCATTGGCGGGCCGAGCAAGGATGTGGTTTCTGCACGATGGGGCACCTCCGCATTTTCGTTTAGAAGTTGGTAATTTTTTGAATGAGGTACAGCAGATACGCTGGATCAGTAGGGGTGGACCAATTACATGGCCTCCACGGTCTCCCGATCTAAATCCTCTGGACTTCTTTTTATGGGGATTCTTGAAAAACGAGGTATACCATACTCCAGTTCAGAATATTGAAGATCTGCGTGACCGAATCACAGTGGCTGCCGATAATTTGAGACTTGAAGCACAGCAGGAAGGAGGTGTATGTCAGTTAGTGCGCCGAAATTGGATTAGACGCGCCCAAGCTTGCATTGAAGCCAATGGAAACAATTTTGAACAGCTTTTATAAGTAAGTGAACTGGTAAACTGTATTATTTTATTATCTCGATTTCTGTACGACTTTTATTACATTTTTTTTTTGAGAAATCAACTTCTTTCGTAACAGTGCATATGTGGTTAAAATTGTGGCGAACATCTTTATCACCATTCTTAATAACGAAACGAACGTTCGAAGACTAGAAAAAACCCTGGATTACTCAGGGATTACTTAATTCGATCAAAAATAGAGACAAATTATATAAAGATTACATAAAAAACCAAAATGTGTAAAATTTTCAGAAATACAAAGTAGCAAGAAACAAGATATTAGATTTAAATAAAAAATTTAAAGAAAATTATTACAAAAAAGCTCTTTTAAAAAATAAAATAAACATTAAGAAAATTTGAAAAATATTTAATGATTTACAAATAAATCAACAAAGAAGTCAAAAAACACTATAATTGAAAACGACCCCTCCCTAGTCAGCAACATTTTCAACGATCATTACATCTCGATAGGTGAAAAAATGGCTGCTAAAATTAAAGATAACTTAAATCACGGTCAATGCCAGGATAATTTTATATCATATAAAAATGACACGTCCATTTTTCTTAGACCGGTAGATGAACCTGAAGTCAGGCATTTAAATCAATCCCTAAAAAATTATTCTTCCCCCGGCTTTGATAATATATATAGTAGTACATCAAAACACATATCTCCTTTTATAACAAAACCATTAACGTACATAATAAATCTAATTTTCACTAGCGGTATATGCCCAAACCCTTTTAAAGTCTCGAAGGTAAAACCAATTTTCAAGAAGGGCGACACTACTCAAGTTGAAAACTATAGACCTATCAGCCTAATATCAAATATTGCAAAGATATTCGAAAAAGCCCTTAAAACTAGGATAACAGATTTTTTGGAAAAAAATAAAATTATTTCAAAACATCAATTTGGTTTTCAACATAAATTATCAACTAACGACGCAATGGCAGAGCTGACAAAGAGAATATACAAAAATCTAGATGTAAGCAAATCATGTGCCGCGGTTTTCTTGGACTTGGCGAAAGCCTTCGACATGGTGGATCACGGGAAGTTGGTATACGTATAACTAGTTATTTATAAGGTCGCACGCAAATGGTACAAATCAAAGATTCTTTTAGCACCGTAAATTACATATGGCGTGCCACAGGGGACGGTATTAGGCCCGTTATTATTTAATATATACATCAACTCATTGCTAATCCAAAATTATTCAGGGGATATAATTTCGTTCGCGGAAGTAGAAACTAAAATAGAAGAAAATGTGCGTGATATTATAAAATGGCTAGATTACAATCTTTTAAGTGTAAATTTAACAAAAACAAAATATTTAGCATTCTCGAACAATGTCACGGGCTTGCCTACCAACGATCAAATAGGAATATATTTATCATTCAGAAAAAATACTTACTGGAGCATTGAGAGGGTCGATTATATTGACTATTTGGGAATACTTTTCGATAAACATTTAACATGGGACCACCAAATAAAACAACTAACTAAGAAGCTTAGATCATTGTTTTACCTTTTTAAACACATAAAATGTATTTCAGACATGGACAATTTACGGACTGTCTATTTTGCTCTTGTTCAATCGCTTCTGAATTACGGAATTATCGCATGGGGATGAAGCCTACACACATACATTGAGTACATTGAGAAAAAAAATAATTAAAATAATTTTTAATCTAGATATAAGATATCCCACTGAACAACTATTTAGGACGGTAAACCTACTTGACATCTATTATATATGTACTTAAAAATACGTCGCCCTCTATATGTGACCATAGTGTACAAAAAACCAACTGTAAATAACTGGTATCGAATACGCGCATACCTTTTAGAGTCAGTTAGAAATAAATGCTTGCTCATATTAGTGGTTTTTATTTCGGGATCCTAAAATCATATTATTTTAGGAATATTATTTACAAACAGAACATATTGGCGACGAGGAGTGATTTAAGTAACTCACGTGCATATTGTGTTATTTCGGAACTTTTAGTCTTACGTTAACGGAGGTGTTTTCGATTTTTTTTTGTAAATTCACTAGACATTTTAAACAAAAAAAAAAAAAATGCCAAACACGACTGCCGAGGAATCAGACGATCCGAAATTTATTGGTCTTCTCGGGACTCTTAATACTTTTGATCCGAAATATTCAAATTTTTTAGTTTTTAGTGAACGGCTAAAACAGTATTTTATTGCAAATAAAATTACTGATGTCCAACGGAAACGTGCAATTCTTTTAAATACATTGTCCGAAGAGTGCTATATTCTAATAAGAAGTTTATGTGTTCCGTTATTACCTGAAAACTTGAATTATGATGAGTTAATTACATTATTAACTAATCATTTTAGCCCAGTAAAATCATTTTTTGCCGAACGTATAAAGTTTTATAACAGTAGGAGGCTCCTAAACGAGAGTGTTTCGGAATGGGAGGCAAAAGTAAAAAAATTGGCTTCTAATTGTGGTTTCCAAACGGAATTATCAATGGTAATGCGTGATATTTTTGTCATCGGGATCAACGACGAAAAAATTCTGGACCGTTTAGTGGAAGAAGATGCTTGTAAAGCAAGTTTTCAACAGATTGTGAAGATTGCCTTATCCAAAGAGTCTGCTTTGCGTGAACAAAGTTCTAGAGAAAGTATGGGTGTTTTTGTCAAACAGGAGCCGGTAAATTTTTATCGACAACAATACCAAAAAACGGGATTTGGTTCAAGACAGCAATATCCATCAGGGACTTCTGGGTATAAACAGAAATTTCCTTCCTTTGGAAATGGTGGGTTACAGGAACGTAAATACCAGCATGGGGTAAGTGATGATAAAAAAAATCACCAACAGCATTCAGCAAATAAAAAGTGTACAGTTTGTGGTAGGGTTAACCATGTTTCTACACAGTGCGTTTATAAAAATTGCACATGTCATGCCTGCGTAATAAAGGGCCATTTGGCACCCCAGTGTAAAAAACGTTTTTCGCAAAATTTTATGACAGAGGACTCGAATAACACAAGTAATAATTTTATTTCTGATGAGTCAATATTTAATATACGAGATTTATATAATAGTTTTGATAATAATGGTAATGTTAAACCTACATATGTAAATTTATTAGTAGAAAAAATACCTTTAAATTTTGAGGCCGACTCCGGCTTTGCTCACTCAGCTATTTCGGAAAAATTATATCTCAGACATTTTAAGTCAAAAAAAATTAAATAAAAATGATTTAGCTCTTAAGGATTATATAGGTATAAGTTTTGAACCTTTAGGTTTTTTAGAATTAAGTATAGCCTATGAAAAGGAGCAATTTATTTTGAAAACATATGTTATAAAAATCGGAGGCCCTCCTTTGATTGGCAGGAATGGCGTGAATATGTTAAATTTAGGTATTTCTAAAATTAAATATGTTTCTAGTGAGGCAAATAAGCCTAAAATGTTTTCAAACGCAAAGAATAATAAAATCTCCGAATTATTACATAAATATCAAGAGATTTTCGACTCCAAAATTAGCACATTTAACAAATTTCATATTACGTTGCGACTTAAACAGGGATCTATTCCGAAATGTTTTAAACCAAGGCCAGTGCCCTTTGCGCCTAAGCCTAAAATCGAACTTGAGATAGAACGATTAATAAAAAATGGTGTTTTGGTGCCAACTGATTTTTCGGAATGGGCTACCCCAATTGTGCCAGTTTTGAAGCCCAATGGTACAATAAGGATCTGTGGTGATTTCAAGGTTACCTTGAACCCCTGCTTAGAGGTTCAACGTTACCCTTTGCCACGTATTGAATATTTATTTTCTCAACTTCAAGGGGGAGTCAAGTTTTCTAAAATTGACCTATCAGAGGCGTATCAACAAATTTTATTAAGCGAAGAATCTAGAAAACTTGTCACTTTTCCTATACTAGACTTCCTTATGGGGTGACTAGTGCTCCTTCTATATTTCAGAGTATTATGGAGCAAATGTTTGTAATTCCAGGGGTAGTTTGCTTCCTGGATGATATTCTGATTACAGGGGAAAATGACCAGGTGCATTTGGAGCGCCTGGAAAAGGTTTTTAAACGTTTGAAAGAATGTGGTCTTAAAATTAAACAGGAAAAATGTTGTTTATTTCAGGATTCAGTTCAATATTTAGGGCATAAAATAGATAGGGATGGTTTGCATACCTCCGAGGAACGAGTGCAAGCCATAAAAAAGGCTCCTATTCCTAAAAATATAACTGAATTAAAATCATTTCTCGGAATGATTAATTTTTATTGTAAATTTTTACCAAATGCTTCCAGCATTTTAAAACCCCTTTATAGTTTATTAAAAAAAGATGCCCAATGGCTCTGGAACATCGAATGTAATAATAGTTTTAATCAAGCAAAAAACTTATTGCTCTCAGCATCAGTTTTAGCACATTTTAATCCTGATGAGAAAATAAAATTAACTGTAGATGCCTCAAAATTTGCTCTTGGGGCTACTTTAAGCCATATTTATGACAATGGCTCAGAGAGGCCTATCGCTTTTGCTTCGCGCTTACTAAATAATGCTGAATTATCTTATTCTCAAATAGATAAAGAAGCAGCAGCAATTATTTTTGGTGTTAAGAAATTTTTTCAATATTTGTGTCACAAAAAATTCATTTTGTTTACAGATCATAAACCATTGTTATCGATTTTTGGAGAAAAGAAAGGAATCCCTATTTTTGCTGCAAACCGACTACAAAGATGGGCTCACATTTTGTCAAGTTTCGACTACGAAATAAAATACGTTAGCTCGGAAAAGAATGTTGCTGATTGTTTGTCTCGACTTCCAGTTAGGAATTTAACGGAAAATAAAAATAACATTCAGGACGAGTTTTTATACTTTAACCTAAATTCAAATATTTCTTATCTTAATTTCGTGGAGGAACAAAATATTCCAATAAATTTTGAACAAATAAAAAAATTTACTTTTAAAGATACATGCTAAGTAAAATTATATTTTATGTACAAAATGGATGGCCAAATAAATACCCAACGGAGGAATTCAAGCCATTTTTTTTCTAGAAAAAATGAACTAACTATTGAACAGAATTGCCTTATGTGGGGTTATCGTTTGGTTATACCGAAATATTTTCAGAATAAAATTTTAGAGGGATTACACAGCACGCACATGGGCGTAGTTAAAATGAAGGCATTGGCAAGGTCGTATTTTTGGTAGCCTTTAATTGATAGTCAAATAGAATATCTGTCAAAAAATTGCCGTGCATGTGCAATTTATGCTAGTAATCCCGCTAAAACATCTTTAGCTTTATGGGATTGGCCGAAAGAGCCTTGGACAAGACTTCATGCGGATTTTTTCGGACCAATATTTAATAGAAATTTTTTAGTTATTCAAGATGCGACAACAAAATGGATAGAGTGTCAGGAAGATTTGCAAGATTTGGGTTGCCTGTAGAAATATGCACTGATAACGCAAAAACTTTCACATCTGATGATTTTCAAAATTTTCTATCTAGTAGTGGTATAAAACATCTTACAGGTGCTCCCTACTATCCACAGACTAATGGTTTAGGTGAAAGTGCAGTCAAAATTATAAAAAATGCTATATTGAAAGCACGTTATGAAATACCTACTTGTGATATACATTTAATAATTAATCGTTTTTATCGTAATACACACTACTACGGGAGAAAAACCTTCAAAATTAATTTTTAACCGTAAAATAAGAACTAAGTTTGATTTATTGTTGCCCTGCACTAATACAGTTATAAAAAAGAAACACGATTATCAAAAGAAATATTATTATGCTAAAAACATTTCTTATTTCCAAATTAATGATAGGGTATGGGCTCGAGATTTTAGAGCAAATCAGCCGCGGTGGTGTGCTGGGATTGTTAACAAGGTTTTAGGAAAAAGAACATATGTAATTAAAACTGACAGCGGAATGCAATGGAAGCGTCATAAAAACCAACTTAAACGAAATTTTAATAATAAGGATAATATTAAGGAACAGTCCTTGGGACAGACAGACATTTCCATTATTCCGCAATCAGAACTAGACAATAGTTTAGAGTTACCCAATAAAGATAACTTAAACGATGTTGAAAATAGTGTTAGTGACAGTGCGGAATTAATTAGTGAACCAGTGGCGTCAAGAAGTCAAATAACTGATAAAATATTAAGACGACGCAGCAAATTAAAGCCACCAGACAGATTAATCGTTGGCCTAGAGTAAGAAATTGTATACATATAAGTATTCACACTATTTTAAGAGGAGAGATGTTATATATGTACTTTAAAATACGTCGCCCTCTATATGTGACCATAGTGTACAAAAAACCAACTGTAAATAACTGGTATCGAATACGCGCATACCTTTTAGAGTCAGTTAGAAATAAATGCTTGCTCATATTAGTGGTTTTTATTTCGGGATCCTAAAATCATATTATTTTAGGAATATTATTTACAAACAAAACAACATCAGAAATATTTTTCTCAAAACTTCAATCCTACATCTAAATAAAAATAATCATTTTACTTGTCCTGAATTTACGTACTATCGCACTAGATTTCAAAGAAATTATAATAGAATATTGCCTAAAGTGAACAAATCTATAGGAAAAAGAAGTTTTGAATATATAAGTTGCAAATTATTTAATCTGATTCCTCTAGATTTAAAAAACCTGATTCAATTGCCAAACCTCAAACGCAAGATTACGAAATGGATTATCGAAAATAGTCAACATATATGAATATATTTTTTGTACTGAGGTAAATTTTTTGTAAGTACTTAATAGGTTGGTTGTTTGTATTATTTGTGGGTATTGTTTATTTATATTGTTTTATGGTTAGGATTAACATTGGGATGCTTATAGAATGTAGCCAGACATGAATTTGTACAAATTAATAATGTTTTGGTAAGATTTAAATCAAGTAACTTCCACAATAGGCTGTGTTATTAAACTTATTTATGAAAATATGATAAAACAAATATGGTAACTGCCAATCCATATATTTATTGTTTTACCACTGTTTAAAATTATTTTGTAATTGTTTTGATGATATTACAAATAAATATATTTTTGATTTCATTTGATTGATTTAGGTTTAAACCAATTATGATAAATTAAGACATTCGTCTTTAACTCCCTAAACTACAGCTACCCCCACTTTTTATTTTTGAATGGCAAACTCCCGCAAAGCTCTTGAAAAACAGAATATACCGCATGTAACAAAAGTAAGGAAATGGGGTAATATCTCAGGTACCGCTGACCTGAATTTAATGAAAATACGTACACTTTGGTATAAAATCACGCCAGATCCAAGTTCCACATTACTTCCAAGTTTACTGTTTTTCTATTATAAAAGGATTTTTTTTTAATAAAACTACTTTACTTTTTTAAAATCTGCGTACAATTTTCAATACTTTTTATTAAGAGCACTTTTTATGAAAGTCAACAGTTTTTGCGAAAATAAGGGTCTAATATCCATAATAGAGAACTTGCATATTTTTTTTATTACATTAACGTATTCTCTTACATACAAAAAGTAAATATCTAAAATATATCGCCTTACAAATCAATACTTATTTTGTAATAAAGTTAAACGACAGCATTTGGCGCTGTCTAGGGTTTGACGTCACATCGAACCTGTATGGCAACGTCGCCAACGACCGGCAAAATTGCAATGTCAGCCGTCATGGTTAATGGCAGATGGCAGTTTTGTTTGTTTTAATTTTGTGATGTTGTGGTTTAATTTTTATGTTTATTTAAAAGAAAAGGGTGTATTATTAAACAAAATAAACTCGAGACTAATAAAACTGAAATCACAGAGCGCTGTCAATGTCGTCCATTAACCACAAAAAAGATAAATGTCGTCTTGATGGCGGCTTGACGAATGACGCCTGTTGTTGTTGAACGTTGCATCGTTGCCAGATTTCGCGTGTACATAATGACGTCACGTCACCTTTTTGTCGGGTGACGTAATTTGAATTTTGGGGGTTTTTTGATTACCTTTTGTCAGCCGAAGAGGCAACAAAATTTATTTTTTTTAGATATATGTTTAAATATCAAGTGGCCACGGTTCCCTATTCAATGTACTACCTTTTATAAAACACTTGCACGCAAAAGGTTATCCGATATGTTTGACATATCAGATACTGCCTATGAAAGGATATGGTTTCAGCAAGAGCGCGCTCCTCCGCATTTTGGTGTTAATGTTTGAACTTATTTCAATAAAATTTTTCCAAATCGATAAGACTGATCGACGGGATCAATTGAATGGCCAATCAGCCCAGATTTGACGCCGCTGGATTATTTCCTCCGGGGGTACCCAAAAGAAAGAGTTTACCAAAATACTCCGGATAACATTGACACTCTAAGATTGAATAGCCAAATAACCTAACAGCGGAAGCTATACGGAATTCTGTCGACGCTTTCTACTATCGCCTCGGAGCAGGTCAAGTAGAGGGGAGATCACTTCCAGCATTTGCTAGGTTGACAAAACATCTGGACAGTATTCATAAATTGATAGTAATATGACTTCATTTTAAAAAAATGCTGTAATTTTCATTAAAATAAAAATTGACATTTATCCATTAAAAACTTTATCCACGACGTAATTAGTCTTTTAATGATATTAGATGTATTGTTTTTTAAAAGCTTTTTAATGAAACAAAAATTGCTATTTAAAAATAAAAAGTGGGGATTAGGGGGATAAAAACGAATGCCTTAATTTATCATAAAAAGGTATGTTTAAACCTAAATCTGCGTTTTCACCATAACTTACTCATTAAAGAAATATTAATTTTATGCGTGACGTCAAGGTAACCTTGAATACCTAACAACCTCGTAAGAAAATTGAGTTTTTTTTTATTTTTACACTAGACAAAAGTTCCTGTAAAAGCAAAAATGGACATTAGCGATGTCGACATGTCAGATGGATATGTCATGTCACTGAGATCAGACATCCAGGGACGAAAGTATCGGGTGGGGGGAGGGGGGTTGAACTGATACCGAAATTATTGTAATGCAAAAGGTTTTTTTTTAGTTGTCAGTTTGGTTTTCTCCATTTCTTCTTTTTCAACGATTACTTTCCAGGAAAAAATCCCTATCACTACTATTAATATAGGCAGGCTGTTACAAATAGGGTTGATTTAATTTAAACATTACATTTTTGGGTAATTTTAAAATGTGTGCAAGAATTAAATCGTACCTCTCTGATCTATCCTAGGGTCCATCCTCTCATCAAATTTCTGTCCGTTGCTTGAAGCGGTGGAATTATGCTGTTGGTGGTGTTGCTGCACGTTGTTGGCTTGCGAGAAACCGCCATTGCTATTAGCTGCAAGGTAGTTGTTAGCTTGTGAATAGTTAGGGGCCGTGCTGTGTGTCGGGGAAGGATAAGGCTGACTTGAATTGGCATACGGAGGATTGTACTGAGCTCGGCTTAGAGGCTCCTTAGGGGGGATATCCTCGGAGGTTCCGGAGTAGATCTGTTGAGCGGGTTGTTGCCTGAGGTAGGGCTGTTGTTGCTGTTGGGACTGGGGCATATGCTGCTTAAAAAAATGTAAGTTGTACAATAAGGTAATAATAAAATGAGTTTTTTAGTGTAACAATTAATTATTAGGTTAGTCAAACTGAATTAGGTACTTAATTTTTTTTCAAATTTTAAGCAATAAATATTAAACAGCCAAAATTTCGCTTATTTTCTATATGCAATAACTAAAAATGTGTTTAAAGAATCAATATAATAGTTAAATGAGTTTTTTTTACGATCTGGTAAAACTTTAAAAATCGGTAAAATTATTTTTAGGTTAGTGTGTATCAGTTTATTACTGAATTATGTGCCTCTGAAGCTAACAAGTGTTAGTCCGCATTTCCTATAAAAGGATTCTTTCTGTTGTATACAGTGATACAAAATTTTTAGTTAAAACCATAAGTGTGTTTTTTTTATTCGATCTAAGTAAATCCAAATTACACTGCTGGTGTTATAAAAAGATTAAAAAAAATCACACACCGCTGATCCAAAGTTAAGATCTTTTCTAATAGTATTATATATTTTCTTTATTTTTACTTCCCTACAAAAAACGTAAAAAAAAATCACACACCGAATTTTTTTTCAGATCTACGTTTTAGTATTCAGACATACATGTTTCCTCAGTTGCATCTGATGGTCTGTTTGTTTGCGATTTTGCGGATTACATGGCGATATAATTAATAGAATGAACTACTTTTTTTAATTTACCCGAAAATTGGCAAAAAATATGTGTGATATGAATATGAATTGGCACAATTTTGGTACAAATCCAAGATGGCGGAACAAAATGGCGCCATCAAAAAATCAGTATAAAAAACTACTTCATCGATTGTCTACACAACAATGAAGTGATATATAAGGATGAACTGGTAGACATTTTAGTACGAATCCAAAATGGCAGCTTAATTAAATATTTAAAAAATCGGTCTGAAAAACTACTTATCCACAGTTCAAATTTTGCACAAAAATAAAGTGCTATATCGGGATGAACTGATTAAAAATATTTATATGAATCCAAGATGACGGAACAAAATGGCGGACTAATTAAATGTTTAAAAAAATCGGTATGAAAAAAACTACTTACTGGAGTGATTTTAAATTTTACAAAAAAAACAAGTGTTATTTATGGATAAACCGCTAAAATATCGATGAGGAGTCATTATGGTTGAACAAAATTACGGCCTAATAAAATGTGTTTAAAGAATCAATACCAAATATCTACTTATCCAGTTAAATTGAAGTTTTGCACAAAAATCAAGTGTGAAACAACGACGACCTGGTAAAATTTTGTCTTTAAAAAGTCGGTAAAATTCAATTTTCTAGATGCCACAAGTATAGTGTGTATTAGTTTATTATTTAAGGCAAGCTATGTGCCTCTGAAGCTAACAAGTGTTAGTCCGCATTTCCTATAAAAGGATTTTATTAATCTTTCTGTTGTATACAGTGATACAAAACTTTTAGTTAAAAAAAAGTGTGTTGGTTTTTTATTCGATCTAAGTAAATCCAAATTACACTGCTGGTGTTATAATTCATTTGAGATTTATTCTACTATCCAAGCGATATATAACTTTTTACTTGTACAACAGTAAATAACTTAAAGTGCTTTAGTGAAGTCCAGAGCAAGGAAAGGCCGTTGATAGTGAAGCTGATCCAAAGTAAGATCTTTTCTAATCGTATTATTGTGATTGTGGATGTATTTTTCATTATCATTTCAACTGATTATTTAAAATAATTTATTGTTGACAATTCAAGAAAATAATTTGTCAAAATTTAATTATTAATCTAAATAAATAAAGATAACACAGGCCTGCCTTTAGATACTTTATAATCGACAAATTCCACTTCACGATTTCTAGACCAATAAAATGTACTTCCTGGCGCAAGAATTTTTTTTCTCTTAACCGGGATCCTAAAATCTTAGGAAGATCTTTTGGAGTCCTAAATCTCTGACTAAGTCATTCAGTTCTAATTGAGAATATAGCTGCGGTTCTCTGATTGTTGACGTAGATGCTTCAAAAACTTCGAACCTATGTGTGTTATCTTACATATGTCACACAAACTGAATTACTTATCCCAGAAAACATCAAATATTTTTGGACATTTGTACGTAATTTAAGAAGGGACTCTAGTTGGCCCAATGTCTTGAGTTATTATGGTGAGGAAATTATTGGTTCAAACAACATCACAAATGCTTTTGGTACTCACTTTCAGTCTTGGCTATTCTCACCACCAGAATTTGGATTTCAGCAAGATTGATCCTATAAGTTTTTCGGGAAAATTACTATCAACGTATTGTTTTACCAAGGCAGAAATCTGTAATAAAATGAAGGGCCTTGGTCTCTCCAAGAAGGCTGGTCCAGATGGAATCCCCACTATTCTATTGGTAAGATATTGTCAGTCATTGTCTCAGCCTCTGTGTAAGTATAATCTTTCAGAGATCCTTCAACCTAGGTTCCTTTCCTGAAATTTGGAAGTTATCTACTCTCTTGTCAATATTTAAATCTGGTGATAACGGCGATATAAAGAATTATAGAGGTATTTCTTTACTTTCACACATACCAAAGCTATTTGAGGCAATTATCGCCGATGATATCTTTGAATCATTAAAACACTACATTACGAGTATGCAACATGGTTTCTATCGGGTCGCTTAACGACTACAAATCTTGCAATATTTCAGAATTACATGGCATCGGTTGAGGCTGGCCAACAGATGGATGTCATTTACATTGACATATCTAAGGCTTTTGACAGTGTTTGCCATCAGCTTCTATTATGGAAATTGCAGCAAATTGGTTTTTGTGGAAGCTATCTGGAGTGGATCAGATCATATTTGTTTAATCGTCGTCAGCAGGTCAACTCCTCTGGTTTTGCTTCCAGGAAGGTTGTTAATATTGGACCAATTTTATTTTTACACTTCATTAACGATATAGTGTCTTGTTTTAAAATGTCGAAATGTCTTTTCTATGCAGATGACTTAAAATTCTTTTCACCGGTTTCCTGTGAGTCTAATAATTGTTGCAGTCTAACATCTAAAGGCTCGTCAAATGGTGCCACACTAATTATCTGCATCTTAACATTTCTAAATGTAAAGAGCTTCATTTCAAAATTAAACTTTTACTCTGCATATTGATAAGGGTTATTAAACCAATTGGGTGTCTTTATAACTCATTGGTTAGGAGCGTTTTGGAATACTGTTCTGCAATATGAAGTCATTCATATTGGTGTCATATTGACAGAATCGAAAAAGTACAAAATAGATTCGCAAAATACCTCTTATATAAATTTAATTTTCCATATCAAGGTCTGACATATAATACAAGAGCTCTTCCTTGTGGCCTGCAAACCCTAGAGTTTTGAAGAAAGAAGGCACTTCTTATTTTTCTACACAAATTGGTAAATGGAGGGATTGACTGTGAAATATTGCTGGTGTCGATCTCGATTTTGGTTCCTATTAGGAAAACGACACAATCTCAACTATTTTTAGAAAGATACTACCGTTCAAATTATGGACTTAGCGCATTTGTTGACCGGCTAGTATGCAACTACAATCTTCACTTCACGTCACTTCCCGGAGTATGACATTTTTAAGCTCAGCACTTCGCAGCTAAAAAGGCAGTTAAGCGGATTGGTTTTGTGATATTTATGTATTATGTAACTTTTGGAACTGAAATCGTTTTATCATTGTATATCCTTTCTTTGCACTACAGAATGTTTAGCATTCTTATATTTTTATATTTAAAGAAAAATGTTAGAGTCTGTATCTGTTGAAGATTCGGATTCGACATTAGACCGCAATACTTTCGGTTGAATAGGTACAGGTATATCAACATCATGTGTAACAGTTCGTATTGCTGACGGAAGATTGGGATAGTTAATATACTTTAGAGATTTTGTGTTATGATCTTTAATATCACAAAGATGAAAATAGTAGTCGTCGGTGTGAATTCTAGGTTCTCTCCAGACCATAAGGATAAAGCTTTTCTTGTTCCCTTAAACCAATGTCTCAAGGCGTCTTCCTGAATCTTACAGATAACACGTGGTGGCCAAAGTGTATCTTGATTTCAGCAGCAGTTTCATTTTAAACTAAGCAAAATATGCATTTTTTTACAAAATTAGTAATGTTTCTTTTAAACTTTTTCACTATGAACTCGGGGATTCCTAAACTGTGTCTAGTTATTGCTGGTCAATCCTCCAATAAATGTCCAATTTAAAACGAGGTTTTAAAGCATGTCTCAACGTTTAGAACAATAATAATATAATAATATAACTTGATATTGGTTTACAAAAAAAAATTACGTGACAGAAACAAAAATGGGTTAATAAAAGTAAAAAAAAATTAAAGAACTAATTAAGCGAAAAAATTAAAATAACTTGATTATGAATTTAATGGAGGCCTGTGTATTAAATTGGTCAAAATTAGAAAATAAATTATAAAGCACTTGTTTTCACTTTTATAGGTCGTATCAAAGATTAAATAATCATGTACGCCCCACAAAAGAAAAACAAAAAATCTTGAAAACATCCCAAGACAAACGTTAAGCAAATAGACTAGTAATAGTATATATATTAAATATTGAATTTTAATGAAAAATCTCATAAGCACACTGTACTGATACAGGACTTAATACGACTTACTCCATAATACTGTTGTTGTCCCGGTCCTCCGACATTGGGGTAGCTGCCCGTGAGTCGGCTGCCGTCCTCCTGTTGCAGCCTCTGCATCGAGGGAGGATTTTTCAAGTTCGGTATCGATTGGTGCAAGTTGGGTCGGTTAAAATTCGGTTGCGTCTGGTTGGCGGGGTAGTAGGCCGAAGAGGGACGTTGCGTGTTCGGGGGAGACGTGATGGACGACTGGAGCGAGTTCTGGGAGGAACGGAGGGCGGAAGTTCTGAAAAGTACGGTGAGTAAATATACATGTCTATAGGAATTCCACAATTTATATAAATGTTTGTTAATTTTTTAATTGTGGTCTCTTGCTAGTTGAGCAGTCTACTCACCTGTCACCGAGTTGTTGAGGACTTGGAACCTTATTCCTATAAACGCTAAGATTCTGGTAGAAACCACCATCCTGCTGATTCAAATTGTGGGTCGAGCGACTTCTTAGGGCGGCTGGACCTACGTGGCCGTTTTGGGAACTACTTGGCACGCTGTTCGCGTTTATACTGTTATTCGATGACGTTCTACTATATCTAGAAAATTGAATCAAACTAATTTTTCGATTTTTATAATTTAAAATAATCCGGATTGTGGATATGAAATAAAATTTATAATTAATATTAAAATCTACTGGGTGTTACATTCTAAACTTTAATTGAGCTTTCTGCAACCGACCGTTAACGTTTTGCCAACTAACGTCTAAACGGTTCAAAATAACTGGTTAAAGTAAGAAACCAAGAAGTTTGAAAACAAAACGAGGAATCTGATTTTCTAGATAAAAACAGCCAATGAAGTCGCAGTAAAAATTTAGGGGGGGGGGGGGGTAAAAAGGGTCGCGACTAGAGAAAAAAATTGTAGACTTTTCGTAGAGATTGCTTAATGTTTGTGAATGTAACACACATACATGTTTATATGAACTTTTAGTCCCAAAACAGGGCAACAAATTACGTCTTTCTAGTATTGAAATAGTTCTAAGGATCGAAATAACGATCGTTATGAGACTAGTCTTGAATATTATCAGTCAAGGTGTCAGATCTATTATAACTTACGCAATAGATAATTCATTTAAATAGGACGCGTTGAAAAGGTCCAGAGACATCAATGTTCGCCGAAACTATATTATTTCGTGGGGTAACTTTCGACTCGCGAACGGGAACGAGACGCGGCGTTGCCAATCACTGAATATTAAAGAGATCTTTTAGCTAAAAGAGAAATATTGAATTTGACTGATAATATTTGGGGCTCAAATTTGATACAAGTTAGCTTGAGATAAAGTTTCTAGGAGTAACTTTTTCTCTTTAAGGGAGAACTGCATGCAAAAAGTGAAAAACCAGCGACAAGGTCTAGTCGAGCTGAAAGTAAGACGAAAAGGTACCTATGCATTAAAAAAAACTTCCTGCACGTCCGACCTCAAAAAAATGTGTTATGTATAGGTAATTTAAATTACATTTCGGTTAAAAATGGGTTCAAGCGCTGCAGAAATACAAAGACATGAGTACGATTTACCATTTCAAATTTTGCAGTTACGTAGACAAAGGATCAATATAAGGCGGTAAAGAGCCATTTTGTGGAAAAAAAAATTATATGCGAAGGCATGTGCGTCAAAAAAAAGTCAAAAAATGGTCGAAAATGGACAAATCTACTTTTATTTTATAACTCTAGATTTAATTTTTTCATAAAAATTCGCATTTAGCGCCCAACTATACATATTTCCCTATTAAAATCACATTGAAGCTAATACACATCTCTTATAGTTTTAACATAATATTGCAGCGGCGGAAGGCTTGCAAATGATCCATATTACTGCGTGCAGTTCCCCCTTAATAGAAAAGAAACTTATTTCTACAAAAACCTGAGTAACTAAATTAAAGAAACATCGCTAAATATAATTTTAATCAAAAAGCAGTTTTAAACCTTTTAACTTATACAGGATGAGGAACATTTTTTGCTTTTTCAGATACTTGTATGTACGGGGTGAGTTATTATATTATGACATCCACCTACAGGGTTATTTATTAATAAAGATAGAGATAAAGTGTAAGGTAAGCAATACGTCTTTTTTTTAATGGAATACCCTGTATATCGTTTATTTTTATGAAAGACCATTCTCTACTGATTTCAAAAATATATAATTCGCAAGGCGTTCATTAATTATTTTAGTTTAGCTGCAACATTATTTGTCATATAAGTCTTAAGATAATATTATAATATAATGCAAAACTTGTTACAGTTAAACCAGAATAATTGAAAAACGGGTTACACCAAAGTAGTCAAACTATATAAACTGGCCCACAAAAAAAGTGGCGAGCCTAAAATTTGTATCAATTTCAACCCTTAATAATTTTTGAATAGATTATTAGATTCTGTTAATTTTTTTTGCAATTTATTTCGATACCTTTTCATAATGATTTTGTGACATAAATTTAAAATTCGGAATAATACTGGATAATATGCAGGGTCAAACGCAAACTATAGAATGACCTAGCTTAAATATCACTATCGACTATGAGTCATTTTGTTGCCTGTTTCTTTAGAATCATTTTGTTTTTTAAATGATCGTTTTATCTTTTTTTTTTAAAGAAAGTGCAACCCTATATGTAAAGTGCTGTTTTTACTAAATAAAAACATAAAAAGACTGTGTATCTATAGACAACATTTATTTTAAGCAATATTATATATTAATAATTAAATTTTATAAACAGGAACTTAAATTAATAACGAGTGTTTTCCTCTATGGCCCTTATTACACTTTGTAAACGCCTTGGCATGCTTTCAATCAGTCGTGCAATTGAATTTTGGGAGATGTGATCCCTTCTTGAACCAGTGCTTCTCTAAGTTCCTCTAAATTGGCGGGTACATGTGGACGACTACGAACACGCTTGCCAAGCCGATCCCAAATATGCTCAATAGGATTTAAATCCAGGCTCCTAGCTGGTCGTGGCAAAAGATGTATGCCCACTTCATCCAAATATTGCCTCGCAATACGAGCAGTGTGAGGTCGGGCATTATCATGCATAAAAAGGAACTCCTGTCCTATGAAATGAGCAAACGGTACGACGTGTTCAGCCAGTACATCAATATCCAAGCCCATACCATCACAGAAACACCTCCAAAAGGTTGCTTTTCTACAAACATACCCTCAGCGTATCTTTGGCCTTCCTACCTCCAAACTCGTTGACGTCCATCGGAAGAATTTCTCATTAACGTTAGATTTTTTTCACGTGCAAAATTAAGTCGAGATAAACGATGGTCTGGTAGCAATCTTGGACCATTTGTGTTGATCCTCGCTCTTTAGAGACTGTCTCATCAAATACATTTTTATAATGAATGTCTCTTTACAATTATAGAGTACTTGTTTAAGGATTATAAGGAATTTATTAGGGAAAGCAAGCACTGTACGGAGAACTGACTGGCACCTTGACAATTGTATATCAGCTGGTTATTGATTTTTCCACTTTGCCTTATTACCCTGTTAACGTTTATATGAGTATAGGAGATTTTTATTTTGAACTATTTTAATTTATTAAAAACTGTTACCTCTAACATATAATAATAAATAAAAGTAAAGTTATGATATCGTTCACAAATCGTTCCAACTCAGGTTTAATTATCGTTTAGGGAACTGTGCAAGCCAAATTCTAATAACCGTTCTAGAACAGTATAAATGTGTGTGTTTGACACTAAAAATGACGATATGATGTCATTGTGTCAGAAAAAGTAAAAATAACTTTTTTTTTTATACTCAAAAAAAGAAAGAATATGAACATCAAAAAACAAAATGTTGCTAAAGAAAACAACAAAGACTCGGAAAATTTAAGCCATGGCGTTTACTTTGATCCCTAGCGATTTTTTTTAATAAATGAATAAGTCACAAGGTTTTTTATTAAAAATCATTTGATCACAATCATGAATTCAATCAGATGATTTAAATCATCTCAACCCTATACATATTTATTTACTTTTTAATAAAAACAATAATGTTGCAAGCTATAACGTTAATATATTTTTATTCCACGTTACACCAACGTCATGACGCGAATGCTATGATCCCTGTTTGGAACTGCAAAACAAATTCCAGACTGAGATCATAATATCATCAAATTTTTTCACTATACTAAATAATTTACAGCAATGCAGTTTACTTACCCATCGGCTAAGAAATTATTGGGCTGACTTCCGGAGGCCCTGGGTTGCTCCTGGGTCGGTGAATGGATTTGGTGCAGGGCGGGAACAGATTTGGAAGAGGGAATGGTGCGTTCTGAGTCGACTCGGGAAGGCAGATCGCGTTCAGACATTCGTCTGGGGCCTAAACAAAGAGATACTTACAAATAAAACTGAGAATACCTATTAACTATTAAATCAACAAATTACTTATTACGAGAAGAAGCATTTCTGAAACACCTTGATATACCCGGGCTGCGGCTGTACCCAACAGTGGCGCCACCAAGTTAAAAAATATTAAGCAGTAAAGGTTTTGTTATTAGTAGATGCCAAAAGCTTCGTCTTCCGTAGTTTGACCTGGGGCTGTCAAAATTATCAAACAGATTTTCATATCATTTTCAGTTTTTCGTCTATTGACTTGAAATTCAAATACCAATTTAAAATTTTCACAACACTTAGCTCTCTGTGGTCTTCTGAACACTATTTGAAAAGGGGCGGAATCGAAGTTTGGGAAGTTTTTTTTAATTTTTGAAACTCTTTTGACTTATTGAACGCCCTCTGATATATATATATATATATATATATATATATATATATATATATATATATATATATATATATATATATATATATATATATATATATATATATATATATATATATATATATATATATATATATATATATATATATATATATATATATATATATATATATATATATATATATATATATATATATATATATATATATATATATATATATATATATATATATATATATATATATATATATATATATATATATATATATATATATATATATATATATATATATATATATATATATATATATATATATATATATATATATATATATATATATTTATTTATATATATATATATATATATATATATATATATATATAGGGTGATTCATGAGGAAATGTCAATACTTCAGGTACATATTCAGGCCTTAGTTCTCGAGATACAGCGTGTTAAAGTTTTTATTCAGTTTTCCTATTTTTTAAATAAAATCTATGATAATGTAAATAATGGAATGAAAATTGATATACGGGGGTTTTTTGGTATGACAAATTCGAATCTAATATTAGTATGGCTCTTACTTGTAGGGGACGCCACCTACATGTCTTTCTACTCTTTCGAACAATCACAACTTTTTGGTACAGTCTTGTATTACATTTTTGAGTAAAACAAATTATTCCCTTGCCATTTCTACGTCAAAAAGGTATACCTGTTAAAAGTGGATACGAGCAACCGTTTTCGAGATATTTGGATTTAAAACAATTTCGGCGCATGTAATTTTTTATCGCAAAATTTTAAAAGTTTGTTATTTTGTCCAAATTTAAACACATCTTGGCACAAAAGCTTTGTAATGAAAGACTAACACATTTTTTTGAGGTGTGTATTCAGTGCTTCAGACATAAACTAAACAAAAGGTATTTAATTTTTATTAAAATTGTTATTATTAAGTTGTTTTTAATAAAATCTAGGTTACGTTTTATAATTTTCAAAAATTCCACCATTTGCTTCTAAGCACAGGTCAGCTCTATGGTGTATAGCTCGGGTTGCTCTGTGGATACATTCGGGCGCATTTCTTAGTGTTTGTGCTGCGTTTGTTATCCGATCCAATAATGCTTCTCTTGTATTTACTTTAGTGGAATATACCAGTGATTTGAACCATCCCCAAAGACAATAATCCAAAGGATTAAGGTCTGGCGATCTAGGTGACCAATTAAACGGACCTCCCCGACCAATCCATCGGTTTGGAAAGTTTTGGTTTAAAAAATTTCTTACAAGTAAACTGTAGTGTGCAGGGGCTCCATCATGCTGAAAATAAATGTTTTGTCTTACATTAAGGGGAACATTTTCTAATAGATTTCGCAAGTGATTTTCAAGAAAGTTTAACTATTTTTCTCCTGTAAGACTACCGTCGATTATAAATGGACCAATTAAATGACCATTTAACATTCCACACCACACATTAATGCTAAATTTATGTTGGAAATTATGTACTACTGTAGCGTGAGGATTTTCATAGGACCACCGGTGTTCATTGTGAAGATTATCTATACCATCACGTGTGAACTGTGCTTCATCAGTGAACAAAACATACCTATACAACCTTCGATCTTCATTAATCCAGTTACAGAATTGCATTCTCAACTAAAAATCACCCTCCTGCAAATGTTGAACCCGTTGTAAATGAAATGGGTATAAACAATTAATGTGAACATTTCTTCAAGCAGACGATTGTGTAATTTGATAAGTATCTGCAATCCGCCTAGTGCTTATGTTTGGATCATTTTCGACGGCATTGAGTATAACCACTTCTACTTCAACGTTGGGTCCCGTTTCCCTTTCAGATACAATTTTCGCACTTGGAAACATCCCAGATTCTCCAGCAGTAGTGAAAACTTGTTGAAAAACTCTTCTATCTGGCACCCTTCTATCTGGAAAATGACGCTGGTACTCCGCGACTGCTTGAATTGCGACCCCATTCCAGAAGCCATAGACGAATATCATATCTGCATATTCACGATGCGAGAATATCACAGGCATAATGACGTATTTAGATCTAAAGTTTCTTAAATGATTATTGTCAGATAATAAAAGTTATGAACAGAAATTGACAGTGACAAAATTTGATCTTATTATTAACTGACATTACTATTGCTAAGTAACAGGAAAAACGATGAGAACACCAACCAGCAGTTGTTTTGTCAGGCAAAGCACACTTCTATTTTTTTACAATATATGCATACTTTATGTGAATTTGATAAAAAAATCACATGAGCCGAAACTGTTTTAAATCCAAATATCTCGAAAACGGTTGCTCGTATCCACTTTTAACAGGTATACCTTTTTGACGTAGAAATGGCAAGGGAATAATTTGTTTTGCTCAAAAATGTAATACAAGACTGTACCAAAAAGTTGTGATTGTTCGAAGAAGTAGAAAAACATGTAGGTGGCGCCCCCTACAAGTAAGAGCAATACTAATATTAGATTCGAATTTGTCATACCAAAAAACCCCCGTATATCAATTTTCACTCCATTATTTACATTATCATAGATTTTATTTAAAAAATAGGAAAACTAAATAAAAACTTTAACACCCTGTATCTCGAGAACTAAGGCCTTGCGGACACTTATTTATATAGATTTTTATGTTTATTTTTTGGTCCTGAATATTATATAGATTTTTACCCTGTATATATACATACATATATATATATATATATATATATATATATATATATATATATATATATATATATATATATACAGTGTGTATCAGCCAAATGGAATAAATGATAATAAATAAATGGGGGCGTGTTCGGAAAAACGCTTGGACCCGTCGATTGGTATTTTTAGTTGCTCATTTTCTCCAATAAAAACTTTTTATACAGGGTGTGTCTGTAACAGTGGTCAATGCCAACTTTCTTATTTCAAATGCAACACCCCGGATGTTATTTAATTTTTGGATTCTTTAGGAGATTCTAAACATATTTTATGTTCAATGTCCTATACCTATCTTCAACTATTTCGGCAATATTAAGTGTTTTCAAATTTATTGCAAAAATTAAGATTAAAAAAATAAAATTATTTATTTCTTCATAATGTATAAACAAAAGTAAAAA
This sequence comes from Kuschelorhynchus macadamiae, assembly GCA_030620095.1. Taxonomy (NCBI): domain Eukaryota; kingdom Metazoa; phylum Arthropoda; class Insecta; order Coleoptera; family Curculionidae; genus Kuschelorhynchus; species Kuschelorhynchus macadamiae. Next base: position 631,491 of record JAUTXW010005459.1, read on the forward strand.
GTTAATTTAGGAACTGTTGAATATGCTCGCCGCGAACGTCTTGGCAAATTCCTAATCTTAAATAGAAATTTCTTCTAACGTTATTTAGCATCTCAGGCGTGACCGATCTAATCGCAAGCGTTATTCGTCTTCTTAAGTCAGCTAAGTCGAGGGGTTTAGTTTTGTATACAACATTTTTAATATGTCCCCATAAGAAAAAGTCTAATGGCGTCAGATCAGAGGATCGCGCTGGCCATTCTATCGATCCTCGTCTCTCTATCCACCGATTTGGAAATATTCCGTTGAGGTACTGCCGGACATTAATTTGGTAATGGGGCGGTGCTCCATCTTGCTGAAACCATATCATATTCGCTGGAACTTGTGGGTTTGCTGGATCCGGATACAAATTTCTCAAAGTTGGCACGACATTATTTTGGAGCAGTGCTAAATAATTATCGCCATTCAAATTGCCGTCAATGAAAAAGGGGCCTATGATATGATCCCTAACAATTCCTGCCCAAACATTAACCTTTACAGGATATTGAGTATGTTCTTCGCTGATCCAGTGAGAATTTTCCCTAGACCAATAGCGGCAATTTTGACGATTTACATGACCGTGAAGTGTAAAGGTGCACTCATCCAAAAACAAAACATGTTCTAATTGAATAACATTGTTATCTAACATAGCCATCATTTGTTCACAAAAATAAGTTCTCCTATCATAATCGTCTTCCATAAGCTCCTGAGTTGGTATCACTTTATAGGGATGCATTTTATTTTCTTTTAATGTTCGAATAATCGACGAATGGCTAATATCGAACATTGCGGCGGCTTGTCGATATATGAAATATGTGGGTTTTCCTCAAACTCAAGCATAATATCCAATTTAGTATCATCATTTATTGAATTGGCAGCTGCTTTTTTTATCTGCCTCACATGTCCAAGCTCGCGAAACTGCTTTTCTATTTTACTAATTGTCCCTTGGGATATATGCGGCAAATTTGGAAATTTTTCATGAAATAAGCGAGCAACTTCCACTTGTGTTCGTGTATTATCTCCATAACCAATCATTTGTAGAATTGTTATTTTATGCATTTCTGTTAAATGAACCATTTTTCTGATATTAGGTATTATGCAGTTAACGAAATTCAAAAGACTATGACACTGACACTGACAACTACTGTCTTGCAAAGAGAAAGGCCAGGCATTTTACACAAAAGTAAACAAAACTTAAAAGTAAACAAAACTGGCTCTTTTTGGTCCATATCAATAAAAAGGAACGCTAAAATGGTTTTTGCTTAGATTCTTAATATGAAGACCTAAATGGTAAATGAGTATTGAGTGTGTTGTAGCGAATTTTTGTAATCAAATAAATAGTTCAGTAACCAGAGGCACTTTCATGAATAATAATAAATTCGAAATAAATAAAATAAAAATAAATTTGAAAACACTTAATATTGCCGAAATAGTTGAAGATAGGTATAGGACATTGAACATAAAATATATTTAGAATCTCCTAAAGAATCCAAAAATTAAATAATATCCGGGGTGTTGCATTTAAAATAAGAAAGTTGGCATTGACCACTGTTACAGGACACACCCTGTATAAAAAGTTTTTATTGGAGAAAATGAGCAACTAAAAATACCAATCGACGGGTCCAAGCGTTTTTCCGAACACGCCCCCATTCGAAAACAAACATTTCAAGAGAAAAATGATTACAATTTTATGTTGTTTATAAGGTTATCAAAATGTATCAGAAATGATCATTATCATAATTAAGAAATGCTACATTATATATATATGTACACTAAAAAATATGTGCTGAAAATCAAAATAAAATATGTATATACAAAATAATAACTCTAAAGCATTGGGTAGCAAGAATCTCTAAAAATATTGCCGTAACATAAAATATAAAGAGCAAGCTATCAAAAGCGCTAGAAAACTCAACTGACCAAGAAACTTTACAGCCTTTAACTAATAATAAAATCGACACCGAATTAATAAGAATGTCTAAACTTGATAAACAATAGTTTATGTTGAAACGTTTTCTTAGACTTGCATCATCTTAATATTGATTTCCTTTTGTCTCAACGTTTCGATTAAAGATCATCAGTATTATGATAGCACAAATCCAAGATATCGTCTCATCTAAAGTTTTAGTAAGCTCCAATAAAGTTCTTTGCTCAGAAATTAAAAGAAAAAAGAAAGTGCGCCAGACAGAATCGTAATCTTACGATTAACAAGGCAAGCAGGGCCAGAGAGGAGGGGAGAAAAACCGACTGCTAACCTAGCAGAAGCTTGATGATGTTGCTGGCCACCGAAACTAATGTCCTGTCGACGCACGACCAAGAAGGGATCTACGTTGTTCTCCTTGACCGCTTGACAATTAACGCAATATCTGGAACTTTCCGGCATAGTGTTCTGTTTAAATAACGACCTAAACGGAGTTTTTGGTCCGTACAACGGATTCGAATTGAATTTGCCGTTTGCGGTACTACCGAGGGAATACTGTTTGGCAAAACCTGGCCTTTGCAGGGGCATAGAAACGATTTTCTCTCTCAAAATCGTATGTTCGTCGGTTCCCGAATTACAACCGTCACACACGGAGTCGAAGCTGTCTTGAAACTCATCCAGTTCACTTTCAAAACTATTGGGTATTTCTTGGTTGTTCTTTTCAGCGAAGCATACTTTCTGGTACGATTTCTGGGCCTTACAGGGGCTAGAAGACGAGCTTCCGTCCAAGTTGGCAGAATGCTTATCAGAAACACACTCCAGTATGTTTTCCTCGCTAATACATGCGCAGCTCTTCGTTTTTCTAGCTTTCTTCGGGGAATCCGAAGAGTTCTTCAAAACGGGACAGTTCTTCTTGGCGTACTTGCAACACTTTTTCACTTGCTTTTTGGGCTTGATATCCGAACAACTCTTCCAAGCTTTAGGCACGCATTTCTTCCTAAAAACTATAACTTTAGGACTCTTAGGCCTCTGTCCGTTTTCAGTATTCTTCAGTCTTTGTGTTCTGAAACTCCCTTTACGGGAAACTATATAGGATTCGGGGAATTTTCTCGGCTTGCGCATTTGAGTCAACCTCTCCAAACTATCACAGCGGATCAGGTCACTGTTTATGGGCTTGTTCGTTTGTATAATTTCACTGTAACGTCTAGAATCGAAACTACTTTTTTGGTTTCCGTCCATACGGAGATTGGCTATGCTGTTCATGCTGTCGTTGTATTTATTCTCTTTAAGAGAGTCGTTGGATGTTTTAACATTATCTCCTAAACTACTGAAATCCTCCAACCGTTCCCTGCTGTTCTTCAATATGCTTTTAAGTTTTACCGGTTTGCTCTTCTCGGTGTCAGTCAAGTCTTCGTTGGATGTATAATTGGTCCCGTTTTTAAGCATAAAATCTACATTGAAAATACAGTTTCTATATTGGCATTTGTGCAGAAAGTCATCTTCCAGGACAGTAGACGACACCTTGGAGTCCGAGCTGTACCTGCCTAAAACTATAGTTGCGTCTTGTCTTTGGCGTTGATTTTGGCGACTCTTGGGGGACAAATCGGGTTCCGACGCAAACTTTCCCCCGAATTTCTTTAAATTGTCAGTAATATCATCATCCCTAGCGATACTATCGATATTATCGATGCTCTTGGCTTTATACAGGTTCATGTTGAATTCGCTCTTGGATTCTGAGCCGTTCAGGCTCCAATCGTGTAGAAGTTTCAAAATTTCCAGCCTCTCGTACTCAGTCAGTTTATCGTTGAGGTTCTCCTCACTCACACTTTTACTTCGACTAGTGACGACGAACTTTTTGCGGTTCAAGGCCGGTTCGCTGGTTGCCTTATTTTCCTTCTCTAAATCCTTGGCGTGCCGAATTTCAAACGGACTCTTCCAGTGCTTTAGAGGAGTATCAGGATCGATCTGGCTCAAATCCAAGTTAGATTCATAGACACAGCTGTTGATCGAGGACGTGGAGCTGGAAAGATCGACTAAAGACGTAGAAGTGGCTTTTTGACGAGACAGTTTCCTAGTTCCTATACTCAAAAACTTGTCGGTGTCGCTTATAGAGCTTATATCGACGCAGCTCCTGTTCACGTCTATCGAAAAGCTTTTGCTTTGGGCGAATTCTTGAGCCTTCGTCTTGGGCTTGACGTATTCCTCGACCTTTTGCAACTTCATGTTCTGACCGGTTTCGTCATAGGTCAGGGTGACGTTTTTAGGCTTCGGTTCACTGAAATCGGTCACCTGAAGATTGAACACCGGCTCGTCAGTTTGTATCTCGATCCTGGGGATGACGAATTTACGTTTTTCCGTTTTGAAGAGGCTATCGTCCGAACTGAAAAACACGTTGTTTTTCGGCTTGGAAATGGGGGGAGTGTATATCGTTTTACTTGAATTCGAGTAAAGTGATTCGTTCGATCCAAGAGGACTCCGGTGGTTGTAGTAATGGTATTGGTCGTAGTAATTATGATCCTGAATACTGGCTGCATGTAATTAAAAGAGAAATACTAGCGTTAAAGGCAATACTTACGTTTGTGTAATAAATATTCAATTCTAGCTTACAATAGGTATCTATATGCATCATTTGTTATTTAATAGCTTAACTTTAAATTAAAATACCTTTAACTAAAGAATACCATAAATACGAGTTTAAGCAGAATAATTATTTGAACAAATATATATCGTTTTCGGAAAAACCCCCGTATTCACAAAAAGGGTTTAAGAGTTAGACCAGGTCTAGTTGCCATGGTACTTACAAACAAACAAACAAACAAAAGTATGCTTTATTGCCGCAGAAAAATTTTACAATTTTATGGACAAAGCAAAATATACCTAAAAATAAGACATTCAAAACATTATCGAAAATAATTTCGACAGGTCAGTGCTTTTTTTTTTAAAATGTAAATTATCAATTTACCAAATCGTAAAACACACGTTAGAATATAACATATACAGTAAATGAATCATGATAACCTTATAAAAGTAAACAAACACACATGTACGAGGTGAATAATTTCGATGACATTGAAATCAAAAAACTATGCGACCTTAAACTTTATGTTATTATAGTTATACAAATAATTGTGATGTTAAACAGAAGGTATATTGAACTAGTGTAGAATGTAGTATACAAAAAGAATTAAATTGTTTTTAATCCAATACCTAACAAAAATAATTAAGTTTTAAGTGAATGTTACAGTTCTTTTCCCTATATAATGATTTACAAAATTCAATGCTACGAGTTAGGACATGACTCTCAAAAGATTTAAGTAAACAAGCGAATTTAGTGACAATTTAAAGAGACTTACTCACTGAAAAAAAAATCATTAACGCTGTAAAATGGTCTCTCAATGAGGTATGCTTTGGTGTTTTTTCGAAATTGTGCAAGCATAGGGATAGATTTTAAATGTACTGGCAGATTGTTGTAAAGTTTTATGGCGTTGTAAATAATTGATTTTTTTATTAATTCTGTGGAAGGAATGGGAAGATAAATATCATGCCTAGAGATTCTGGTAGGGTATACATGTTGTGGCCTTTCTGGGAGGGTGTTTATATGTTTTCTCAGCAAACATACCGTTTCCAAAATAAATAATGCAGGAAGTGTTAATATTTCATGTTTTTTGAAATAGTATTGGCAGTGAGCTCTATTATTTAGACCAAACAAATAACGAATGGCTCTCTTTTGAAGCATAAAAATGCTACGAAATTGCTCGGAGGTACAGCAGCCCCAAAAGGGAAGGCCATAGCGGAGGTGGGATTCAAATAAAGAGAAATAAGTAATGGCAGAAGGAACGTCTAGTTCTTTTGAAACTGATCGAATGGCGAAGCAGGCGGTAGAAAGTTTTTTAGTTAAGGTGTCAATATGATTAGACCATTTTAGGTTGTTATTTATATTTAAACCCAGGAATTTAACCGACTCTACGTATTCAATATTGCTGTTATGTACCTGAAGTGGTTGTAAAGTTCCCTTATAAGATAACGCCACCGTTTTATCGACGTTAAAACAAAGCATACTGGAATCGGACCAAGCCTTAATTATAACCTAGTCTTTGGAGATACTAGAGTGTAAAGACGTTGTATCAAAATCACTCCATGTTATGCTTGTGTCATCAGCAAAAGGGAGATTCTTCCATTAATTTTAAGGTTCGTGATATTAATGTATAACCAAAAAAGAATAGGTCCCAAGACTGAACCTTGAGGGACTCCACTTGTAATCAACTTACAATCAGAATCGGAACCATTAGCCCTTACAAGTTGTTGCCTTTTTCCAAGATAAGATTTGAACCAATTTAAAGAAGTACCACGAATTCCATAAAAATTTAGTTTGTTTATCAGAATTTCATGACTAACACAATCAAAGGCTTTCGCATAGTCACAAAAAACTGAGGCATTTGGTTGTTATTGAGAGGTAGACGCCTCTAAGCAACGTGAACATGGCGTCACTGGTGCACTTGTTGGGTAGAAATCCGAACTGCTCCGGGGATATTATCTGATGTTTCAGGAGAAATGGCATAAGACGGTTCTTCAGTAGCCTTTCGATGATTTTTGATAGCATTGGTAGTAGTGCAATTGGGCGATAATTGCAAGAGTTAGTTTTTTCGCCGCCTTTATGAAGTGGAATAATTATAGCTGTTTTAAGGCAATCAGGGAATACACCTTTTATAAAGGACTCATTTATTAATGTTGTAAGGGCCTCTATGACTGGGAGTGGCAAGTTCAGGAATATTCTAATTGATAGGCCATCAGTGCTACACGAAGATTTACTTTTGATATTATTTATTACCTTCAATAGTTCAGTGTTGCTAACGGGACTTAAGAAAAAGCTATCAGCTAAATTTTTTGAAGGAGAGAGAAACGAAAGAGGGTCCAAACTTGGCGAGATACTAGAGGTAACATTTTTGCTTACATTAATAAAATAATCATTTAGATCATTAGCCCCTGGCAAGATCTGAGTCACAGGGTTTGATTTGTTTCTGAGGTTATTGATGATGGACCAGGTTTCTTTTGAAACGTTATTAGAGTTTGTTAGACGTTTTCGGTAGTGTAATTTTTTTGCTGACTTAATAAGATAGTGTAGATCCTCCTATAATTAGAGATATAGTCGAGAATAAGAAAGGAGTCGGTGAATTCTTTTATATATGAGAGCGAGCGCATATTTTTAGCAGAAATTCGTATTCCTTTCGTGGTCCACGGTTTATGCCGCTTAGGTTTGATATTCTTAAGCGGGAAGGCCTTGTTAAAAGCACTTAAAGTTTTATTTAAAAAAGTTCTGAAGTTTGTGTTGACATTATCAGATTCAAAATTCCAATTGGTGTTAAAGCAAATATTATGAAATACTGAGAAATTTGCGGCCGAGAAAATTCTGCCCCGATGGCGAGATCTTGGTAAGGGCCTAATAGGTAAACTAAACCTGGAAATTACCGCCTCGTGATCGGAAAGACCTGAGTTATAGACCTGTGATTGCACCTCTGATGGAGAAAAATCAGACGCCATGTAATCGATGATAGAAGAAGAGTTTTTTGAAATTCTAGTTGGCGAGGATACATGCATTGAAAGACGAAAGAGTCGAATATAGAAATTAGATATTTCTGGATGGCACAAACAGTAGCATAGTCAATATTAAAGTCCCCGCATAGAATTTTTTTACCTTTAATCGGTAGGCTGTCTAGCAAACTTACCAGGCTATTTAAAAATGATTGTACATCAGAGTTTGGTGATCTATAAATACAAATTACATAAAGATCAAGATTTTGATTATATACTATAGAGAATTCAAAAGAGCTATCCGCTAACAAATGATCATATTTAGATACCGACATGAAATCTCCATTTAGGGATAGAATCAGTGTTCTCATCAGTCTCTTAGATCGCCAGTTATATTTCGCGTATGTCACTGTCATTTTGTAATTATGATATTCAGAAAAATGATTTGTTCAATTGTTAAAAATGTCATCCTAAACCTATAACTGTCAAGTTAGACTGGTTTAAATTTAAACCTCTTTAGTGAATACGGATATATGAGTTTTTCCAGTGGGCAGGTTCTTTAAAAATCAACATACAAGGTATCTCAACTCTGTATACAAAATATCGCCCCCTATACATGGTTTCAAACAAAAAGACAGACAGATTAAAATACAAGAGTTCTAACCACACTACACCACAACTTGTTACGTTCTGGACGCGCGTATATAGCATCATCAGCCGATGATATACAGTTTATATTACCTGCTGATGATGCTAACTTGGTTAGCGAGACGCGCGTCCAGAACGTAACAAGTTGTGGTGTAGTGTGGTTAGAACTCTTGTATTTTGATCTATCTTCCACCACAGGTTTCAGTGTTAGGAAAAAGACAGACAGTTCTTGCCTTAATTTTTTTTAATAGGTATACTTAGTGTCAACGAATTTATTAGGCAGACCATAACTTTTAAAGTATTAGGTTAATGGTACACAACGAGGGGAGTTTTCGCATATTTTTCACTTTGTATATTTTTACATTTTTGGATTCCTGAGATAATTCTGAATCAGAATGTGCCATTTTAAAAACTTTTTATGCCTACTTGATTTTTTATAGCCATTTTTCAAATTGCATCTAGGTGGCCATGACCGGACGCAAATTAATCTAAGGACCTGAAATGATGACAGAATAATACAATCGCTAAATTTTAGTGATTAGTCTGATAGCTAGGAACAAGAAAAGTTGATAAAATCAAATTTTTGTGGCTAGCTATTTTTTTCCAAATGGCGACCTTTTTTAGACAAGCACTTTTTGAAAAGAGGAACGCTACTAACTTTTTTACGATTGGATTAAAAATAAGCTCAAAAATTAAATATTGCTAAGACAAATACTCGATAATCAATTATTTACTTTTATCAAGTGTGCCATGGATAGCCATGCTAGATATTAAGTAGGATTTTTTGTTTTCACAATTACACTTACCTATTGTTTCTGAGTAGACATAAGATTTCCTTATTTTTCTTGATTTTCAGTATTATTTTTGTTTTAAAAAGTCAAAATAATATATACTCAAAGTGAAAAAGTCGATATGTTATTAATATTTGGAGAATGTCATAAAAATTCAAGGAATGCCACTGAGCTGTATGCTCAGAGATACCCCGACCAGCAACATCCAGTTCATCAGTATTTTCCATATCTCCAGAATCATTTTACTTTACTTTATTAACGGGAAATCCCCAATTGATTTACAAATAACAATTATAGATTATAATCTAACAATAACTAAATATAAGTATATAGATAAATTTTCAGTCTTTCAATGACATTCCTAAATTTATTGAAACTGCAATGTAACTCAAAGTTATTATTATTGAACTCACGTTGCATTCGTGTCAGAGGGCAAAACTTGCCATAGTTTTTTTGAGTGGTAAGGTATAGAGAAAAGATCAGTATTACGCGCACGGTGGTTGGTATTAAAATTAAGTGTGGATAAGAGATATGGACAGTCGATGTTACCCGTTAAGAGCTTAAATATAAAACACATATCTAGGAGGAAGCGCCTAGATTGCAGGATACACATTCTCAACCTGTCCCGGATAAGACAATAATCAATATGATATTCCACACTCAAGAATCTTTAACTTAAACGCGCATGTGCTTAAGATTCTTCTCTGTACAACCTCAATCTCATCCACGTGCACTTGGTAGCAAGGAGACCAAACAGTACTAGCATAGTCTAGGCCTGATGTCACTAGCGAATAAAATAGTAACTTAAATGTAAGACACGAGAAATCCCTGCAATGTCTAGAAATTAATCCAAGATTTCTATAACCTCTCTGAGTAATGAAATTATGTGATCAATAAAGGAAAGTGAACGGTCCATTGTTACGCCCAAATCTTTAAATGAATCCACATTATCTAGAGCAATGTTATTAATAGAATATTCATAATTAATTTTACGCATAATTTTAAAAAAAGACATTACTTGGCGTTTATTAATGTTTAAATTAATCACGAACTGGGTTTAAGTCATGAATCAGCTACAAAAATACTAAAAAATACTGACGATGGCGATAGGCGGGAATTGTTTTGTGATTGGTTGCTCCAAAATTGTAAAATTGACCCAAATTTTATCAAATTTATCTTATTTTCTGACGAATCCAGATTTACTAATAAGGGTATGTTTAACAAGCAACACTCGTTACTGAGCCCAACAAAATCAACATGAAATGAGTCGGAAAATTTCAAGAAAGGTTTGGTGTGTAAAATGTCTGGGCTGGTGTTGGTAACAGAATAATTGGGTCAATTAACAGGGGTTAGGTACTTAGGCTTTCTCTAAAATGAAATTGAGCAACATCTTAATGATCTACCGTTAGAAGTTTTACACTGATTTACTTCTAGCAAGATAGAGCACGCAGGATGTGACAACGTGTTGAGAGAAGCAATTGAACGAGCGGAAATGTGTCCTGAACAAGGAGGAATGCACTTTGAACAACTACAGTGAACTCGAATATTGTGCTTTTACGTTTTACAGCGTTATTGATTAGTTGAACTTATATTTTTGTTAAATCCTCTGAACTATTTGTTAGCCAAAGATATAGATTTGCACGCCTAAATTTGTTGACGATACCTGAAGAGGGGCAGCAGAAAACTGTATAAAAAATGGTGTTCCGAGCGTTAGCGCATAGGCGTGCGTTCTTTTTATCAACAGAGATAGACTGGGCAGACTTTACGTGACATGACGCATAGATAGATCCAACGTAAGTAATCTTGACCAACCAACTGTCACAATTAAAAATCCTACTTAATATCCATGGCACACTTGATAAAAGTAAATAATTGATTATCGAGTATTTTTCTTGGTAATATTTAATTTTTGAGCTTATTTTTAATCCAATCGCAAAAAAGTTAGAACCGTTAGATTTGGAAAAAAATCCCCTTTTCAAAAAGTGCTTGTCTAAAAAGGGTCGCCATTTGAAAAAAAAATAGTTAGACACAAAAATTTGATTTTATCAACTTCTCTTGTTCTTAGCTATCAAACCGATCACTAAAACTAAGTAATTGTATTATTCTGCCATCATTTCAGGTCCTTAGATTAATTTGTGTCCGGTCATGGCCACCTAGATGCGATTTTAAAAATGGCTATAAAAAATCAAGCAGGCTTAAAAAGTTTTTAAAACGTCACATTCTGATTCAGAATTGTCTCAGGAATCCAAAAATGTAAAAATATACAGAGTGTTCCATTTAAAAAATCCAAACCGGAGTAATTTCCGTTGAAACCGGAAGTGATCGGGAAGTCACTAGTCAATATGCGAAAACTCTCCTCTGTATGTACCATTTACCTATACGAAATTTCGTTTCGATACATCAAATTTTCTATGTCTATTGTTGCCTGTTTTCGAGACTATAACTTGACTTGCACATTTTTATGACTCGTTTGTTAATCAAAATTCATTTAAAATGACAATACCTCGTAATGATGGCGATCTTTACAGTATCTGCAGGAATTGTTCCAAAGCTACAAGTTATTTTAATTTTTCAATCCTCCAAATTATTTAGAATTTCAGTATAAATTATTTGCGTTAAATGTACCCAAAAATAAAAATCCAGTGGTTTTAGCTCTGGTGCACTGGCGTTCGTTTGATATTTATCAGCAGTAAAAAGTGGAGGCATATTAGTTATAAAATATTCTTGATATTTTTTAGTTATAAATATTAATTCTAATCTGAAGTTATTTGAAGATCATTTCCAAAACGGACAACCAAAGGCATTTGGTGCATGCTATATATTATTTTATTGCAAATTGAATGAGCGGTCAAAATTTGATAAAACATACTTCTGGTGCAGTCTGTATACGCAAGAACGAAAGAAACAACTCTACGCTGTAAAAGTTTTTTATATCATGTACCGGGTGAGTCATCGATTGAAAAAAGTAAATTTACATCGAACAGGTACAGTTTGGAAACGTACTGTTTATGCTATGCGATACATATGTAAATCGCGCTCATTTTAAAAATATTTTGAATTATACGGGGTGCGTCAAAAAAGTAGGGCTACTAAAAGTTATACTTTTTTAAATGGGACACCCTATATTTGACTTGATTTTTAAATTCTACATAAAATTAAAAACACTTTTTTGTATAGCATGTTATATAACTAAAATTGAAACTTTCTTAAATATTTGGCTTTAAACGAAAAAAAATATAAATTTGATGCACATCTATGATTAGCAATATAACGCCTAGTTGTGCCACTAAAAATAAAATATTTTGCCTATGCACAAAATAGGTATGGAATAAAGGACTGCTTTCGTAATATTGAAGATATTATATACATGGTGTCCAAATTTAAATGCCCAACTTTAACATATTTAAACCAATTTATTTCAGCTTTTTTAAATGAAATTGTATATTTTTATTTAATCTTTTTAAGCATAAAAAAATCTACAACTTTTATTACATATGTTCTATCTTCAATAGTTTTCGAAATATTTTAAAATTCCCCTTATTTGCGTAATTTAGAAAATTATCAACTCAATCAAAGCAGCCACAATAGCTGTCAGTAAAACAAAAGTATTTAATATGAATACAATAGTTTATTATCTAAAATTGCTACAAAAAAAATGATCTAATAACCTTAAGTTTTAACATCAGAATCTACAGTAAGCAAGACTACAAGAAAATATAAATATCATCCATTTCATATTACATTAAACCAAGAGTTACACGCTGAAGATTTTAAAATCCGTTTTGTAACCCAATGATAAGGCGAGTAGGGCCATTTCCGAACTTTTTAGATTATATTATGTTTTTGGAATGAATCTTACACTTCAAAGCAAAGGATCCGTGACCTGGCATAATATTATAAATATTTAAAAATTGTGTTGAAAAAGGGGTCTACTCGTCAAGTTTGCAAATAAGTAAATACACTTCAATGAAGGAATACATTTCAATTTAGATATGTCGAAAACTTATATTAATAGGTACTAATTTTTAAAGTTATACAGAAAAAAACACTTATCAGACTAAAAAAAATCGATTTTAAAAGTTAATCAAATGTTTTCATAGTTATATTTTAAAAGATGCTCAAATAAGCGTCCGTCTTCACGAATTCACACGTTGAACCTTTTAATAATATTTTGCCTAGTTTTAACTAGCATGTCTGGTTATATAGTGGCGCATACATCCCTGATTCGTTCCTGCATGTTGTCCCTTGCTGTAGGTGTATGGGTGTAAACACGATCTTTAATATAACTCCACAAGAAAAAATCTAATGGAGTTATATCGCAAGATCTGGGTGGCCATTCGATAAAACCGCTACGAACAATCCATTTTTGATTAAAATTAGCCTGCAAAAATTCACGAACGTCCCGATGGTAATGAGCAGGTGCACCGTCTTGCTGCAGCCACATGTCTCTTCTTTCTTCTATGCTGAGTGGTCTGAGAAGAATAGGCAGCCCAACGTTCAAAAAATCTAAATATCTTTGTCCATTAAGTGGTTCATTAAAAAAATACGGCCCTATAATATGGTTTCCAATGATTCCACACCACACATTTAATGACCAGTGATTTTGATGTTGTACCTCTCGTACCCAGTGCATAATAATGCATATTATGCCTGTTTACAGCTCCATTGCTTCTAAATGTAGCTTCATCGGAAAACATGATTCTATTAGCCTTATCATTAAGTTGCAAAAGTTAATACGCCTTTCAAAATCTTCATCAAACAACTCTTGGTGTAATTCCATATGATATCTTCTTGTGGTCCTGCTTACTGTAGATTCTGATGTCTCAGTTAAACTAGCAAGTTGTCGACTACTTAAACTGGGATTTACTTCTATATGAAGTAGAATTTCCAACTCTTTCTCTTGATTTGTAGCAATTTTATTGACAACTGTTCTCTTCGAATATGCCACATTGCCACTAGCATCAAATCTCTCCATGACATTTTGAAAGGCCACTTTAGAAGGCGCGCGTCGATCCGGATATTTTACTTCATATAGCCTTTTGGCCAGAAGGCAATTTTTTTGAGCTTCACCCCATATATAGACCATATCTATCATTTCATTTTGTGAAAAATTCATTTTAAATTAGACGAGAATACGAAAGACGAAATACAATGCACTAACAACAACACGTTTTTGACATTTCATACATTTAGTCGCCAGTTGTTATAGACTGTTTTTTCCATGGCTACTTTAATTGATGGAGTTGTTGATTTTCTAAATTACGCAAAAAAAGGAAATTTCAAAATATTTCGAAAACTATTGAAAATAGGTATATAATATGTCAATAAAAGTTATACATTTTTTTATTCTTAATAAGACTAAATAAAAATATACAGGGGATTCCATTTAAAAAAACTGAAATAAATTGGTTTGAAAATGTTAAAGTTGGGCATTTAAATTTGGACACCCTGTATGTGATATCTTCAATGTTACGAAAGCAGTCTATTATTCTATGCTTATTTTGTGCAGAAGCAAAATATTTTATTTTTAGTAGCCCAACTAGGCGTTATATGGCTAATCATAGATGTGCATCAAATTTAATTTTTTTTTGTTTAAAGCTAAATATTTAAGAAAGTATCAATAATTAGTCATATAACATGTTATACAAAAAAGTGTTACAATTTTATGTAGAATTTAAAAATCAAGTCAAATATAGGGTGTCTCATTTAAAAAATACAACTTTTAGTTGCCCTACTTTTTTGACGCACCCCGTATAATTTAAAATATTTTTAAAAAGAGCACGACTTACATATATATCCCACAGCATAAACAGTTTGTTTCCAGATTTTACCTGGTCGACGTAAATTTACTTTTCCCAATCGTTGACTCACCCTATACATGGTGGTCCCATAATAGAGGACGTGGGTTGTAGCTCGGGAACTGTTAATGACAGAACTTAAAGAAAAAATATTTATAGGAAAATCGGCCAAGAGAAATCGCTGAAAGTTATTTTCAAGTTCGAAAGTTGACCGCTAGAGGGCGTAACAGCAACACAAAAGTGTAAATACCAATTTTCTCTTAAACTTCCCTAATTGAGATATGTTGAATATATCAGCACTGTATTCTTCAACCTATCACGCAGTTTTTTGCTTCAGACCATTTTTGTCTATTTTCAAAAATAAAGTGGTGTAGGAAGGTCAAACATTTTTACTTTCAAATGTTGATATTTCGGAAATTATACAGGGATAAAAATCTCTCAATTCAATTAGTCCTAAAAATTTGGGAATTTTGGAAAGAAACAAGGCTCCAATAGAAACCTTAGTGATATTTCATAACTTTAAAGAACAAAACAAAAAATACTAAAACTCACTCTCATAATCACATAAGCTTTCCAATAAAATAGCAAACGCTAGGCTGAGGCAGGACAGGACTCGGTTTGGGCAAAAAGTTTAAATCGAGTTCTAATCACTCATGAAGGCCGATTATTTCACTTTTTTACACATGTATAAATATCGTTTGAATTTTTTTTCGCGTACAGGGTGAATCAAAAAGTATGTTTTTACATTTTTTGATTTTATGATAAATTCTAAACATATTTTTATATAATACATAACATGCCTAAATTCAATTGTTTTAAAGAAAAAGTTGACATTTTAGAGCTGTGACCCTTAACAGCTTTGGAAAAAATAAATAAAAATTGCCGTTCAAAATAAAACCGCTGTTAGTCTAGATTTTTTAAAACTAAGATAGGAAAGTGCAAATTACTTTATTTTAAGTTAAGCCGTTCAACTGAAGACAGTTCAGGTGCGCTAAATTAATTCAGATATATAGTGTGTTATATAAGAATTCGTCATAGAATACAAACATTTAAACATATACGGGCTGTTACATTTAAAAAATACTTTTCGTCCACCCTGTATGTGAAGGAAAATTTTATACATGTGTAAGAACTAGGATGACCGCCCGATATGATCACCCTGTATATATGTACAGCGGCGAAAGTATTTAGTGTATAGAGTTGAGATACCTTTATATTTCATTAAAAATATACATGAATAAACTCTTAAACATCTCCGGTTGTAAAAACATAATAAAATAAATCTGTAAAATCACTAGCACGTATTAACTAAAGAAACACTTTAGCGTATTACTTAGCAATGGACAAAACAATTTTAATTTTAATATATACTTTCCCTGACATCTGAATTTTCTGTAAGACCGCCTGCAGATGTAGGGTTTCGCTAATATAAAATAAAAACTATTTAATATATTAATCTTAATATGAATAATTCAAACAAGCAATATGTATCTCTAAATCAAAGAGATAACAATAAGGAAATCAGGGGAGACCCTACATCTCGTACTATTTCATTTATAAGAACGTGTATGTTTTAATAAATGTATAATGACAGACTTCTGTTTTGTTTTTTTGTAGTCTTTGTGTCTAGACTAAGTAGATATAAACAACGCGTAGGATGGGGATTAGATCGAGTCAAATTGGAGTTACAATCCGACGTTTCGCCTTTGATTGCACGAAGCATCTTCAGGAATATTTACTCCACGAGATCTGAACACTGAAAAATCGCCGATATCGGCATTAAAATTATCGAAGCCAACATATTTAACTTCTTTTGGACGTCATACAGTTTCTGAGATAAGTTAATATCTCATGTTACGTGGGACACCCTATACTTTTATCTGAATTGCCAGGCTTTTGTTAACATATAAGTTAAAAGACAAATAAACATTGAAAACCGTCAAAATATAGCAACTTGGGAGATATCCATTGGGTAAAGTATAGCCAATAAATCTGTACTATTATCACTATTTTATATTTTCAATGTTAAATAAACAAATATTATTTATATATAAATGTTAAGAATGTGCAACTATGAGAGCCTCATACACTTCTGGCACTATTTTTGAAATTGTAGAGAGGTTTTAAAAAGATAACTCGGGCTTTGGTACGAGTCACCTCCTGCCAAAAATCTTAATGTAAATGGTAATCTTTTTTTTTGCTGACGTTGCACAGCTTAAATGTTATGTTGTTTTTTGTACATGTTCCCCGATTTTAGTTAATAATAACTCATAGACCTTTTTTAACTTATTCTAAAAAAAGTGTAAAGATTTCCAGAAGGCTCCTTTAACTATTCCATTCCAACACTTATTCAAAATGGCTCTGAAAATTAGTTATTACAAGAGCATTAATGTATGGTTTAATTGTTTAAAACAAAATTATACAGGATATAACAAAAATATGGGATTATTGCGGTTCACGATAATTTCTCTAAATTTGACCTATTAATTTAAAAACGCTCCAGAAACAACCTGATGTGATATTTTCTAAAATAGAAACGAAGCTTTTGGAGCCTTTAAGTAATATATTAAAATGGGGTTTTATTATTCATTTTTATTATTTTCAAGTGTTATACAGGTTGCTAATATCCAAAAAAATTGATTTTTAATAACACTTTAGTATTTCAGATACTACAACAATTATTCAAAAACCCTCCAAACCAGTTTTCACTTTTGACCTACTGATTCTCCCACAATCAACAAAAATCATAAAAAATCGTTTTTTTTTTAAATGGGATACGAAACTTGAAAAACTGTATTATTTGCCACCTCTTATTTAGGAATTTCTCAACTTTTTAGTTATGTTTAAAATGGTTTAATATTCTAACAAGATAATACAAGAGAAATTGTACAACTCTTATATTTAAAGTTTTGTTGTACCTCTTATATTTTAAGCCGTAGATAGGTGTCAAAATATATATAAGTGAAAACCCTATACTTTCGAGGAACCCTGTACATTTCTCCTGTGATTTTTCCTAACTTGAAAATACTTTTTATTTCACTGCTCAGTACTATTTTTACTAAAAGAAATTCTAATATTAGGAAACAAACATTTCGCTACACTTACCTCGGTGAGGCGTAGGACTAGGCTGCTGAAGCAACGTTGCCAAGCCGTGATAAACGGCTCCGCCTTTGGCTACTTCCAGCGTGACGACGCTACCCGTTCTGACCAGGAATTCGGCGGCCTTTTCCTGAGTGATACCCAGGAGGGACTGGCCGTCCACGGAAAGAAGCTGATCGCCCGCCGCCAATCTACCGTCCCTGTCGGCAGCGCCCCCGGGAACGACAGACTTGATGTAGATTCCTAGACGTTCTTGACCGGCCCCTTTGGCGGCAACAATGGACAAACCCATGCCTCCACCCGCTTTGTGAAGCCGGATTACTTGTACCTGAAGCGGATTCATATTTATATTATTCTCGTAAACGAAAATAAAATAAAGTAATTCCTATATCCTAAGATTTAACAGTAAGGATATTTACAAATCACTTCTAAGCAATATTGGGAAATATTTTTAGCACCATTATATTAGGGTATATTTAAAGACTAATTTGGAACGAGAATCTGCCGTTGTTTTAAGCATAAAAATGGTGTTTTATTAAAAAGACAAAAAGTATAAATCGTATTGATTAGCATTAGGCGGCGGGAAGCTACAGCAGTGACAGATAAACATAAACATCAACAACTCCTAATAATAGTGCTATAATAACTAACCCAGCACGATAAATTTAAAATTTAAAAAATTTTAAAAATAAAAAACAATAATTAAAACTTCTGAGAATCCCCTCCAAACAGGAGAATTTTACATAGTGTCAATGTTCCCGACCGACCGGTCCCCTCAAAAGTAAAATCGAAAGAAACTATTAAACTAAAATCCAAACAATAAGGAATGAAATCAATGAAGTCCGTCGTCTTTCATCGAGAAATTTCGAATAGTGGGGCTAAAAAACGCTACCAAGAGCAACGTTGTCATCTTATTAATTTTAAGCATTATTATTCAATTTATAATAAATGGATATTCAAGTTCTTTTGAGGGTATCAGTAAGGGTAAAAGTTATATAAAATACAATAACCATAAACATTCGATATTTATTAAAAAAAACGTACTTTTCATGGGAATTTTGGCTGATTCTCTACTCTTAACTCTATTCGAAAAAAGAACTGTGACTAATTCAGCATTTAGAGGTTTAAAAATTAGCAACATTTTTGAATTGTGTGGAGACGACAAAAATTTGTAATACAGATACGGTACATGCAGGACCGTGGAGGTGAGGACGGGGGGAGGGATTGAAATTATTAATATTTTACCAGAACCACCATTAGAAAATTTAACTGCAAGAAAAAAATAACCAATTTCAACCAATGACTAAAAAAATGTCCTCTAGTTAAAGCCTTTGAATTATTTGAATTTTCCATTTTGACCAATGGGGGAGGAGGTTCAGTCTTCTAACCCCCCCACTTCTCCCCTCGTATCTACGACCCTTGGTACGTGAAAGAATATATCATGTAATATTAGCTTTCTTTTGCAGTGTATAAACAGCAATAAGCTTAGGAATTGGCTTGCTAACTGATTGATAATATATCTTTACTTAATCCTCTTTTAAGTTATTAACAATTATGTGTTTCTTATGGTTTTTCAAGTAAACATTACTATAAGCAAAAGAAAGACTTACTTCTGGTTGTGTAGTACTCAACGCACTTGGCGGCCTGGGAGCATTCATGTAAACAGTCCAGTGTCCCGAGCTGGTCGGTTGCGCGGCCAATCTACAAAGTCCTGCGGCTTGCAGAGGGTGCAGGAAATCAGCAAGACCTTTACAAAAACACACGCATTACCAATAATACCACATAAACAAAAAGTCTACTTCTAAAAGATAATAGAAATAATCATACCTGGAGGAACACCCTGTACAACATCACAGCTGAATCCGTCGTCAGGCAACAGCAGCTGGAGAGGGGGTGCGGGATCCTCGTACAACGTCACCTCCCGGCCCTCTGCTCGGGCCAGTTCGTCCGCAACACTCTCAGCAGCTTTGGCAGCTTGCTCGAGGAGGGATGGTGAGGCGATCTTTTCACCAGGTTCAGCTAAAAAATATTAGTATGTTAACAACACTTGACGCTTACTTAAATTAGAATATGAAAGTATAATTTGGTCTCCACACTATGATGTGTCGAGTAAAAGTATTGAGAAAGTACAAAGAACTTTTAAAAAAAAATAGATTTGGTTACTATCTAGATTTGAAAATAGACGAATACAAACATGCCTTTTGTACTTAAGATCTGACTAATAGAATGTCTCTTAAGGTTTTGACTAATAGAATAGGCTGTCTGGATATTAACTCACAGTTCCGTTTTTAATAAACAGACAAGGCAGACAAACACATTTTATAAAGACTTTTCAAGAATAAATTACTATAAAAACTCTTCAATATTATATAGAATGTGCAAGTATTTTAATATGTATGCCAATTATTTATATATTGACAATATTAGTATAAGTAAATTTACAGACGCTATCAATAAAAAAATGTTTTACTTTTCGGGCTCAGGATTAAACTGCTTAGTATACTTAAGGCACTGTTTTGTTTATTATAGCTAGCGTAATATTCGTGGCGTCCGCCACTGGCTTAAATGCTGTAAATCAGGGGTGCTCAAACGGTCGATCGTGAGTGCTTTTTGAGTAGATCTCGAGAAGAAATTTTTTTTAATAAGTAGGTACTTAACTAAACTACAAAAATTTTGTAATTTATTTATTACGTAATAAAATAACACTCTGTTAGCGGCAAAAGGCGACTTTATCAAAGGAACGCGCGGTACTTGTCAAAGAAAAGCCGCATTTTTTATTCTTGCCGCTTTTCTCGAAATTTCGGGCGGCGCGTTTGACGGGAACTTTCGAGACTTTCGTTCACGCCGATATAAATGTTGCGCCTGCAGGAATTGGAGTCATTCTGAATTGCAACTTGAAGGCAATACTATGTCGATTGAAAGTTTATTATTAAATAGTACAAAATGAGTGCAGCGAAGAAATCTAAAACGTATCATTTTAATAACGATTGGGAGGAAGAATTTTTGTTTTGTATGGTGAAGGATAAGTGCATTTGTCTTATTTGTCATGCGTCAGTTGCAATATCTAAGCGTGGTAACTTAGAGAGGCATCATAAAACGGTTCATAAAAACTATGAAAAGGATTTTCCGCCACAGAGTGAATTAAGAAAACGAAAAGTACGTGATTTGATATCTTGTTTGACAAAAGAACAAACCATGTTCAAAAGACCAGCCACACAATCAAAAGCTGCTACGATAGCATCATTTAAAATATCTCATATATTGACGAAACACAAGAAACCATTCGAATATGGATCGGTTGTGAAGGAAGCATTTATTGAAGCGGGTGAGACTTTATTTGCAGATTTTAAAAATACAACTGAAATCATGTCTGCTATTGTATTGTGTATTTTTATTCGCATGGTATTCAATGACATGTTGGCTAAGGAAGAATTTTTGACAATCATTCCTCTGAAGGGGAAGACACGTGCGAAGATATATATGACGTTTTCTTCAATTTTGTAAAAAACTACAAGCTACCAATATATAAATTAGTGTGCATTACAACCGATGGAGCACCAGCAATGACTGGAAACAAAAACGGTTTTGTGGTATTGTGTCGAGCTAATGAAGATTTCCCTTCATTTTTTTCAATCCATTGCATTATACATCAACAAGTTTTGTGTTCGAAACTTTTTAAACACGGAGGAAATTATGGGCATTGCAACAAAAATCGTGAATTCCATCCGTGCACGTAGCTTGCAACGGCGGCTCTTTAAGTTGCAGTTGGAAGATAGGGAGTCAGCTGTACACTGATTTAGTTCTTCACACGGACGTCAGGTGGTTGAGTCGCGGAAAATTCCTAGAAAGGTTTCAAGAATTATTGCCCGAAATAACAGCTTTTCTAGACGAAAGAGGTGATGACAGTCAGATGTTGAAAAACGAAAAATGGCTGACTGATTTGGCTTTTTTGACTGACATCACAATGCACTTAAACACCATTAACTTGGAGCTTCAAGGTAAAGGAAAAACTGTTATTTAGATGAAGAAAAGTAAATTGTAACTTATGATAGATCAACTGAAAAGAAAGAATCTGAAACATTTTCCGTCTTTGAAAGCAAGGATTCCTCAGTTGAATTATGATACGTATGAGGCTGAATTATCAAATATTTTGGGACAATTCGAAATGCGTTTTTATGATTGTAGTAAATTGGCAAATGTAGCGTCATTTATGAGTTATCCTTTTTCATGTAAAAACATTGAGGAATTAGCTACTGAAATAGCAAGTCAGTTTAATATGAACTCATGTTCTGTTGAAAATGAGTTGGTGCAGATTATATCAGATATACATCTCAAAGCTACAGCATCTGATACAAATTTCTGGTGTTTTATATCTGAAGATAAATATCCGAATCTAAGGCAAATCGCCCTTCAACTGACAGCAATGTTTGGGTCAACTTACTTGTGCGAGTCTGCATTTTCTGAAATGAAGATAATTAAGTCAAAATATCGCAGTCGACTAACTGACGATCATATGTCATCATGCTTGCGATTAGCACTCAGTGGTTACGTACCATCTTATGAAAAGTATGCTGAGGACATGCACTGCCACGCTTCAACATCCAAAGTCACTCCTTAGTTAAGTTTAACACTATATGTAACTCTTTTGGTTTGTAACAACCAATAAACTCGCAATTTTGAATAACTATGAGTTTTTTCATTGATATTGTAGAGAAGAACCTAACTAAACCTAACCCAAACGTTGACTAAAATAATGTATATTGTGCGGAAAGCTAATATCTATATATGCTACGGTACACCCTACCTAGGTAGGTAGGTAGGTAGGTAGGGTGTATGTATCGTGTATGTACGACAACCCTGCATCACACATACTTGCAGCCTCTCAGAGTCGTAATTAGTTTAAAAATATTGAGGTAGGTCGCCAGCAGTTCAAGTTTGAGCACCCCTGCTGTAAATGATGTATTAATCAATAACTAAATAAAACCGTTCTATATAGTGTTAATATGTATTAAAAGGAAATAAATTAAATAAAACGCATATGAATTTCTGGAAGTTTTACAACCCGAACTTGACCAAATATCTGTTGAAACAGATAAGACACCTGGCATTGTAATAAAACATATTATGTTGAAGTGGTGAGTGTTCCCTTGTTCCAAAGTATCGATTACTCTTTTGAGGATTCTATTTTTTTTTTGGTGTATTGTGTATGGATTTTTTCCAAACTATTATGGTAATATCTTAATATTTACATTGCTCGGTGGATAAAATCATAAGAGATTTTCAGTGGCTGATTTCTATTTGGATCTCAGTAATGCATTTAACTACCTTGATTTTAAACTTTTTCTACATAAGCAAAAGTTTATGCTTTTTTTATCAATCTCCCCAGAAACAACATTGGTTAGAATAGGGAACTAATAAACAATTAATATCAAACATACAAACGTATAAACATTATTATAAGTTACAAATAAATTTAAAACTGTAAACATTAAAAAAATATATCAAAGGTGAAGATATTAATTTTGTAAAAAATGTTTCTTTAAGTGTTTTAAATATATAGATATTTATCTCGACTTTTAATTAGATTTGCCAAAAATTCTTCAAACCATGGTTTTGAATTTTCTTTAATTTTTATTTTTCGGATATAAGAGTTTACTTCAAATACTGTAATAATTTTGTTATATATCAAGTCAGGATCTTCAGATTGAGATATTTCATCGTTTAGTTATTTATAATGATTTTTACTCCCTGTATAAACCGAGAAAAGCCGAACATTAACCACGAAAATTATATTAATAGAAAAAAATATATGTGATGTCTGTGTGTATGTGTGTTTAAACAAAATTGGTCCAGTCTAGTACAATACTCGCGGCGATTAGTTTTTTTAACGCTTGGTTGTTTTTCTTCAATATTTTTAAGGGGTAATGAATATAAAAAGTATCTTGACTTCAAAAAATTGTGGAAGTCAGCAAAGATACTTGTTTTTTTTTTAAATTTTAGACACATGTTAAAAAAATCATATTTTGATATAATGCAAGACAATTCTGACCAAATTGTGAACAAAAATAGTGTATCTAAATGTGTGTTATGTTAAAAATGTTTTATTTTGACAAATATTTCGAAACAATTGACGAAAGATTTGTTTTTTTTGTTGATTTATTGATTGACAATTTGTATTTATAGACCAAAATACTATTTTCATATAAATCGGAGACACTAATTAGGTGCGCGACCTGGGGTTTGGAACGAGTATTTTAGGTAATAAGCCACAGTGTGGGTGATATAATAAACCTTTTCAGTCTGTTATAACAATGGCCTTTACGTAAAAATATCAAGCCTGGTCAAAGAAACGTGGCACGTGAACTTTAGTTGCCAAGGGAAATTTTTTTATAGTGTTTAAAATATATAGTATTTATCTCGACTTTTAATTAGATTTGCCAAAAATTCTTCAAACCATGGTTTTGAATTTTCTTTAATTTTTATTTTTCGGATATAAGAGTTTACTTCAAATACTGTAATAATTGTGTTATACATCAAGTCAGGATCTTCAGATTGAAATATTTCATCGTTTAGTTATTTATAATGATTTTTACTCCCTGTATAAACCGAGAAAAGCCGAACATTAACCACGAAAATTATATTAATAGAGAAAAATATATGTGATGTGTGTGTATGTGTGTTAAAACAAAATTGGTCCAGTCTAGTACAATACTCGCGGCGATTAGTTTTTTTAACGCTTGGTTGTTTTTCTTCAATATTTTTAAGGGGTAATGAATATAAAAAAATATCTTGACTTCAAAAAATTGTGGAAGTCAACAAAGATACTTGTTTTTTTTTTAATTTTAGGCACATGTTAAAAAATCATATTTTGAGATAATGCAAGACAATTCTGACCAAATTGTGAACAAAAATAGTGTATCTAAATGTGTGTTATGTTAAAAATGTTTTATTTTGACAAATATTTCGAAACAATTGACGAAACATTCGTTTTTTTTTCGTTGATTTATTGGTTGAAAATTTGTATTTATAGACCAAAATACTATTTTCATATAAATCGGAGACACTAATTAGGTGCGCGACCTGGGGTTTGGAACGAGTATTTTAGATAATAAGCCACAGTGTGGGTGATACAATAATAAACCTTTTCAGTCTGTTATAACAATGGCCTTTACGTAAAAATATCAAGCCTGGTCAAAGAAACGTGGCACGTGAACTTTAGTTGCCAAGGGAAAAGATATTTACCTAAACTTCACATAAAACTAGGTCTCATTAAAACTTTAATTAAGCTCGTAAATAAAGAAGGACGCGAATTTCTTTATTTGAAAGAAAGTTTTCGCCGCATAAGCGAGGAAAGCGGGAATTTTCGTTGTAAGGTAAATCCGAATTGGTGATCATAAAAACCATAAAAAAAACATTATAAAAACTTAAAAACATATGTACTACCTATTTTCAGTTATTTTGTTAAAGCATTGGCTGTAGCTAATAGTTAAGAGTTTGTAATACTAAAAAATTAAGTCAACTTTGCTCTAATAAAAAGGTTTATGATTTAACCTTCAACAAACTCTCAGAATATTATTGCTTACACGCTTGTGTGAGGCATGTTCAAATAATTGCGAACGTATGTTTAAAAAGATGGGTATATCAGTCCAATGTAAATTAAACAAAGACATATGGTATTTTCCAGGGGCTACCAAAGCTTATTTTTCTTATTTTAAATGACCTAATATTTTGACCTTTCAAAAAACTGGTTAAAATAATTCTGTCACTGAGTTTTTAGTTTGATAATAATTAAAACAGCTCCTTTTAAAAAGTATAGAATGGTGATAAATTTTGTCAATTATTTTAATAGAGAAAATGATATTACAAGAAAAGTAGAGCAGAGAGTATCAGAGGCTCTAGGAATTAGTGTAAGTTCTGTTGAGAAGATCATTCGAAAAAAAAAGCAAATATGGAGCAAAAGAAAGTGGAAAAGCGTAAAAAAAGAAGCCCAAAACTGAAGATTTACGTGAAAGTCAGAAGATGAAGGAACGGGATATTATGTATGTTTTATTTACAAATAAATTTCATCTCACTTTAAAATCCTTAAAAGACGTCTTGAAGCAACGGCATTTTTTGGATATTCTGCTAAATTCATTGTCCAAAGTGGTAAAAAGGTTGGGATTTCGATTTAGAAAGAATTGCAACAGAAGATACCCGTGCGAAAAGCCGGAAATTGCTAGTCAGCGTGTACTTTTTAAGAAACTACATTGAAAACCAAATTTAACAAAATAAGAAATGTGATGTTTTCCGAATAAGAGTGGAGCAAAATCGCCGAAAAGTGTCCAAAAAATGGTTTTGGTTCGGGTAAGATTTATTATCTTACATGCAGGGTTTTCAACAGGTTTTATACGAGGCGCAAGTTTGATCTTTTCATCAACTTCAAAAAAGTTGGACTATCACGACAATATCGACAGCGTTTTTTTTTTGAAAAATGGATTGAAGAACGATTAATACCCAATCCTTAACTGCTATGAAATCTATTGGACGAATGGGCCAAAATAAGATGCATTTTCCTCGTGCGTTACTTAGCGAGAAAGTTCTCTCGCTTAGTAATGTAAAAAAACCAAGGCGTATATGAAGAATAGGTAAATTCATTAAGATCAAGATGGATGTTATGCAGGAATTCGCATTTTTGGTCGGGGCAAATATTTAATGGAAAAATGAAGTAATTTTATACCCAATTCGAGAAGCGTGTTCCCAAAACATAGTGTAAAATACCAGTGGCGGCTATTCAGTTTGGGAAGCGTGTTCCCAAAACATAGTGTAAAATACCAGTGGCGGCTATTCAGTTTGGGGTGGTTGTTTACTTTTATTTTCGAGGATTTCGCTGCAACCGGTTAGTTCTTTTGCAGTTTACTAGACTGTTTTGTGTTATATTTATTTATGGTGTTGCTAAAACTTTATTTAGTGTCGGGTTTATTAATTTACATTACTGATGAATCCGATCACGGATGTGGTTTGCATTTTGTTGCAAACTCCATTTAATCGATGGAAGGAGCAAGATCAGAGTTTTAATTGTCATCCTGGTTTTCGGCGTACAAATGGTTATGTAGTAGTCAAATATTACAAAAATTGTTTTGCAGGCCTTGTTTACTAGTTTCCAATAAATATTCAGTGTGGAATAAGGAAGGATTTGCAGGTATGTTAAATATATGAAGGTCTTTACATAAACATGAAGAGTCGGTGGAGCATTTAAAAAGCGAATTAATGCTAAAAACACTTGTAAAAAATCAAAGCACAATAGCTGAAACTTTAAAAGAAAAAGCTAAACTATATAAAATACATTTTAACGAAAACGTCCGATTAAATAGGCTATTTATGTGCTTGGTAATTGACGCAGTTTTGTACCTTGCAAAACAAGAGTTAGTTTTTTTAAATGATGAGAGCAGCGAGTCAATAAATAGGGGGAATTTTAAAAAGCTTTTAGGTTTATTAATATCGAGAAGTTCGCAAGAACTAAAAGATCATCACACGAAAATTAATAAAAGTTTTTACTGGTGACTCGAAAACTATTCAAAACGAAATAATTGAATCCATTTTTGAATAAAAATTTTGAATGAAAATAATGAACACACAGTTTTTTTGTGTGCAAGTGGATGACACCACTGATATTACGCAAACCTCCCAGTACTCCATAATTTTAAGAGACGTTAATTCAGAAGGTTCAGTAGTCGAGAGATTCTTAGGATTTTATAATGTCAGCTCCGATAGAACGTCGGAGAATTTATATTCTCTATTGGATCAAATTTTTGACCAATTTGACTATAAACATAAATTAATAGGGCAATGTTACGATGGCGCAAGTGTGATGTCTGGCCATCTAAATGACCTTCAAAATAAAAAGAAAAAGCGCCGTAGGCGATATTTGTCCATTGTCTTGCGCATCGTCTTAACCTTATCATGCAGCAAAGTTTAAAAATATTTCTAAATGTCGAATTTTTTTGCAAGTCTTAGTCATCTGCATCTACGAGGCGTATACCAACAATTACAGAAACTCGTTGGTCTTCAAATTCGAAGTTAGTAAATGTGATTGTTCAAGACTGGAATAAATTAAAAGACTTTGAATTTATTACAAACTGTAACAAATCTGATGAAAAATCAATCCGGCTTGCGAAAGGATTTTTAGAGATGAACGATTTTGAATTCACCTTTCTGGCATTAGTTTTTAATGACATTTTTTCAATCGCAGACATACTATTTGCGTTCTTCAAAAAAAATCGCTTGACATTCATTTTTGCATATCCAATATAAAACTCTGTCGAGAGGCGCTCCGTAAAAAAATACCATGTTTGATAAAGCAAATTCTCTTAAAGAAATAAATCAATATAAACGTGAGCATGCTAAGCTTTCACCTGAAGAAATGAGGGCTAAGTATAGAACCCTTTTTTATGAAATATTGGACCATATTTTAATGGAAATGACACTATGCTTTTAAAACTGTGAAAAACTTACATTTTTATGTTTGGCAGATTCTGCTAAATTTTCCGAATATAGTTTAAATTTTCCGACTGGCCCGTTTAAAAATTTTGTTACAGTTATATGGGGAAATATTTTCAAAAATTCAACGACTTAAAAACGAGCGTGGTCTTACTTTTGCCAATGACAGTAATTGGAATATATCGCTGCAAGAGCAAGTGAAAAAAATTAATGAAAATAAAGATATTTTAACCAAAGCATATAAAGTGTTTTCCCTTATTTTGACAATACCGTTGACAAGTGCTTCAGTGGAAAGAAGTTTTTCTTGCCCCAAACGTGTAAAAACTTATTTAAGAAATACAATATCTCAAGAAAGACTTACTTCTCTAGGCAACATTTCAATTCAAAAGGAATTTCTGGAGGAGATTAGGGCAACTCATCCATTTTATGAGGATGTTATAAATAAATTTGCTGCTATGATGGATAGGAGAACTGATTTAGTATACAAAATGTAGGTAAGTCGTAAAAAATATTCTACCCCTTCCACATAAAAAAAAAATTATTGCGATATTTTCTTGCTTCAGCCGCGAGACGCCACTGTAAAATACTCGTTTCATAACACATTTAAACTCACTCGTCCTTTAGAACAAACATTTCTCATTTTCTAACTTAGGGCTCACGCTATAAAATCAAGTCTTATGAATCTAATGTTGAATATACCACTTTAAATGATAATAAAGACACTATTACTGATGTCTATTTCGGTCTGTTTCAAGTTTTTATATTCTGACATAAACTTTAAACCCTACCTTTATACTGCATCAGTAGCGCACCGAGCTGCATGGAATTCAGCTTGAAACAGGCCGCGCTCAGGCTGGCCAAGTCTTCCGGGGTATATTTGTTCGCCTGCAGCAGATGAGCGCACTGCACGATTTTGGCGAGGTGGCACTCCGCCGCTAGTTCCAAGCCCTGCGATTCCGCCCAGGCCTGGAGGTTTCGCAAGCGGTTGGCTAGCTTGTTGCCGAAGTTCCTGGTGCACAGATTACTGTTCGATATGACGTTAGTCAGCGCTTTGGCTGAGATCCAGTGAAACAGTTGAGAAAAGAGCTGGAAAATAAGTTATAGTGCCTAATTAACAAAAATCGATAGGTGTTGTTGAAATGTCAAAATAAATATCGTGCGAAACGAATCTGACTACTTATAGTTTAAGCAGACGATTATAATGAATTTTACCAATATATAAACTCCAATAGATTTTACAGAGTGCATATTTTGGATAAAAAAACAATATCACATTCAGTTTTCTCTAAAGTGATTTTATTTTCTTATACTAGAACCCTATATATTTTATACATATATTGAAGCGCTGAAATACCTATTTTTAAACGTATGCACCCGTACACGTTTATGACTCTGTATGTATGTATGTATGCATGTATGCTTGTTACCACCTAAAGACTAAACGCCAGGACCGATTTCCATTATTGATGCAGCAAAATATTCGTCTGTATCCCACGATTGATTTTAGTTATGTCTGCTTTTAAAAAATCTCAATGTTGGAAGTGGTGCCCCATTTTGAGAAGCTATCAGGTGGACCAACATGGTTACCAGAACTACTAACACCATAGGGTATGTAATTTTGGGAACATTGTTTATTTATTATTGTTCTAGTAGTTTATTCTAAAAAAGCGAAATATATTGAATATTAACAAAAAAAATTGCTTGGGCTTGTGTTGCAATTCCTACAGAACCCTTCAGAAAATACAAATAATGTTATACAGAAAATGGTTTTCAGCCTAAAACTTCTTGTAAAAAATTTTATTATACTAAACTATTTCATCCTTTTAAGCGTATTGTAATTAATAAACAAATTAAAAAAATGCAACAACAGACACAGAGTATCGGTCAACAAATAAATGGGTAATCAATATTTGATAAAATATATAGGGTGTTCCATTCAAAACACAAGTTTATAATAAAAATTATATTTTTCGAACATCTTGTTTTATGAAGATGCTCCTGCTAAAAGTATTTTTTTTAAGTTTTTTGACTAAAATCCTACACATATAAAACAAAAACAATTGTGAGCTCCATTAACTGAATGTTGTCTTTCATATATATATATATATATATATATATATATATATATATATATATATATATATACATATATATATATACACAGGGTGTTAATTAATGTCGTGGACATATTTCAGGGGGTGATAGTACTCGACAAAATAGGAAAAAAATGCCAGTATACAGGGTTATTCACGCAACCCGTTCATTAAAAGTTTTTGATGATGCCATTTAGATACAAATTTCAAATTTTGGGATTAAGGTAAGGTCAAGGGGTACTTCTTTTTTGAAATATTTTCAACTTCCTGTCACTTCCGGTTTAACC
Organism: Kuschelorhynchus macadamiae; assembly: GCA_030620095.1. Lineage (NCBI taxonomy): Eukaryota > Metazoa > Arthropoda > Insecta > Coleoptera > Curculionidae > Kuschelorhynchus > Kuschelorhynchus macadamiae. The sequence goes on from JAUTXW010005459.1 coordinate 662,148, forward strand.
GGAAGTTGGTATTAACTTGCTTATTTTAAATGGAACACCCTGTATTTTATGATATTTTTGGATTCTACGGAGAATTTTAATGCTATTTTATGTAGCATGTCCTATACCTAAGTTCAAGCGTTCTTAAGATACTTGACCTTGAACCAAAAATGAGCCTTTGGGGTACCAAATTTTAAAATCTCATATTTTTGTAAGTTTTGAAGATATAATCTTCATATTTTGCAGACGATCGGTAAATAATCTTAGGTTTCTATTTTTTTTTATTGAATTTGTCTATTTTTATACAGGGTGTCCTAAATTCAGCGGCAAACATTCACATTTTCAAAGCCGCTAAAGCCCTTTTTTTTTAAATGGGACACCCTATAACTTTATGCACTATCAAATGTAGAATTTAATTTTCTATCAAACTGTATTAAGGTTCCCTATACCTATTCGTAACCATTTTCGAAATAATCAGGTTTTCATTGAACTATCATATGTATTTGCTAAATGCTTACACCTTCCCGTAGTAAGCCATGGAAAAACAATTGTTGTGCTTTTCTATTCAACTTGACAGCTGATTTGAAACTTTTAAATTAAAATAAAATAACACTCAAAGGTGATATTCTCAATTTATTTTATATTCGCGGAGAATGTTACAAAATATTGGAGAGAATGTGCCATGTTTTTAATGAAAAACATCCTCATTTATCGCCAATGAACAAGAGAAAATTGAAGAGGATTGAAATAAAATTTTTTCGTTTCGGAAAAGTTAAAGTTATAAAAAATGTAATAAATTGTTTACATTATTTTTAACCATATCTACAAAGTTCGAGACTGTTTTAAACTTGTTTTAGTGAACTTAAAAATTATAGGAATCTAACAATCAACAATAAATAAACAAAATAATAAAATTGAATTATAACAAATGTTCTATACGCTGTCCGTTCATTTGAAGACAGATTTCAATTCCTCTTTGTCCAGTTGCTGTGGCCCGTTGAATTTGTCCGTTTTCCAATTCGGCAAAAGCTGTTCGTATCCCGTCCAGTAAATCTTGTTGGTTATTTACTGGTGAAGCATAGACTTTACCTTTGATAAATCCCCATAAATAAAAGTCTAGGGGTGTTAAATCAGGCGATCGCGGGGGCCATCTCCAAGGGCCATTGGGACCAATCCAGCGATCTTCAAAAATTCGAGATAATTGGAGATAAACTGCAGCGGAATTATGTGCTGGTGCCTCATCTAATTGATACCAATAATTTTGCAGCTCACCAATAGGAATTTCTTCTATAAATTCAGAAACCATCCCTCGTAGAATTTCCAAATACTTATCATACTTATCACTGTTTAAATTGTCTTCATAAATACAGTACCGCACCTGATCATTTAATACTATACCGAAAACATTGAAGCTAAACCTCTCTTGAGAACGCGTTTCGTGTAAAGGGTGCGGATTTTCTGCTGCCCAGAAATGTTCGTTTCTTCTATTTGTTATTCCTTCTCTAGAAAATTTCGCTTCATCGGTCCAAAATATTTTCGAAAGGAATTGAGAGTCCTGTTGAATTTTCAAAAACATGAATTCGCAAAATTCTACTCGTCGGACGTCATCACCATGTCTCAAGGCTTGCACATTTTGGAAGGAATAAGGGTGCATATGATGTTCGCTCAAGATTCTTTGGACAGATGAAGAAGAAATTCCCAAAATCGTTTTCTGCAGACGGTATTGAACTTTGCGAGTTTGCGTGGAAATAAGCTAAAGTGTTTATTACGTTGTCCTCGGGATTTGTCACTGGTTTCGGAACACTTTCTGTAACTTTAACCTTGCCAAAACGCAAAAAGTTCGTTTCAATCCTCTTGAATTTTGACTTGTTCATTAGCGGCAAATCAGGGTGGCGTTCATTAAACACACGACACGTTCTCTCCAAAATTTTATAATATTCTCCATGAATATAAAATAGATTGAGAATATCAGCGTTTGAGTATTCTTCAATTTCGATTTAGAAGATTTAGTTTATCACTGACAGCTTTCGATAAATAACGCATACTAATCATCTGTCATATTGGATATTGAATCTCAATTGTTTTTCCATGGCTCGCCATTGGAAAATGTAAACATTTAAGCAAATACATACGATATTTTTATAAAACCCAATTATTTCGAAAATGGCTACGAATAGGTATAGGGAACCTTAATACACTTCGATAGAAAATGAAATTCTACATTTGATAGTGCATAAAGTTATAGAGTGTTCCATTTAAAAAAACGGACTTTAGCGGCTTTGAAAATGTGAATGTTTGCCGCTGAATTTCGGACACCCTGTATAAAAATAGACAAATTCAATAAAAAAAATAGAAACCTGAGATTATTTACCGATCGTCTGCTAAATATGAAGAGTATATCTTCAAAACTCACAAAAATATGAGATTTTAAAATTTGGTACCCCGAAGGCTCATTTTCGGTTCAAGGTCAAATATCTTAAGAACGCTTGAACCTAGGTATAGGACATGCTACATAAAATAGCACTAAAATTCTCCGTAGAATCCATAAATATCATAAAATACAGGGTGTTCCATTTAAAATAAGTAAGTTGATACCAACTTCCGGTTAAACCGGAAGTAAGTGACAGGAAGTTGAAAATATTTCAAAAAAGAAGTACCCCTTGACCTTACCTTAATCCCAAAATTTGAAATTTTTATCTAAATGGCATCATCAAAAACTTTTAATGAACGGGTTGCGTGAATAACCCTGTATACGTGGTCAAAGACGCACCATTTTCGTTATACAGGGTGTCAAAGATTCAATTTTTTTCTCGTTTTTTGCGTTTTTTTCCAGTTCCTTCTGAGACAATTATTTAGAACATGTATTATTTTTAAGAACCTCTACGATAAAATATCAAAATCGTGGATGGTAGTATACAGGGTGTTACATTTTTTTGCACCACCTACAAGTTTATCTTGCGGAACTTTTTTTTGGAGCACCCTGTATGAATTCTGATATAAAATTTAAACTCTTTGTTCGTTTCTTTAGCTCATTGGTATTTTTCATTATTCTCGTATCTATCACAGTTTTCGACTTATTTGCAATAATCGATGCATTGCATCGATGGCATGTAGGCGAAATTAGCAAAAAATTAAGAAACGGGTTTTATTTTAAATCAACCGACATGATAATGAAAATCAGATAAAATTATTACAGTTAAATTAAAAATAAAAAAAAATTATAAAAGTTGTTGAGAATGTCCGCCTCTTGCTAGAATGCAAGTCTTCGCCTCATAGACTGACGGACTCTGTCAAATATTCCAGGAGTATTGCGAATGATGTCGCATGAAGCTATTATTCTGATTCTTAAATCTTCTTCTGTCTGGATTGGGGTCTGATCCACCAATGTTTTCAGGTGTCCCCAGAAAAAGAAATCCAGGCTATTCAGATCTGGAGATCTAGGGGGCCATGGCTGAAGTCCCCCTCGCCTTATCCAACGGTTGTTAAAATTATTATTTAGGAACTCCCTCATCTCTATGCTGAAATGTGCTGGTTCACCATCGTGCATGAACCACATTTCATTTCTAAGAAGAATTGGCACGTCTTCTACCAATACCGGGAGTTCGTCTTCGAGAAATTGACGATAATATCGTCCGTTTAGCCTTGCCAGCAGAAAAAATGGACCTATCAAATAATCTTTAATAATGCCGGCCCACACATTTACTGAAAATTGTTGCTGGAAATTATTTTCATGTATCGAATGTGAATTCTCTTCTGCCCAAAAATGATTGTTATGAAAATTACGTATGGCATTCCTAGAAAAATTTGCCTCATCGCTAAATAAAATCGTGTTTCCAAATAATGGATTTTGGGCTAGCATTTGTAAGAACCACTGGCAAACATTTAAACGGAGTGGAAAGTCACGTGGGAGAAGAGCTTGAACCCTTTGGATTTAGAAAGGATACATTAAGTTGTCTAATAAAGTTTTCCATACAAGCACAAATGAAATGTTAAGTGTTGCTGCAATTTTCCTCGTACTAGTAGCAGGATCATTTTCTACTGCATTCAGCACTGCTTCCTCGACTTCAGGAGTCCTAACCGTTCTATTTGATCCTGCTAAATGAGTGAATTTCTTGAATGATCTATTTTTACATAGCCGATTTTGTACCTTTGCAAATGTTTGTCTATTGGGCACCATGCGATTTGGATATTTCTGTTCATAGAGTCGTCTGGCTTCATAACAATTGCCGTTGGCAAGTCCATCAATGAAATGAATTTCTGCATATTCTTGATTTGTGAATTCAACCATCATTAAACAACTCGAAATAACTACGGAAACGTCAAACAAAAAAATATTTCTTACAAAATGTCAGATTAAAGAACAGAATTAACAAATGAACTGCCTCAGCCTACTACCTTTTTTTCCAGTTTCATTATTTAGCCTACACTTAATTTGCATCTATGGCAATTATTGCAAATAAGTCGAAAACTGTGATAGATACGAGAATAATACAAAATACGAAAGAGCTAAAGAAATTAACAAAGAGTTTAAATTTTATATCAGAATTCATACAGGGTGCTGCAAAAAAAAGTTCCGCAAGATAAACTTGTAGGTGGTGCAACAAATGTAACACCCTGTATACTATTATCCATGATTTTAATATTTTATCGTAGAGGTTCTTAAAAATAATACATGTTCTAAATTTGAACTAATTGTCTCAGAAGGAACAGGAAAAAAACGCAAAAAACGAGAAAAAAACCATGTATATATTGGCATTTTTTTCCTATTTTGTCGAGTACTATATATAAACACATATACAGGGTGAGTCAACCAAGTGGCACCCCCCATTTATTTCTTAAACTATTAGGATTAGCTGAAAAAATAAATAAAGAAGTGTTTCGAATTTCAACAATATATATTTTTACGGTAACTGTTATTATACAGGGTCGGTCAAAAATGCTGGGCGTGGTCTAAACGCAATTTTTTAAATAAGAACTTACATTTTTTTATTCATTTTCGGATTCATCATAAAATTCTAGAACAAAAATTATATTGAAGTGATATAACTAAATTTAACGGTTTATGAGATATTAATGTTTAAAAATTGTAAATTATACCTGCGACATAACATAAGATTTGTTATTTTATGGTTTAGTTTCTTGGGCGACGTTACTTGTACTTTTGTAGGAAAAACACCAGTTGATGCAAATGTCATTAGAGGTTTTGTCAGTATTAAAAATTTTACATTTTAAAGTATAAATTTTTATGGCGTTTAATCAAAAGTTCCCTATCAACGAAATAAGTGACATGATTTTACTAATTGGTGAATGTCACCGTAAGATAAAAACTGCTAAACGTCTATATCAAGAAAAATTTCCAGGTAAAAGTTCTAAAAAAAACTCTACATCGGTTTAGACAAACGGGAAGTGTTGCTTATCCTAAAAAGAGAAAAAAAGAATTTATAATAAACGAAGACAATGAATTAAAGGTTTTGTTAAGTTTGGAAGAAAATCCTCAAGTAAGTTCACGAACTTTGGCCAGTGAATTAGATATAAGTCAAAGTACCGTTTCCAGAACATCTCGAAAACACAAATACCATCCCTACCATTTATCTTTGACGCAAGAACTTTATGATGATGATTTCGAAAATAGGGTACACTTTTGCAGGATCCTTCAGATGCATATTAATGTAGATGCGTTATTTTTAAAAAATGTTTTGTTCACCGACGAGGCTTCGTTCAAGAACAATGGTGTACTTAATAGGCATAATATGCACTATTATAGTACCACAAATCTCCATTGGATGAGAAAAATTAACAATCAAAGAGTATGGTCTCTTAATATCTGGGGTGGGATTCTCGGAAACCGAATTATTGGACCTCATTTTTTTGACGGTGTTTTAAATGGAGAAATGTACCTAAATTTTTTAGTGAATCATCTTCCCATTCTTTTAGAATATGTTCCTATCCGAGAACGTCAAAACATGTGGTATCAGCAAGATGGTGCTCCGCCTCATTTTTCACTCAATGTTCGCCAGTATTTGGACCAGTTATATCCCAACAGGTGGATAGGAAGAGGAGGTCAAATTCAGTGGCCAGCAAGATCGCCGGATTTCACACCGTGCGATTTTTTCCTATGGGGATATGTCAAAGAGAAGGTCTACAAAGTTCCTCCGACTGACCAAGAAGATATGAAGGATCGAATAAGGAATGCATTTGTTGAAATTACGCCACAAACTCTTCAAGGCGTCCTTGAAAATATTGAGAGAAGGTTGGAAATATGCATTCGACAAAATGGGCATACGTTTGAACATTTGCAGTGAATTTAACCGTATAACCTGTTTAAGTTGTAAGTTTTAAGTGGTGTTTTTTTTATATTTTTAGTATTCTTGAATTACCTCTTATACTTACTACGTATTACTTCGAAATAATTCATGTTATAAATAAATAACGTTGTGAAGATTCACAGGTCTTTTTCACAATTTTTAAACATTAATATCTCATAAACCGTTAAATTTAGCTATATCACTTCAATATAATTTTTTTTTTAGAATTTTATGAAGAATCCGAAAATGAATAAAAAATTGTAACTTCTTATTTCAAAAATTGCATTTAGACCACGCACAGCATTTTTGACCGACCCTGTATAATAACAGTTACCGTAAAAATATATATTGTTGAAATTCGAAACACTTTTGTATTTAATTTTTTTCAGCTAATCCTAATAGTTTAAGAAATAAATGGGGGGTGCCATTTGGTTGACTCACCCTGTATATATATATATATATATATATATTCAAATTGTTTCTAATCCTGACTAAACGTTTATATTTCATTTGGGCTGGTAGTAAATTTTTAATTGTCAAATTGGTTTCCTAAGAGGCAAATTACCATTGCAGCTTTATATGTGTTTATCAATGCCGTATATGAGATCCTTAAAAGCAGAATAATTGCACATGGTATAATATTTCTAGACCTACTCAGAGCTGCCGACTGCCTCGACCACGGTTTCTTGCTTGGTAAGGTTTATGGAATACGTGGAAGATTAAGGAGTTACTTCATTAAGCGTCAACAGAGAGTTTTGTTAGGTAAGGATCGTGAGTCGATGCAGCCAAGTAGTTTGCGCATGGGATGCCTCAGGTCCTAGGTCCACATTTGTAATGTTTATAACCGACCTGCCACCAGCCTTTTTACATGATATAAAGACTATTAACTATTTCAATGATTCTAGTTTATTTTAGAGTAGAAAATGATATGAATAAGCTAATCACGCAAGTCTTAGATAAAGCTGAATACCTAGTGAATCGGAATAGGTTTTGAATTGTGTAAAAGCAAATATTATTATATTTAACATTATGCCTTCATCCCTAATGGTAAAAATAACATAAATATTAAAACAAAATTTGTAAAATGGTAGTTACGAGTTTACATGATAGGCTAAAATTTGACTGTTTATTTCTATTGTTCCTAAAAATTGCTCCGTGGAAGCAGTAAATAGTAGTAATAGCTTATAGTTTTTAAAATGAGAATATCGGATTAATGCCCGAGTGTGTTAAGAAGAAATTCTGGTCTGACAGTCTATGATATTTATATTATATGAATGTTTGCTGAATATATTTAACAATAGTAACGAGTTTACATTTTGCTCTAGTAATCATAGATATGCACCTAGACACCGATCCGTTATATGTTTCATTTCCATAGACTTTGAATTTCAGAAAGGATCCTATTATATGGCTATTGGGCTTTATAAATTACTACCTGGTGATCTTAAATCATTATCTAAAAAAAACATTGTTAAAAAAATGTACGCTCCTCATTTCTTGTAAACCAATGACAATTATTAATTTTTATATATATATTCTTTTTTTGAGATGACGATACAACACCCTTGTTTTTAAACTTGTGTTACTGCAATACAAATGAGTTTGAATATAATTTGTGAATTGCTTACCTACTGGTACACTAATATTTGATGCTTTTTAATAGCCGAAAAATCCTTATTTTATTTTTTACCTGTATAGTCAGTGCAGCATTCACTCGACATTTTCGTAGTAGATTCATGGCCCCGCTTAAAATGTTTATCACCTCTCTTGGATGGTCATCACCTGTTACTGACATAAGATAGGCCATACCAGAATTAAGTTCGTCTGTGAGACAGGCAACTAAGTTCTAAAAAAAAAAATATAATTATAATACATTTTGTTCTCGCAGATGTCATCTTGTTTTTCCATCGTAAGTAGTAATCGTAGTAGCTTTTGTGAAGAGTAATGATTAAAGTCTATCAAGTCCCTAAAGGTAACTTGATCAACATCCCTCTTGATAATGTACTATTATTCGCTGACATGTCTAAGCCTTAAACAAATTGAGTTGTTTGTAAACATTTTAGACTCAAAGCCCCAAAAAGAATAACAGAAAAATATGTACGTGGGTTATAAAATTAGGAATGTTAGTCAATCGAGCAATAAAATCTTCGCTGGTATAATAACCTCGCCTTAATTGCCTTGTCGCTAAGTAAATGGCTTTCCTTTATCCCAAAGATACTTTTCTTCTGTTAACTTGAGTAGTACATTATGTCCATACATGGGAAGCAGCCTCTCATTCAACAATTAACATTCTTGACTGGTGTTGCATGATTTATTCTCTAAGCATCACTTTCAAGTTTTCCTCACTAGAGCATCTTCGAATTTTGGGCGATCTGTCTCTGTTTTGCAGATAGCACCATGGATTCTGCTCTGCATTCATTATGCCTTTTTTAGCTACATTTTTTAAATCAAAAACCCAGATAAACCTACAGCAGATGCGAAAGTGCCTATCTAACGCATGCATAGCGAATTTATGTGAAACTCCGCCTTCTACGGATGTCCAGCCATCTTAGACATAGTAAGAGGTCCAGTTGATATTTTAAATCCGCACTTATGTTATTAGTTAATTTTTCAAACATTTATTTTTTATACAGTTTTTTTGTGATTGTAAAAATGCCTGGTTATAAGTGCCTTTATTTACATTGTTTAATTAGAAGTGGGAGCAATAATTCACTGTTTAAATTACCTCAACATCCCGTAAGGTATGTTGGTTTTATTATTAACATCTATAACTTTTTACGCCTGATGGTAAGTTTAATAGGTTCACACAAAATATGTTTTAACAAGTAGGTACTTTATAAGTAGCCTAATTTATAGTTTTTTTATCGTATAAAAATATAATAATTTTAGATTTAACAGTTGGCTTAAAGCGGCTGGAAGGGAAGATCTTTTAGAAAAAAGTTATTGTAATTACAAGTTAAGCAAAGATCACTTTGAAAGTAGAAGTTTTGCGGAATCTACAAGCTGTGTAAAGAGCCTTTATGATACCGCTATACCGACAATTTTTCCTGGACCAAAGCTCCGATTTTTTAATCGAAGAACCTCGGAAAAAAGGCCATAATTTTATCAGGTAGGTAATTTTATTGTTAAAGACAGCATTGTTGAAATACCGGTACCGATAATCATATTAATCCCGGTAAGATTGAAATAACTCAACTGCCGGGGCTCAGAGGCAGAGAAAATCCAATCTTAGACGTTATGAAGGTGAACACGGTCATCCAGTTTATTACTATAGTTAATAATAATAAAATTAAAGAAAATGCAAACGTTAAAGTAATGGTCTTTAGAAACACGAAAATAACTGGTTTTTATCAACAATAAAAAGTAATTTTAAAATACTGTAACGCAACTACGAATAATAATGTAGTCTAAAAATTTCGTATTAAGGTAAAGCAAATATTAGAGAGATAATAAAGTAATTGAAAAAATAAAACAAGTAATAAAACAGTTTATACAGTGTGTATCAGCCAAATGGAATAAATTCGATAATAAATAAATGGGGGCGTGTTCGGAAAAACGCTTGGACCCGTCGATTGGTATTTTTAGTTGCTCATTTTTTCCAATAAAAACTTTTTATACAGGGTGTGTCCTGTAACAGTGGTCAATGCCAACTTTCTTATTTCAAATGCAACACCCCGGATATTATTTAATTTTTGGATTCTTTAGGAGATTCTAAACATATTTTATGTTCAATGTCCTATACCTATCTTCAACTATTTCGGCAATATTAAGTGTTTTCAAATTTATTGCAAAAATTAAGATTAAAAAAATAAAATTATTTATTTCTTCATAATGTATAAACAAAAGTAAAAAGTTAATTTAGGAACTGTTGAATATGCTCGCCGCGAACGTCTTGGCCAATTCCTAATCTTAAATAGAAATTTCTTCTAACGTTATTTAGCATCTCAGGCGTGACCGATCTAATCGCAAGCGTTATTTGTCTTCTTAAGTCAGCTAAGTCAAGGGTTTTAGTTTTGTATACAACATTTTTAATATGTCGCCATAAGAAAAAGTCTAATGGCGTCAGATCAGGGGATCGCGCTGGCCATTCTATCGATCCTCGTCTCCCTATCCACCGATTTGGAAATATTCCGTTGAGGTACTGCCGGACATTAATTTGGTAATGGGGCGGTGCTCCATCTTGCTGAAACCATATCATATTCGCTGGAACTTGTGGGTTTGCTGGATCCGGATACAAAGTTGTCAAAGTTGGCACGACATTATTTTGGAGCAGTGCTAAATAATTAATTCGCCATTCAAATTGCCGTCAATGAAAAAGGGGCCTATGATATGATCCCTAACAATTCCTGCCCAAACATTAACCTTTTCAGGATATTGAGTATGTTCTTCGCTGATCCAGTGAGGATTTTCCCTAGACCAATAGTGGCAATTTTGACGATTTACATGACCGTGAAGTGTAAAGGTGCACTCATCCGAAAACAAAACATGTTCTAATTGAATAACATTGTTATCTAACATAGCCATCATTTGTTCACAAAAATAAGTTCTCCTATCATAATCGTCTTCCATGAGCTCCTGAGTTGGTATTACTTTATAGGGATGCATTTTATTTTCTTTTAATGTTCGAATAATCGACGAATGGCTAATATCGAACATTGCGGCGACATAGGTAGGTGAAGACTAGAAATATGTGGGTTTTCTTCAAACTCAAGCATAATATCCAATTTAGTATCATCATTTATTGAATTGGTAGCTGCTTTTTTTATCTGTCTCACATGTCCAAGCTCGCGAAACTGCTTTTCTATTTTACTAATTGTCCCTTGGGATATATGCGGCAAATTTGGAAATTTTTCATGAAATAAGCGAGCAACTTCCACTTGTGTTCGTGTGTTATCTCCATAACCAATCATTTGTAGAATTGTTATTTTATGCATTTCTGTTAAATGAACCATTTTTCTGATATTAGGTATTATGCAGTTAACGAAATTCAAAAGACTATGACACTGACACTGACAACTACTGTCTTGCAAAGAGAAAGGCCAGGCATTTTACACAAAAGTAAACAAAACTTAAAAGTAAACAAGACTGGCTCTTTTTGTTCCATATCAATAAAAAGGAACGCTAAAATGGTTTTTGCTTACATTCTTAATATGAAGACCTAAATGGTAAATAAGTATTGAGTGTGTTGTAGCGACTTTTTGTAATGAAATAAATAGTTCAGTAACCAGAGCCACTTTCATGAATAATAATAAATTCGAAATAAATAAATAAATTTGAAAACACTTAATATTGCCGAAATAGTTGAAGATAGGTATAGGACATTGAACATAAAATATGTTTAGAATCTCCTAGAGAATCCAAAAATTAAATAATATCCGGGGTGTTGCATTTGAAATAAGAAAGTTGGCATTGACCACTGTTACAGGACACACCCTGTATAAAAAGTTTTTATTGGAGAAAATGAGCAACTAAAAATACCAATCGACGGGTCCAAGTGTTTTTCCGAACACGCCCCCATTTATTTATTATCGAATTTATTCCATTTGGCTGATACACACTGTATAATACGTTTGTGTTGGAGGAGCAGCCATGATAGACACAAAAAAATAGCATTTTTTAACAATATATAAATAACAGTTTGAGCACAAACTATCTCCACCGACCGGTATTAACAAGACTCTTTCGCCCGACCGTTGCCGTTGGTTTAGCTACGGGCTATCTCGGCCGGACTAGACTCTTGCTACTTGTACAATACAGATAATTGAAAAACGTATTTTCTAAGAACGGAGAACAATTATTCGAAAATGTTTACAATATTTTTTTACGGGACACATAAAAGCAGTTTATGTCGCTTCTATATGATTGGATTTTCTCCGTTATAGCACGTTATACCAATGCATCATTTTTTGTCATTAGATTATTTATTTTATGTTTGTTTTAGATATTACCCAAAAACCTTGTATGTTGATACCGATAATATTGGTTTTACTTAAAAAAAAATCATAAAATGGCATTTTACCATGTTATTCCTTAATAAAAGACAGGATATTCTTAATCAACTAGTTACATAATTAAGGTTCAAATATTTTTTATAATTTTGTGTATAAACAAATATATTTCTGAAAGTTAAAAATGTGTTTTTTTCCTAATTTAAACACCATTTTCTGAATGGTGCAAAAATATGAGCATTTGGCATTTTTTTAAAACACTAATATAATTAGTAATTAGGAGATGTCAATATTTGACATTTGCTGTCAACGTAGAAACTGATGTTAGCAGGTAGACAACTAAAAACTAAGAAAGGAAAGTGCCATCCGTTTTATTGAGAGTCGAAAATATCAATTTTCAAGCACAATTTTTTCGAAAACAGTTGACTTTAGGTATAGGAAACTTAACACAAATATGTGAATGTTTCTTGTCGTAAAATCCAAGCTTTACACCATTTTCGCTTCTTCCCAAGTTTTTCTAGTTTATCATCATCAGTCAACAACTCCACAGTTATAAGTGCAACAGCTTTTCTTTTTGAAACTGTTAAAAACATGATTACAATATCAACTCCACCATACTATACTTTAGTGGATTCATTGTGGTAGGGTAATGGAGAAAATGCAAGCTTAACAATATACGACTTGCAGTTCAGCACGTAGTACGACATGTCGTAACGTGGATGGAGCGTCCTTCTTAAATATAACTACTGTCTGGTCACTATCAGAACCAAGCAAGTATAGCTATGCAATGTGTTTCGCTATTTGAATTATTCAAATCCTGGCGAATTGATCTAAACGAACTATTTATAGGTGCAGTAAATGCCGGTATTAGAGTAATTAAAGTCAAATAGAAAAACAATTGTTACAAAGAACTGATAGATAGATATACATATATACATATATATATATATATATATATATATATATATATATATATATATATATATATATATATCTTCTATATAGATATACATATATATATATATATATATATATATATATATATATATATATATATATATATATATATATATATATATACGATATATATATATATATATATATATATATATATATATATATATATATATATATATATATATATATATATATATATATATATATATATATATATATATATATATATATATATATATATATATATATATATATATATATATATATATATATATATATATATATATATATATATATATATATATATATATAGTCAAAAGCAGTGTTATCGCGCGGGTCATACGATTTATCAACGTCAAACTTTTTAAGTTTGTTTTTCTTTTATTACGTGTAATCAAATCCTCCGCATAAAATCCGTAAGATGAATTAGATAGACCTATGATATTTTCATATGAAAAAAGAGGATAAACATATAAATACCAGTAGTTGCAAAAATCTTTAAGCGATGTCACCTCAAAGTCAGATTGAAAAGTCAGTGACAAAATGAGTAATAGAAAACAAATTTCGGGTTTTTTGCATCCACAAGCGAAAAAAATGGTATTAAATCTAATAAAATATTACGAAAATGCAAATTCAATGGCCAATATTTAGGAGACAGTAGCTAAAGCTCTGGGAATCTGTATAAGGACTGTGCATAAAAAAAAGTATAATTTACTATCGAAGAAGATTAAGAAATGTCCACGAAAAAAGCCAAAGACAGAAGACTTAAGTGACAATGTAAAAATGGATGTTCGTAATGCAATTTACAATTTATACACATCAAAAACTAATATAACCCTTCAAGTTTTAAAAGAAGCTTTAAAAAATCGAGGCATATTGGAAATTGGACTAAATTCGTTGTCAAAATTAATAAAAATGTTTGGTTTTCCATATAAAAAGAACTCCAATGTAGGCGAGTTGCCACATATAGCAAGTCAGCGTATCCAGTTTTTAAAGAAATACACGGAAAATAGTAATTCAAAATTTAGAAAAGTGCTATTTTCAGACGAGACTTGGATATTTTCTAATGGAAGTGGTTCGAAATCTTGGCTGGACGAGTATGTAAAAAGTGTCAAAAGAAAAAAGGGATGTGGGACGGGAAAACAGTTCATCATTTGCAGGTTCTTCAACAGGATTTCTCACAGGTGCAAGTTTACTGTTTTCTTCAACATCCAAAAGTGTGGACTACCATGTTAATATGAACTGTGAACTGTTTGAAAAGTGGTTAAAAGAACAACTGATTCCAAATTTAGATGCCCCATCGTTCTGGACAATGCATCTTTTCATTCAAGAATCTTAAATAAACAACCTACTTCATCCTGGGAGAAAAGTGATATTTATGACTGGCTAATAAAACAAAAACAAAATCCTTTACCCAATATGCTGAAACTAGAACTTCTTTTAATGGCAAAATCTATTAAAAAACCAACAATATATGCCGTAGATGAAGTATTACGGGAAAATAGACATGAGGTTTTACGACTGCCGTCATACCATTACCAGTTTAACGCAATAGAAATAATGTGGGCTGGGGCAAAATCATATTACAAAAAACACGTGAACGATGGTCTTACGTCAGATGAAGTGCAAATTGTTTGGCAAGATTCATTAAATTATATTACGTCGGAGTACTGGAAGAAATCTGTGGAACATATGGAGAAATTAATATGGGATTGGTGGAATCGAGAACGAGTTCTAGATGTCGATTGCGCCATTTGAGGACGACTCAGAAGATGAGGACTTTTTAAGTGATGATGATATTTTTTAGTCTTCAATATTAAAAAGTTTCTGAAGGATTATATTAGTCTTTGACGTGTATAAATCATAAATTGCATTATGAATATCCATTTTTGTATTGTAACTAAAGTCTTTTGCCTTTGGATTTTTTCGTGTACATTTCTTAATCTTCTTCGGAAGTAAATTATGTTTTTTTTTTTCATGCATAAGTTTCTATACATTCCTTATACCGATTCTCCGAGCTTTTGCCACTGGCTCCTGGATATTAGCCAGTGAATTTTAATTTAAAATTGTTTTTATTAGATTTGACACCTATTTTTTGTTTACTTTTTTAGTACATTTGTAATTTTGTAGGCAATAAATAAATAATTATAGAATACTTGTGTTTTTAAAGCGTGTTTAAAATGTGTAAATTTTTTTATTAATTAAGATAAAATTTGATATATAAAAATGTAAAAACACGGGGCTAAAAAAATACAGGCTATATATATATACACATACATATATATATATATATATATATATATATATATATATATATAAATATGTATATATATATATATATATATATATATATATATATAGATAAATATGTATATATATATATATATATATATATATATATTATATATATATAAAACCTGTATTTTTGCAATGCATGGCCCTTAATTTTAGACGGAAATTTGAAGAAATCGGATAAGTAGTTTTTTAGCTATGTCGCGAACAGACTGACGGACAGGCATACCTACAGACAGACAGAATTGAGAAAACATGTTTTCCGGCATCTAGGGACCTTTAAACGTAAGATCTGAAAAAATCTCACGAGGGAAGTAATAACTAATTATCTTGTCTTTTTAACAAGAGTGTGTAATATTTTTGCAAAATAAAATGTTTTTGTTAACACAATACAAATAAAAACAAGTTTTCTTTGCACAGAGGAGGCCCGCATTTAAATAAATGACACTGTATAAGTGGTTAGGCGAGGCTAATAATTTTTGGTGATTGATAAGAAAATCTCACTTTCATTAAGTGGCTGTATAAACAGAACATATCCTGATTATTCCACTGATTCGAACCGCCTTCCGACTTTATTATATATATATATATATATATATATATATATATATATATATATATATAAATATCTTATTTAGTCTATATTATATATATATATATATATATATATATATATATATATAATATATAAAAAAAATATATATATATATATATATTTGTAAATATACCATATATATATATATATATATATATATAGAATCACACAACATTTTAGTATATATATATATATATATATATATACACGCACGATAAGACCGCATTCGACCATATAATTAATTAATATCGGTATTTAAATACCTTAAAAGCTAACTGAACAGCGTCCGCCAACACATCCTGCGCCTGCAACGAAAACGCGCTAACGTGCCTGTCACTCTTCAAGAAATGTAGCAGCTCGCTCGCGTTCGCCAACCAAAAAGCCTGCGACGTGCTTTCGGTACTCCTGTCCTGAACAGTATGGCGTATCAACATGGCGGCATGCTGTAGCAGTAAGGTCAGTTTGTGAGCTCGCTCCGTAGGTGTTAGTTCTGGTCTATAGTGCGTCGACGCTCTGTATCTGCAAAATGATGATGAATTGAGGGCGGAAACTACAAGTTAAGTTTATATAACAAATTATTGTCTGCAAATTTAACCGATTTTTAGTTAATTTTTATGTATATAAGTTCATACCTGGCACATAGGTAGAGTGTATAGGCCGGCGCAAGCCTAAACGTCGGAGTTGTGACATCCAAATGGGTTATGACCCGTGCCAAAAATTGCTCCTGAGGATCCTCTGGGAATTCTAGGACAGCTGGTAAAATCGGGTCCTGACCTCTAGGGTATCGGTCCATCCCACTTAACCTGTGTGACCAAAAATTAATAAGTTACTTAATTTTTAAATATTTTACATCATAATGATATTCGCCACATGGAGAAAAAATATTAATATCTCGGAAAAAACCTGTCTGCGAGATCGCTTCTATTTAATCTGACATTCTAGACGGTGAAAAAACACTATAAAAAAATTGAAATTTGTAAAAATTGGATTAATACATAAAACCGTAAGGTTTTCTGAAACAAAAGAAATTTAAGGTAATACATCTACATTTAAATACAATAATTTAATGGCGAGTACATGTAGGGTTTCTTTTTGTTACTTGATATTTATTTATCTATTTAAATTACATACATGTTCCCAAATAAGATGCTTATACATACTTAAAACTAAAACTAAATACCAACATTACCTATTATTTTATGACTAATCAAAATAAAATTAATCTTCTTTTAAAACTCTCAAAATAATACAAAAAGAAGTCTATGTTTACTTTATCACCATTGGCTGCGTTTCTAGACAACGGTGAGAATAGAATAGTCCATAACAGCAGCAATAAAAATTAATTGCAAACCTAATTCTTGCCTCACTATATTTATAAAAGGTAAGGGGGCATACAGCTACCAATTTTACCAGGTATATATTTGTTCTATTTCAGTATTTAATATTATATACATTTTGTTCTGTTTCAATTTATTCTCAAGCGGATCAGACTTTTTTAAAGAAAATTCAATGATTTAACAGCTGCATACCCTTATGACAATCTACTAATAAAGCCTGCCTACAAGTTTTACTGTTATTATCCCCAAATCAGGAATTGAATTTACCCTTTCTATCTTCACCATTAATTGCGTAGTTACTCAAATTGTTATATCAATGTGTTGTTTACAGTGTCAAAGGCTTTGGAGAAATCAGTGTAAATGAAGTCAACCTGACACCGACTCTCCAAAGCCCCAAGCACATTCTGGGCATAAATAAGCGTATTAGTGGCGGTTAGTCTGTCTTTATAAAAAACATGCATGAGGGGATAGTATGGAGGAAAAAAAATCGCTTAAACGATGACAAATAATTTTTTCAAAGAGTTTTGAAATAGAATTACTTATTGAGATCGGTCTTTAGTTACAAATATTTGATCTGTCACAAGATTTGAAAAGAGGAGTTACAAGTTTGTGCTTCCATTGCTCAAGGAAGATATCATCTGTTGGATGTAGAATATAAATAATTTTTGAGTAGATTTTGTGGTGCTCCATCAGATCCATGGCTCTTATATGCCTTTAGTCGAGGTTTGCTGTCAAACATTATGGGCAAAGAAATTCTTCAGTCATGCTAATCAATGGTATTTATATTAACACTATTACCAAATTACTACCAGTAGCAACATCCAGTTTGTTTGATCTCTAGAAATGAGTACCAAACAGTAAGAAGGGATACTATTATTTCTCTAAAAGCCAACAAACCTCAAAATATCACCCTATTCATTATGCTATACTTTTTTAAACACTTATGCTAGTCAAGTTATATGACAAAAATAAAAAAAAAATTGAAGGCCTATACCTATTTTCTGATCTACTGTCGGATCCTAAAGACCTATTGTCCTCCCGAGCACCGCTATGTGTAGAGACAGTTTCTACATTTCCGTCAATGTCGAATGTGGTCTCTATGTTTTCCCTAGAACCGGTGGTTTGTGTGGGGCTAAGTGCGCGAGGTGATCGGCTAAATAAAAAAAAGCAATAACAAAAATAAGCAACACAAAACATAAAAAACAAAAAATAACACTCCACCCACAAACTTTATGAAAAACCGGATTCACTGAAATCCACTGATTTTTTTATATGTTGCAGTTTCCTAACCAAAAGGCCACACTGTCAGGTTATATTTTGTACAGGATCTACAAAAGTTTTATGGTATTCTCTGAACCGTCGGGAGTTTTTAAAAAAAAACAAACGACAATTGAACAGTAAAAAAATTAGCATCGACTTTGTTAATTTTAAATTGAACATCTTGTATAATATTATTTCAATAAATAAACATATTTTTGCTTATTATAAAAATACTAGGTTGGGTACCTTTATCTTGTGTTATTATTAAAGAAATTGCTAATTTATAAAAAGTCAACATGATAAAATAATTTTTTAGCATTTATTTTTGCTACAAGTTTGAACTCTTCCGGGGTACTTGTTCTAACCGTGTGGTGTTTGCTATACTAAGAACTGCATTTTTATGCTAAATAATAAATATTTCAATATTAAAATAATCGCATTTTTTTAAATTGACCCCAATTTTTCTCCCGGGGTATAGGTAATCTTGAACAAAATAGGCTGGCAACAAAAAAGTAGGGTATGGAACGACACCACAAAAATAATTTATATATTTATCTGCCGATAGCTTCAATTGCGTGACAATTACAATAAAGCAACAAATTGTCCTTTTTGTTGCGAAGACCATAAACGATTATTAGTTGATTTTTCTTACAATTTATTAGGATTTTGTATGCACTAAAAAGTTGTGACAAAAATACATAGTCAGTTGTTTTGAAAAGTTCTTCGATTATTATTAAATTATGATCGTCCCTCTTCCCCAGGTTGTTTGAAAAATAAAGCATAAATTATAATATGTTTTTCCTACAACCTTTCATTTATTTCAAAGCATAAAATACCTCTTATAAAAAGTGAGAGAAAACTAATATTATTAAATGAAATGTCATAAGCGGGTCACAATGAACTAAAAAAGCTATTTAGTTCATTTTGGGGTCATTATTTTAAGTTTTGTCGCTATTAAAAGGTAGGCTTTGGATTTGTACCTGCGGATTTTTGAGTTTTATTTCAGCGAGTTAACATAATTTATATGAAAGTTTATTAAAATTGCTAGCTAAAATCACGTAAGTTTAAAGGCGACCAGTGATGGTACCGTCTTGGATAAAAATTATCGCAAGTTATTACATCTTTTTTTGTAAAATAACATGATCTTATAGAAAATATTACATATAACTCGAACATTATTATTTGAAATATTTTCGTTTGGTGCTAGATTTTTTTTTGTGATTTTTCAGAACTATTTTTAATATTTTAAATAGATAATTACGTAAATTTCATAAAATTGTTTAAGATACACTCAATTCCAAAAAAAGTGACGCACTCTTTTTTGGCCCAAGTTCATTGACTTTCATTGATTTTGAAGAATTTTTTTTCGTAAGTAGATAATACCTTTGTCTTCCAGCAGAAATGAAACGAACGAAAACGTTCTCAAAGATTCTTGGCTAATACTGAAAAAGCTAGAACCATGCTTTTTTGCTATTTTTTGACTTGCCCTGTGTATTAGTTGAGGATTCGTATAGAAACTTATCTCTACAATTGACCAAATTACAGCTTTTTTGCTAAAACTTTGCCAAGCCACATGAATGTTAATAGAAAAACCTAAACATTGCTTTTTGACTTATCCTGTGTATTATTTGAGCATTTGTATAAAAAATTGTTACACTCTAGATGAAAGACCTTTCTTCTAAGACAAATTTGTTATTCTGTTCCTTAATTTATCTTGAAAATGTCTGAATTACAGCTTTTTTTATTGTAAACTTGCATTTTAGCAAGGTTGATTTTTCAGAAGTGATATTGTAATAAAATAAAAATGATATGAATTTTTTAAAACTTTTTATTAAAGCAAAATAACAATGGATAAAAAAGAACTTGAAGAATGTGCTTAATACCGGGTATTGTCTCCTCTAGCAACTCTGAGAGCTTCTAATCTGCGTGACATACTTGAAATTAGGTTTCTTATTCTTTCCATTGGTATACGGTCGCATTCTTCTCATAACGCATCTGCTAATTCTGCTAGGCTGTCAAGAGGCCTTTCGTGTGAACGCACCCTTCTTCCTAATTCATACCACAAATTTTCTATTGCATTCATATCGGGTCTTCCGGCAGGCCATTGTAATGTGGCGATACCCGCAGTTTCTAGGAAATTCCGCACTGTTGCTGCGGTATGCGGTGGGGTATTATCCTGCATAAGAATAAAATTGTTACCAACTAAATCAGCAAAAAGTAACTCATACTGCTCTACAATGTCATTGATGTAAATTTGGGCTGTCACTGACTGCCTAATGGGAAAAACATGAAGGGGTGTAGGTTAATTCATGGAAATTCCACTCCACACCATAAATGAACCACCATTAAAATTATCGCTTTCTGTTATCAAAGATTGATTGAATCTTTCGCCAGTTCTTCTCCATACTCTTTTTCTCCCATCCACCATATTAAGGCAAAACCTTGATTCAACAGTAAACAGGACATTTGACCATTCAAGATTAGTCCATTCTCCATAATTTTGTACGAAGTATCTCCGAGCAGCATGATTGATGTTTAGGGCCTTCTCCAGCCCTCCTAACCTTTAAGTTCATTTTGGCTAAACGTCTACAAACCGTCTGCTTACTCACAATAACATCTCGAATTATCGAAGATCTTCTTGAACTTTCACAGCCGTATTCGATCGATTCCGTAATTTTCGCAGTGTCAAAAGCGATCATCTCTAGGAGGTTTTTCGAGGGCGACCAGAACCCACCTTCCGAGCAATACTTCCTGTTTGTTCATATTTCAGGATCGCTCTACGAGCTGTTGCTTCAGAAACCCCTACAGCACAAGCTGTAGCGTAGCGTTTATCATGCCCATCATTAACTAAAGCAACTAATCTTGCAATTTGTTCGGGTGTAATTTGGGGCATTTTATCACTAAAACCTTTTTTTCGTATAAAAAATGACAATCATGAAGTTAGTGAAAAACATAACTGAAAAATATGGAGGGCTATAACAAATTAATTGCCATGGCGACGGCAATTGTTTTTCGATTATGACCCGACATTGTCCACCCGCTAGCTAAAATTTTTTATATATAATTTCCAGTTTCATTAAAAGACTTAAAGGATTTTGAATTCAGTTTTTGTCACTGATTACGAATTTGCAAGTCTTTTTTGCGGATTTTAAAAGTTCAAGAAGATCCTCGCCAAGTTCGAGATGCTATGGTTAGTAAAGCATTTGTGGAATAAATTAAGAAGGGTGCGGTTAATTTTAGAGATAAGTCGGTGAACGCCTAGGCCTAGCATGCTCTCAAAAAAAAGGTCTCTCATATGGGGTGTAAACAGTTTTTATACGAATTCTCAACTAATACTTGCACAAAAATAGCAAAAAAGCATGGTTCTAGTTTTTAGTATTACTTACCTACGAAAAAAAAATTGTTCAAAATCGATCCACTGGTTTAGAAGATATAAGACATCTTAGGTCAAATATCAAGTACGTCACTTTTTTGGAACTGAGTGTATATGTTTTTAAAATTCAATTACAAAATGAATATCATATAAAACAAAATAGTTATGGTAATTTTTAAACGCAACTCCAGTTTTAAGGGGCTATCATTCTTCATCAATAGAAAATAATTCGAAGATTTATCAATTGAATTTTAGATTATTAAGTGTACAGGGTGTCCGGATTTGGTTGCAAAAGCAGGGTATCTCGCTTATTTTTAAAGATAGAACCTTGCGGTTTTCACGAACCTGAGCTAATTTTTTGTGAAACTCATGAAGCCGTAAACAAAATTTTCATAGCCTTCTTCGTTTATGAGATACAGGGCGAAATTGAAAATTTTGCATTTTGGGACCCCCCTCGTATCTCAGTTATCCTTTAACTTAACGCAAAGGGAAAAATTGCTGCTTATGCAGTTTTTTACGCTGGACCCAAAGTTGTGTTTTTTAAATGGGACACCCTGTATATTTGTCCAGAAATTGATTTGTACTTTTAAAAGCTTCTCAAAAATATATAATAGTATGGGTCTATTTTAATAAAGAACAACAAAAATCCTAATTTTTATAATTATCATCCCAAATTTTGCACTAGGCCATGCAAAACGATGCCGTTTTCTTTTGTTTTCTTGGAAGCAAATGACATTTCCCAATTTTGTACGCGTATATAAAATATAGCGCTAGTTTTTTGTATTTATTTATTGTGTAAAAATATATTTGTATTATTATGGCAGAAAACCAAACTTTCGAACATTATGAAAAGTACGATATGTTAGCTTGTTTTATATTAAGTAATGAAAATGTTGAAGCGGCTTCTGAGATGTATTTTAACATGTAAATAGTTAATTTTTAGGTATGTTGAAATAGTATTGCTTAATTTTTATTTAGATATCCAGAAAGGAGGCAACCTAATATATCCACTTCTTATCGGATAAAAAAGAATTTACTTAATCACGGATCATTTATCAAACCTCGTACGAAAACATATAATAAAGAAAATCGGGAGGCTGAGGAAATTACGGTTTTGGCTAATGCAGAAGCTTACCCTACAAACTCTTGTAGGGCCAGTGAAAAGAGCATAGGGATTTCAAAAACTTGAGTTCAAGAAATTCTAAAAAAGCACAAATACCACCCATACAAATTTAGGCTCGTGCAGCACTTACAGCCAGGGGATGCAGAGCGTCGGGTAGTCTTCTGCAATTGGTTTCGAGAAAGATGCGATATGGTTAGAGATTTTGAAAGGAAGGTTATATGGTCAGACGAAGCACATTTCAGTAATTCTGGTATACTCAATAGGCACAATAGTAGATTCTGGTCCCAGGAACATCAACACCAAATATTTCCCAGAAGACAGCAGGGCAGGTTTGGTCTAAATGTGTCCTGCTTCATATTAGGAACACATATAAAATTTTATATATTGGAGGGAAATCTAACAGCCAATCGCTATATTGAAATTTTAGAGGCAGCTATACCTGAATTACTTGACGATGTTCCTCTAGCGCAAATTAACGAAATTTATTTTCAACAGGAGGGTGCTCCTGCACACAATTCTGGAATAACGAGATTATTTCTGGACAATAATTTTACCAATCAATGGATCGGAACAAACGGACCTATAAGATGCCCCCCTAGGTCCCCAGATTTGTCGATTTTAGATTTCTTTCTATGGGGATATCTGGAAAATAGAATTTACAAAGACCACTATGATAATGTCCAAGATTTAGGAAATGCAATAAGAGAAAATTTTCGCTATTTACAAAATCATCCCGTTATTTAACAAAATGGAAATCAGTTTGAACAGTTCTTTTGATTTCCTTGGTTACTGTAGTTCTTATACAACAGTTGATTTTTGCTGAAAGGCTTGTTACATAATAATTTATTACTGTTTTGTTCTTGTGTTACATAAATCTAGGTAAGTGGTACTTTTTTGGTGCGAAATTATCAATACATATTTTGATAAATAGATTTAATTACATATTTATTTTGATTTATTGTTAGGATTTAGATATTGTTAACGACTTTAAATAAAGGGCAGCATTGTTTTGCATGGCCTACTGCAAAATTTAGGATGATAATTATAAAAATTAGGATTTTTGTTGTTGTTTATTAAAATAGACCCATACTATTATATATTTTTGAAAAGCTTTTAAAAGGACAAATCAATTTCTGGACAAATATACAGGGTGTCCCGTTTAAAAAAACATAACTTTGGGTCATATCTAAAAAATAACAACTCAAATGAAAAATATGACTACGCCACTGGATCCAGCGTAAAAAACTGCATAGGCAGCAATTTTTCACTTTGCGTTAAGTTAAAGGATAACCGAGATACGAGGAGGGTCCCAAAATGCAAAATTTTCTATTTCGCCCTGTACCTCATAAACAAAGAAGGCTATGAAAATTTTGTTTACGGCTTCATGAGTTTCACAAAAAATTAGCTCAGGTTCGTGAAAACCGCAAGGTTCTATCTTTAAAAATAAGCGAGATACCCTGCTTTTGCAACCAAATCCGGACACCTTGTACAGAAGGGGTATCACAAAGGAACTGTGATAAATTATTAACATTTGGTGGGAGTATTGTTTGACTTTTAAATTTCACCAGCTCTATTTTTAAGAATAATTCAAACATCAAAAATACTCAAGCAATTTTATTTATATATTTATTTTTGTTCTTTATGTTTTTTTGAGACTAAAAAATATATGAAAGACATTTCGTTTCCTAAAAAACACTGATGTTTTAAAAAAGATTCAAATTTTTTTCAATTTTTGCAATGTAACTTTTTAGTAAAACAAATCTGAAAAATTTTATTGATGCATTAATATCCTTTGACAGAAATGGAAGGACGTATGTATTTTTATCTGTGTCGAGCCGAATAGGGTACGGTACGCAGTCAAAGCGATATGCTCTAAGATATAAAAAAAAATAGTGAATTTCATTGAAGTCGGCTTCCCATAAGGTTTGTGCGTGGTCCTTTAAAAAAAAATAACAATTAAAATGTTGCCGATTATACAGCCACTAACACTGACATCATTGACAGAGAATAAATTAATTTATTGAAAAATGTGCTGACTATTCTAGTAGCAACAACCTCGAATTATAAACCATGTTTCTTATAAGTCATTCAGCAAAGTTACTAGCTGTGTTTTATGTAGTAGGTTAAGCAGGTTAAAATTAGAAATTCGAATTAACAAAAAAATATAAAAGCATTATTTCGATGACACAATAATAATGAAGTGGTTTAATGTCGGCATAAAGGGGATGGGGGGGTTATTTCCAAAACTCCGAGTTTGTTCTTAAAAAAAAATGTTCATACAGTAAGACATCATGTGGTAGTGTAAAGTAAATAAAGTATATGTGCAAATTCATCCAAGTATTTTTATTGCAAAAAAATAATAAATATTTAGAAAATTATATACTATTTCATAAAAAAACATAAAATAGTAGATTTTTATTTATTTCAACTACTTAATCTGCTTGACTTCTCCGAATTTGCTTTTTCTAACGGTGTTGTTCCTTTTCCTTATTTTTATTCACATAACTGGAAAAATAATGTTTTTTTTTTCTGAGCCATAAAATGAAACTGAATCATTTGTTGTTATAAGCCACAGCGGCTGTAAATTTACAACAATTTGATTTAAAGCGAAAGTGGACTATGTTAAAATTGCTATAATCAAAGACTTAGTGTACTTCGCATAGAGGTAAAGTTGCGATGCATGTAGGGGGCGTTTTATTTAACATAGGATGGGTCATCTATATGGAGGAGTTGTCTTTGCTATAACATAAAATGGCTAATTTATTTTCGGTTGTAGATTAAATGTTTTATTAGGTTAAGGCCCGGTATCATCGTACCTAAATAAATCCACTTTATTTGGCAAATAACTATTTGCTGGATAAGCTAGTCAGAGCTTGATATCTGTCGGATATCTGTCTTGCATACTTTCCCGCAAACCAACTTATTCTTTGGTTAACAAGCGTATGGATAGGACCTTAGATCCTTCTTAAAGTAAATGTTGCCCACCAAAAATATGTGTAAATAAGAATATGAAAGTCCAATGTATCAGACAGAATAAAGATACTACTTATGCATAGCAAAGACGTAGCCAGTTTTTATGGGCGGTGGGGGCAATGATAAATAAAAAAATAATAGTAATAAAAAAAAAACAACCACTTTTCGTCTGACCGACAAAGAATTTGTTTGCGTCTCTTGGGTATTTTTGAATCCAGTCCCTTTGGCTAAGACGTGGTTTCTTATTGCATGCGTCGGCGTACTTCAAAATTTAGAACACAGGTTAATGCGTTTCGAATCCCCTCATGGAAGGCAGACTTCTGTGTTATTAACATAAGTGGTTCCAGGTGTTCCATTTATATGCTTTGGTTCGGGGGGAGGATGGAGACTCAAACGCTCAGTGTGGAAACTAATGACCCTGCTAGAAAGGGAGCAGACGCTGTGATGCTGTGATCAGTTGTTCCTGAATTATATCCTGTTCGTCTGTGCAGTTCTACATAGAATGTAATGCCCGCTATGAGGCAGGAGTAAGAGGGGTGAGCGAATAGCTTGAAAGAAAAGGTCAACTCGTGATACCAAGGGGCAGCTAGTGGAAATCAAGAGCCTCAAAATACATGGAAACATTTAGAGAGAAGAATAATCAAAAAGATATTCGAAATAAACCGGGTGGTGTACATGGACTTTAAGAGCTCGCCATCCGGACATCCCATATAAAACGGCTGTATAATCCAAGCAGCTCAGGGCCGTAAAACCGAAAAAAATAACACAGGTTATATTGAAAACTGAAAAAATAAGGCATACTTGATAATTACTGGAGACTTAAAAAGAAATCATAATGTATAGTTCTAATATGATATGAATGTTTAATTCGTACATTTTGGTTGTCTTTTCTATCTATTTTATTATTTGATAAAATATTTGATAAAAAAGGAAGGAAAAGTGCAAAACACTATAGACTTGTAATAAATAATAAATAAATCAAGAAGGAAACGTCGTCAGAAAGAATATGAGTTCGGATTTTGATCCCTAAAATCTACCAAATCGACAAAATAAGCTTATGTTACCAAATATTTTATCGTTCTTTTGATATACACTTAGTGGGGCTGATATTGATTTATCCTTTTATTCACAAATTGGATTACTTGTTACATACCTTTCATATATTCGGGCTTGATTATCTATGGTTCCCAAGGGGTGTCGCGTTCGATCTTCTTGAGTCGGATCTACAAATCTGTACCGAAAAGAAACACATTATATTATAAGAAATTCAATAAATAAAAAAAATAATTTCTAATAATATAGCATTATCGTTATACAGGTTGTTTTTAATATTACATAATAACACTTGCAGTACCTAGAAGGTGATTTAGGTTATTCTTAAGATAAACTATTTGCTTTATCTGAGTATTTCCAAATAAATAAAAATTGTTTTATGCACTATATAAAAAAACTTCTATGGCTATGTGAATATCAACGGAGGAGTGGTACAGGGTGTTCCAGCGAGGACTGAACAGGGACCTATTTTCGACCTTCCTTGTATTTTCGAAAAATTCAAAATAGCCAATCGATGTATTTTTTCTTGTAGAATCCAAAAATGTCATCGAAAAAATATTTGAACCAGAAACAAAAGAGTTACGCTATGCATCAGGTGTTTTTTAAATGGAATGTATCGTTTTTTATACGATTTTTGGAAAGAGTGATTTTTTTTATGTCCGTTCTGATTAAAAGATTTGATTTTGCGATAGCTGTTTATATTACATTTTAATGTTTTACAAACTATAATTTTAGCTTCACCTGTTTAAAATATACGATAGGTTGGTATAGGTGATCAAGGTAAAATGACGTTTGAATGCTTTGTCAATAAAATTGACATTATTTTAATTATTGTCGAAGTCTTCACCTAAAAAATATATATTTGACTCTGATCGAAATGAAATACTCTTTGGACGAGAGACTACAGATTGTTATGCTATTTTACAAGTGCCAAGAAATAGCCCCGACCTCTCAGTTTTGGATACATTTCTTTGGGGCCATTTGAAGAACGTCGTATACAGACAACGAAACGAAAATATTCAAGAGATCATGGGAAAAATTGTCGATGAAATAAACCGCCTTAACCAGGAAAATCATATTGTAACAGCAAGTTTAGAAAGGCTTCAAAGGGGTTATCGATGTTGTTTCGAGAAAAACGGCGGTCACATTGAAAACTTATGTTATTAGTAGTTTTATTTTATTATTTAATAATTATTTTTTATTGAATTTCTTTTTCTATCATGTAAAGTTTTATTTTCCTCAAATAGGTTTTTTATCCTTAGAATTGTATTGATGGATATATTTCTACGAAAATTTGCAATAAATCTTCTTCTTGCTTCTCTTGCATTTTCTTGGCACTTGTAAAATAGCACAACAATCTGTAGTCTCTCGTCCAAAGAGTATTTTATTTCGATCAGAGTCAAATATATATTTTTTAGGTGAAGACTTCGACAATAATTAAAATAATGTCAATTTTTATTGACAAAGCATTCAAACGTCATTTTACCTTGATCACCTATACCAACCTATCGTATATTTTAAACAGGTGAAGCTAAAATTTTAGTTTGTAAAACATTAAAATGTAATATAAAGAGCTATCGCAAAATCAAATCTTTTAATCAGAACGGACATAAAAAAAATCACTCTTTCCAAAAATCGTATAAAAAACGATACATTCCATTTAAAAAACACCTGATGCATAGCGTAACTCTTTTGTTTCTGGTTCAAATATTTTTTCGATGACATTTTTGGATTCTACAAGAAAAAATACATCGATTGGCTATTTTGAATTTTTCCAAAATAAAAGGAAGGTCGAAAATAGGTCCCTGTTCAGTCCTCGCTGGAACACCCTGTACAGTGGTGGATTTAGAGGGAGATGAAACCGGCATACCCCCTCAAATATTGGAATGTAATGAGAATTTGAAATGTTTATTTTCAGACACAATCGGTCGAGGATTTGTGGTAAAAGTGTTGGATGTCACTGCAAAGGCTTCTGTCCGATCTCAGTGGGGTTGCACTTTTTTAGAAACTCCTTGCTATGTTTTTTTTAACTAAAACCGGAAATTTTATATAGATATAATCAATATTATTGGAAAATTTGGCGAAATTTATATCGATTACTAGACTCAGTGGCGTATTTAAGGGGGGAGGGTAATAAATTTCACATAACACATAAGGGACGAGTTGAATCTTTTCAATTCTAAATTATTTCGGGTAATTTCACATTTTGTTTGGTTACCTATCATATCCGATCTATCTACAGGTTTTTTTTATAATGAGCCACTCCCTGAGAGCCTTTTTTTTAAGCTACAAAAAAATGTTATTGTTTTTTAGTTTTATTCTTCAGTAAAAAAAGCATTTTTTTAATAATTATTTGACGTATAGCCAATAAAATGTTTTTTTTTAAATAACTGTTGTTTTCTTCATGGGTAAAGGGATTTTAGTATCGTCGAATTGCATCACGGTGAATTTATCACATGTGGCAATTTTAAAGCCGAATAAGTCAAAAAGATACTATTCCGAGTATAGACATAATATATATTTTTGAAAAGAGGATAGAGAGGAGAATCCAAAAATATCAAAAAATACATTGTTTTATTTAAATAACAAAATTGATAGTGATTTCTTGATTTTTCGATCGTCATCTGTTTTTAAATTTACCGCCATGTAAATATTTAGGGAAAATCCTACAACTTTCATATACATTTTTTTTTGTAGCCTAAAAAAGGGCTCTCAGAGAGTGGAAAATTATAAAAAAAAAACCCTGCTACATTCGAGTTCGATTGGACATAATCACGACAATGCAGGTGTCCAAGAACATAAGTAGAGATACTCCAGCGAGTTTGAATTACATTGAATGGCAATAATTTGCCGTCATTAGTTAAGTGAGTACATATTAGTCCAAACGTTCGGATTAATTGTCGAATCGCTATTCGTCCGAACATTAGTTAACCTACTTACGTAATATTACCAAAATAATTTTTCTATATGTAGTTAACCTACCTGTACGTATTACTGTTTCCAAATTTCACTAGACTGCCGTTGGTCAGAATCGTTGTCTGATGTATCCGCTGTCCATTAACGTACGTATGAGCATCGGCATGACAAGGAGTCAGTGACGTCACACCCTCGGCGTTAGTAATGACACAATGGCGAGGTTGAATATGGGGTCCGTACAGTTGCAGTGCTATGCCGTTCGCAGAACCAACCTGAAAGATAAAAATGCTTTCTCTTAGAACGAATAAGATGAATTAGATAGACCTATGATATTTTCATATGAAAAAAAAAAAAGATAAACATATAAATACCAGCAGTTGCAAAAATCTTTGAGCGATGTCACTTCAAAGTCAGATTGACAAGTCAGTGACAAAACGAGTAATAGAAAACAATTTTCGGGTGTTTTGCATCCACAAGCGAAAAAAGTGGTATTAAATCTAATATGATATTACGAAAATGAAAATTCACCGGCCAATATCCAGGAGACAGTAGCAAAAGCTCTGGGAATCGGTATAAGGACTGTGCAGAAAATTGTGCATGAAAAAAAGCATAATTTACTACCGAAGAAGATTAAGACATCAAAAACTAATATAACCCTTCAAGAAGCTCTAAAAAATCGAGGCATAGTGGAAATTGGACTAAAATCGTTGTCAAAATTAATAAAAATGTTGGGTTTTCGATATAAAAAGGACTAATCGAAGATTATGCGAGTTGCCACATACAGCAAGTCAGCGTATCCAGTTTTTAAAGAAATACGCGGAAAAAGTTAATTCAAAATTTGGAAAATTGGTATTTTTAGACGAGACTTGGATAATTTCTAATGGAAGTGGTTCGAAATCTTGGCAGGACGAGTCTGTAAAAAGTGTAAAGAGAAAAAAGGGATGTGGGACGGGAAAATGGTTCATCATTTTGCATGCAGGCTCTTCAACAGGATTTCTCCCAGGTGCAGGTTTACTGTTTTCTTCAACGTCCAAAAGTATGGACTACCATGATAATATGAACTGTGAACTGTTTAAAAAGTGGTTAAAAGAACAACTGACTCCAAATTTAGATGCTCCATCTTTAATCATTCTGGACAATGCATCTTATCATTCAAGATTCTTAAATAAACAACTTATTTCATCCTGGAAGAAAAGTGATATTTATGACTTGCTAATAAAAATCCTTTACCCAATATGCTGAAACTAGAACCAACAATATATGACGCAGATGAAATATTACGGGAAAATGGACATGAGGTTTTACGACTGCCGCCATACCACTGCCAGTTTAACGCAATAGAATTAATATGGGCTCGGGCAAAATCATATTATGAAAAACACGTGAACGATCAGATGAAGTGCAAATTGTTCATTAAATTATATTACGCCGGAATATTGGAAGAAATCTGTGGAACATACGGAGAAATTAATATGGGATTGGTGGAATCGAGAACGAGTTCTAGATGTCGAAATAGCACCAATGATCATTGCGCCATTTGAGGACGACTCAGAAAATGAGCACTTTTTAAGTGATGCTGATATTTTTAAGTCTATAATATTAAAAAGTTTCTGAAGGATTATATTAGTCTTTGACGTGTATAAATCATAAATTGCATTATGAATATCCATTTTTGCATTGTAACTCTAGTCTTTTGCCTTTGGATTTTTCGTGTACATTTCTTAATCTTCTTCGGAAGTAAATTTTGTTTTTTTTCATGCACAAGTTTCTGTACATTCCTTATACCGATTCTCAGAGCTTTTGCCACTGGCTCCTGGATATTAGCCAGTGAATTTCAATTTAAATTTTTTTTTATTAAATTTGACACATTTTTTGCTTACT
Source organism: Kuschelorhynchus macadamiae (assembly GCA_030620095.1). Classification (NCBI taxonomy): domain Eukaryota; kingdom Metazoa; phylum Arthropoda; class Insecta; order Coleoptera; family Curculionidae; genus Kuschelorhynchus; species Kuschelorhynchus macadamiae. The sequence continues at coordinate 694,140 of JAUTXW010005459.1, forward strand.
TTTTAGTACATTTGTAATTTTGTAGGCAATAAATAAATAATTATAGAATACTTGTTCTAATTTTAAAGCGTGTTTAAAATAAGTAATTTTTTTTATTAATTATAAGACAAAATTTGATATATAAAAATCGGTAAAATCGCTTTACCAGAAACTTTGGGCTAACTGACTTCACAAAAATACAGGCTATATATATATATATATATATATATATATATATATATATATATATATATATATATATATATATATATATATATATATATATATATAGCCTGTATTTTTCGCATGCATGGCCCTTAATTTTAGACTGAAATTTGAAGAAATCGGATAAGTAGTTTTTTAGCTATGGCGCGAACAGACAGACGGACGGACAGACATACCTACAGACAGACAAAATTGAGAAAACACGTTTTCCGGCATCTAGGAACCCTTAAACGTAAAGATCTGAAAAAATCTCACGAGGGAAGTAATAACTAATTATCTTGTGTTTTTAAAACAAGTTTTCTTTGCACAGGGGTGGCCCGCATTTAAATAAATGACACTGTATAAGTGGTTAGATTTTTAGGTCAAGCGGGGCTCATAATTTTTGGTGATTGATAAAAAAATCTCACTTTCATTAAGTGGCTGTATAAACAGAACATAATAATAATATTGCCTAATATAATAAAAAAAACTATTTTCTTTCTCCCTGTATATTTCTAAATAGCCCATCGAGATTTAATAGCTCGATAAAAGAATCACACAACATTTTGGTATTCACTGTGCTTCCTGATTTGATTCATAATGTTGGTGACCTTTGGACCCGCACGATAAGACCGCATTCGACTATATCTTCCAATTCCCAGAAATAATGATATAAGTTCGAAGATTCTGGACAAACTTTATTACGACACAATTGTCAGGAAACTAACCATGTGCACTTTTATTGTTAGATTCTTGGAAAACTGTGTCATCCCTCGCAACGTTTTTGTTTTTTTTTTTAAATACCTCAATCTGCTTTAAGAATGTTTTTTTTTGTAAAAAATATTGATTTCAAAAACTTTGGAACTCAAATTCTCAAATATGTCATGTCATGAAACATTAATTTGCTTATACAGAGTTAGTACCTGTGTGTCTTGTGCACTTTGCATAAGTGGTCTGATATACAGTGGGGTACAAAAAATACCCACCAAACCGAAATTCTACTTACTAATAAAAAAAAAACAAAAAAGTTTTGTTTATCTTAAAAATAACATTCATTTAAAAAAAAGGCCAATTTATATATGATAAAATCTATAATAAAGAATAGCCTCCTATTTACTCAGATTGAATTTGCCAAATCAATATGAGACAAAAAGTCATTTAAAGTTTTTTGCCCGAGGTGTAGTTTTTAGGTAATTTAATGGTCAATAGATCAAAAATTTCAAACGACGCATTTTTTACATATTCACCATTACTTTTTTCGAAAACTAAGTATTTTATCAAAAAACTTCCAAAAGTTTTCGACTCGTATATGCAGGCACTTTAATTTAGTTCTCTCAAAAGTTGGAATTTAATTTTTTTTTGTTTTCCAAACTTCTATTTTTGAATTAGGTAATTTCGTACTCTGCGTATATAAAAAAATTGCATTATTTTTTAAATTAATCTTATTTTTAAGATAAGCAAAACTTTTTATGAATATTAACTTTTTATAAGTATAATCTCAAATCTAAAAGTTTTTCATTACTCAAGTCCCTTCATGTGCTTTTATTGAATTTTCATTTCCTGTCTTATTAAGATAATTCAAAACGTGTCTGCTTTTTTTTATTAGTAACATTTCGGTACAGAAAAATTTTAACTCCCAACAAAATAAAAATTAGTGGTTATTTTCTGTGCCCCAGTGTATATCAAACCACTTTAACATACTAACTCTATACACGCAAATTAATGTTTTACGCTCTATTGAAGCATCTTTGTTTGAGAGCTTACGTAATAATTGATGTTAGTACCGATGTTGGGTTCCAATGTTTTTAAAATCAGTATTTCTATTAAAAAAATATATATATATTTGTATGTATACAGTGTGTATCAGCCAAATGGAATAAATTCGATAATAAATAAATGGGGGCGTGTTCGGAAAAACGCTTGGACCCGTCGATTGGTATTTTTAGTTGCTCATTTTCTCCAATAAAAACTTTTTATACAGGGTGTGTCCTGTAACATTGGCAATGCCAACTTTCTTATTTCAAATGCAACACCCCGGATATTATTTAATTTTTGGATTCTTTAGGAGATTCTAAACATATTTTATGTTCAATGTCCTATACCTATCTTCAACTATTTCGGCAATATTAAGTGTTTTCAAATTTATTGCAAAAATTAAGATTAAAAAAATAAAATTATTTATTTCTTCATAATGTATAAACAAAAGTAAAAAGTTAATTTAGGAACTGTTGAATATGCTCGCCGCGAACGTCTTGGCAAATTCCTAATCTTAAATAGAAATTTCTTCTAACGTTATTTAGCATCTCAGGCGTGACCGATCTAATCGCAAGCGTTATTTGTCTTCTTAAGTCAGCTAAGTCGAGGTTTTTAGTTTTGTATACAACATTTTTAATATGTCCCCATAAGAAAAAGTCTAATGGCGTCAGATCAGGGGATCGCGCTGGCCATTCTATCGATCCTCGTCTCCCTATCCACCGATTTGGAAATATTCCGTTGAGGTACTGCCGGACATTAATTTGGTAATGGGGCGGTGCTCCATCTTGCTGAAACCATATCATATTCGCTGGAACTTGTGGGTTTGCTGGATCCGGATACAAATTTGTCAAAGTTGGCACGACATTATTTTGGAGCAGTGCTAAATAATTATCGCCATTCAAATAGCCGTCAATGAAAAAGGGGCCTATGATATGATCCCTAACAATTCCTGCCCAAACATTAACCTTTTCAGGATATTGAGTATGTTCTTCGCTGATCCAGTGAGGATTTTCTGTGCACTTATCCGAAAACAAAACATGTTCTAATTGAATAACATTGTTATCTAACATAGCCATCATTTGTTCACAAAAATAAGTTCTCCTATCATAATCGTCTTCCATGAGCTCCTGAGTTGGTATCACTTTATAGGGATGCATTTTATTTTCTTTTAATGTTCGAATAATCGACGAATGGCTAATATCGAACATTGCGGCGGCTTGTCGACTAGAAATATGTGGGTTTTCCTCAAACTCAAGCATAATATCCAATTTAGTATCATCATTTATTGAATTGGCAGCTGCTTTTTTTATCTGCCTCACATGTCCAAGCTCGCGAAACTGCTTTTCTATTTTACTAATTGTCCCTTGGAATATATGCGGCAAATTTGGAAATTTTTCATGAAATAAGCGAGCAACTTCCACTTGTGTTCGTGTGTTATCTCCATAACCAATCATTTGTAGAATTGTTATTTTATGCATTTCTGTTAAATGAACCATTTTTCTCATATTAGGTATTATGCAGTTAACGAAATTCAAAAGACTATGACACTGACACTGGCAACTACTGTCTTGCAAAGAGAAAGACCAGGCATTTTACATAAAAATAAACAAAACTTAAAAGTAAACAAACCTGGCTCTTTTTGTTCCATATCAATAAAAAGGGACGCTAAAATGGTTTTTGCTTACATTTTTAATATGAAGACCTAAATGGTAAATAAGCATTGAGTGTGTTGTAGCGAATTTTTGTAATCAAATAAATAGTTCAGTAACCAGAGCCACTTTCATGAATAATAATAAATTCGAAATAAATAAAATAAAAATAAATTTGAAAACACTTAATATTGCCGAAATAGTTGAAGATAGGTATAGGACATTGATCATAAAATATGTTTAGAATCTCCTAAAGAATCCAAAAATTAAATAATATCCGGGGTGTTGCATTTGAAATAAGAAAGTTGGCATTGACCACTGTTACAGGACACACCCTGTATAAAAAGTTTTTATTGGAGAAAATGAGCAACTAAAAATACCAATCGACGGGTCCAAGTGTTTTTCCGAACACGCCCCCATTTATTTATTATCGAATTTATTCCATTTGGCTGATACACACTGTATATAATATGTATTGAAAAAAAAAACCAAAAACATTCCTAGCGAGGTACAGTTCTTCAAGAATCTAAACAATAAAAATGCCCATAGTTAGTTTCCTGATAACTGTGACGTAATGAAGTTTGTACAAAAAAACACAAGTTTCTATTCCACCTTGTATCATTATTTCCGAGAAAGGAAGTAAAAAAATATTCCTACTCTAGTGTTTTAAAAACTGATTAGGCAATGTTAGATATTACCGCACTAGTGCGGTAATGTTATCTACTAATATTAAAACTAAAACAGATTTAAAGAAAATACGTTTATTTTAGTTTAAAATTCAGCATTACAAACTATTGATTGTAAATATTAATTACACAACTATTGCAGTTATTTAAAATACCAGATGTACCTACTTGATGAACTTGCGATGAACTTGCATTAAATATGTTCAGTTTTTCGATACTAGTTGCTTCATTTTCCTTATTTCCGAGTATACTCACAGCATTCTTCTTTTTGTTTTCTTCCGAAGCCTCAATGTATCCTTCTGCAACTGTATTGGACCTCCAACCCCCTTGCCTCTTTACTGTCAAAATATCCACTCCGGTGTTGGCTAATAGTGATGTAGAAGACCTTCTAAAGCAGTGGCCGGTATATTGTTCTGGATTGGATAATTTTACAAAAACAGAAATAGTTTTAGGCATACCTCCAAAAATTTTTTTATCCCCACTGGCTGTTTTCGTACATTTACGGACAATTTCCACCATATTTAACCTTCAATGTCTCCTGATGTTACAAAAAACTCTTCAGTTATTTTTGTCGTCGTGAATGGTATTACAAATCGAAAACACGCACCTTCATTTTTCCCAGTTTTCAAGAGTAAATTTGTCAGTTCTTCTCTTCTATATGCTAGTCCAACAATAAGTGCTACTTTCGCTATAAAACTTGTTATCATCATCAGCTTCCTGCAGAAAAACAACAATATCGTTTTTCGTTCATATCTTAGATTTTGTAGGTCAATATCCTTCAGACTTTATTTTAAAAAACGCAATTAAATGCGAGTGTTTATTAATATTTACATTTTTTCTAATAGACATCACACTCCGCAACATTAAATAGTATGCCCAAACAGAGGGTGGTTTTTAAATTTTGTATAGATCATTAAAATAGGTTAACAATACCTTCTCACTGGAGACAGTTTTTATGTTTTTTTCTTAACACCATTTCTGATACCTGGAGTAGGCCAACTCATATTTTGCCTGTGATTTTTCGGGCAGAAGACTGGAAACTACGCGAGTAGCCACTTCGTCGATGTCGGATGGAAGATCCGAATAGTTCATGTTGATAATGTATGAAACTCGTTCCGAACGTTGTGACAAATACAAATTGTTTGACAGCATTATTTTCTGTTTTCTATAACAAAAACTTAGTTACTTGGTTGCTATGGTATAGTAAGTAGGGGTAACAGACATAATTTGTTTTTAGATATTTGATAGGTAATTTTTTCACGAAAATGTAATAGTTATTTATACTATAAGGGATGTAAGTAACATTACCAGTCGAGGACGAGTTTGCGCCCAAGCGATAGCGTATTGTATTTTTACAAGAAAATGCTGGATATATTTTTTGATTTTTATTGTCACCACATTCGATAGCATTCTCATTAAATTATGAAGCCAGCCGTGATCCGTTGCCAGAGCAACCTAAGCAGTTTTTATTTTATCGGGAATGTCAAGTTGACAATTTATAGCGAAAATTTTGAAGAAGTCGAATTGTTTGATATTGTGTGGACAAAATGGATGTTTCAGACATAGACGAATCAGCGAATATTGCTTGTTTATCCTACTACCGGAAAAGTCGAAAAAAAGGTATGAAGCAGCATATAAATCCAAGACGGCTACTGCAGTCTCAGAAACCTTGTTTTTGGCGTATTTCACAGTGCTATATTGAAGACCCCATTAAGCTTATGGTGTGAGTATTCGATGTTGAAGTCCACCCTTTTTATAGAGGAAAATATAGATATTTCTAAGTATCCAAAACTTCGAGCATTTTTGAAAAGAAAAAATGATGGTTATAGACCCAAAAAATAGAATGTGTTTAACAGGGAAGATGTAAATAAGTTCATGCTTGAAGCCCCTGATGACATATACTTATTGATGAAGGTCGTAATGGTAATGAGAGTTGCTGGAGCGTGCCGTTCTAATGAACTCTGTGAAATGAAAATGGACAATGTTAAAATAAGTCAAGAAGTCATAATTGTCACCATTCCTGACTCCAAAAATGGAATGTCACGTACATTTACAGTGACAAAAAGTGACGACACTCAGATTTGTCATTTCAAAATAATTCAAAAGTACATTGATACAAGATCCCACATGACGACTATTAATCCGCGCTTCTTTATGCCATAACAAAATGGAAAGTGCTTAAACCAGCCTGTCGGGAAAAATCGTCAATTCCAAGTACAATTGCGAAATTTCTAAAGTTTGAGAACTTCAAAATGTATACTGGACACTCTTTTAGAAGAACGGCAACTTTATTAGCAAATACTGGAGTTGATGTATTAGTTATCAAGCGACATGGTGGATTGAAATCTGCTACTACTGCAGAAAGTTGATGAAATCAAAAATTAAAGGTACTTATAATAATTTTAGATTATTATTTTCCTAGGGATGTAAGTTGACTTACATCCTGTCGTTAAGGGCAACCAATACCTTGTTGAGTAACTTTCACTTAAGTCTATCAAAGCAGTGTCAAAATAGGTTGCTTACAATACAGGGAGGGGGAAAATTATATTATAACTCGGATAAGATTTTAAATGAATGTAGATAAAATTTTATACGATACACGTGTGAAACATCGTTAATAACGCTTTGATCCCACTTGTATCGTAAATATCTATTATGGGAGATCAAAATTGTGAAGTGTCAAACTTGATGCCAAATTTTACAAATTACGTTTCAATTGGCGCTCCGTGTATATTGCCGTTGTCAAAATTAGATACCATATGTCACCGCCTGGAAATAAGGCATAAAACGTCTGCAGTGAAGTCAGATTAAGATGCTGCACATTAGATCTGCAAGGATTATATTTAGATTAGGTTAATTAAACACCTGTGACTTTTACAACCGTTGCTTTTCATTTCGTTGGAAATGTAAATATAGCATTATCCTACTACAAAGTATCCAGGAATGGGTTTTCCTTTTTGATGACTGATTAAAACATAAATCGACGGTTTATAACAAATATATGAAAAAATACAAAAAAATATATATGAATTTCAATAAAAAAATCATATTGTTTAGACGCCTCCCGTTTCGATATGAAAACATTTTTCCAATGTCATTCTCAGTTGATTAAAAACTGCAAACTAACAACTCGCGAGATTTATGTACATAAACTTTATTCCCAAAGTCTAAAGCAGCCATGTCAAAGTCACTGGTGGGCCAAAAGCATGAAGACCATCGACTAGGTGGGCCGCAAAACCTTATCTTAAAGAAGACAAACTACTGAAAATCTTGAGAAAAAGTACTATTATAGGACAAGTATGTTTATTAAATTTCCAATAAAAAGAACATTACAAAAAACTACAAACATAAAATTCATTTGCCAGATATTTGACATCTTTTGTCTTTAATTAAGTTATCTATTTGTAGCGCGAATTTATCGGCGGATATAACTTTTAAAACTGTGTCCAACCATGCGTCCGTCAATCGCGATCTTGCGGTAGATTTGTTTCCTTTCATCAAAGAAAATAGTTGTTCACACTTATAGGTACTTCCAAACATTGACAGGATTTTACAGGCAAATTTGTTCATTTCTTGGTATTGAACAGGCAAGTACTTATAAAATTCGAATGTACCAACACTATCAAATTTTTGTTTTAAATATATTATATATTAAATAATGACCAGTAAATAGAGAAAAATTGTTTTCTTGTGTCTTAAAATCCTGAAAACGCTTTTCAAATTCTGCCAGAAGGTTTATCATTTTCTCTGAATATATATTGTATGATATTTGGACACTTGTGCTTTCCTGATATGCCTTACAAGTCAGAAAATGTGACAGATTATCCTCTGCTAACTGTTTTTCCCACAACAACATCTTACAGTTGAAAGCTTTCACATGATCATGCATATCTGTAATAACTTGACTGGTCCTTGCAATTTCGTATTTAAGTCCGACAAGTGTTTTGTGATATCCACCATAAATGAAAGATCTTATAAAAAAGGTACATCGCATAATAAGCTGACATCTTCTCCTTTTGTTTCCATGAAAACGCGGATTTCTTCTTTGAGTTTCCAAAACCGGTCGAGTACCATAGAACACGAAAGCCATCGCACCTCTGCATAATATGGTAAACCAGTGAACTCACTTTCTAAATCACGTAAAAATGCAGAAAACTGTCGCTGATTAAGGCCTCGTGACCTTATGAAGTTTATAATTTTTTTTCACTGACTTTAAAACACTTTCTAACTTCATCACTTTTGAGCATAAAACTTCTTGGTGGATTATACAATGAATATGATGAAAATCTGGTTTGTCACTGCTCGTTTCTCTGATCGTTGTCTGTAATATTTTAACGAAGCCAATTTTTACTCCAGTCATTGAAGAAGCTCCGTCTGTTGCAACGGAACACAGTTTTGACAAATCTAAATTGTACTTTTGCAGAAGTCTATAAACAGCATTGAAAATATCCTTCCCAGTTGTTGTATCATGCAATAGTACTAATTCCAGTAATTCTTCATACACATTGATATCTGTATCAACCCCACGAAGAAAAACAGCCACACCACACACATCCGTACTTTCGTCACAGGCAATAGAAAATGCAATAAAAGAGTCTGATTTCGTTTTTATCTGATCACTTTATTGGCAGCCAACTCAGTAACTCTTTCAGCGACAGTATTCATGAACAAGGATATATTTTGAAATGCCTTCACGCTTCCGGGACTTACAATTTCCGCGGCCTTTACAAGGCACTTGTTTATAAATTCACCTTCAACAAATGGTTTTGAGTGTTTCGCGATCAACTCCAACAGTACGTAGCTCGCTTGAAGGACAGATTCATTTTCTTGCTTTGGACGTGTAAACATACGCTGCTGATCTTTCAACCGCGATTTTAACTTATTTAACTTTTCGTTTCCGACCATGCCTGTATACTTGTCAAACATAGTTTTATGAATATTATAGTGACGTTTTATATTATATAATTTTGGGACACCGACTGTACTATTACAAATTTTTTTCTTACACTTCACAGCAAAAAACTCTAATTCCCACTTTTCTTGAAAGATACGATGCTCATCTACAAGTTTCCTCTTACTTCCACTTGGTTTTGAAAGAGACATGTTAAAAACTGTATCCGAAATAAATTATAATAAGTACTCTTAAGTGTTGTAACAATAAGTGCGCAACTCAACTCGAAACTCTATTGCAACTGACTCATAACTGACTAAACCCTGAACGACTGAACTCAATCGAACACGGCTTATATACGGATTGTGATTTCTCGAGTTCTTTCCAGAATGTTCAGATAGCGTCATATGTGCTTTTGAGCGATAAAATTTCATGGAACAAGCCAGATAACGTTTGGCTTTAGGTTTTAGGTTGAGTATGTGTAGTTCATCCTCCTAAACATAGATGGCACTATGTACAATTATACATTTTATTATTTATATCAACCGTTGTTGCAGCGGCGCGCCTTTTCAAAAACGTTTTTCAACTTGTTCGCGGGCCGCGTTATAAGGCTGTTTTCAAAACTGATTTGGGCCGCAGAAAAATGCTCACTAAGCCGCATGCGGCCCGCGGGCCGCATGTTTGACATGGCTGGTCTAAAGTATCCCCCAGGCGAACGCGAATTAACCGCGGCGGCATCGAATAATTCACGACGATAAATTCGCAGCTGCAACTGTTTAAATACATGGCGATATATGTACTTGTTCAGATCTACACGATATTTTCGAGTCTAGAACTAGAGTTTAGTTCGCGGAGAATTTATTTCGTTCTCCAGTGCGTTCTACATCGCGGTAATGTATGGTTACGTTTTTTGTTTCACGGCCCACTAACCACGTGTCGCGCTTTTTGCCTCGCGAATTAATTCGCGTTGGTTTCGGAGCTCCTTGATGCTGGTCAACTTAGATCTTCAAAGCGGGCGATTACTTTTTGAGGAAATAACCCTCTAAGGACTTCCATTGACCTCTTAACATTTATACAGTGGCGGAAACCATGTAACGTAGCTAAAAGCCATGAACTACTTATAACTGTCCAAGGTACCAGGGTCGAGATGATCTAAATTATCTAATTGAAATCATGATTGCAATCAAACGATTTTTAATAAAAAAATCATGTATTTTTTTAAATTGTCCCACAAAAACTGACCTTTTTATTGATTAAATGTCTATTTCCGAAAATAATATTTTGAAAATGCTTTCAATAAAAGCAAGCATAAATATAGGATCTTTCTAATAAACTCTTGTATGTATAACATTTAAAACTATCTAAAACATTACGAAAATTCAAAAAATGCCTAATGTAATGTAATAGTACATAACCAGCTGGCCCGGCAGACCTTGTTCAGCCTTTTCCCCCAGATGGCGCGATGAGTTTCCAGTAGAATTATAAGAATATGGGGCGCGTTCACCACATCGTTCAAATGTTATTGAAGAAAAACATCTTGGTTTTATAGAATAAATACACAATAAAACAATACAAAAAAAATAGTGTTGGAACGTCACGGTAACTAGACGATTATTTAAAAAAAATCATGTAAATTGGTGCAGTACAACTCTCTCACGAACTTGCTGAAAAATCTGGCTTAGTGTTTTAAATATATAGATATTAAATACAAAAATAAATATGCTTTCAAACAGATTAAATGATAATTTTTTAAAGAGAAATAGTAATTTACAGGCTTTTTCTAATATCAGAATCAGCAAATCCATATGTAGAAAACATTCTTTCCAAGTCGGAAGCAGATACACAGGCACACTGTAGTGCGATCATATTTTGTAATACTTCGCTAGCAAACATGGCTTTCGAATTGGTCAGATTTGACTATTAATGGTAATAATTCTGTATTTGGGAAATGTTTACCACTAGTATCTAAAGCAGCTTTTTCTTCTTCGCTTGATAGAGGGTATTCATTTTTAATTCTGATAGAATCCAGTAAGTATGCCAAAAAGTGAAAAGGTGTTAAAGCTTAATTATATTTTGTTTTGAAGAGCTCATATTGATGTTAATTTGTATCCTCATTTTCCACATTATCAACAACAGCCATAAGTTTTATCCATGCCTTGGCTGCATTAGACAAAGAGGCTTCTGTTTGTTGAACCATATTCAAAGACACAGAAATTGATTTAAGAAGTTTTAAAAAATCTCCAGCCATTCGTTTGATATGAATATTCTATACTTTTTGAAAAATCACTGAATCAGTGTCAACTTTTTCACAAATTTGCAACACACAAAGTTTTGGCCATTCACTGACATACATTTACAAGCAGTCAAAAACTGAATGCCATCGAATATCTTGTGGTAATATTAGTCTCTTTCCTCTTTTTTATTTGAACCAAATATTTGACAAATGGGTATTTCGAAAGTATTTTACAATTTGCACTACGTGATCTTTCACATGTCTTACTTCTAAATCTTTGGAAAGCAAATTTAAATAATACATGAGCAGAACACCCGAAAGTAAAAATGGGGTAATCAAGTGCTTCCACAATTTTTTTTTGCGCACGGTTCATATTTGTTGCGTTGTATGTAACAAAACTCGTAACTGTAGCATTATATTCATATTTACACTTTTATATTAAAGGACTGGCCACATTTGCTAAGTATTCAGCCGTGTGGGGATGACCACAAGTATCAACACTTTCCAGAAGAATACTACTTCCATGAGAAGTATCAACACTTTCCAGAAGAACACTACTTCCATCTTCCGTCGTGAAGGCTGCACATATTATAAGCTCGCTGTGAGTATTGGACCGATAGACATACAAACTGACTGACCAGATAATTTCTTAGAAGTTGTTGATTTTGCTTCTTTTTCTTTCAAATATTTTGCTTAACAGGGTTCGCGACAACAGAAATCATTAAGGTGGATTGTAGCCTGGCCTTAACATTTCAATAGCCTTAAAAACCTCTGTTTGTTCAATTGACCAGAAACCACAATTTTGTTGAAAAAAAATGCTCTTGCTAGATGCTTTTCTCAAGTTCTTTCTTTTTATCTTGTCATGGACAAGGAGGTTGAACTACTGCTACTTTAATTAGCTTGGTCTCCTAATATGCGCCGGCGTTATAGTTAGCGCATTTTTGTTTGTTTTTTAGTGACTGGGAATCCTGGGGAGTTGTTTCTTAATCATTTAACTCATTTAACTAATTTTTACAAATTTCTCAGTGATTTTAAGTCCTTTATTTCTTTATTACATTTTACACGACATCCAAGTTTGTCCGTAAATTTTAATTTAACAAAATGTTGCCAAATACGTCTTCTTTCCTGCTTCAACTAGACATAATATTAACTTTGGGGCGCGATGTGTGAGAACTTTCAGAGCAACAGGGTACATGTGACGCAGGTGTCCGTTCGCTTGTTAATAGCCGGCACGACCGCGACAGACCGTTCGCGTGTTGCTACTTTCTGCGAGTTTTAACAGGGTATAGTCGAATGCGGTCTTATCGTGCGGGTCCAAAGGTCACCAACATTATGAATCAAATCAGTGAATACCAAAATGTTGTGTGATTCTTTTATCGAGCTATTAAATCTCGGTGGGCTATTTACAAATACAGGGAGAAAGAAAATAGTTTTTTCTTTATTATATTATGCCATATTATTACGATAGCCACTTAATATTATTTTATATATTAAATGCCGAGGGACTAAATAAGAAAATTCGCTAAATATGTATTTGGTTAAAATTTTTTGGTTGGCAAAAACAAAAATACACAAAATGGCAAGCGCCTTAATAAAGTCGGAAGGCGGTTCGAATCCATGGAACAATCAAGATATGTTCTGTTTATACAGCCACTTAATGAAAGTGAGATTTTTTTTATCAATCACCAAAAATTATGAACCCCGCTTGACCTAAAAATCTAACCACTTATACAGTGTCATTTATTTAAATGCGGGCCACCCCTGTGCAAAGAAAACTTGTTTTTCTTTATATTGTGATAATAAAAAAAAATTATTTTGCAAAAATATTATACACTTTTGTTAAAAACACAAGATAATTAGTTATTACTTCCCTCGTGAGATTTTTTCAGATGTTTACGTTTAAGGGTCCCTATATGCCAGAAAACATGTTTTCTCAATTCCGTCTTTCTGTAGGTATGTCTGTCCGTCAGTCTGTCTGTTCGCGGTATAGCTAAAAAAACTACTTATCCGATTTTTTCAAATTTCAGTCTAAAACTAAGGGCCATATATATATATATATATATATATATATATATATATATATATATATAAAGCCTGTATTTTTCGTTAGCCCCGAGTTTCTGGTAAAGCGATTTTACCGATTTTTATATATCAAATTTTGTCTTATAATTAATAAAAAAATGTACTTATTTTAAACACGCTTTAAAATTGGAACAAGTATTCTATAATTATTTATTTATTGCCTACAAAATTACAAATGTACTAAAAAAGGAAGAAAAAAAATGGTGTCAAATGTAATAAAATTTTTTTTAAATTAAAATTCACTGGCTAATATCCAGGAGCCAGTGGCAAAAGCTCTGAGAATCGGTATAAGGAATGTACAGAAACTTGTGCACGAATTTTGTAAAAAAACATAATTTACTTTCGAAGAAGATTAAGAAATGTACACGAAAAATCCAAAGGCAAAAGACTTAAGTTACAATGCAAAAATGGATATTCATAATACAATTTATGATTTATACACGTCAAAGACTAATATAATCCTTCATAAACTTTTTAATATTATAGCCATATTAATTCTTTAAAAACTGGATACGCTGACTTGCTATATGTGGATTTTAGTCCAATTTCCAATATGCCTCGATTTTTTAAAGCTTCTTTTAAAACTTGGAGGGTTATATTAGTTTTTGATGTGTATAAATCGTAAAATGCATTACGAACATCCATTTTTACATTGCCACTTAAGTCGTCTTTGGCATTTTTCGTTTACATTTCTTAATCTTCTTCGGTAGTAAATTATGCTTTTTTTCATGCACAATTTTCTGCACAGTCCTTATACCGATGCTACTGTCTCCTGGATATTGGAAGGTGAATTTTCATTTTCGTAATATTTTATTAGATTTAATAACATTTTTTTCGCTTGTGGATGCAAAAAACCCGAAAATTGTTTTCTATTACTCATTTTGTCAATGACTTTGAAGTGACATCGCTCAGAGATTTATGCAACTGCTGGTATTTATATGTTTATCCTCTTTTTTCATATGAAAATATCATCTATCTAATTCATCTTGTGGATTTTATGCGGAGGATATGATTACACGTAATAAAAGAAAAACAAACTTAAAAAGTTTGTCGTTGATAAATCGTATGACCCGCACGATAACACTGCTTTTGACTATATCAGGCGGACTTTCACGTCTTTTCTTGTCAGATTTCCAACCGAATTCCTAATCATGTCCTTATTTTTTTTATTTTATTTAAAAAAATGCTTTTCCAACGGTAACAAACAAAATTTAAAAATTATTTTTAAAAAATCATATAAAAAAAACTTGATTTTTCTCAATCAACGATCACTATTCACATCAATCGGCCTAATAGGTTCATGCTATTACCTGGATTTTCTGGAGCTTAAGAATGACAGTTTTATCTATTCAAAGCACTTGAAAGATGAACGTGTGCCTTGTAACTGAAGAGAATATCGCTGATATGGTCACTTAAAAAAAATCTCGTACCATTACTACAATAAAATAATGCTTATTTATAAAAGTCACTTGCGTTTTTTGATTGGCATTTTATGTTACCGGCCAATGTGGGTCATAGCATTATCATTCCCATTAATAGGTCGAATCAATCTCATCAATACTTCTATTTAACATAAATTTTCCACCCCCTCTGAAGGATAAAATCGAACCATTTGCCGTTGCCAAAATTAGTTAGCATATATCACTGCCCGGAAATAAGCCATAAAACCTCTGCAGTGAAGTCCGATTAGGATCCTGCACATTAGATCTGCAAAGATTATATTTAGATTAGGTTAATTATATACTTGCGACTTTTACAACCGTTGCTTTTCATTTCGTTGGATACGTAAATATACCTAGCATTCGTTTCTTTTAAATTCTCAGAGACACGGTAGAAAGCACACCGCAATAAACGGTAAATAAAATAAATATTTTAAGTCTGTTTTTCAACGGTAGGCGCATTTAATGCATTCGTATTAGTTGTCGAGTTGTAATTAAAATGATGTTAAAGCAACAGAAAAAAAATGACGAAAAATATATGTTTTTGCACAGACGGATCAAGAAAACAGTAAAATTTTTTATAAAAAATATAACCGACTTGTCATAACACAAACATTCGTATAAAAAATTATTACTAAAGGCGGTTTCGTCCCCCATCAATTTCTAATGCACTCTAATGAGTTTAATATGCGTTTTGGTAAAAATCATTGTAAGTTATAAGATTTGATTCTCTGTCCATAGATGGTGAAACCAGACCCTATATAATTTAAGCATTTTCCATCTTAATGGATTTTCACTTTTTTGGGCATCCAAATACTGTATACAAGGTTATTCACGCAACCCGTTCATTAAAAGTTTTTGATGATGTCATTTAGATAAAAATTTCAAATTTCGAGATTAAGGTAAGGTCAAGGGGTACTTTTTTTTTGAAATATTTTCAACTTCTTGTCACTTCCGGTTTAACCGGAAGTTGGTATCAACTTGCTTATTTTAAATGGAACACCCTGTATTTTATGATATTTTTGGATTCTAGGGAGAATTTTAATGATATTTTATGTAGCATGTCCTATACCTAGGTGCAAGCGTTCTTAAGATACTTGACCTTGAACCAAAAATGAGCCTTCGGGGTACCAAATTTTAAAATCTCATATTTTTGTAACTTTTGAAGATATAATCTTCATATTTTGCGGACGATCGGTAAATAATCTTAGGTTTCTATTTTTTTTATTGAATTTGTCTATTTTTGTACAGGGTGCCCTAAATTCAGCGGCAAACATTCACATTTTCAAAGCCGCTAAAGTCCGTTTTTTTAAATGGGACACCCTATAACTTTATGCACTATCAAATGTAGAATTTAATTTTCTATCGAACTGTATTAAGGTTCCCTATACCTATTCGTAACCATTTTCGAAATAATCAGGTTTTTATTAAACTATCATATGTATTTGCTAAATGCTTACACCTTCCCGTAGTAAACCATGGAAAAACAATTGTTGTGCTTTTCTATTCAACATGACAGCTGATTTGAAACTTTTAAATTAAAATAAAATAACACTCAAAAGCTGATATTCTCAATTTATTTTATATTCGCGGAGAATGTTACAAAATATTGGAGAGAACGTGCCATGTTTTTAATGAAAAACATCCTCATTTATCGCCAATGAACAAGAGAAAATTGAAGAGGATTGAAACGAAATTTTTTCGTTTCGGAAAAGTTAAAGTTATAAATAATGTAATAAATTGTTTACATTATTTTTAACCATATCTACTAAGTTCGAGACTGTTCTAAACTTGTTTTAGTGAACTTAAAAATTATAGCAATCTAACAACAATAAATAAATAAAATAATAAAACTGAATTATAACAAATGTTCTATATGCTGTCCGTTCATTTGAAGACACATTTCAGTTCTTCTTTGTACAGTTGCTGTGGCCCGTTGAATTTGTCCGTTTTCTAATTCGGCAAAAGCTGTTCGTATCCTGTCCAGTAAATCTTGTTGGTTATTTACTGGGGAAGCATAGACTTTACCTTTGATAAATCCCATAAATAAAAGTTAGGGGTTTTAAATCAGGCTATCGCGGGGGCCATCTCCAAGGGCCATTGGGACCAATCCAGCGATCTTCAAAAATTCGAGATAATTGGAGATAAACTGCAGCGGAATTATGTGCTGTGCGGTGCAATAGGAATTTCTTCTATAAATTTAGAAACCGTCCCTCGTAGAATTTCCAAATACTTATCACTGTTTAAATTGTCTTCATAAATACAGTACCGCACCTGATCATTTAATACTATACCGAAAACATTGAAGCTAAACCTCTCTTGAGAACTCGTTTCGCGTAAAGCGTGCGGATTATCTGCTGCCCAGAAATGTTCGTTTCTTCTATTTGTTATGCCTTCTCTATAAAATTTCGCTTCATCGGTCCAAAATATTTTTGAAAGGAATTGAGGGTCCTCTTGAATTTTCAAAAACATGAATTCGCAAAATTCTACTCGTCGGACGTCATCACCAGGTCTCAAGGCTTGCACGTTTTGGAAGGAGTAAGGGTGCATATGATGTCCGCTCAAGATTCATTGGACAGATGAAGAAGAAATTCCCAAATCGTTTTCTGCAGAACGTTATCCTCGGCATTTGTTACTGGTTTTGGAACATTTTTTGTAACTTTAACCTTGCCGAAACACAAAAAGTTCGTTTCAATCCTCTTGAATTTTGACTTGTTCATTGGCGGTAAATCAGGGTGGCGTTCATTAAACACACGACACGTTCTCTCCAAAATTTTATAACATTCACCATGAATATAAAATAGATTGAGAATATCAGCGTTTGAGTATTCTTCCATTTCGATTTAGAAGATTTAGTTTATCACTGGCAGCTTTCGATAAATAACGCATACTAATCATCTGTCATATTGGATATTGGATCTCAATTGTTTTTCCATGGCTCACCATTGGAACATGTAAACATTTAAGCAAATACATACGATATTTTTATAAAACCCAATTACTTCGAAAATGGTTACGAACAGGTATAGGGAACCTTAATACAGTTCGATAGAAAATTAAATTCTACATTTGATAGTGCATAAAGTTAAAGGGTGTCCTATTTAAAAAAATGGACTTTAGCGGCTTTGAAAATGTGAATGTTTGCCGCTGAATTTAGGACACCCTGTATAAAAATAGACAAATTCAATAAAAAAATAGAAACCTAAGATTATTTACCGATCGTCTGTAAAATATGAAGATTATATCTTCAAAACTTACAAAAATATGAGATTTTAAAATTTGGTACCCCGAAGGCTCATTTTCGGTTCAAGGTCAAATATCTTAAGAACGCTTGATCCTAGGTATAGGACATGCTACACAAAATAGCATTAAAATTCTCCGTACGAATCCAAAAATATCATAAAATACAGGGTGTTCCATTTAAAATAAGCAAGTTGATACCAACTTCCGGTTAAACCGTAAGTGACAGGAAGTTGAAAATATTTCAAAAAAGGAGTACCCCCGACCTTACCTTAAGCCCAAAATTTGAAATTTTTATCTAAATGGCATCATCAAAAACTTTTAATGAACGGGTTGCGTGAATAACCCTGTATATAACAGAATGGAGGACAGGGACATTGGGGACAGAAGAAGCTGAAGGAACCAGATCTGGACTAGAAAAGCTGCCAATCAATTAGTCTGCAAAGATAACATTACTAATTCAAGCTTCCGTCACAACTTTTTTTATGATACTTTTATCTTGCTTCCCATTAAGTTAAGATTTATGAGAATAGCAGGCTGAACTTAGTTCGGGACATCTTTTTATTTTGTACCCGACAATATAACTCCATCACAAAGTTACTCTTGTTAATTTTCTTTAAGGGTTTATGCAACAAGGATCTCGACTCCGTCTCATCCAGATTAGCGAGTTTAAAAGTTTGAAAGCTGAAAACTAACCGTCCCCGAAGGAGAAGGAACATAATAGCCTTAAGGGAAATAAATAGCAACGGTTCGAAAACAGCTTGAACGAAGGCTATATAATAATTATGTTAGCGAAGCACATTTTGTATTTCTAAAGAAAAAAGTATGGAAAAATCTGCAAACAAAGAGCAACGGTGAAGGATCTTAATGTCAACTTTGAGCAATTTCGTTTAACTCTGAATACCCATTTGATTAGCCTGCTACAGGGTGTTCAAGTATATTCTGATACCTACTTACAGAGTTTATTATTCAAGATAGATGAAAATGTTCGATATAAAAGTGTTTTTGTTTTACCTGAACCATCAGAATATGTCAACAAAATAAATAAACAACAATTGTAAAGTAAAAAATTTAGCATCGACATTATTATTTCAAATGGAACACCTTGTATAATATTACTTGAATCAATCAATAACTTCTGACAAGAAACCTGCTATAAGAGGCAGTATATTCCTTTCTTATGACTTTACTTATGTGTATGTTTGGTCTCTTTCTAATACATTGCAACTTATTGCAGAGTTTTTGTTAAATGTCTCGGCTGTCTCTAAAGCTAAACCCTGGTATGTTTATAATCATCAGAAGATGCCCATTCACCGAAATAATACTATACAGGATGTTCGATTTGAAATAACAAAGTAGGTGTACAATTTTTTACTTTTCAATTGTTTTTTGTTTATTCTGTTAAAAGATTTCTGATGGTTTAGGTAAAATCAAATAACCTTCAAATGACCCAATTCAAATATCTATTGAAGTGTGCCACCAGTAAACAAAATACCTAGTTTTTTACTCAAAGTTTTTCACACTGAATTATGCAACAGTTGCATTTCACAGAATTTCTTGTTCTGGATAGGGATACTAGAGAAAAAACATTGTTCGTAAGAAATACTTAATTCAGAAAAATAAATTAAATTCACTTATTTTAAATTCTAACAAAAATAAACCAAATCCTAAAAATATTCATTTTTCAGACCATATGTTTTTGACAGATTTGTAAATCTATCCAATACATATTTCACAGATAAAAAAAAAGATTTATGAAATTGTCAATAGCACTAAAAATAAGTCTTCAAATACAACTTTTTCAGAAAGCAGATGAAGGTAATACTATTGTGGCAATAAACAAATCTGATTACATCAATAAAACCTAATTTTTAGATTAGATCCGAATAAATATAAAATACTGAAGAATGACCTTACTAATAATTTAAAAAAAAATGTTAAACTAGTTATTCAAAATTGTAAAAGTTTGTTTAGTGATAAATATTCTAATAGAGAATAACATTAATGAGCCCACCACCTCATAAACTTTACTCTTTAATTAAACTTCATAAAACAGCCTATCCGAATACACCTGTAATCTGCTTACAAGCTTTAAAAAAAAACGTATAGGTATTTATAGACAGCACCAATTTTCCAGCCAGATATTCGATTAACAATTCATACGACTTAGTACAAAAAGTTCAAGGGATCAATTTATCAAAAAATGTTAAACTTATCTCTTTTGATGTGACTAATTTATTTCCAAGTGAACGGGTTCAAGACACATTAACTTTTGTTGACAAACTTCTATCTTTAAAACAAGTACAAATTATTAAAAAACAATTAATAATGAATTTACTTTCCGTCTGTTTAAAGCAAAACTATTTTGAATTTAATAAAAATATACATATATACAAGAAATGATGGTCTGATAATGGGAAATTCCCGTCCGTTGTTAGTTGAAATGTTTATGGACTTTCTAGAAAACAAAATTAGCCGACACCTTCTTTTTTAGCAAATTTCTTTCTTGCCACAGGTATGTAGATGACATTTTAGCTTGTTTCAATGAAACAGAAAGACAACTATTCCAATATAAAATTATCTACAGAAAATGAAACCAATATGTCTCTTTACTTCCTTCATTTAACCATAAAGAGAGAAAATAATAAGCATATTTTGGTGCTTTTCACAAACCAACACACACTGATAAAACTATACATTACTGTTAGGGTTATTCCCTATGCTGCAGGCTTTTGCTGTTAACACTTTTGGTATATGAAAACGACGTTTTTTCATTGAATTCATAGATTTATTTCACCACCAACAAGGAAGCGTCTGTTCATACAAAACAGCCGATAAGAAGAGAGCGAGCAACAATGTTGCCAACTCAAATAACAGTTTTAAAAGGAAGTGATATCTTGGTTGCATACAAATTAATATTATATTTGGCGAATGCGCCGGAAACTTAAACTTATTTATTTATTATGTTTAACATATACCCCCCACCTTGAAAGGGTGCCTTTCATCACAAAATATGGAATATAAAGGTGGATAAAACAAAGAGAAAACTTAAAACTACATTCCAGCAAACACAGTTCTTTACACTATAATTCATTAATGTCATTTGGTAAGGGACAAAGTTTTGATATTGGTCTCTTTATAATTCCGCAAACAGTACGAACTGACGCTACACGACTTTTATTATCAGGTCCTGGATGGAGCACTGTGACACGTCCAAGTCTCCATTTAAGAGGAGGCAAGTTATCCTCCCGTATAAGCACAAGTTCACCAAGCTTAAGGTTCCTCTGAGGACATTTCCACTTAATACGCTGCTGCAACAGGATCACATACTCTTTTGACCATCGTGTCCAAAAGTTTTGGTACAGCCTTTGTATATATTGGTACTTGGAAAGGCGATTTTCACTTATATCTTTAACATCCAAATCTGGTACTGCGGTAAGTCTCCTTCCAATGAGGAAGTGAGCAGGTGTAAGGATGTCATAATCACTCGGATCAGGAGAGATTGGAACTAAGGGACGGGAGTTTAAAGTAGCTTCTATTTGGGTTAGCAAAGTATAAAAATTTTCGAATGTTAAAAGAGCATTTCCCATAATTCGCTTTATATGAAATTTGCAAGCCTTAACTCCAGCCTCCCATATACCGCCAAAATTGGGGGACTTAGCAGGAATAAACTTCCATTGTATGCCTTCATTTTCAAATTCTTTTATGAATTGACCCTTTTGCTTTTGTAAAAATTGACCAAACTCCTTTAACTCTGAATTTGCCCCTACAAAATTAAGACCGTTATCTGACCAAACTATGGCTGGTTTGCCTCGTCGGGAAACAAATCGCCGAAATGTAGCTATAAAAGCCTCAGAAGTTAATTCTGACACGAGTTCCAAATGAATGGCACGAGTTGAGAAACAAATAAACAAACATATGTAACATTTGTTTATTTTCGCACCTCGACCGTTTTTAGACTTTAGATTTATGGGACCAGCATAGTCAACACCTGTTATGTGAAAGGGTGGTGTGGGAACTACTCGATCCTTTGGTAAGATTCCCATAATTTGATTGGAAGACTTAGGCTTAGCTTTGAAACACGTTATGCATTTATGTACAATATTCTTTGCCAAGTTCCGTCCACCAATAGGCCAGTAATGTTCTCGTATGGATGCCAACAAATGTTGAGGACCAGCATGAAGTAAAACTTTGTGTTCCCAATCAAAAAGCAACTTTGTAAATTTATGTTTACCTGAAATTACTGCAGGATGCTTTTTAGCATAATCTAAATTAGAGAGTTGCAATCTACCACCCACTCTCAAAATTCCTTTGCTATCAAGAAATGGATTAAGTGAGCTTAAAGGCCCCTTTTTAATAGGTTTATGATTTAATAGTATGGTATATTCCTCAACTCATTAAATGCTCAAGTGCAATCTGTAGTTCCTTTACTGAAAGACTACCAGTCAACCTTAATTCCCTCTTGACCTTGCAGTTTGAATAAAACCTCCAGAGGTAAGCAAAACTACGTCTAAGTCTGGAAAATTTTGAGAATTTATCCATAGGAAAAGCTTCAGGTCTTGATTGACACATATTTGTATGTTTTTTACATTCAGGAAGAACATTTCCTAATTCAAAATTTGACTTAGGCCATTCAGACCAATTTGCCTTTAACCAATTTGGCCCATTCCACCAATAATCACAATCGATTAAATTTTTTGGATAGACACCCCGGGAAATCATATCAGCTGGATTATTTTCAGAGGCTATATGATGCCAATCATTACTACAAGTTAATGATTGGATTTGTGAAACCCTGTTACCCACAAAAGTATTTAAATTATGAGGAGACTGTGAAATCCAACCTAACACCACAGTAGAGTCAGTCCAAAGATAGGTTTTTACAAATATTTAAATTAACTACTTCTTTAAATTTATTTACCAACTGAGCCAGTACTAATGCTCCACATAACTCGAGACGGGGTAGTGTAAGTACCTGTAAAGGTGCAACCTTTGCCTTGGCAAATACCAAAGCTACCTTCACCATGCCATCAGGATTTATACTTTTCAGATATAAACATGCACCATATGCTACAATTGAACTGTCACAAAACCCATGAAGTTCAAGATTTTCATAATTTTCACATAACATTTGTCTAGGGACTGATACTTTGTTTAAAACTTCCAACTGCTGACTAAATTTATGCCATGAAGTGTGAATATCTGAGGGAAGTGACTCATCCCAACCAATTTTAAGGCACCACAATTTTTGTAACATAATTTTTGCAAGGATTACACAGACTGACAAAAGACCAAGGGGATCATATATTTTTGCTATAGCTGAAAGTATAGTTCTCTTAGTATATTTTTCACAGGTAGGCACTACAATATGATACTTAAGAACATCAGTTTTGAAAAGCCAATAAATTCCAAGGGTTTTATTTTCAGATTTGTCACCAAAAATCACTTGTCGATCACAAGGATAACCATTAGCACCAATAATATTTTCCAGTGTTTCAGGTGAATTAGAAACCCACTTTCTTAGCATAAACCCAGCAGATTTCAAGATATCAGCTACCTGCTTACTTTGAGTCACTGCCTTTTCTACTGTATCAGTACCAAACAGCATATCATCAACAAAAAAATTGTGCAATATAATATTCGAAGCTTCAGGATACTTTTCCTCAAATTCTAACCCAAACTGCTTTAAGCAACGAATTGCCAAAAATGGTGCCGAAGTTGTACCATAGGTGACAGTATTTAACTTGTATACCTTTAATTCATCACTCGGTTTATTTCTCCAGTATATTTTTTGTAGACATCGTTGATTCTCTTGCACCAATATCATTCGATACATCTTTGCCACATCTGCGCACACAACTATATTATGTATCCTAAAATTCAACAAAATAGAAAGTATGTCATCCTGAATATTTGGCCCAGTATATTGAATGTCATTTAAAGAGATACCATTATCTGTTGGAGATGATGCATTAAATACAACACGTAATCGAGTAGTCGAACTATTCTGGTTTAACACACCATGATGAGGCATAAAATAATAACACCCAGAAGAGCTTTCAGTATCCAGACTCATATGTCCCATTGACTCATATTCTGACATAAAATCAATATAAAGTTCTCTCATTTTAGGATTTTTCTGCAACCTTTTCTCTAAAGAAAAAAATTGTCTTTTTGCAGATACACTGGAATCGCCAAGAACAGATGGAGATTGTTTAAAAGGAATTTGAACCTCAAATCTACCACTCTCACTACGTTTCATACTACTGATAAATATTGACTCGCATTCTTTATCCTCGTTTGATAAAAAAGGTTTTAAGCTATTTGGAGGCTCTTCAATAAACCAAAACCTTTGTAACTGATTTTGAAGATCAGTGTTAACACTTAAATTGCAATACCTTTGACCTTGTACATAGCCATTAGAAGAAAATGTTCCAGCAAGTATCCATCCAAGGCGAGTTTTTTGCATTAATGGTTGATCTTTACCTAACCTAATCTGTCCAATACAAAGAAGTTCATAAAAAACATCAACACCTAAAAGAAGATCAATCGAACCTGGAATTGCATAAGCAGGATCTGCCAACTTAAGATGCCTTGGTATATCTAAATGTGACACATCCAATTCTTTCCTAGGGATGCACTCGCTTATTTTAGGAACAACCAAACACATTATTGTTTTACTATAGGAGTTATGACACGACTGAAATACTACCCTGCATCTGTATTTTATGCATGATGTAATTTGATTTATACCAACAACAGTCATGTTTATTTCTTGTTTTTTCAAACCTAACACTTGACATGTTTGTTCCGTTATAAAGTTTGATTGTGAACCGGAGTCCAGTAAGACTCTACATGTATGTAAACTGCTATTGCAACCCACTATCTGCACTAATGCAGTTGACAACAAACTATCAACATGATATACATTCGAGGAAGACATATTTACCACTACTTTGTCAGTACCAGCATCAGCGAGAGGTTGAGGAGAGTCAGTTCCATGGTTGGCAGCATGTCGTTCTGATGCTTGAGTGGAATCTTTTTTCTCATAATGCAAAAGCGTATGATGACGTAATGAACATTTTTTACAACTAGTAGATGTGCAATCTTTACTATAATGATTAGACTTTAAACAGTTGAGACATAACCTTAACCTTTTAGCTCGTTCATATCTATTATACACTGAAAGTTGAAGAAATGGTTTGCAATTTATAATATTGTGTTTGTCTTTACAAAGTGAACAATTATTATCTGTAACCAAAAAAGATTTGCTGTACCTTTCTTTCTTATACACTTTATCTCCCTTTGAAGCCGCCTCGAGTGTTTCCAACAATTCTGCCTTTGATTTTAAAAAGGATTTAAATTCATCCAAAGTTGGCAGTTCATTCTTTGGTTTCTTCTCCTGCCATTCACGAGCTGTCCCTAAATCCAACTTACTACACATGAAATAAATTATAATAACATCCCAACTATCAATTGGTACTTGAAGTGCTTCAAGCGACCTTAAACTTTTTACTATTCCATCCAATATTTTTCGAAGATCTATAGCCGACTCTTTGGTCATTGAAGGAATTCCAAATAATAATTTCAAGTAATTATTTACTAACATTGACTTATTGTCATACCTTTCACACAGTAATTCCCAAGCAATAGAATAATTTGATGCACTAACCTCCAAATTTTGCAACACATCTTTAGCATTTCCCTCGAGAGCACCCTTTAAAAAGTGAAATTTTTCAATATTAGAAACATTTTCATTTGTGTGAATTAAAGACTTAAATGTATCTCTAAACTCAAGCCATTTCTCAAATGTACCAGAAAATTTTGGTATTGGTATTGCCGGAAGTTTGGGACCCGATTGAGGCACACCACCAGAGCTTGATGCCCTCGACAATATGTCACCATCCCCACCACTGATCTGTGAAATATTGTCATCATCACCGCTAACCAGGTTTTTATTTAAGATATCCTTTGCAGTTGCAAAAAAACTATAATATGAATTTTCAAAACTCTCTCTTTCTGAAAGTTGTTCCTCCAAGTTTTCATGATTTAACTCAATAAAAGTCTGGTAAGTATCGAATTCTGACAAAATATCAGGAAGTTTATTTAACCTGCCCCCCAATTCTGTTAGTTTTATGCTGTCAAGGGTACCATTAGTTTGCAATGAAACCACAGATGTAAGAAATTTGCTAAATGATGTTAGCTTTGACTTGCATAATTCACGCCTTTTTATATTAAGTTTTAGTTCAACTTCATCTGTCATCTTTATTATATTTATATATTAACACAAAAAATATCTATATGGGCAAAACCTTTTTTTTTTTTTTTCTTTGTTATTAAATACTGAAATCAATAAATATATCTACTTAAACTAAGTAAAACACAAATATTCTTTATTTATTCTTGAAACATTATACCTATATTTTATTACCAATAACCGAAAATAAGAAAGGTTTAAATGTTAAATTTAAACAATTACCAATCCAAATAGAAGCTACGTTTGGAAAAAAGGATACATCAGTACTCACCCCTTTCCCTTTATTTACCAGTACCAATCAATACATTTTTTTTTTTTTTCTCGTGACCAATTACCAAAATATTTCCTTGACCATTAACTAAAACAAGTATTTGTTTCTTGACCATTAACCAAAACAAGTGTTTTTTTCTGGACCATTAACCAAGACAAGTGTTTGTTTCACCAGATTTCCTCCTTCGCTCAGCTGATCGGCCATTCACCTTAACCTTGAATTGCATTTGACGGCTTGTTCCTTGTTGCAAACATGGCTGCCATAATTTTTGGAACAAGCTTGATTATTTGCACATTAAAACCAATATTTACATGCGGCGTCGAAGGACCATTATATATGTTAGGGTTATTCCCTATGCTGCAGGCTTTTGCTGTTAACACTTTTGGTATATGAAAACGACGTTTTTTCTTTGAATTCATAGATTTATTTCACCACCAACAAGGAAGCGTCTATTCATACAAAACAGCCGATAAGAAGAGAGCGAGCAACAATGTTGCCAACTCAAATAACAGTTTTAAAAGGAAGTGATATCTTGGTTGCATACAAATTAATATTATATTTGGCGAATGCGCCGGAAACTTAAACTTATTTATTTATTATGTTTAACAATTACACTTCATGTCATCCAGAACAACATAAGTTAGTCGCTTAACTTAATTAAAGAAATTGCAGAAAATAATGGTTATAGTCCAAATGATAGATAATATTGTAAAGAGAAAAAGTTATAAAAAAGCTATCTGTTCAGTTCACCCAAATTTAAAAGACCATTCCACTACTAAGAAAACTAAATGTGAATGTAGCATATAAAACTAATAACTCCTTAGGCAAAATCATAAAAAAAAAATCGGTAAATTTCCTTTACCGGGAACTTATGATTTTTTTCCATTTGCTAGGGATAGTGAAGTGTAAGCCAGTTTAGTTCAGTACATAGTCACAGTATATATGTGTTACATATACTGTCTTTTAATATTTATTGGGCGCAATTTTATTCCATCATATTGGATTCCTACCAATATTTTACTATATTCTTTCTACCTATGCCACACTTGACTTTTGATCATAATTTAAAATAAGTTCAATTTTGTTCGATCATGTTAAATTCATACCAGTTTATCCCATTTTCACATTTAATTTTTCTGCAAAATTTAAAGTCAATAAAACAAGATTTTTTTACGTTGATTTTTTAAACATTTTATTTGGCAGCCATTTCATTTCGTCATCTTAAATTAAAACCCATATTATCAGTCTTTATCTATTTAGTTGGTCCGCAAATATTTCACAGATATTAAGTTTCTAAATAGTTAAGAAAACATGGTTTTTGGGATTAGACCATGTCAAATTGGAATTACTATCCGACGTTTCGCCTTCGATTGCACGAGTCATCTTCAGGGATCTGAACACTGAATTCAGATCCCGTGGAGTAAAGATCCCTGAAGATGCCTCGTGCAATCGATGGCGAAACGTCGGATAGTAATTCCAATTTGACACGGTCTAATCCCAAGAACCATGATTTCCTAATTGACCAAAGCCGTGAAAGCTTCCGTTCTATGTTTTCTAAATAGTTTTCGTTAATGATGCTCTCGTTATAATGTTAGTGTATTACTTGGGGGTTAGGATCCAGTGAATCAAACACAAAAGCCTTTTTTCTTTTATTATCGACGTTTTGCAACTTTATTGTTGCATCCTCAGGACACATAGATTTTATATCCTGCATGAAACCTATTTTATTAGTCTTTACCTACCTCGTTGGATCGCAGATATTTCCTAACCCCAATGATACACCAGTCTAACATAACAACGAAAACCATTTAGAAACTTAATATCTAGGAAATATTTGCTAACAAACGGACTAGGTAAAAACTGATAATATATGTATCCTGAGGATGCAGCAATAAAGTTGCGAAACGTCGACAATATAAAAATAGACTTCTTTTTTTTACTAGATGTTAAACCCCAAATAATATACCACTCTAATATAAAAACAAGAGGCTCGTTAACGAAAACCATTTAAAAACGTAATATCTGAGAAATAACTGCGGACCAACGTAGTAGGTAAAGTCTGATAATATAGGTTTCATGCAGGATATAGAACCCATATATGTGTCCTGAGGATGCAACAATAAAGTGGCGAAAAGTCAACAATGTAAAAAAAGTTGTTTGTTTCTTTACTTTATTTTAACCCCAAATAATACACCACTCTAAAATAACAAGAGGATTGTTAACGAAAACGTTTTAGAAACTTAATATATACGGACCAACGGATTAGGTAAAAACTGATAATATAATATGTCCTGAGGATGCAACAATAACGTTGCGAAATATCGCCAATTTGAAAAGAGACTTGTTTCTTTTATTGGATCTTAACCCCAAATAACAGCACTCTAACAAAAATGTTTTAACATTGTTCCACCGTAATTGCCAGGTCAGCTCCATATAAACCTTCATTTTAAGTCAATCTGGTTGGTTGGCGAACTAACAGCCAGACAGACATACCGGCAGACGGACAGACGGAATTCATAAAACATATTTTTGGCATCTAGGGACGCTAAAATGTGAAGATAAGTAAAACTTGAGAGGGTGATATTTTTCGCGATTACAAAAATTATTTGACTGCTATTTTGTTCGGCCATTTTAAATTAGTACCACGATTTTACTAGTTGACCTCTATACCACAGCTAGCTATGACACAATTTGAAAAAAAATCCATTATTAAATTTATTACGCCGCCTTTTTGTTCCGCCATCCTGGATTCGTACCAAAATTTTACCAGTTGATTCCTACTGTGCAAGCTTTGCTCAGCTTCGGCTTGAGATGAGCAGCGGGACGATGTAGGACGTAGTAGGTATTTGTTCGTAGTAAATGAGTAACAATTATCGTGGTTAATAACGTACTGATTTATTCTAAGATTTACATTCCATTTATATAACTATCAATTAAACAATGCGTGCGATCTCAATGATGCAAAATAGTAAAATTTAATAACATTATATTATGTATAGTCATCAGAACGTGCAAGGTTCAACTGACGTGACTGTAAAAAGGTCAGTGTAGACACTGTACAGTAACTGTACTAAGTAAATATTAAATATGCATAGAATTAAATTATAGAAATTTTATGTGTAATTGTGAGAATTATACATTCTGCGGCCTGTCTCCGATGGATGAAGTGAGAGATCTTAACTCAAAGGGTTAGGGCTTCACATCTGGCATCGCGTCATTTGTAAGCTTTTTTGATTTATCACATAGGTCTCTAAATTGAGAAGCTACGTTGATTACTGCCTTCACATCATTTTCGCTCCTGTTTCTGGAATGTGCTATTTCTATTCTAAAGACTCCTTTGTCAGTTTGAGTTGTCCCTAGATGTTCTATGTAAAGGCCATGTTGGGGTTGGTGAATTTTGTAAGAGTTTTCTGCTGTCGTTGCAGAAATTAGCAAGAATAGAATTGTGAAAACATAAAGAAGTGCTGATTTTGAAGTTGTATGCTTCAGTCTTTTCTCTTTTGTGGTTCTTTCTTCTTTCTGTGCAACATGACTATTGATTTCTATTGTGGGCTGGGTAGCGGCTTGTGTATCTTGGTCTGTAGGCAAAGGAATTAACTTGTGAATTGGTCTCTTTTGAGTGACACCTCCTGGCCTTTTTATTGTTACGACTCGAACTGCTCCATCTTGACCTGGATGAATTTCCATTATTCTCGCCAAAGGCCATTTGTTCGGATTTATATTTTCTTCTTTAATTAGAACCATTGTGCCCACTGGCAAATTTTCAATAGGCTTGTTCCACTTATATCGTTGTTGAAGTCTGGAAAGATGCTCAGTAGTCCAGGCTTCCCAGAAGTCTTTCTTCATTTTTTGAACGAGTCTCCACTTTTGCGACAGATTACAGTTCGGGAAGGATTTAAATTCGGGGGAGCTAATAATTCTCTCCTATTAAGAAATGTCCAGGGGTCAATGTATTGGTGTCATCAATATCTTCCGTTAGGGGGCAAAGCGGTCTCGAATTTAAACACGCTTCAATTTGGTGCACCAAGGTTGTCATTTCTTCATAGGTCAAAGTGCATGCTCCAATGACTCGCTTTAGATGATGTTTCATGGATTTGACACCTGCTTCCCAGATTCCTCCAAAATGTGGGGCTGCGGGTGGGATGAAGTGCCATTGTGTTCCTGAGCTGATAATTGCATTTTGCAGGTGAGGCTCTTCGATAATTTCCTTCACTTCTTCTTCAAATTGTTTTGATGCTCCCAAAAATGTAGTGCCGTTGTCACTATACATATTTTCACAATGACCTCTTCTTGCAGTGAACCGTCTGAATGCAGCTAAAAATGCTTCGGTTGACATATCGCTGACCACTTCTAAATGAATCGCTTTGGTGGCAAGGCACACGAATACTGAAATGTAGCCCTTGTACGACTTATGTCCTCTCCCTTTGGTGGTTCTAATTTGAATTGGACCAGCATAGTCTACCCCTGAGTTTGTGAATGGTGGTGCTGGAGTTACTCTTGGTTTCGGGAGTTGTCCCATAAATTGTTCTGCGGTTTTGGCTTTATAACGAATGCAACTGATGCATTTTTTAAATTGGGTTCTGACGGCTCGTTTCCCGTTAATAATCCAAAATTTGCTTCTAATATATGCAAGAGTTGCTTGGTTTCCGCCATGGAGAGTTCTCTTGTGAGCTTCTAGTATAACTAGCTTGGAAAAATGGCTGTGGTACGGAAGAATCATTGGATGTTTCTTCTGGTAAGTTATTGGTGCGTTTTCTGGTCTCCCTCCGACTCTAATGAGATCTTCGCTGTCTAGGAATGGACTTAGATTCCGCAGTTTGCTGTTGTTTCCAACTGTCTTGGTAGTACGTAGTGATTTGTAGTCTTCACTAAATTCTTGTTTTTGAATCAATGCGACGACTTTTTTTAAGGGTGACCTGTATTTCCTTAACAGAGAGAATAGGGCTTTCCTCTCTATTGGTAACTCGGTAGCAGTATGATAAAACTCGTAGCATTCTTGTAAGGTCAGAGAATTTTTCGCATATGTCACTTTTTACTACAATTTCAGCTTTGTAACAATTTGCTCTGATTTCCTCGTTTACTTCGGGGATTATCTTGGTCAGAGGAAGGTTATTGGATGAGTTGAGCCAGTGAGGACCTTTCCACCAGAACTCGGTAGCTTCCAGCTTATCAGGATCCAGACCCCTGGAGATAATATCTGCTGGATTTTCCTGAGACTTGACGTGATTCCAAGAAACTCCTGTTGCATTTCTGTGTATTTCACATACTCTATTGGCGACGAAGGTTTGCCACTTTGTAGGATCGCCTTTTATCCACCCTAGAGTGATCATGGCGTCAGTCCATGCGAATGTTTGGGTGTTGTCTAGTTGCAAGGCGGTTCTGGTTTTCTGTATTAACTTAGACAGAAGTACGGCAGCGCATAGTTCTAGCCGAGGTAGAGTTGTTCTATTCTTGGCTGGGGCAACTTTTGACTTTGCTTGTAGAAGTGTGACAGTATGTTCGTTTCCTTCTACTATTCGGCTGTAAATTACAGCACCATACGCCTTTTCTGACGCGTCACAAAACCCATGTAGTTCTGTTTTGGAGTTTCGGTAACGCATCCACCTAGGAATTCTAATTTTCTCTAGTTCCTTTACTTTACTTTGAAATTGCAACCATCTTGTAGATATTTCTTCGTCGACGGGCTGATCCCAGTTTAGGTTTCGTAACCATAGATCTTGGATAATGAGTTTGGCTTGAATGACAACTGGAGCTAGCCATCCCAACGGATCGAATAGTTTGGAGATTTCGGATAAAATGTTTCTTTTTGTTAGTTTTTTGATTTGTGAGATTTCTACTTTGAACTTAAATATATCGTCTCCTGGGGACCACAAGACCCCTAAGGACTTTTTTTCTTCGTCTTGCGGCACCTCATGAGTTTTTTGATCTCTAAGTTCTTCCGGAATGGACTTTAGTAGTGCAGGAGAATTGCTTGACCATTTTCTTAAATTGAATTTTGCTGACCCAAGCATTTGCAACAGTTGTTTTTGAAGCTCTAGGGCTGTTTGAACGTTTGTTGCTCCTGATAAAATGTCATCAACATAGAAATCTTGCAATGTTGCTTCACTTGCTGCCGGAAAATTGTTTGCTTCTTTCTTTGCTAGCGTTTGAAGTGTTTTCATAGCTAGGTACGGAGCTGACGTGGTACCGTAGGTTACGGTGGTAAGTTCATGTTCATGTTTCCGCATATGACCTAATTCTAGATATTCCTTCATAAAATCTATGTACTGGTCCCGTAGTTCGGGATCGTGTTGAAATTTTTTCTCAACGTTTACAAGTCTTGCTGCTGCTCGTGGCTTTGAGTGGCCTAGAGTTTCTGGCGATTGCTTGAACGGAAGTCGAACTACAAATCTTCCTTCTTTGTCTTGTTGTGTGGTTTTTTCGTAAAATTCTTCGCACGCTTGTTCTTCCTGTGTTAATTGGTGACATGGCATTATTTCTTCAATCTCCCAGAATTTTGTTAGCTGATTATCTTCTTCATATTGAGAAATCATACTAATTACTTCAATACTTTGAGGCTCAGATAATATAGAACCAGACACAATCTAACCCAGTTCCGTGTTTTGTTTCAGAAAACCGTCTTTAGTTTTCTGAAGGTCGTTCAGGATTATGGTTGCATATTCCTTGGCTCCTAAAATTCCATCTATTGGTCCAGGAGTCATAAAGGTAGTGTCTGCTAAAACATCATTTTTCCAGTTGTCTATGTTATGTATTTGGAGTTTTTGTTTCGGCATGGAACGTGTTAACTTTGGGAGGACTATCATGTTAACTTCCATAGAAAATGTACTTTTGAATCTTGGTCTAATCTGGGCATTAGTGGACCATTTGGAAATTTTAGGGTCTCCCCCGCCAATACCAGATATTTCAGCTCTGATGTGGCGGCGTGGCAAATTTAGTCGTTGGGCGGCTTCTTCGAAGATTGTGAACCTTGATCGATCAGAAGTCGTAATGGCTGCGATGAACTTGAAGTGGAAACTTCAACAAGGGCTGTTGCGAGAAGAACGTTCTCTTCTTGTTTGCTAGTATGGTGTGTTGAAGTATTTCTATTGGTGTTAGGTTGATTATTTGACCTTCCTGCAACGGCGTTGTATTGGGAATTTCTTGGTGGATTATTAGAACTTCTTTGAAAACCTTTGGGTTGGTAGTCTGTTGATCGTTGTTGGTTTTGTTGATATCTTTCAAGGTGTAGAAGTGTATGATGCTGGCGACTGCATATATTGCACCTTGTTTGGCTGAAACACCTTTTGCCAACATCATGACTTAAGCAATTATAGCACATGTGTTTTTCTTGGACTTGTTTGTTTCTTTCTTCTGCTGAAAGCGTTTTGAACTTTTGGCAGTGGTACGTCATGTGTTGTTTATCTTTGCAGAATAGACAACCAGCGTTACTGTGTTTTTTGTTATTGTCTGATGCGACGTTAACGGCAATGGTTTCTAATGACTGGAATCGTCTTTCTAAGAAGTTCATAAATTCTTCGAACTCTGGGATATCATGCGGCTTCTGAAGATTTTGTTCGTATAGACGGTTGGTTTCAGAATCCCATTTTCTGAGGATTATTCGAATTACCATTGGACCCCATGTATCGATTTCTACATCTTGGTTTTTCAACGCCTGTAGACATTCTCTTGTAGTGTCGTGTAGTTGTTTTAGTTTCAGTGCGTCTTCTTTTGTAACCGTTGGTACGTCTAATATCTTATCAATTAGTTGGAATGTTAGTAGCCTTTTGTTTTCATATCGCTTTTGCAATAACTCCCATGCTGTTTCGTAATTAGCTTCAGTTGACTCAAGGTGTTGAATCAATTTGCCTGCTTCTCCCCGTGTGTGGGTTTTCAGATAGTGCATCTTTTCGGCCTTGGTCAGTGCTTGGTTTTCATGAATTACTCTTTTGAATATATCGAAGAAATTAGACCAGTTTTCATATCCTCCATAAAAGATCGGGATAACGACTTTTGGAATTGCTAACTTTTGCTGTGGCTGGTTCACCACGATTTGTTGAGTTTGGGCCATGATATTTTCTTGAGCTTCTAAAGTTGGTTTTTCCAGAATTTCTTCGTACTGGCCAAGAGTGTCTGCATAAGTATTATTGACAAAATAGTTGTTTTGAAACTTTGTTTCATTTATCATTATTTCTTCATGCAGTTGATGAATAGCATCCCATTGTTTTTTAATTTTTTCCATGTAAAGCTTATAGCGAGATTTGGACTTTCCTTGGCTTAGTTCCGTTTCAATTTGGTTTAGGTCGGTTTGTAGTTGTTGCAGCCTGAAGTTTTGTTTTTTCAGACGGTGTTGTTGTTCTTTTTCCGCCTAGGGTTCGGCTGAACTTGCTGAAGGTGTTTCTGCTTTTGGACAGGTTTTTAGGTATTTTAGTACTTCTTCGTATTTTTCTTTTAATTGGTTGTCATATTTTTTGGTAAAATATGCATGTTCTGTGAGGTTTAGGTTTTTTATTTCCTTGTCGTTTTTCTGGATACTTTTCCATATTTTTTCTAAGGTGGCGATGCGGTCTTTTATATATGTTTCAGTTTTTCTCAAAGAGGAGTCCTTCTTGCTATTGCTGATAAGCTGGATTATTTGTTTTCCTAGTTTTTCTTGTTCTTGAACAAGCTCATTCATTTTGCTTTCCGCAGACATGATGAATTTTTGAACAGACGGGACGGGATATTTTGTTTGTTTATTTGTTTTTTGTTTACTTTCGGCTAGTTTGCAAGTAGTGTCTGTTTGTGTTGTATGTTAAGCTGAGTTCAATAATATATGCCCGCCAGCGTGAACTTGGCACAGGAATACCTTATTAAACCCTTAAAGTATTTTCCTCTCCAGCGTTAACTGGTCACGGGGAAAAGCCTTTGCTTGTGTGTGATACTTAATCGTGGAAACGATAATATATGCCCGCCAGCGTGAACTGGCACAGGTATATCTTATTTATTCCTTTTAGTATTCCCCTCGCCAGCGGTAACTGGGCAACAAGGAAAATACCAATTATTAAGTAACGTGTATATTTGTGTGTGCGAGTGAAGCTAACGGCACTTTGCTATTTCACACCACTTAGTTTTTTCGAGTGCTTCTTCACGTTACCCTACTCAGTTCAGGCAACGACACCCTAAAACAGGTTTTGGTGGTAAGCTATTCGCCGAAAAGCTCTTTAAATCTTGCTTCTAGCCTGGTTACGAATTCAAACGGTTTTTTATCTATGGTTGGCGTGACTGGCAAACCTGAATTGTGAGTTTTGATGTCAACTCCGTCTAAAGAAGCTATAACGATTTCTTCTAATTTTTCTTGACGTTTCTTAGCTCTTTGGTTTCTGTTCAGCTTTTTTCTTGCCATGTACGACAGACTTCCTGACAACTGTGATTATATGGTTGGTTTTGGTTGCTTGTAGATGGACGGACGATAAAGTTGATGGACGGATACACGGTTGTGTATATTGGACGGATGTTCTTCGGTTGAAGAACGGCTTTAAGGCTCGAAGGACCAATGTGCAAGCTTTGCTTGCCAATAGCTTTGCTTGCCAATAGCTTTGCTCAGCTTCGGCTTGAGATGAGCAGCGGGACGATGTAGGACGTAGTAGGTATTTGTTCGTAGTAAATGAGTAACAATTATTGTGGTTAATAACGTACTGATTTATTCTAAGATTTACATTCTATTTATACAACTATCAATTAAACAATGCGTGCGATCTCAATGATGCAAAATAGTAAAATTTAATAACATTATATTATGTATAGTCATCAGAACGTGCAAGGTTCAACTGACGTGACTGTAAAAAGGTCAGTGTAGACACTGTACATACCATCTAAGTAAATATTAAATATGCATAGAATTAAATTATAAAAATTTTAGGTGTAATTGTGAGAATTATACACCTACATAAGAATTTGATGTTTGCAAAATTTGAGATAAATTGGATAAAGTTTTTTTTATGTTTTTTAACATTTTACATTCTGTTTCTCCATTTCGGATTTTCAACAAAATATTATTAGGTCATCTCCATATGACCCTTAATTTTTGATAAAAATTTGAAGTCAATCGGGTAAGTAGTCTTTAAGCTATGCCGCGAACTGACAGATAGACAGACAGACAGGGATCAACCAGATCTCTATACCACATTTAGTTATGGCACGTTTGGAATCGAACCATTAGCATTTTTGTCAGGCTGAATTTTTAAATACTTTATTAAGCCGCCATCTTGGATTCATGGATTCATACCAAACTGTTACCAGTTGATTCCAACATAATACTTGATGTTTTTGCAAAATTTGAGATAAATTGGATGAGTAGTTTTTTAATAATAATTTTTTAACATTTCACTAAGCCGCCATTTTGTTTTGCCATATTGGATTTTTACCAAAATGTTACCAGGCCATCCCCATATGACCCTTAATTTTTGACCAAAATTCGAAGTCAATCGAGTAAGCAGTTTTTTTAGCTACGCCGCGAACAGACAGGCAGACCGACGGCATTGAGAAAACATGTTTTTCATCTAGGGACCCTGAAACGTGAAGATCTGGAAAAATCTCGGACGGTGATTTTTTTCACGATTACAATTTTTCCTTTTGACGAGGGAAATAATAATATATCAAAAACAAATTTAAATAATAAATCAGATGTCTATAAATTAACTTGTAAATATTGTCTACTAACGTATATAGGGCACACAAGTTTAATACAGTGGAAGTTTCTAAGTAAAAATTGTTCTTTCTATTTGTGGTATATATCTTAGTTATGGATTTCCACCAAGTATCGGCTGAATCAATCCAGTTTTTAAAAGAACTTGTCATACCTTTTTCGTTTGTGTACGCGTGCTGCCCGTAATCGAAAAAGTTTGGACGAAAAAAAAAAACAATATAAAACTATTTATTACACTCGGTGGAATCAGTTGATAAACAAACAATTTAGAAAACTAATAACATTTAATGAGCGGTTACATAAAAACCCATCAAGTATACAAGATTAACAATACCTGATAAGTGCCAAGTATAAGTGTGGCTTTTCACGCAATTTAGGTCTTGCGATCTAGCGAGCGCGGCTTTCTTTTAACGGATTATTAAATAAATTAATTAATTAGTGTTTAGTAGGGTTCATGCGATATTTATGTGGGAAGAAATGCAAACACAATTTACAACTAGGGACTAAGCACATCTAAATGTTTTAAGAATAACGATTTTGCAATTAGAATTATTGGTTGTTTCTTGAAATAAAATGCATTAGGGTGAAGGTTATTGAAATCCGTCGTCTTATTATAGAACAGACTTAAACAAAATTCACTCGTATGTTTTTAATATCACTGTGCCACAATCTCCATAAATAATAAACACATTTAAATAAGCCTCCTGGGTATAATTTAAGCGCCCCGGCATGATTTTTGATAAGTTTCAAATGGTAAATAACAATGAAATTACTTTAGCACTTGTTTTTTCCAACGCCGCACACTGGTTAAGGCGTATGAAAAAAATACCTAAATTCAAATTCAATAAATGAAGAAAATTTAATTTATTTCAAATAACAGATTATTTTTTGACTTTTAAGCATATAACATTATTCTAAAATTTGCATTACTTTCAGAGAAATCGTTCTGAAAACTAAAAATTTATTACTCTTTGGGTGTATTTTCTCGCTAAACGGGACATACTTTTAGGGGCGTCTGATCCGGTACTCCCAAATATATTTTAACATAGTTTACATTTTTGTAAAGATAGAAAATTAGACTTATCACATCACAAAAATAAAAGAAAATTTTCAGCTTTTCATGTAAAAAAAAAGTTAAAATCATAGATATTCACAACGACATGGAAATAACATAGACCCAGTTGTTTACATTTTGGAGGAATCCAACATTAACCCTGGTTTGCCAAACCGTTACTGTGGCCAGATTATAACGGATATCATCCTTTATACTATTACCTAAATAAACAAGGAGTTCCAGAAATTCCCAGTATAAATTTCCATATAGAATATTTTAAACTGATAATTAAATAGCTTATTATAAATAACTCAAACCGAATCTGTTTTAAATGTAATTTAAATCTTCTGTAATTATTATTCCTTATTTCGAGAAATAAAGCCCAGAATAATCGGCAACGTCGGAATTCTACCTTTTTCGAGTATACTACAGATTTCTTCGGGATCATTCGGAAGACGCCGAAGACGGTCGTAGTCATTCATGATTTCGACCTATTTGATGGGCGGCGTTGTAATTGTTCTAGTTGGTGAAATAAGTGTTTTTCAGAAATCCAAGTGTTTTGTGTCGCTATTTTCAAGAATCTGTTTAAAAAACTTTAAGAAAACGGTGCGAACTTGCTTTATTTGCAGAAAAAGAAACGATTTAAACCCAGAAGTTTGTTTTCGAATGTAAGTAAGGTTATGTCATACCAGTGCTGTAGTTGAAGGGTAAAATCACCGTCTAATAGCGTACTTATATTTGCAAATGAAGTATTGTTTTTGTATTGCACATTTCCATTGGACTTAAATTAATTTTTTATAACTTCAACTTATGTATAAAGTCGAAGACATTGATGATAAACGGAGTACAGCGTTTTGCTAATTCATATATTTGTGAAAAGTCTCAAATATTCCTCTAAAATTTATCAAACCACTTTTTTGAGGGGTTAATAAACAACATAAATATACTATTTGTTAAAGCATAGGTACTAAATTTTAATTGAGTAAGCTGTAAGACCCACTATTTTATGTTGCCATTAATTACTCCAGGATGGTTTGCATTTTGGATGAAGTTTTCAAGGAATATTTAGGATAGTGTCGGAGTTCTCATATAGCAAGCATATACAAAAAATGAAAATAGCGCAATAGCGTTACTGTTCAATTTTTCATTTACTATAGATTTTCTTTAATGAATTTGAAATGTTTTAATTTATTGCCTAAAAATTTGGTTTTTAAAAATAAGTAATCAAAAAAGTAAATAAATACCATCCTGAGGTACTTTATCCCAACTAGGAAGAATCTGTTTTTATCAGGTGATTTCGGTAATATAAATAATAATATAATATATTATAATGAATGTTAAAAATATTAAACATCTTGGCACAAAATATTTATATTTATGAAGTGAAGAAGTGAAATGTATAGCGGGGAAGGTGGATGGTGGGGAAAAAAGGGAGTAAATTGAGGGATAAATACTGTAAAGATATTGTTTTTCATAATATGGTTTTTGTGGTTTTTAGGGACACGAAGTTCAATTTTGTATTCATATTAATATTGGGCCATGTTTATTGCTGATTTTCTGTAAATATGAATAGATCCAATACATGTAAAGGTGGTGCATTTTTATATATTACTTGCCGCGAGCCTGGCAAACTTTTAAAAGTAGTGGACCCAAATTTTTACCTAACTTCACGCAAATGGAACTAAAATGTGATGGAAAAAGGGTGAAATCAAAATGTTTTGAAAAACAAACCCGATTTCAAAAAATAGGTTTCATTAAAAAGTGATAAATTATATTTTATTACATATTTCCTATGAAGTCGGTGATAAGCTGATAAAGAAAGGTATTAAATAAGCATTATACTCTTGGTATAGACATCAAAACACAAAGTGGGTCCATATAACAAAATAGTTTTATCTTCATCTTTAGTAACAATAGTAATAAGAACTCACCCTGTTATTGGTTGTATTTTGTCATGGAAATGCTTGTTCTTTAATGACTAAGCTTATTGCTAATAATAAATATTGCCACATGAACCATTACATAAATATGTCTTTTGCAGGCACGTAGCCAGGATTTCAGTTCTAGGGGGATCCAACCCTGTCAAAACCAATTCAATAACAAAAAAATTATTAAGAAGAATGTTTTTTTTCACTTGTTGCTAGTCCCCTTGCAAGTTCAACAAAATATGAAAAAAAGTTCCAAAACACTAGTTATTTGCCAATATCTATTAAAACATTGCAGGTAGAGCAATTATGAAAATGTAAAAAATTATAGGTATATCTTGAGCAAATAGGACGTTGGCGACTTTTGCTTAATATTTTTAGGTTTTATATATTTAATAGTATTTTAATAAATAAGTGCTTAGTCACTTTGTTAATATCGAGGTTAATGTGGTGTTATCTTCCATAGAGGGTCTGGAACCATATTGCTACATTAAAAATCTGAATTTCTTTTATCATAAATGTATTCATCTTTCTTTTTAGTACTTTCTCGAAATTCTAAAACTACTTTTAATGAGCGTTTGCTTAAAAGTTTTTCTTTTTTTGAGAATTCTAAATATTCCTCACTGTCAAAATCGAATATGTTTTGGAGGTAATTTTTTTCAATCCCCAAAGGTAAATTCAATAATTTTCTTATTCTTTAAATCGTGTTTTGTATACGTAAAGATAAGAACTTCAAAATTGTGTAAAAATGGATCACGAAGAGAAATTTTCAGCAGCTACCATATATTCTAAGTTTAATAATAATAATTTTTGTTGGAATTATCATAAATTTGGTCTCGGCACGCATTCGCAATTTTGCTTATGACAGGAGATTTTTGTGGAAGAAAAATGAAATTTATTTTCCTATCGATTTATGTTAACTGTCGTAGTTAAAATCATTAGGTGCGTCTTTGTTTAGGGTAGCCTTTCTTAATTTTTTTGCAATCGCAGAATGTCTAACAGTGTAAACTTGGGCTTGTTAAAAAACCCGTCAAAAAGTTAGAATTTCAAAAAATAGCCTGCTCCCTAATTTTCCTGAGGTTCGAGTTAAAAAATAGCTGTAGTAAGCAGAGCCAATACGGAACTGCTAATCAGCAGTTATTGGAATTCTACTTTCGTAGGTTAAATTACGTAAAAACTCCTAAATATTTTTGGGGTCTCGCGCGGGAGGGGGGGTCCGGACCCCCCCTAGACTACGTGCCTGGTCTTTTGTCACAGATAATTATTGATACAATTATATTAAATCCGCTTCTTGCTAACCTAAAGTTTTATATATATATAAAGCTATATAAAATTTCCTCTAAATTTCCGATTTTGAAAATTGTCACTCAATTATTAAATACGTAATAGACGAGTTTAATTATTATATAAATAATGAAATATTAAATGAATATGCTGTTATTTTTGTTTTATTGAGAATAATAGTTGTTTGTTATTATATCAAACCGTTTATAAATAAATTATACCAAACTTTTAAACTTTGTTTTATTTTCATAAACCACGTGTCCGGGTGAAAATTTATAAAGTGCAGCACCACTTTCAAACTTGTTATTTAAATTTTAATAAAAAAAATTAGTTTCAAATATAGTGTAAAATATTATACAGGGTGCTTCAGAATCACCAAAAAGTTTCGATGATTTGATTTCTAAACATCTTGCATTTTAATGCATTTATTTACTTTTTTTATTATTGATTTCTTGATAAAAGTTGGTGGTTAAAAAAAATATTTTTGATAGTAATAAACTTTAGATCAGGATGTTCAAAAAAGTGGATTTCACTAACAATTTCAAAAAAATAAAATTTTTCTGACAGTAGTTTTAAGGGCCGTAAAAAATCGTAAATATAAACTGAGTAAATTTCTTTATATTATAGTTATGGAGATATTTAATTTAATATTTCCTTAGCTATTACTAATATGACATAACTAATACTAAACCTTTATTTACGATTTTTTACGGCCGCGGCAGTCACAAAAATTTTAATTTTCGAAATACACTTTTTCGTATTTTTTGAATGCCCTGTATATCTGACTTAGAGTTGAATATTGTGAAAACTATTTTTTTGACAAACACACAAGTTTTATCAAGAAGAAAGTTTTTCGAGAAATTGATAATAAAAAAGTTTCCCATTTAGTGCAGACTTTTCCACGACATAATATCTAAATTAATTGTTTTCAAGTTATTATTAAAACTCTCACTTTTGCAATGTGAAGTCGTTTCTGTTCATCTTAGAACAAAAAACTGTCGTATCCACCATACTAATATTTGGGCTCAAAAAAATATAGCAAATAATACA
Organism: Kuschelorhynchus macadamiae; assembly: GCA_030620095.1. Classification (NCBI taxonomy): domain Eukaryota; kingdom Metazoa; phylum Arthropoda; class Insecta; order Coleoptera; family Curculionidae; genus Kuschelorhynchus; species Kuschelorhynchus macadamiae. Next base: position 736,802 of record JAUTXW010005459.1, read on the forward strand.
TTATCCCAAAAATAGCTACGCCACTGGTAAGCCTCGCGAAGATATCTGACAGCGTCGCAATTTTCACCGAAAACTATTTTTTATGTGATCAGTCCGTCTTTTTTCCACTCATACACAACAACAAATTGATGTTTGATTCTATTTATTTCATTTTTATGAATGAAATGCGGGGTCTATTTCTTTTTGACGTCATTGGATATTCAATTTTTTTTTCTTAAAAAAAAATTCGCTGGCTCAAAAACTATTTTGCCACAAGTTGCCCCAAATAGCTGATTAACTTAATTTGTTATCTACGATCTCCCCTTTTTATCTATACCAAACTTGGCTGCCCGTTTTTGCCCCTTTTGTTTTATTCTTCTAAACATAGGTGCATCTAACCCGGAAAATTATGAAGATTGAGAGTTATGTTGGTGATTCATCATTAACACGATCAGTTACTAAATTTTGTATTAGGGGAGGATACTTTATTCTTTAGATGGAAAATTATAAAAATATCCCTCTCTCCCCCCCTCCAACACAGTGTGGCGAATTGGATATTTAGCGGGACAAAACTTCCGAAGAAAGTTTGGGACTTAAATAGGAGGTAAACGGTGTAAAATAGTAACCATAAATATTATTCTAGCTTGCTTTGTCTTTCAGCTCCATAAGTAATTGGGTTTATGAATAAGGTGTTAAACCTCGCTGGACATAAGTGACAAGGACAAAGGTCAGCTTATCTTGTGTAAATACCAAACATGTTTCCTCTATCATCAACTTAATATAAACACACGTTTTTTGTTACCATAAGGGTCAGGTATAATAGTGATAAAAGTAAAAGCAGTAGCAAATAAATAAGGATTAAATTATTATTAAAAGAATAATATTTTAATGATTTATTTTCTGTATGTATTTTGATTATTACAATTACATTATTATTATTATCACAAATTATTAGGGGGTGTCTAGTTATTTTGTATTTGAGTTTATTTGTATGTTTTATATTTATTTAAATTTAACTAAATATTTGTTTTTGTTTGTACTTCTATAGAAAATATATATTTACAATTATGTTGATTGTTGTTGTTGATAATATCTCGATTTTTACTTTTCAATATTTCAATCAATTCCGTTTAAAAAATTTACGTTGACGTGGTATCACATTTACGCAACACCCTGTATATACTAGTATAAGACAATAAAAATGCAGAAATGAAATTAAAAATTGATGTGTCCGTGGATTGAACTGAAAAAAAATTTAAATGAAATTGTCCGTTATTAAATCACAGCCCTGTATAATAATATGCTCCAAATTTTGTCAGCGGCGCGTTTTGTTATTTAGGTTAATTTTCAATTTAAATTAGGCTTTTCTATCTTTTGTTGAAGTTGAGGCAATTATTAAATAGATAACAATTTGTGATGGAGTTGAGACTTTATGTAAATAAAGGCTGTTACAGGGCTAGAACATGGGTGGGGATGAAAGAAAATATTTTCAAATACTTCTTGTGTTGTACAAAAAGTATGTGCAAACTTTCAAGAAATTCGGTTAAATAATTTGGGAGATACATATTTTTTTCCGAAAATGGTCCTTTTTCAACCACTGTGCGCCGTCATAGTGAACTCACACTAAAATAATGTAATGGCGTAGGGTAATAGCGTATTTTTTGCAATAGAAAAATGTCTAATTGCCAATAATTAATGAAACTAAAAATATTCGAAATACACAACTTATACACAGTTAACTTAATTTTTAATGCTAAACAAGACGAGATTAAATTAAAATAGAAAAAAATGAATTTTGATGTTTCAATTTAATTTCTATTTTTATTTTTTGAACACCCTGTATTAGTAATTATAAAACTGCACATAAGAACAGGTCTTTTTCTACAAATAAACTAAGCCAAGTAAAACATTGAAAGCTGTCATATAGGAAAAATTGGCAGATATTTTTCGACCTACAAACGACATTTTTGATAAAATATCAAAAATGTCAAAAACGGTTATAGAATTAGGACAATATACATGAAATATATCCAGAATTTTACATAGAATCCAAAAATAAAATAACATACAGGGTGTTCCATTTAAAATAAACAAATTGACATCTACTTCCGATACAACCGCCATCTTGAAAAATTGGCCAAATTTTCAAACTTTTGCCAATTATAGCTTTTCTATAATTGATCGATGTACTGTAAAAAGAAGCTTTTAAGCTTTATCAGAATGCAAATTAAATTCCGAACCTTTTTATTTAACAAATTAAAGCTATTTTCTGTTAAGGAAAAGAAAATGATCAAACATCGTTAAAAGTTGAAAAATAATGTGCTAAGATGATTATGAACACAATATTTCAAATCACAAAAAAAAGAGAGACATATTAGATACATTAAATTGTGGTGGTTACTCAGTACGTTTAGTTGCTAGCTAAATCCAAGAGTTCGACATAGGTAACCTGTTTTGTAGAACATGGAAAAAATGGTCACTTAACTAACAAACACACACCTTCATCAAAATATTGGAAAAATCTTCATACTCCGAATTAAAAATAACCATCAAACCAGAAACACAAAATGAAACAATACAGCCGGTGCAACTTTTACACTGAATACTCTTTCACTGTGGATTTTAATTACAAAAATCAATTTAGATTATAAGCACAGCGAGTTACAGGCACACAAGAGCCATCAAATATAATTTACGCTTGTGAAACAGTGGCATATTGTTTTTAACGTCGACTCCCCAGGGAACAGAACGGGAGACTGTGTGCACCATTGCGTCACGCCAAACAGATAAGAACTTATTTGTCCGGTAACGTGAGATTTATACCAATGGAAATGGGATATCTTGTTAGAGACTACAGCGATTCCGTTAGGGAATTATCGATTTGGCATTTATTCATTATATTTAATATTGATTTAATGAAGGATAAGTACGAGATAACAAAAAAGAAAGTATTGTAGAAACAAAAATAACACTACTAGATTTTTTTAAAATCCATACATACGTAAAAAAATATCTTACAGCGAATTATAAAAATACAGACTACGGCTAGTCAAGAGCTGATGCGTCCCCAATGCCCCCCAGTTCACTGACAGTGGCGTAAGTAACCAGATCAGTAAAGGGAGGCACTGCCAAAACAATACCATTTGAATTTATTTGAAGAAGTTTTATTTCACGTTTGTTATGAATCACTTTGTCATATAATAATATAATTTTTTTTTTAGAAATATTTATAATCAACAGCAAAAGTTATGGTACGAGCGGGGATCGAACCCGCACCTCGGGATCACTAGTCCATCGCTCTAACCAATTGCGCTATCGCACCACTGATAAACAATTCTTTAGAACTTGTACAGGGTGTCCGGATTTGGTTGCAAAAGCAGGGTATCTCGCTTATTTTTAAAGATAGAACCTTGCGGTTTTAACGAACCTGAGCTAATTTTTTGTGAAACTCATGAAGCCGTAAACAAAATTTTCATAGCCTTCTTCGTTTATGAGATACAGGGCGAAATAGAAAATTTTGCATTTTGGGACCCCCCTCGTATCTCGGTTATCCTTTAACTTAACGCAAAGGGAAAAATTGCTGCTTATGCAGTTTTTTACGCTGGATCCATTTTTCATTTGAGTTATTATTTTTTAGATATGACCCAAAGTTGTGTTTTTTAAATAGGACACCCTGTATATTGGTCGAGAAATTGATTTGTCCTTTTAAAAGCTTCTCAAAAATATATAATAGTATGGGTCTATTTTATTAAACAACAACAAAAATCCTAATTTCTATAATCATCATCCCAAATTTTGCAGTAGGCCATGCAAAACGATGCCGTTTTCTTTTGTTTTCTTGGAAAAAAATGACATTTCCCAATTTTGTACGCGTATATAAAATATAGCGCTAGTTTTTTGTATTTATTTATTGTATAAAAATATACTTGTATTATTATGGAAGAAAACCAAACTTTCGAACATTATGAAAAGTACGATATGTTAGCTTGTTTTGTATTAAGTAATGAAAATGTTGAAGCGGCTTCTGAAATGTATTTTAACAGGTAAATAGTTAAATTTTAGGTATGTTGAAATACTATTGCTTAATTTTTATTTAGATATCCAGAAAGGAGGCAACCTAATATATCCACTTTTTATCGGATAAAAAAGAATTTACTTAATCACGGATCATTTATCAAACCTCGTACGAAAACATATAATAAAGAAAATCGGGAGGCTGAGGAAATTACGGTTTGGTTAATGCAGAAGCTTACCCTACAAACTCTTGTAGGGCCAGTGAAAAGAGCATAGGGATTCCAAAAACTAGAGTTCAAGAAATTATAAAAAAGCACAAATACCACCCATACAAATTTAGGCTCGTGCAGCACTTACAGCCAGGGGATGCAGAGCGTCTGGTAATCTTCTGCAATTGGTTTCGAGAAAGATGCGATCTGGTTAGAGATTTTGAAAGGAAGGTTATATGGTCAGACGAAGCACATTTCAGTAATTCTGGTATACTTCATATTAAGAACACGTATAAAATTTTATATATTTGAGGGAAATCTAACAGCCAATCCCTATAAAGAAATTTTAGAGGCAGCTATACCTGAATTACTTGACGATGTTCCTCTAGCGCAAATTAACGAAATTTATTTTTAACAGGACGGTGCTCCTACACACAATTCTGGAATGACGAGATTATTTCTGGACAATAATTTTACCAATCAATGGATCGGAACAAATAGACCTATAAGATGGCCCCCTAGGTCCCCAGATTTGTCGATTTTAGATTTCTTTCTATGGGGATATCTGGAAAATAGAATTTACAAAGACCACTATGATAATATCCAAGATTTAGGAAATGCAATAAGAGAAAATTTTCGCTATTTACAAAATCATCCCGTTATTTTGCTTAATTCCCTAAAACGGATACGAAAATTATGCGAAGCATGCATAGAACAAAATGGAAATCAGTTTGAACAGTTCTTTTGATTTCCTTGGTTACTGTAGTTCTTAGACGACAGTTACTTTTTGCTGAAAGGCTTGTTACATAATAATTTATTACTGTTTTGTTCTTGTGTTACATAAATCTAGGTAGGTGGTACTTTTTTGGTGCGAAATTGTCAATACACATTTTGATAAATAGATTTAATTACATATTTATTTTGATTAATTGTTAGGATGTAGATATTGTTAACGACTTTAAATAAAAGGCAGCATTGTTTTGCATGGCCTACTGCAAAATTTGGGATGATAATTATAAAAACTAGGATTTTTGTTGTTGTTTATTAAAATAGACCCATACCATTATATATTTTTGAGAAGCTTTTAAAAGGACAAATCAATTACTGGACAAATATACATGATGTCCCCTTTAAGAAAACACAACTTTGGATCATATCTAAAAAATAACAACCGCGTAAAAAACTGCATAAGCAGCAATTTTTCCCTTTGCGTTAAGTTAAAGGATAACCGAGATACGAGGGGATCCCAAAATGCAAAATTTTATATTTCGCCCTGTATCTCATAAACGAAGAAGGCTATGAAAATTTTGTTTACGGCTTCAGAGTTTCACAAAAAATTAGCTCAGGTTCGTGAAAACCGCAAGGTTCTATTAAATGTTTATCAAATAGGTCTTTTCTAGCTGATTATAAATATACTAGGTTTGATACCTTTTTTCTCTAAAAATACGCGAGAAATTTAAGTAAAACCTTGTCATAAGAGGCAATGTGTATGAGAGAGAGAGAGGGAGAAGGCTCCACTTTATAGAGAGTCAAATGGAATACATTGCCTCTTATGGCAAGGTTTTTCTCAAATTACTGGGGCATCTTTAGAGATAAAGGTATTAAACCTGGTATATTAATAATAAGCTAGAAGAGACCCATTTGATGGGAATATAATATACAGGGTATTCCATAAGTAAAAACAAAAGTTTGGTAAATAAGTCCGATTTTTTATGTTTATTTGTTTTTGTGTTATCATGTTATAAAAATTCTGCAAAAACCCTAGAACTTTGGTATTTAAAGCTTTTTGCTATCTTCCTAAATAATCGAGAAACAATTAGAGATCACCTGGTACAAATTCAAACCCACCAAGTGTAAAAAATAGTGTAAAGCAGGTATGGGCAACCTTTGCTTAGTGAGGGCGTAATTTCGGGACTTAATCATGTCGCGGGCTGTAGGTAAAAAATAAGTAGGTAGCAGTGAATAAAAAGCGATACAAATTCTCACATTTTTATATTTATTAATTATAATAACATAATCAAACATATAAAAACAAATTAACAAAAACAGATAGAAAAATCAAATGAAAATTAATGAGAGACTTGAGCTTGAAGCTGAGAAACAAGATGATCAATATTGGGGTCAATATCAGTAGTACATAGGTGCAAAGTGTTTTCTAAATTAACATCTGTAAGCCGAGTTTATTCATTTTCATGACTGAGAAAAGCTGCTCACATTTATACGTGCTACCGAATGTACAAATTATTTTTCGTGTGAAAGCTCTCAGCTTTTCTTCGGAAAGCTATGTTCTGTAAAATTCGCTTAGTTCCACATCATCAAATTTAGACTTCAAATATGGCTGTTCTTGAAACTCGATCAACTACAACAACATTTGTAGGTGAAGCGGAGCATTTTCCATATTATACTTACAGGGATTTGCAAACATATTGAAAGTGCTATCCATAATCTTAAAATCGGAAAACCGATCAGTGAATTGCTCCCACAGCAGTTTCAGTTCTTCAGCATAGGTAATCTAGGAGTAGGAGGTAGGAGTTTTTAAATTTATCCTTTCTTATCTGGCCCGTAAGCAAATTATATTGAGCGAAATGCTTGCTTCATATTGTATTCTTTTAAAACAGAAATTGTTTCATTGCACAACATACACATAGGTTTACCACGGTGCATGATAAAAAAGTATTCATCAGTGCATTTGTTTTGGAATTGACGAAATTCTGTGTTCACTTTCCGTTTTTTTAAACCAGACAACTTGATAGATTTTTTTTTCTGAGCTCAATTTGCTTGAACATTTTCCGCGTCTTTTCTTATCAGTTATTAACAAATACTGAGTTGACAGGCGCGCTAAGCGATTTATATATTACACACAATACATAACTAGAATACTCTCGAATCGAGAGTCCTGATCGTACGCGAATATGCGATGCGAGCGCTCAGAGCTGACTTTTATTCATAACGCATCGCTCGGAGCACTTCAAGATCATCGGGTGGCTTCCCGAATGTTTAACTGTTTGTCCCTTTCTAACGACTATTTCTGACTCGACCAGTAGCGTTCCACTGCGTACGTTTAATTAAATTATGTATCGATTTTAGTCTTTATGATTTGAAGAATCCAATTTTAGGTTGGTTGACAGTAATTTAAATAAACTATATGTGCTAAATCTTTAATTTTTTTGCGCGTTATTTGAAATTTCTGAATCTCTCGCGGGCCGGATTGGAGCGGGTGAACGGCCGGGGGTTGCCCATATATGGTGTAAAGCATGGAAATTATTGGTCGAATGAGGTCCTTTCGCTAGGAAGACACATGCTTGTCTTTCAGACGAAGATCTACTCTGTACTGCAGGGTGCAGGAAAGGCCGATATAAAAATAGGGGGAAAGAGAAATTTTTCAAGGCTATCTCTAATCCAGAAATGCAGATATATCCTAAAGAAATTAAAATAGATCCTGCCTGCGAAAAGACGAAGGGAAATTGGCCAAGGACGAACTACTGCAGACTATGATATGTGGATATATATTTGGTTGGAGATCTAACTGATATTTTAAAAGCTCACTGTAAACTCAACAGATACATGTATCGTCTGGGGTTGGCGGACAGCCTATCTGCCACAATTGTGAATAGAAATTTCGTACCATCTCGAAGGAGAAAAATGTTTTCCTTCATTAGAAGAACATTATAAAACCAATTAGGATTTAAGCTTGCTTAAATGTAGTTTTAAGATGGTTTATCAATATCCTAGAGATGGAAAATTTTACTTACAAATCAATATTTGCTTAAAAAATTGTCATCAATATATCTATAAAACATTTATCATAAAATTACTTAACTCATAAATGCTTTTATTCTTAGTCTAACTTTATCACATTCTACATAAGGTTTTTTTACATATACGTATAAAAAGTATATACTAACATAATATATCTAAAGAAAAATGAAAAATATTTTAACTTCTGTTAGCTCACGTAAACATTCATTTTGATAAAAAAATTCTTGCGGAAAAACAAAAACTTAACATTTCAAGTTATTTTACGATAGTACTAATTTTGGAGGTGCCTGTTTTTTATATTCCTAAAATATAGGTGTTGACCATAACTTTCGATGCACGGAAACAAACTGTGAATCAAATTATCTTTTACGCCATTATATAATATTATTTAAGCAAGCATAAGAAATTATATCATTTACCTTAAGTTTTTATAGACACATAGTAGTTGTACAAATACTTTCATCCTATAAATTAATTTAAAGTTAAATATTCTTATTCAGTTGCGAAAAAGCCAAAAAAATTTTTGTTTGTCAATTAAAGGATAATCTGAACACATTTAAAAATAACGTTATAGATGGCTGCAAACTATCATTTTTTTCATATCTAGGTTATATGTCAAACAAACTGACACATTTTAAAATTTTGAAATCAATTCTTTTCTATTATTTAATGTTTTTCTCTTAATGCACTGATGAGGATGAAAATTTTACAACTACTATGTGTTATAAAAACGATATAATTTCCTTGCTTAAATAATATTATTTATATTATGTATCTCCGTAGACAGACTAGTCTACATGTTGAATGTAATTATATTAAATATCTGCTTCAATTAATTTAAAGTTAAATATTCTTATTCAGTTGCGAAAAAGCCAAAAAAATTTTGTCACATTAAAGCTTATGGCTGTTTTATACGATATTTTATATGGAAGTGATAAGTGTAAGTTAAACAACGGATAAACATACTTACGAACGACTTTAGTCATGCCTTGAAGAAGTTGATAAGGCCAGAGTTCTTAAGAAACATTGGGTTTATGAAAATCTCTTAAGATAGGGTGAAAATCTTTAAACTTAAAAAGATTTTATAAGAAGGTTTATAAAGTATTTATCAGTATCCTGAAGACCTCCATAAAGATTAAATTGTTTCGTGGAGAGGTAGTGCAACTGGGTTTAACGAAATTGGCCCTTTAGCCTTAGTTGCTGAGCTACTACTACTACCACTAAGCATTTTGAAGAAGTGTAAAACTGTTGTAAACAGGTCATTATTAATTATTTGATTTTTGAAGAAGTTCCACGTATTGTGACGATTAAAAACTCCGGCACTTGAAAAAAATTTTCGTCTGACCAGATAAGAAGTCTGCCAAATAAATCGTTAGCTTTGCTTTAATACAAATACCACTGGCAAAATAGTGCCCGGAGCTCGGCATCGCCAGGATGCAAATGTTGTACTGTATTAAATTTGTATGGATGATACTCATTTCTTCAAGATCCTCTGACCGCCAGTTTTTGGCACACCAATTTCCTTATCAAGTTTTCTATATAAAGACGAAGATGTTGCTTCTATATATCCCAAAACATCTATTTCTTTTCTTTCCTTGTTCTCTGTGTTGTATGTTTTAAAAGAACAAATATCTAAATTTGCTTTTAAACGGCAATATCTCAAAAAAAATTTTTATAACAAGCAAAATCTTATAATGATAATACAGATTTTTACAGCCGTAATAGCTTACTTACCTTTGGAATATAATTCCGAGGCTTCTTCTGAATTTTCATTACTCTGTATAAAACATACCATCGTATCATAATGTTCATACGACGCCATTATTCGAAGAAATTAATAAATATCAATTAAAGAAAAATACCAAAAGAACGTTTATAAACTGCTTTATAAACCAAAAGTCGATCCAAAAACCGATAAGATATAGACAAATATTTGACATTTATTTTTGTTTCTTGTCATAAACAATAGCCATAGCCTACTAGTAAATTATGCATTTAATTTCAGAAAATTGTCATTAAAAATAACAAAAAGACAAATTTTATAGTCTATAAATATACAGACTTTTCCATTTAAAAAATAAAGTATGGTCCGATAACTTTTTGACCTGACCCTGTATCAAAATGGGATACATGGATGTACAGGGTGTCCGGATTTGGTTGCAAAAACAGGGTATCTCGCTTATTTTTAAAGATAGAACCTTGCGGTTTTCACGAACCTGAGCTAATTTTTTTGTGAAACTCATGAAGCCGTAAACAAAATTTTCATAGCCTTCTTCGTTTATGAGATACAGGGCGAAATAGAAAATTTTGCATTTTGGGACCCCCTCGTATCTAGGTTATCCTTTAACTTAACGCAAAGGGAAAAATTGCTGTTTATGCAATATTTTACGCTGAATCCAGTGGCGTAGTCATATTTTTCATTTGAGTTGTTATTTTTTAGATATGACCCAAAGTTGTATTGTTTTAAATGGGACACCTTGTATATTTGTCCAGAAATTGATTTGTCCTTTTAAAAGCTTCTCAAAAATATATAACACCCTGTACAGGTCAATTGTTAATAAAAATAAATAAATATGTGCAACATTTTGGCTGGCCAGGGATCGAGTAATTATTTCATTTTCACGATTCTTTTAAAATACACGTAGCATATAAGAGTAAATTTTTATTGAACATAGTTTAAAGTGGAAAGTTTCCGATCACGGTATCGAATAATTTCGAGGGACACATGAAATATGCAGTAAAATGCCAGACGTCGCCCGTCTCGGTGCTTATCGACGGCACTCTATTCTTTTCTGTCTTCTTCCCGATGCGAAATTAGAAAACACTAGAACGCTTTCCCCCAATAAAAAATGTTCAGGAGAAACCCAGCGCTACGAGGTGTTTTTTTTGGCAGTGATAAATAGTTTGTAAAGATGACTGTATGTAGGTTAGGTCAGGTTAAAAAATTTGGACTCTTTCAATATGGGAATTAAAAAAAAACCATTGAACATAGAATAAAAAAATCGGTAAATTTATTTGGTAAAAACTTTGTACAAATCCTATATTTTTAAGTCATTACCAAAGAACTAAATGGAATTAAAAATTTCTATTTTTAGAAATGAAATTCTTACCCTCTTACGAGGGATATAAAAACAATCTATAGAACAGTCCGTCCCTTACAAAGGCCAAAAATTCGCAATAGCATTAAAGAGCATTCCCATAGAAGACATAGTATCCTCCGTTGAAGCGGTAATCAGAAGATTGCCAGTAGAGCAAGCTGATGGAGTCAGATACGAGACAGCGAAGATCAATAAAAACTCAAAATCACCGAAGTCGAATCTCTCCGCGGCCGAAAAAACAGCGAAGACCTTAAATGAAGGTGAAAACATTCTGGTCCTTCCAGCAGATAAAGGCAGCCCTACAGTCATCATGGACAAAACGGAATATGTGGAAAAGATAATTCAACTTTTGGACCACAACACCTATAAGGTTATGCAGCCAGTAGAATAGAAAGACCCATGAAATATGCAGTAAAATTTAGTTAACGCATCCAATTTACCACAAGCAGAGAAAAAATCATTAAAAACCAAGCTGCTCCAAGATTCCACTACGTTCTTCCCAAGATACACAACAACAAAATACCACTTCGACCGATCGTCAGTGCAATAGACTCGCCCACATACAAACTAGGTAAATATCTTTCAAACTTTCTTAATCCTTTCACTGGAAAAACAGATTCTTTTATAAAAAAGTATGCACCTTTCGTGGAAAAACTTAAGGGGCAATCCATTTGGATCCCGAAGATATTTTAGTCAGTTTCGATGTATAATCACTATACAGAAATATGCCTTTCAACGACTCAACTTCCATTATATCAGATATATTGGATTATAATAATTTTGATAAGAACCTAATAGACCTAGTGGAAGTTTGTCTTACATCTACTTATTTCATTTTTCAAGGAACTTTTTATGAACAAACTTCAGGGGCAGCTATAGGATCTCCTCTATCACCTGTGGTAGCGAATACCTTTATGGGAGCCTTTGAAGATCAAGTCCGGTATAAAAGCCCCCCTGAATCTCTCCGAGCGCATTCAGTGTCCAGATCAGAAGGCAAAACGTCGGACAGTAATTCCAATTTGACACGGTCTAATCCCAAGAGTCGCGATTTCATAATTTAACAAAGCGCTATACTTTGCTCTTAATTTTATAACGAAATAAACATCATTTCGTTGGAACTGGATTTCATTTGTAAATTTAAAGCGATTTTTAATAGTAATAATAATAATAATACATTTATTGTTTTACCAACCATTTACATGAAATTAATACAGTCTGAAATTTTGCAAATCTACTTCTGAAAAGGAAATGTAATGAAGAGAGGAGGGAGGACAAAGAAAAGGAAGAGAAAAAAAAACAATGGAAGAGAAAAAACAACTGGGGGGGACCCATAGTTTTATTTAGAGAGTCATGATGCCATTAGCCGAATGCACTATTGCTAACGTAATAATTCACCCTTTGCTATTCTTTTAAAAGCTGATATCGAAAGTTGAAAATCAATATTCGAGTGTGAGTTTATTCTAGTAGCTACGTTGTATGAAAAAGATCTCTTGTAAATTTCCTTTCTGTGTTGTGGGACTCTAAGAAGTTGAGCTCTTCGCAAATTAATATTATGAACATCAGCTCTAAATAAAATTTTAGAGTGTAAATAAATTGGCAATTCATATTTTATAATTTTAAAACCAAAACACGACATACGAAGCCTGTTATACATACTCAGCCATTTTGAACTCACTAAGTAGAGAGATATGTAATTTCTTCTTTTGACGCCATACATTAGTCTCAAACATGAATTTTGAACTTTTTGAACACGATATCGATCACTTGCATCAAGACACGGGAAAAATACTATATTACAATAATTAAATTGTGACAACACAAGAGAGTCGCACAACAGCTTTGTGGTTTCCAAACCGAGGTAGTGCCTATTTAAATAAATTAGTTTTATATTGCTATAAGCAGTGCGAAGCTTGGAAGTAATGTGCTAAAGCGTAATTTGCTGTCCAATACTACTCCTAAACTTTTGATGACAACTACCCAAGCAGTTCTGTCTATGAGTCCTTTTTTGAGATACCACTGAAGTCCTGAAGGCAATCAAAAGGCATCCTGACTGATAGCACAAAGCCTACAGGCGAAGAGGTTCCAGGGAAACCATACTTTTTGGTAACCTCCTTTCCTTTATCCTCGTACCTTTTACTCCTTTTTTTGTTGTTTGTTTTTAGCAGGGATAAGTACCTCGTTTTATGTTTTTATGATAAATGTTTTCGTGCGCGCATATTAATGCAAGATCACTGTCAAATAATTTTCACATTTTTCAAGGCCATGTAGCTGACTTTCAGTATGATTTGATTGGTGGGTTTGATGCAGATATCGCCGATCGGATTATGGAACTACAAAATTACAATTTTATAAGGCAAGATAGGCTAGGTAGAGGTGGTGGTGTCGCTGTGTATATAAAGGCAAGTATTGAGTTTCGTGTTATGCTTAGAGAAACCTGCTCTTTTCTAGAACATATTTGGATTGAAATAAACGTAAACAACACAAAAATTTTAATAGGCAATATATACCGTCCTCCTAAGGGTGACTTAAACTTATTCTGTTCTCGTCTTGAAAGTATTATGACCGATTTTTATACTGTCTATGATTCTCTTTTATTACTAGGTGATTTTAATATAAACTTTCTCGAATTAAATACAAAAGCACCGTTATGTGAAATTACCGAGGTCTATGGTTTGCAAAAGCATATAAATGAACCTACTAGAATATCAAATACAAACATGTCCTAAAATTGATTTACTTTTTTCAAATATAGATTCAATCGAGGTTTGCGGAATAAGGGTTGTTGAGATATCGGACCATATGATCATTTATTGCGACATAAATTTTGGAGAACCCAAATCTAATACTTATAACTTTACATACAGAAATTTACAAAGTGTTAACAATAAGCGATTTCAATCTGATATCGAACTAATACCTTGGCACATAATGTATCATATGGCGGACATAAATAGCAAAGTTGATTTTTTTCAACCAATCATTATTCGACGTTATAAACCTGCATGCTTCCTTAAAAAATATCAAAGGTAAAAATAAGCCATACAGACCATGGATTACTCCTAATATTAGATTAATGCAGAGGCTTCGTAATAGGACCTTAAATAAGTTTAGAAACACCAAAAATTGGGAGGACTGGAACACATACAAGCAGTATAGAAACATATAACATATAGGTTTGAAGTGTGCAGTAATAAAGAAGCATGGCAAGAATTAAATAAAATTAACAATAAGCCTGATGAAGAATTTATTAAGCAAAATGTAGATGAACATAATTTTACTAACAAAATAAAAATTACAATAAGCCTGATGAAGAATTTATTAAGAATTTTAAGGAACATAAAATTACACAAAAAGCATTTGGAGCTGATAATTTAAATATTACACTTATTTTACTTTGTTGTCCTGCCATAATTAATCCACTAACTCACATTATAAATGTTTGTTTAGAAAAAAATCATTTTCCAGATCAATTCCGTTGCCTAAAGTTAAAAATCCTACTGAATTTAAACAAATCCGCTCAATATCGATTCTTCCAGTTCTCTCTAAACTGTTAGAAAAAGTTATGGAACAGCAAATAATTGAGTATTTAAATATTAGTAATTTGATCCCTGAATATCAGTCTGGCTTCCGTAAAGGTTATGGTTATGCAACCGCATTATCTCAGGTAAAGGATGATATATTTAAAGCCCTTGATAATAATCTAGCTATTGTTTTGGTTCTTTTGGATTTTACTCAAGCTTTTGACATGGTCAACCACGAAATATTATTGGCTTTGTTGCAGTGTCTGGGTTTTAGCGATTCTGCGGTGGCACTGGTGTCTTCTTTTTTGTCAGACAGAAAACAAAGAGTAGTACTTGATGGTAAAATGTCGAAAGCCCTTAATGTTGCCTCTGGGGTGCCTCAGGGTAGCATTCTGGGTCCGTTACTATATACTCTCTATACGTCGCAATTAATAAATAAATTTCGATATTGTAGCCATCATTGCTACGCATGATGTATATTATTCATTTAAAAGTACTGATATAGCCGAGGCCAATAGGTGCATTAACGCGGATTTGGACACTTTATATAGTGAAACTCAAAAGCTCCTCTTAAAGATTAACCCAACCAAATCAGTAGCTATTCTTTTTTGTAGTGATAACAATCGAATGAATATTTTAGATAACTTAAATCTACACATAAATAATGATCCAATAGATTTTAAAAACTCTGCCAAAAATCTGGGACTCATAATGGATCATAACCATGTTACTCTTAAACTAAAATGTGGATATTCCGCCTTAAAAACAATATTTTCGCAAAGGCACTTTTTAAGCTATAACATTAAGAAAATGCTTTGTGATGCACTAGTGTTATCACCATTAAACTTCTGTGACACCATCTAAGGACCTTGTCTTGATAATGCCGATGCTAATAGATTACAAAAACTCCAAAATTCCTGTCTAAGGCTTATTTTTAGTATAAGAAGACGAAGAAGAACACATTTCTCATAAGTTAAAAGAAGTAAATTGGTTAAATATGCACAATAGACGAGTCTTACATGCTCTTGTCCTTTTTTATAAAATTCTTAAGTTTAAGACTCCACCATATTTGCACAAAAAAATAACTTATCGTACTGATGTGCACAATCTTAATATAAGACGAAAAAATCTATTACCTATACCGTCACACAACAAAGAATTTTTTTAAAGGTCTTTTTCTTATTTAATTGCACATTTAATAAACAAATTCAAAATAAATGATTTTACTGTCTCAGAAAAAGTTTTCAAGAGAAAAACCAAACTACTTCTTCTAAACCATATTTAATTAATTGTCTATGCCACAAAATGCTAAATTTGAAACTTAATACTTTCCTTTTTCCCTATCCTTATCCATCTTCCATTTTCCTTTTAGTGTGTGCTTTTTTTGCTTCTATGTTTTTTTTTCAAATTTTTTAAAAAAAATTTAACTGCTAGCTGCTTATAAATTTCTTTTTCATTTCTTATATTTTTGGCCTCAACAGAATCCGGGGAATGAATATCCCCTGAAATCTAAAAACAAGGCCCGTTAGTTACCATGATTATTATCATAATAATAATTGTTATTTTAAGTTAATTCGTTAACTGTATTTATTGGTAACTAATAAACGTCTTATTATTATTATTATTATTATTATTCCAGACTCACTCAGATAAGTAGACAGCAGATATGGAAGTTTAAAGGCCAGAATACATAAACCCATCTTTATATTTCAACTAATTAAATGATTCTTGTTAAATCAATTTTTTGAAAACTTAAATGATTTTATGTTAAGCTAATTATTTTAAAATATTTAATTCTTTATTACATCAATTTTAAGGTGATTGTTCATTGTTATTAAATTATTTGTTTTCTAAGTTTTGTTATTTTATTTACTGTGAGATGGCGCCATATAAATTTTGGCCAACAAGATAAACCACCCCCACTCACACTAGCCGAGCTAAAACTTAAAATATTTTTTGAACAGGTACATCATTGGTCATTGGACTTTCCGAATAAGTGACAAAGAAACCACTGTGTAGTTATTTTAGTTACAATTTCAAGATTTAGTTTAGAGCATCATACAAAAGACTTAACACTAAATCACATTGCTGCTTCGTATCGCGACATATCTTCCGCGAATTGCCGGAAATTTCCAGGATTTTTCCTCGGGTGTAATTAAATTTGTCTTTACGCTGTAGTTAATTTAAATGAATCCGCCTTAAGCGAGTCCTCAGATCCTTTTTCAGCGAAACATAATTTGTCAGCCAACATTTTTCTTCAAATTAAAGTTTCATGTTTTGCGCCAATTTCCCGACAAGATTTACTTTTTCAAAGCACTGAGGTGAAAAATGCGGAAAATTCAAGACGCCGTGACCTGCGGCACTTATCACACGACCTCCGTTTCGTAACCGACTTCCTCGTGATTGCGGAATCGGGAAACATAAAAACGCTTTTCCGTAAGAAAAGAATGTCGTCTTTTCTGGGCCATGGTAAGCAGGTATAGTAAATTTAACGAAAAATAATTCGGAGTCAAAACTACCTGGGTTAGTTAGTTAGTTAGAAGTTCGTAGAAAGAGCTAGTTTGCTGCACTAGTGCGGAAAAGTAGATAACCCCATTTTTTTGAAATATACTCACTGATTTTAAATATTTAAAAATATATTGATACGTTGATAGTTAGCAAAATGATTTAAGAACATAAATTTGCTACAATCCTGCTATAATTTTCAACAAAATAGTAAAAAATATGTTAAACGTGTTTAAAAAAATTGTTTAATGGCTCTCGTATTATGCCTTATAAAATTAATGTTAAGCAATAATAAACACCTGCTTTTTCTGTTTGGCAGTTTGAATCACCATAGACACAAAGTAAAAATACGCGTGTTATTCATTGTCAATCAAAACCAATTTTGCTGTCGCTGGTTTTTGTCGTAGTAAAACCTGAGTAAAAGTGTTTTTTAATGGATTCTTCAGACGAAGATTTGCCAGAGTCAGTGTTGGAAGCAGCTAGAACTGCAAACTTCAATCTGCTACCATCAAAATCCCGTCATAGATATGAGAAAGAATATATTCTTTTTAAAACCTGGTGTCAAACTAAAGGCATCAACTTTGCAAGAACCCGTTTTTTTGGCATATTTCGCCGAACTTTCCAAAACATACAAGCCAAACACGCTTTGGTCCAGATACTCAATGTTAAAAAGTATGATCAAACTCAATGAAAACATCAAAGTCACGGCCTAGTTAAAAAAACAAAATGTTGGATTTAGACCAAAGAAGGCGAAAATTTTTTCAAAAGAGGAAATTTACAACAATAAGTGAAAGAGAACTGGAAAATCCAAACCCAACCTACAAGTCCCCGAGTTCCCTGGAAAAAAATCTAGCCTCTGCAATTAATTTATAAAATGCTACAAACTGCACGTTTACTATTCATGTTGTTAATAATAATTAATTTGTAATTATGTATTTGATATAACTAAACGATTCTTTTTAACTTTTGGGTTTTTCCGCAAGCTTGTAGAAAAATAGTGTACCTTACACGTGCGTAAAGTAGCACTTTCCGCACTTGTTAGGTAAACTACTATTTCAGCACACAAATTTAGGTGTGATTTTAGATAGCCAACTTAATTTTTCGGCAGATGTAAAGTACATCTGTAAAAAGATAGGGAAAAAGGTGGGATTTTTGAGAAGGATAGCTAAAAATCTTAGCCACTGGAGCCACTTCTTATATTTAATACAATTATTTAACCACACTTTAGTTATTGCATTTCCCTTTTAATTTCATGTAGGAAGGCTGATGTTCAAAGACTCCAGTTACTACAAAATAAGGCAATGAGAACTATACTTTTTGGTACGCGTCTTACACCAATCAACTTAATGTTAAAATCTCTTGGTTGGCTTTCAGTACAGCAAAGTATTGAAGCTGCTAATGTCTTGATAATTTTTAAAATAAAAAATAGGTTATTGCCTGTATATTTGCAAGAATATGTTATTCCAAGATCAGAGAAACACTTTTAGAATATAAGATCACAGAATAATTTTGATATAGCATTCTCAAGAACAACACATATGCAGAAAAGTCTTTTTAGTGATGGCTTAAGATATTTTAATGCTTTAACGTCAGATATAAGATCCGTACCCACAGTAAAATTGTTTATACAAAGGGTAAAAAGATTTTATTTGGAAAGAGTTTAAAAAAAAAGGTGTTGGTAATAGTTTTGCCTTTATTTGTTACTATGTCGTTAATATAATATTCTTTGGTTTTATCTTTTACTACAATAAGATTTGTATGTAGGTTAAGGTTTATTCACTAACTGCTTTTTAGTGAGACTTGTTATTATTGTAGGAAGTAGCTTAAGGCTAATAATAATAAAGATTTCATTTCATTTCAGAACTTACATATATGCTAATTAATACACATAATTAGGTAACATATAAACTTTAAACAATCAAAACCATTAATACTCATTATAATCTATTTTTTTAATTTAAAACTCCCGTAACACCTTTTTAAATGTTTTAAACGAACCTTTTATTTTAATATATATTGGCAAATGGTTAAACTGAATAATAATAATCTTTATAAAAAATTGATTTGTATGTAACATTTGAAAAACAGATTTTGGACATCATTCCTTTGTCTTACTTGATAATTCTGGATTTCACAATTTTTAAAACTAAACTTTTGTAATGGTAATAAATTATCTTCAATTCTGTGAATAAAAATTTGAACTAAGTGAAATAAATTAAGTACATTCACCATTTAGGAAGAGGAAAACTACAAACTTCCATTTTTAGATGTTCTGGTCTCAAAATTGCATAAGTGGTATTTCGAATACACCACAAATATTCAAAAAGGTGTTTTCATTCCTGGTGTACATCCGTTCACTACTGTCGTTCTGAAAAGAACAGTTTTGCTGACGTTTCGCCAAAATCACATTTGGCATTTTCGAAGCTTTCTTTCTCGCATCCGAATAGAGGCTGAGGTGTTGGTGACTGCGACGCTTCCTTTACTCTAGAGTTGGAGGAAAACAACAAACTACCATTTTTAGATGTTTTGGTCCCAAAACTGCATATCGGACATTTCGAATACACCGTGTATAGAAAACCAACACACACTGACAGATATTTAAATGCATCATCACCCAGCACAAATTCAAGCTGTGGCAAATACCCTAATATCCAGATCCGTGCGATTAACTGAAACACAGACGAGACAAAACGATCTTAAGGTAATATCTAGTGCTTTAAAGAAAAATGGCTACACAAATCGCACCATAGAGAAAGCTATTAATGCACAGCTTTCCCGAACAACGAACAACAAAAATTATGAGCCGGGAAAGCAACAAGTAGTCTTACCATATGTAAAAGGCACAACAGATAGAATCGGAAGAATTTTTAGTAAACCCAACATACAAACAATACACAAGCCACAAACAACTATAGGTAAACTACTTGGAAACCCAAAAGATAAAATCAAACTGGAAACCCACGGAGTATACAGTATTCCGTGCCAGGACTGTGAAAAGTTGTCCGTGGGGCAAACTAACAGGCGAATATCAGCAAGAGTGAAAGAGCATAACTCAACATCAAAAATAAACAAACAACCTTAGCTTTATTCCTACATCATCAGGAAACCGGCCATAAAATAAATTTCGATGGGTGTAGGGAGATTGCCAATATAGAACATTATAAAACAAGAATAATCCGAGAAGCCATAGAAATTGAAAAACAAGGTAATTTGAATAAAAGGGACGAATCATTAAAACTACCAAGAATATGGAAGACAATAATCGACAAATCTAAAATCGCAAAAACTAAAGCGCAATTAGCGCAACGACAACAGCACCATCCGGAAAACATAAATAACGACCAACGCCTGCGCAGATCTAACCTTCGGCCTCGAGTGGGGGTATAAAAGGAAGCATCGCAGTCACCAACACGCAGTCTCTATTCGGACGCGAGAAAGAAAGCTTCGAAAATTCCAAATGTGACGTCAGCAAAACTGTTCTTTTCAGAACGACAGTAGTGAACGGATTTACACCCCGAATGAAAACACATATATATATATATATATATATATATATATATATATATATATATATATATATATCTATATATATAACTGCTTGCTCCTGGGACTCTTTAAAATTAAATCCTAATCCCATACATAGATTTAACACGGTACCTCCTAGTATAAAAACGAGTGGGGAGGTCAAAACATACAAACCTTAAAAATGAAACAATTTTAAAAAAACACATTTTTTTTCTATATACTTTTGTATAACTTTCTGTACCTATAAATAAATATGCTTGTCAAGTATCAAACCCAGTCGTCGGTCATCAAATAATTATTAGCTGTTTCCTACACTTGCTTTCGTCTTAGGAAAATACTCGAGCCTCAAATATTTCCTGATAACGAAAAACATGAAAACGCTTTTCGTAAAGAAAAAAATGTCGGTTCCTCGGCGTTTTTGGGCCACGGCAAGTGGGCCCTCGGTTATTTCTTCTAGAAATCGACTCTCGTTTGATTTGTTTACGGAATCTTTTCTTACAAGTCAAAATAAATATGTCGAGAATTGGCAAGGTAAAAAAATACGTATCTTAAAAACGGGATTATTTCCAATTTCAAATTGTATATACTATTGACGACACTTGTTTCCATTCTAAACTTGATACAAAGTAAAAAATCTTTAATACTTCTAAACCATAGTCTTGCAGGGTCGGGATTTTTCTAAGTAGAAGTTCACTTGTACAAGTTATATACCATATTCCGTTAAAAATGTTTCTAGACGAAATGGTGAATTGACAAATCTAGTGTTCCTCCACTGCGGGTGGTTGTTATCTCTATTTCCCTGTATAACAGTGTTGTACTACCATATTATAACATAATAACGTTCAATATATTACATTATTAATATTCTATATGGCCTGTATAGAGAAGTGTTGCAATCACAAAAACTTACGAACAATATAAATTGGGTTTTATTTCGACGTTTTAGAGTATCTAGAATGCCTGTTGTCTGTACAGAAGTGTGTGTGTGCAATCTATTTTTTTGTCACCATTTCCAGAGAGACATTTTACGAAAAGTGCATTTATTTAACTCTATGTATAAATAAATTGCTCCATAAATTGTTAAAACGAAATTACACTCACTAATTTTGGAGAAAATTTGGGAAGAGATCTTGAAAACAGCATTTTTGAATCATATTTAATTTTAAACATATTCCCGAGTCTATTTTGTACTAAAATATTTTCTTTCATTTTTTTTTATGTAGATAGTTAATACAAATAAACAATAAATAAACAATATACATAAATAATAAAAAAAAAAACATATTCATAATCTTAAAATAAATATTGAGGAAGAACAAGAAGAAGAAAAGAAGAAAAAAAAAAAAAACCTTATAACATAATACAAAAAAAAAAAAAAATGTAAAGATTGGATGCCCAAAATTGCGTAAAGCCTATGAAAAAGGGTTTGTCTGCATTTTGAGCACATCTCTGTTACTATTACTAATATGTACTATCTGTGTTCATAAAATTAAAGAAATATACCGTTTGTTTATACAAAAATAGTATATAAAATAACAAAATATCATGAAACAAGCAAAAAAAAATAATGTTTGCTAAATTATTATAATGGAAGCTTGCAATAACCATTTAGATAACAGCTTCTTAAAATTAGCCTGCTTGCCTTTTCTTTTTAGGTCAATAGGTAACAAATTGTAAATCTTATAACCAACAATAGGAAAAGAGCGTTGTTTTCTCACCGTATTAACTCTGGGCAACACGATGTTTTCATCCCGACGAAAACGTGTCATTCGCCCCTGGTTCTCAATATTCTGAGTGATGTTTATTTGACTTAAGACTTGAAGTACCGAGGCTTTATAAAACAAATACCTAATCTTAAATAACTTAGATGTGTTAAAGAGTTCATGTGTAGGAAATCGAAGTGGAAGATTATATATTAATTTTATAATTCTTTTTTGTACTATCTCTAAGGAATTTAAGGTGTTTTCAAAAGCACCCCCCCATGCTACGATACCATAAGTTAAATGGGATTGTACAAGTGCATAATAGATTGATCTTAAATCGGCATTGCTTAATATAGGTTTAAGATGTTTAAATAAATATAGTAGGGATCTAAGTTTTTTTGTTAAGTTCTGAACGTGTTTATCCCACTTTAGGTTTGAATCGAGTGATATTCCCAAATATTTTGTATTAGTTTTGCTGTCTAATTGCCACACTATTGTATTTTGTCTAGATGTTAGGGGAATATTTAGTGTTTTATTAACTGGCTGTTTATCGCTGTGAAGTGAAAAAGGTAAATACACGGTTTTTTTTAGGTTAACGGTTAATAAATTTTGATCAAACCATTCTGTAATAAGTTTCATATCAGTTATTATGCCCTGTTCTACATGTTCCCAGGTAGGACCTTCCACGAAAAGAACAGTGTCATCAGCAAACGAAATAATTTTTCCGGAACATCCAAGAGAAAATAGGTCATTGATGTAAGCCAAAAACAATAAGGGACCCAGGACTGTTCCTTGTGGTATTCCGTAAACAACATTCATAGGGTCACTAGTGACGTCATTAATTTGCACCATTTGTTGTCTGTCAGTGAGATAACTATTCAGTAGGGAGTGTGCTGGTCCACGTATACCCATAAAATATAGTTTACTTAAAAGCTCCCGATGACTGACAGTATCAAAAGCCTTTGCCAAATCCACAAATACGGCAGCACAAGGTTTTTTTTCATCTAGGCTTGTAGTTATTTTGTCCACAAGGAGAGCGATTGCATCACTTGTAGATTTATTTTTGGTGAACCCAAATTGAAATTCAGAGAGGATTTTATTTTTACTAAAAAAACCAACTAGTCTTTCTTTCAGGGCCTTTTCGAAAATTTTGCAGATATTTGAAATTAGACTAATAGGTCGATAGTTAGACGCTTGATTTTTTTCTCCCTGCTTGAAAATTGGTTTTATTAACGCAATTTTAAAATGTTTCGGACAAATACCTTTTGAGAATATAAGATTTATTAGATATTTTAGTGGAGTAGCAATTATTTTGGACGTTTCTTTAAGGACAGATACGTTAATTTTATCAAATCCTGGAGATGAATTATTTTTTAAGGTACCTATAATTTTAATAACTTCTTCAGCCGAAACATGTGATAAAAATAAAGAACTTAAATTAGTTTCAATTTTTGTTTTTTTAAGATTATTTTTTCTGTTATTTAATATATCGGATGCCAGTTTTGATCCGATTGTTGTAAAATAAGTATTAAAAATGTGTACTATTTTGTTTAACTGGGTTTCGATAATATTATTTTCATTTAAAAGTTCTGTAATCTTATTTAGCGTTTTTGTTTTATGCATGTTTGAATACTCATTTATACTTTCCCACAACTTTTTTGGATTATTTTGATTCGAATTAATAATATTTTTAAAATATCTTTTTTTTAAATCCGTTATAAGTTTGTTAATCTTATTTCTATAAAATTTATATTGATGCAATAGCTGCTCCTCTTGTGTTTTTTTATATTTTTGGTATATTTTATCTCTAATTCTAATAGACTCTAGTAATCCTGAAGTAATCCATGGCTTTTTTCCTTGACTTTTTATATTTTTTGTAATTGTTGATTTTTCTATAGCCATACTGAAGACTTTAACAAACGAATCGCACACATAATCTACGTTGTCAGATAAGTAGAGTTCATTGAAATTTGATTCTGCCAAAATTTTATTAAGTTTCATATAATTAACAATTTTTTTTACTTTAATAGAGGGATTTTTTGGTTGGTTTTGTAAAGCAAATCTTAATAGAGTTGGATAATGATCAGTAATTTTGGACTGTAATACGAAAGGTAATAAAGATTTTTTATCTATGCTATTACTTTTTATAAATATATGGTCAATGCACGTTTTTGAATTACTTTCTACTCTGGTGTATGTATTAATTAAAGAGAAAAATCCCTTTTCATATAATATATTAAGATACATTTGTGTGTCCCGAGACACATCAAAAAGATTAATATTTATATCACCAACTAAAATTTCAGTATCGTTGTTTGCTTTATTTGTTAGATAATACGTCAAGTCAATATTAAATTGGTCAGTGGGAACCGATGGTGGCTTATATATCCCCGTTATTGAAATAACTTTTCCCTGATTTTTTATATTTAGTCTTATACATTTTATAATTCCAATTTCAAGAATTTCATAATCATAAATACAATTGTTTTTTACATAGATCACTGTACCATCATTTTGGTTAATATTACCAAAGTTGTATATTTTAGAGTAACCCTGTATATTAAATAAATCAATGTTGGGCAATTTCCACGTCTCCGTCAAAATTACAACATCATATGTATTGCCCAAAGCGGCAAGCATAACCTCAAGTTGGTTAAAGTTTTTTTGTATACTTCTAATATTATTGTGAAATATGATAAAATTATTTTCATTTTCATGTTTTTTAAAGACGTCACGCATATCTGTTATAGATTTTATTTCATTAGTTTTAAATTCAAAAGAACTGAAATCTCGAAGGTAGTCGTTCATGTTTATTTTATTTTAAAATAAAGTAATCCTGCAGTTATTTTAAGCTATAAGATGGTCGAAAAAATATATATATTTAAGTTTAAAAGATAATAATTTATTTAGAATAGTTTTTGTTACTTCTCGTCGATTTCTGGCAGTAGTTGAAGCGTTTCGTAGGATTTCTTTTGGATGTTCGGACGAGGTCTCTTTGCACCAGCGATCCGTCACTTCCTAATTGTTTTTGATTGCTTTCGTTGATAGTTTGCAGTTCCTTTTCGGGTTCTTCGGCAGGAGAGTCATTCACCTCTAGATTCTGATTTTCAATGTCCCTCAAATCACTGACCGTGTAGACTTGCTTATTGATTGTTAGCTTAGTACCTTTTAGTTTCGCTTCCAACTTTTGGGTACGTGCCACTAATAGATGTTTTCGTAAAAGCTTCTGATCCTCTCTATCGCTATCACATAAATCATTTGCTATAGAAATCCCTTGGTCTCGAAGAATTTTGAGCTTCTCGGGGTTGCGGAAAAGCGTAGACTTTTTAAGAAACGATATAAACTCTATGATGACCGGCTGTTTATCCGACTTTCCAATTTTATAGATATCGTTTATATCTTGACTTTGTATGCTTAATTCAAGTGTAGAATTTAATGTTTGTATAGCGGTTGTTAATAGATGTTCGTGTGGTGTTTCGGGAAAGCCAAAGATAATCACGTTATTTTTTCTTGCTTTTCTGTCCAAATAAATGTTCTTTTTCTTAAGATTGTCAATTTCCGTTTTTAGGATTTCAACTTCAGCAGTAAGAGTGCTTATGCTCTCCTGCAGTTGACGCTTAATTTCAGAAGTCTGAATGTTATTTGCCTGTATAAGTAAATTGTACAGTAACACTTGATCTGCCGGTAACTTGCTCGAATCAACAGTAGACATCTCTTTTAAAACAAATATTGGGCTAACCAATGGTGAAAAAAGACCTGTTCACTTGATCGGCGGCTACTATGGTTGTTACTGTTAGTAAATTACAGTACTTACAATGCTTGTATAGACTTTGGAGTTATTCTCGACACAAAATTATTTACACACAAGTGGCATAACACGTAAAGCACTAGACAAAAGAAAAAACGGAAATTTTTGATCACTTTAACCCTATGAAAACTATAAATTTAAAAGAGCGAATGCTTGTATGACCTGGCCTACCACTGCCTTGATACTTACTTAATAATTAATTATTTCTTAGATTTGCTTCGGGAAGTAACTGAATATTTAAACTTAAATATGTGATATTAAGAGTAAAAATTCTTTATAATTCTAATTTTGAAGGACCATGTTTAATCTTACCTTTATTTATTCAGATTAATAATTAAACAAAACAACTATAGGTGCTGATTCTGTATAGATAATTTGCCTTTTTGTAGAACTAATTAAATATTTATCAATAACACTCAGCGTTACCAAAAACTAAAGATATATTGTATCAGTTAAATGCGTATTATACATTAAAACAAATAAAATTCTTATAAACTAAAACGTTCGCTCATTCATTCACTCAACTAACTCTATTTTTATCAACCAAAAATTATTTTTAAAAAATCGGTCGAAAAATTATTAACAAATTTACTCACACTAAAGAGGATTAAACAAGATGTTATTTTGTCTTTTTCTTGCACTGGACTTCACTCAAGCACTTTAGTTATTTACTATTAAATAAGTAAAAAGTTATATATCACGCGACTATTGAAACAAATGGATTATATCAGCAATGTACTTGGATTTACATAAATCCAATAAAAAACAACAAACTGGTGGTTTAAGATTAATAAAATCCTTTCATAGGAAATGTGAAGACTAATACTTGTTAGCTTCAGAGGTACATAGCTTGCCTTAAACCATACATTAATATGCATCCTGCACCTATGGCATTAAAAGAACTAAATGACTTCAATATAACGAGATAGAAATTCAAGGCGTTTCTGGTGTCAAAGATATTGGTCACATACAATGAGGTATAACTGGGCATTTTGTTAATTCTTAAACTATTAACGGTTAATTAATTAAATTAATAAGCGATTTCGTATTTATGAAAGATGCGAAGGACCAACCAGCCGAGCGACGAGTTTATCCCACCTCCCGTTTCTATTGGTGTGGCCAACTGGTTGCGAAGACGACGAATGTGATATGCGATGTTATGATGGTTATACACGAATTTGTTAAAAAGAGCAGAAATTAAATATAAAGTTCAAATTTTGCATGAATTGTGTTAGCCAATAAATATGTTAGATGAAGATATGTTTGATTATATTGTGGCGTAATTTCTTGGGAAACGCAGACAGAGAGAAATATGTTATTCAATTCATCATAGTATTATCGATATGTTAGGTATATATTTTTTAATATGCGTCTATTTATTCATTTATTTTATTTAGAAAACAGTTTACAAATTGGTGTTTATTCTATAATCTACAAGTACAAGTATTCTGATGAAATCTGGATCCATCATTATGATCCTGAATCCAAGCACAGAATCGATGCAGTGGCATGTTAAGGACTCGAGCCCTCTAGTAGTTTGAGGTGACTCCTTCTGCAGGAAAAGTAAAGGCAACAATATTTTGGGACTGCCAAGGAATTTTATTGAATGCATATCTAGAAAGTGGTCAGATAGTAACAGGAGAGTATTATGTAACCATACTACGTCACTATAAAACAACACACCGACGAAACAGACAGACCGACGAAAATGGAAGAACATGTTTTTCGGAGTCTAGGGACACAAAAACGTAAAGATCTACAAAAATATCGGATAATGATTTTTTCACGATTCAGTACTTCCTTCTTGCCAGTAAAGTTAAAATATTTAATACATCAACACTAAGCCACACAAAAGTGCTTTCCGTTAAGAAAATAATGTAATTGCATCGGCGTTTTGCGGGTCACGATAAGTGGGCACTCGGTTATTTGCTCTATAAATCGACCCTCGTTTGATTTGTTTGAGGAATCTTTTCTTTCGCCTGAAAATAAATGTTTCGCCTCACTTTTCTCGTGCCGTATGCTGACAATGTAAAAAATAAAATTTAGGTACCTCAAATAAAAATTATTTCCAATTCCAAGTTGTATATTAAATTGGCAGAGAGTATAGCTAAAGTAAAAAAAAAATTAGACAAACATAGTACTTCCTAGGTTTTATGTTAAGATCCATTTCTTCACACTTTCTTGCAATAACTTCGTATGAATTATTGTTGATACAGTCGTTATTCTATGACTATTTTGAACATTTTCACTATACTGTTCCCGAGTTCTTGTGGCCTTATTATTATTATTGAAATAAAGCTACACCATTTTGAATCTTTCAAAAACAAAAAATGAGTCAAGCAGTAAATAGCAGCAGGTATCTAAGTAGGTAAGCAATTCAGTGATGGGCAAATATATTGAAATTTGGGTATATTGAAATTTGGGTATATACCCAAGTGGGTATATATCCCCATATAGTTGGGATATACCGGGTATATACCCGAGTATATACCCAAGTGTACTTACTTGGTTAATTTAAGGTAAACTAACAAATTTTTACGTTTTGTTGTTAAATTAGGACATTAAAAAAAGTGGTTGAATAAATCGAAATAAAAATCACAAAATAATGCTATTAAAAATGAAAATAGTATAATGAAACAAAAACATAATGCACAGAGTAAGAAAAATACGTAAAAAATGAACAACTATTAAAAACTAGAGGTGGCAACCCTAGTTATAATACCAAGAATATACCGGGTATATACCAGGTATATAACTACAGTATTTCTCAATAGATATATACCCTACACCTTTTGGGCATATATCAGGTATATACCCAAATTTTATTTACGTACCCGTTGGGTATATACCCACCGCCCTTCACTGAAGCAATTAGACCCGAAACATCGTACTCGAAACACCAGAGTAATCCAAGCAGACCCGACCAACTTTATAAATGTATCCAACCTGCCAGCAGAGGAGAAGACGTTAAATGTTAAATGTTAATGGACCACTTCGACTATCGGCAGTGCAATAGAATAATTTTACAGGAAAAACACATTCATATATTAGAAACTCTTGAAGAGAAATTAAATGCAATCCAATCAGATTCAAAATATATTTTAGTTTTTCGATGTAGAGTCGCTAAATACGAGTGTGCCTATTATTGATTCAATTTCTATAATATCAGACTTATTTCACCTTAATAATATTCATCACGTCTAGATCTGATTGAGGCAGGACTCACACCAACCTATTTTGTTTTTCAAGGAACTTTTTATGAACAAACCTAAGGAGCAGTCATGGGATCTCCGCTGTCACCTATGGTAGCCAATGTCTTCATGGAAGCTTTTGAGAAGCTTTGTCAAGCAAGCCATTTGTCTCTATAATACCAGATAAAAAAGTTAAAGGAGGGTTCCATTTATTCGTTTTAAAAAATGTTACATTTTGACAGCTGTCAAATTTACCGTTTAGAATTTTACCAACGTAAATCTGAAGCCGGATATCGAATGTGCTTTTTCCTGTTTCCTCTAAAACTTTTTCCCATTTAACCTTTGCTGTAGGTATAATAGTCTGGGACACACTGTATAGACAACCATGCATACGAACAGATAAAAGTCATCAGTTATTAATTCTTTGGTTCACAGAGCTAGAGAAACTGATTCAAGCTTTAAGAGCGAATGGATTTGCACTTAGGATATTAGACGATCAATTAGAAAATATAACAATAACAAGAAGGGTAGTTCTTCAACACACACAAGAAAATTGGACAATGTTTTGCGATCGCCACAGGACATTATTCCTTTCCAAAACATGTTTCATCATGCCTACATAAAAATATGATTGCTTTTTAAGCAATAAGAAATTTTTTTAAATGTAATTTGATGTTCGTCAACTTTTGTTTTGTCTTTGTTACATGTAAAAAGTTTTTAAGTGCATTGATTCTAGAACCATGTTCGCTGACGAGTAGCACTGACAGACCTTCTGGATTCATTACTTTCGCACCTGTAATTTTTCAGTTGTTTTTTTTTTGTTTTTTAAAGTTTTTTTTTGAGTCCCCCAATATTTTGAATCTAGAACCGCCACTGCTCATATTTAAACATGTTTTCAATTTATGTCCTAAATGTTAATGGACCCATATAGAGGAAACCTAAATTAAAACGAAATTGTTTGTAATATTTCATATCTGAGTATATCTTTCCGAATGGAATATTCCAGTTTCCTTGAACAACCAAATAAACATTAAAACGAAATACGGTCGAGATTTATTTATGCCGCGTTTTATCGATCGCGTATTCATTTCGAACAAATATAGGATAATGCTCATTTTTCTGTGGTATTAGAGGATTATCGGAGTTAATTGAAATTTACTACTTTTGATACCGATCATTTTTATTCGATGCAGTCTTTAACATTTTTTAAATATATGTACGAATACGTACAAGTGGGGGCATTTGAGAATATAATTTGTTTATTCTGTTTATGGAAGAACTAGCATTTATACTTTGTTATATTAAAAAACAGCTCTAACCTTTACAGAGCACACATGCCGAAAAAACGCGTATACTTGAACATCATACACGTCTCTGCAGTGGCATATTAAGGATTTAATTCTGGGGGTCCGAGTTCATGCATTTTATTGTTGACTATAAAAAAGTGCTCACTTTCATATATGAATAATTATATAAAATGAAAAAATCCCGGAGGGTTCATATACAAAGGGGGGATCAATACAAAAAGATATCATCGTATGTCTCAAATATTCGAGCTTATATTATAACTTTCTTTAATATATTAAGACCTCCCGGGAGGGGGGAAAGTTCAGACCGCCTGGTCTCATCCTAAATTTAATACGCCTCTGCATTTAAAAGTTTCAATTAAATAAATTGAAATATCTTGAATAAAAGATACAAAGTTTTAAAAAAATTCAAAAAAAAGTACCAAACGTTTCAAAAAAGATACGTTTAAAAGTTAAAATGAATTAAAATGGGGAGGACTTGTCAAGTCCATGTCCAAGGAGCTCGGTATCTGAGTTCTTCTATAAGTGCCCCGAATGCATATCACAACTTGATCAGGATTTATATCCTGGCTAGATACCTATGGATCCAAACTTTAGTAAAAGACGGTAACCTTGTATTTAGAGATTTTTTACTTTCCATTTGTTGAATCTATCGATATACAGGGTTATTCACGCAACCCGTTCATTAAAAGTTTTTGATGATGCCATTTAGATAAAAATTTCAAATTTTGGGATTAGGGTAAGGTCAAGGGGTATTTCTTTTTTGAAATATTTCCAACATATATTTACAACTTCCTGTCACTTCCGATTTAACCGGAAGTTGGTATCAACTTGCTTATTTTAAATGGAACACCCTGTATTTTATGATATTTTTGGATTCTACGGAGATTTTAATGCTATTTTATGTAGTATGTCCTATACCTAGGTTCAAGCGTTCTTAAGATACTTGACCTTGAACCAAAAATGAGCCTTCGGGGTACCAAATTTTAAAATCTCATATTTTTGTAAGTTTTGAAGATATAATCTTCATATTTTGCAGACGATCGGTAAATAATCTTAGGTTTCTATTTTTTTTAGTGAATTTGTTTATTTTTATACAGGGCGTCCTAAATTCAGCGGCAAACAATCACATTTTCAAAGCCGCTAAAGTCCGTTTTTTTAAATGGGACACCCTATAACTTTATGCACTATCAAATGTAGAATTTAATTTTCTATCCAACTGTATTCAGGTTCCCTATACCTATTCGTAACCATTTTCGAAATAATCAGGTTTTTATTAAACTATCATGTGTATTTGCTGTAAATGCTTCTAACATAACACCGCTAACACCTTCCCGTAGTAAGTTATGGAAAAACAATTGTTGTGCTTTTCTATTCAACATGACAGCTGATTTGAAACTTTTAAATTAAAATAAAATAACACTCAAAAGCTGATATTCTCAATTTATTTTATATTCGCGGAGAATGTTACAAAATATTGGACAGAACGTGCCATGTTTTTAATGAAAAACATCCTCATTTATCGCCAATGAACAAGAGAAAATTGAAGAGGATTGAAACGAAATTTTTTCGTTTCGGAAAAGATAAAGTTATAAAAAATGTAATAAATTGTTTACATTATTTTTAACCATATCTACTAAGTTCGAGACTGTTCTAAACTTGTTAGTGAACTTAAAAATTATAGCAATCTAACAATCAACAATAAATAAATAAAATACTAAAATTGAATTATAACAAATGTTTTATATGCTGTCCGTTCATTTGAAGACACATTTCAATTCTTCTTTGTACAGTTGCTGTGGCCCGTTGAATTTGTCCGTTTTCTAATTCGGCAAAAGCTGTTCGTATCCTGTCCAGTAAATCTTGTTGGTTATTTACTCCAGGTTATTTATTCCCATAAATAAAAGTCTAGGGGTGTTAAATCAGGCAATCGCGGGGGCCATCTCCAAGGGCCATTGGGACCAATCCAGCGATCAAAAATTAGAGATAATTGGAGATAAACTGCAGCGGAATTATGGTGGCCTGGTGCCCCATCTAATTGATACCAATAATTTTGCAGCTCACCAATAGGAATTTCATTTTCATAAATTCAGAAACCGTCCCTAGTAGAATTTCCAAATACTTATCACTGTTTAAATTGTCTTCATAAATACAGTACCGCATCTGATCATTTAATACTATACCAAAAACATTGAAGCTGAACCTCTCTTGAGAACGAGTTTCGCGTAAAGCGTGCGGATTTTCTGCTGCCCTTCTGTTTCTTCTATTTGTTATTCTTTCTCTAGAAAATTTCGCTTCATCGGTCCAAAATATTTTTGAAAGGAATTGAGGGTCCTCTTGAATTTTCAAAAACATGAATTCGCAAAATTCTACTCGTCGGACATCATCACCAGGTGCCAAGGCTTGCACGCTTGGAATAAGGGTGCATATGATGTTCGCTGAAGATTCTTTGGACAGATGAAGAAGAAATTCCCAAATCGTTTTCTGCAGACGGTATTGAACTTTGCGGGTTTGCGTGGAAATAAGCTAATGTGTTTATTACGTTATCCTCGGCATTTGTCACTGGTTTCGGAACATTTTTTGTAACTTTAACCTTGCCAAAATGCAAAAAGTTCGTTTCAATCCTCTTGAATTTTGACTTGTTCATTGGCGGCAAATCAGGGTGGCGTTCATTAAACACACGACACGTTCTCTCCAAAATTTTATAACATTCTCCATGAATAAAAAATAGATTGAGAATATCAGCGTTTGAGTATTCTTCCATTTCGATTTAGAAGATTTAGTTTATCACTAACAGCTTTCGACAAATAACGCACACTAATCATCTGTCATATTGGATATTGGATCTCAATTGTTTTTCCATGGCTCACCATTGGAACATGTAAACATTTAAGCAAATACATACGATATTTTTATAAAACCCAATTATTTCGAAAATGGTTACGAATAGGTATAGGGAACCTTAACACAGTTCGATAGAAAATGAAATTCTACATTTGATAGTGCATAAAGTTATAGGGTGTCCCATTTAAAAAAACGGACTTAAGCGGCTTTGAAAATGTGAATGTTTGCCGCTGAATTTAGGACACCCTGTATAAAAATAGACAAATTCAATAAAAAAAATAGAAACCTAAGATTATTTACCGATCGTCTGCAAAATATGAAGATTATATCTTCAAAACTTACAAAAATATGAGATTTTAAAATTTGGTACCCCGAAGGTTCATTTTCGGTTCAAGGTCAAGTATCTTAAGAACGCTTGAACCTAGGTATAGGACATGCTACATAAAATAGCATTAAAATTCTCCGTAGAATCCAAAAATATTATAAAATACAGGGTGTTCCATTTAAAATAAGCAAGTTGATACCAACTTCCGGTTAAACCGGAAGTGACAGGAAGTTGAAAATATTTCAAAAAAGAAGTACCCCTTGACCTTACCTTAATCCCAAAATTTGAAATTTTTATCTAAATGGCATCATCAAAAACTTTTAATGAACAGGTTGCGTGAATAACCCTGATAACTGATACTTGTCAGTAGAAAAGACAGACAATACTTTGCGTAGACGATCCATTCAATATAAAATAAAAAATAAATTAAGCCCCTAAATGGATTCGAACTCTGTATTTTATCCATCGAGGAATTTCTACCTAGTACTATGCCCGAGGCCGACACTTTTGGCCTCACACAACGCCCAGAGTTGCCAGGCCGTAACATACTGCATCCGATTAGCTCGTAAAATTCATATATGGACTAGTACTATGCCCGAGGCCGACACTTTTGGCCTCACACAACGCCCAGAGTTGCCAGGCCGTAACATACTGCATCCGATTAGCTCGTAAAAGTCCTGTATAGATAAGCGTAATTTTTGTATTAATTTATTTGTATTTGATGAACCGTTTATTCGAAGTATATTCGGTCTTTGCCAGTAAATATAATAAATAAGCGATACATCTGATATACAATGACGACAGTTGCGTTTTCTCAAAGTTGTATTTATTTATTTTACTCGGTTAATCATGTTATTATTATACTACAGTTAATATTATTATTACGTCATAAACATTTCTTAAATCAACTGAATAAACCTCGAGTAGCAAGCAACAATAGAGCATTAACTATTCCTGAATTTAGAAACGCTACAATAGACACACGTCTACTGAAATTAAATTACTAGTCAATTCAAATGCAAATGACACATACGCAGTTAACAAAAGCAAACATGTTTGATGTAAACGTTAGCCTTTAGTAGAAAATTTTGCTGGTTGTGGAAAACAATAGGGTCTTTTATTCTTAAGAAAGTATATATTAAATTGTTGGTTAGGCGAAAAAATGGGTTCCGTCTGCAAGGTAAGCGCTAAATATTTTATCAATAGCAGTTGAAAAGAAATAATTTAATTTTTAAAGAGAGCTTTAACTCGGCGTTCTTTATAATTTTTGTAAATAGGGTAAACTGGGGAGAGATGGCCACCATTTTGCTTGGTAGGTCCCTGTAATTTTTTTGTAAGGTTTACATCATGACATTTTTTTCGTAACAGCTTTACTTTCATCCCAACAGGTAGGTAAATAAAAAGGGTTAAAATATTATTAGAATTTTTGTTATATTACTTATAAAAATAAGTTGTATGTGGCCATCTATCCCAGTACAGTGAAGCTAGATCCAGTAAGGGTGAGATGGCACATAATAAAAATGAAAATAGAATAGAAAAACGTTAAAATAACAAACTTTTTATAAAAGAAAAGTAAAATATTTTTACTTAACATTAAATTTTTTTCTTTCTAAACGCGGTTTTACCACAATTTTGACAAGCGTTCAAAAAAGAGGAGCAATTTTCATGAAACCACATCTGGCATATTATACACTGCAACCAATCTTCCTTCTTTCGAGTGCTGTTGTAGCTTTCTCCACATCCTGCACATTCGGTTTTATCCACCTCTGATAGGGTATCACTTTCCTCTTCATATTGGACATCTATATCCTCCTCTTTCTCATCAGAACTTGGCGAAGGTGAGCGTTTTCTTTTTCGAACAATTGTTTTTTCTAGAACACTTTTCTTTGGAGCGTTCTTTTTTTTGTACGTTGGGTTTTCTTTGCGGATCTATCTTTCAGAGTCGCAATGTGTTCGGGAGAAGTTAATAGGGTGGCTATGGATTTTGCTCGTTTTTTTTGCAGAAACAACTAGTTTAGGTATAGGATTAATCTGGTCTAAAAGTTTTTCAGGTGTCAAGTCTGGTACAGATGTTCCTTCCACTGGAGTTGTGCATCGAGGCTCTGTATGTGCATGGCTACAGGATGGCACTGCATTATCCATCATATTGATCGGGCGTCTAACTTCTTGTATTGCTTCAACGTTGTTCACTTGAGAGTTCGAATGTTCGTTACTTCTGTGGGTGGTTCCTGGACTTCTCTCGTTTCGTTGTTTACAATTCGATCAGAAACAGTGTAAGCACGATCGGGTATAGAATCAGGGTTCCAGGGTAATATACCAGTGGCTCTGAAGCCGGAAATTGCATTTCCAGCGCTCGCTGATTTTCCCCAGCTTTTCGCTAAAAGTTCTCCAAATTGAAGTCGCCCTAGTTTTCTTCCGGGGAGACTCTGCATCCATTCTCTACAAGCTTGATAGTAGAAGTAGTTTTAAGAGACTTGAAAAAAGCCCTATCAAGTGGTTGTAAATAATGAGTGGTGTGCGGAGGTAGGCACAACAAAACGACATTATTAGCTTCAGCTGTTTCTAAAAGTTCAACGCAAGAACAATGAGATGCATGCCCGTCAAGAATTAATAAAGCCTTCCCTTCGTTTTTACGAGGTAAGAACTGGTTCTTAAACCAATCCAAAAAAATGGTTGAAGGTTATTTTTGAGACATCACAATTTGTGAACCAGGCGGCATCGAGTCAGTCCACTCGGTCTTTAAATTATTGCCTTTAAATACACAGACTGGTGGTAGAAAAAAACCTTCCGCATTACAGCGAGCTATGCACGAGATTGTCTCACCCTTTTCTCCTGATGTCACTGTAACAACATCTTTTGCTCCTTTTTCGGCTATATCATTCCCAGGTCGATTATTTAATTGAAGACCTGTTTCATCGACATTGTATACACTCATAAGTTTGTCGAAAAGTTCATTGCTTCCCAGTACATCTTGCAGAAGCGTAAAATATTTTTCCACAACTACACGATTTATGCCTTCACCTCGCCCAAGAGATACACCCTCAGTTTTTCGAATAGACAAGTCGGGATGTCTTTTGAAGAAAGACCTAAACCAATCAGAACCAGTTCCCTTTTCTTTATTGAACTTATGATTGAGTTGTAGACTTTCAGCGAAATTAAAGGCAAGCTTTCGAACATCTGTAACCGTCATAGGAAAACGGCATTTTTGTGCCTTTTTAATGTGCAGCACTAATTTATTTTCATTTGCATCCCCCAACATGCTGTCCGGTCCCATTTTACCAGTCGTGGAAACATTCTCCTTTACTTTCCTTTCAAGGGTTTTCCTTGGAATGCGATAAGTTTTTGAGGCTCCATTTACAGACGAACCATTTCTGACAGCTTCAATTGCTAGTCTCAGATTTTCTTGAGTGTAGTTTCCACGATTCGTGTTCTTTCTGATATACTTCGTCGGCATTTTTCTGCAGTAAACTCCAAAGGACTCCAAACTGTAAAGAAATAGACGTAAAAAATAAATGGCCATCTATCCCTACAATTTGGTGGCCATCTCTCCCGAATGCTAGGGAGAGATGGCCAACGTAACAAACAAAATCCACTGTACGCTTTTAACGATGTTAGAGGTTAGAACAATAGAATGAACATCGTACTTACCTAATATGTTGAAATCACCGGCCAATTTACTTCGACACATATACAGTACTAGGTAGTAAGAAACTATTATATAATTTTACGAGGGGGCAATAGTATTTTTATTTTCCAAGAGCTTTAATGTCGCCTTGCTGTGAGCGAAAAAATACTGTCCGTGCTTACACGTAAACGTTTGTCGCCGGTGAGGATACGCAGCGCCATCTAACGACGTGTTTTTGAGTTTTAGCAGCTGGTCATCTCTCCCGGTTGGCCATCTTACCCGACTTTACCCTATTGTAACCTTTCACATGAGCCCTTAATCAAATATTCAAGTCAATTTAGTGGTGTCCAATCAACCAAAAATGTTCATGGAAAATGAACTGCTTTCCCCATCGATCCGTTGGGCAGTACTATTTATGAGTTATTGACAGCGTCATCTGTGAGGGAAGATTATTTGCAATAATGCTTCGACCAATCGGATCAAAGTATTTTGATATACAACAAAAAATCAGACCAAGGAAGTAAAACGAGCTAGTAAAGGACAGGGAGTGGTTTTGGACCTTGAGACGACAAGATATCGCGACATCGAAAAAAAAACACACGTGTTCATTTGAAGTTGGAGGTCAATAACTATAACCTATTAGTCCAGTAGCGCATTGCCTCCCCTCTCTCCTGACCATACTCAGTGGTTACAATGCTGTGTATAAGACATGCACTGCAAAATCGTAATTCGCACCCCCCAGAGATTAGGGTTAATTTTGGGATTTAATAAATGAGAAAGGGTAATAAGGTTTAAGATCATAGATAAGCGTTTGGTCAAACATCCTAAATTGTAAGCAAAATAGGATTATATGACGGATATATTTAAATTAAACTTACTGTGTGTGTAGTACATAGCTCATACAGCTAACTATCAACTTGTAGATTATTCACATTTTATTTTATTGTGGTTATTCACCTGTCAGCCTATAGTAACAGTTATCAGACTGTTAGAAGCGCGGGCGGTTTATTAAAAGTGTTGTGATTGTGATTCTTTTTTTTTCGACCGCAGTTTGATGAAAGTTTCAGTGAATATTCAGGATATTAGCGGGGTTGTCCCATAGCAATCATATTTTTAAAAAGTAAAAATTAGTGGAACGGCGCCATTTTCAAATATTTAGGCAAGCGCAGGAGCCAATATATATTGCGTTCACCATAACATCAGGAAAAAATATGCATGTTAATATCGGGTTTCATATGCTTTTCGGCGTTTTTAATGGCAAGAAGTTCAGTTCTACTTATCTTTTTAAATGTTGACAATATTTGTAAAGTTAATACGATGATTCTGGCAAAATTTTTTGTGATTAATTATGAATTAGTTTGACGCCGGCTTCTTAAATAAAATTTTTAATGTGGAAAAAAGTATTAGCTTTTACTTTTTATTTTTCGAGTCGATCCTATTTTTGGTGGTAGCTGTTTTTTATATACAAAAAAAATTTAAGACATTTGAACAGATGGAATAATTTATGAATTTTTTTTCTTATAAAGATTCAAATTAAATTTTAAAGCTGTGTTAGTATCCAAGGTAGCAAACTAGTTAGAGTTTAAAATTAGCCATATTTGGTAAAAGAATGTACATTATCGAAGCACAACAAAATCAATTAAGAAGTTTTTCATTTTTTGCATAACTGTTTTTACCACACCGTGTAACATGCACAAATGCAAGATATATCAAAACGGATTACTAATTTTATTGCAGATATAAAAAACAAGCTATTAAAAGTTCATCAAAACTCTTTCACTTGTTTCCCAAACACAGGCATGTAAAATAGCGCTGCATCATTCTTCTGGGAGCAGCTTAAACAGGAAAATTTTCGTGCCTATTTATAATGACAAAATATTTGCTTATTAAAGTTACTAAAATTCAGAAAAATATATACGAATTTTAATAAAATT
Organism: Kuschelorhynchus macadamiae; assembly: GCA_030620095.1. NCBI lineage: Eukaryota > Metazoa > Arthropoda > Insecta > Coleoptera > Curculionidae > Kuschelorhynchus > Kuschelorhynchus macadamiae. The sequence continues at coordinate 776,149 of JAUTXW010005459.1, forward strand.
AGTATAATGTGAGAAGTGGTACCCGAGGGCAAATTAATATTCTGCCAATGGTAAGAACATTCCTCTTTCGGTCGCCAAGCGCTGGCAATAAGCGAGAGGATTCCCCCCCCCCCCTCTTGCTACGTTACTGAAAAATTCCAGTTTTGTTTAAAATTACCTACCTCCATAACGTCATTTACCAGCCTCACGGTCTTGTTAGCTTCACCAGGATGTGGAGCTTGTCCATCCGGCCCCAGTTCCATGAGGAAAGGAACGTCCCCCCTCTGGTCTCCCCTCACGCCGGCCAACGGTTTTTTCTTCCGCTTGCGAGGCGCACAGTCCGCTGGTCGCCGTCGCACGTGGAACATTATGGAACCTGAAGAAAAACAAAAGATTAGTAATTCTGAGTTTTTTTTTGGTCAGTGTAAAAAACAACTGATAATATTAATATATAGATTAACTTATTAAACATTGTTTAATAAAACAAAATTTATGACAACATTGAATCACAAGTATAACTACTCCGCTGTATGGACTGGCGTTTACACTGTTGATTCCAGACTTTCGTTGGGAGCATTAATATTAATATATTTATATTTCACCATACATGACCCCTGTTTGGAATATGTCCTGCACTGCCGCAATGATCCATTTTAGTCAAACTACGATCGAGATTTTGCTCTTTTTAGAGCTCATAAGGACTTCATAGATTAGCGAGTCCCTTGTAGGGCAATGACACGAAATCGAAACACAGAAAAGTTGACGTGATATACAAATATATTCACACTGTTGTTCCCAAGGAAAGTCAGGAGCCAATAGGGTAATTCAATGCTGGTCGTGGTATTAGCCAGCTGAGTAGTTGTTTCTGTGATTCCATTTTGTGCCTTTGCCCTACACGGAGGTCGCTAGTTCGTGCATGCCGGCCTGATGATCTAAAAAAAGTGCGAAATCCGTGTGTTCACATTTAAGATATGGAAGAACAAAAAAGTCAATCGTTGTACAACATGCTATGGAAAACAATCACCAAATAAGAATAAACAATCTCAAGTTAATTAAAAATGTATCTAATAATAGATTATTGGATGCATTTGAGAGTATAAAAATAGTTAAATGTGGTAAGAAAGCACTAAATAAAGACAGAGGGCCTATTCCCTATAGTCTCCTCTAGTGCTTAGTTGACAACGGTGCAGTCGGGTACAACCAAGTGTGACCATATTTACCTAGTATAGGTCTGGGTTAGGGTAAGTTACTTTAGTTTATATCATCTGCTGATGATGTTAACTTGGTTAGCGAAACGCGCATTCAGAACCTAACAAGTTGTGGTGTAGTGTGGTTAGAACTCTTGTATTTTGATCTATCTTCCACCACATGTTCCAGTGTTAGGACTTAACAAGGTTTTTATTTATCAACAATTTAATTACAAAACAATAATTGCAAATAGTTGATAATGATACACATTAAAAGCTATAGACTTATAAATATAAAGAAATGCAATTAGATTATATACTGTGAACTACCAAGAGGTTATAAAATAATTACAAAAAAACTTGGACTTAACATAAAACAAATAAGTATGCGTGCCTCAAACAATTAAAAGATTCAGGATATGTAAGTTAAATATTTAATATATGCTAACAAACTTTTCAATAAGTATGTTAATTATTTCTCAACGATTTGACGTTTCGCCTTAGGATTTAAGGCTTTTCAATTTATTTGTAGTTTTTTTATTATGTTAACTATTGGATATGTGGATAAAATATTTAGTTAAAACCGACAAATATATTCTAATATGTAATATTGTTTTTGTCTGTTTCGAGGTCTGTTTTAACTAAATATTTTATCCACGTATCCAATAGTTAAAGTAATAAAAAAAATATTTTTTGCTGCAAATTAACGAAAAAGCTTTAATTCAAAAGGCGAAACGTTAAGTCGTTGAGAGAAAATTACTTTTGATTTAATATTTCTGAAATACATACAGTTAAGGCATTTTTGGCGTCGAGAATTATACGACTGTAATGATTTCCTGTCTTATTTTAACCTGTAGATTTTCTGACGTAGGGCTCTTAGGAAAATAGTTATGAACACGAATACGGATTTTCTCTAGGCTGGCATTATCGCAGTTGTAGTCTAGGGTTATTTTTGGGAGGTTTTGAGGTCTTAATTGGATTACATTCGAGATTGTGACCAAATTTCGAAAGGATCGTTTGAATTTTAATTTGTTTATACATTTTAAAATACAACAATACCTTATGTAATACATGAATTTGTTTATTTATTACCTTCATGTTGTTTCTACTTTGTTAACTTAATAAAATCTGACACTCTAGCAACTAAGTTCCCGTAAGTTTTGTTTTTATTATCTTCGCAGGAAAAATCCCATATTTTCTTATCTTTGTTTATCTGAAGCAATTACGTGTCAATTTGAAAACGGTCCATGGTGTGATAGCAGTTTATAATGCTGTACCCAGAATATGTGGAATGGAAAACTGACAAAACGGAATCTTCCACGCAACCTAGCACATAGGACCTTGGGAGTTTAGTGTTTATCCATTATAGTTTTTAATTCTCAAATCCTGTTAAGGATACATTTATTCAAATTTTAAAAATTTGCAAAATTATTTTCATCGGCTTACACACTTACTTGTCACAACATTGTAACATTTATGTTTAAAATTTTTTAAAATAGGACACACACATAAAGAGTACATGAACAAAAGATTGCTTGCCAGAAACTATTGTTGGTATTTATTTGATATTTTAAATTGTATATGTATTAAGCTACTCAGTTGGTGGAAAATGCTTAATACAGGACAGCCTAATACGGATTTTGTAATATAGATCACCTCCAAGAATTCTTGTTTTCTTTGATTATGCTATATCTGCAATATTTTAGTTTCCGAAAAATTAAATTTGTGATTAATCTGATTTTCATGTTTATTTAAAACTATTGGGTCTTTTTTGTTTGTTGCCCATTTTTCCGGTTTAGCAGATATTGTGATGTCTGACCAATGTAAACACTTGGACAATCGGTACATGGTATTTGGTATATAACGTGTTTTTTTTTGTTTTAATGAGTTAACATTTTTAATGAGCTATTTTTTTTTCAAAAGACTGTAACCTTTATGTTTGGAAATATTTATAATCAACAACAAGTTATGGTACGAGCGGGGATCGAACCCGAACCTCTGGATCACTAGTCCACTGCTCTAACTCACTGATAAGCAATTCGTTAGAACTTGTAAATATTCAATACATACACAATTTAAAATATCAAATAAATACCAACAATAGTTTCTGGCAAGCAATCTTTTGTTCATGTACTCTTTATGTGTGTGTCCTATTTTAAAAAATTTTAAACATAAATGTTACAACCAGTATCATAACCATTGTTGATCCTATCAAATATTATTAACTTTTGATCTTGATTATAAATATTTCTAAAAATATATTTCACATTTTAAAAACAAACTGATAAAATACTTCTATTTAACAGTTATGTCTTATTTTTGAAAATAGAAAGAAATTGTTCAGAAAGCCTCTTTATATGGAAGTGATAAAAAATTATTTTCATTTTTACTTTTTTGTTGTATGTCCGGACTGTGTATTTTCTTTATATGTGAATTAAAAAGAGTGCTAATAAGTTTTATGGGGTAGCTATTTTGTATAAGAATATCTTTGGCTTTTTTTATAACATTTTCTTGATAATATGGATCACTTAGTTTCAGAGTTCTATTAGCTGTTATGTCAAAAATGTTGTTCTATTTGAATTGTGAAATTAAATTTCGGGTGAAAGGAAATAAGGACTTTTTTTGGAATACTCATTTTCAAGATCCTCCAAGTTAAGTTGGGCAATTACGCTTGATATGCATGATCCCATTGCACAGCCTTCAATTGGTTTATAATAAGTATCGTTATATGTAAAATAAGCAGCTTTTTAAAGTTAATTGAATGGCTGCGAAGAATTCTTCAAGAGGGATGTCGCTATATATTTTAAAATCATTGAATTTTTTATTTATTATGTCCAAGACTAAATCTAAATGAACATTTGTGTATAAGGACACGTCAAGAGATATGATTATATAATTGTCCGGTATTGTGATATTTTTAATACCAATATTCTTTGATAAAAGATGAAATTATATTTACAATATTATTTAATATTTCTTTTAGGTATTTAGATAATTTATTTGAGGGAGATTGCACAGAAGAAACTATCGATCTTTGTAAAGCTTGGGTAACAACAAGGAGCCTGCGCGTTGTGTATTTTAGAATTTTTGGCTGTATTAGAAAAAATATAGAAAGTTCGTTATTTTGTTTTTAAAAAATATTTGTGTGATCTCTGTTTTTTTGTTTGTATCTCTGGTTATCAGGGAGGAGGTTATTAATTTTTTCATTGTATTATTTTGTCCATAATTACAGTTTTATTTTTTTGTTTTTATCCGGATTTAATATTTTTAGTGGGGGAGCATAAACTCAGAAATAAACAAACAACCCCAGCTTTATTCCTACATCATCAGGAAACCGGCCATAAAATAAATTTCGATGGGTGTACGGAGATTGCCAATATAGATCATTATAAAACCAGAATAATACGAGAAGCATTAGAAATTGAAAAACAAGGTGATTTGAATAAAAGGGACGAATCATTAAAACTACTAACAGTATGGAAGACAATAATCGACAAATCTAAAATCGCAAAAACTCAAGCGCAATTAGCGCAACAACAACAACAGCACCATCCTGAAAACATAAATAACGACCAACGCCTGCGCAGATATAACCGGCCCCGAGTGGGGGTATAAAAGGAAGCGTCGCAGTCACCAACACCTCAGTCTCTATTCGGACGCGAGAAAGAAAGCTTCGAAAATGCTAAATGTGATTTTGGCGAAACGTCAGCAAAACTGTTCTTTTCAGAACGACAGTAGTGGACGGATGTACACCCGGAATGAAAACACATTGTATTTTGCCATCCGTGAAGGACTAAAAATCAACATATATATATATATATATATATATATATATATATATATATATATATATATATATATATATATATATATTTGGTAAGGATAAATGCTACATAAAGAGGAGAGTTTTCGCATATTTTTCACTTTCCGATCACCTTCGGTTTCACCGGAAATGGCGCCAGTTTCGATTTTTAAATGGAACACTCTTATACAATATTTTCACATTTTAGGATTCCTGAGACAATTCTGAATCAGAATGTGACATCTTAAAAACTTCTCACGCCTTCTTGATTTTTTATAGCCATTTTGCACCAATTGCATCTAGGTGGCCATGACCGGACGCAAATTAATCTAAAAACCTGAAATGATGACAGAACAATACAATCGCTTTTAGTGATTACTCTGTTAGCTAGGGACAAGAGAAGGTGATAAAATCAAATTTTTGTGTCTAACTATTTTTTTTTCAAATGGCGATCCTTTTTAGACAAGCACTTTAAGAAAAGAGGATTTTTTGCGAATCTAAAGGTACTAACTTTTTCTGCGATTAGAAAAGTTATTGTAACCAATGGCCCAATACGGTGGCCCGCCCGTTCACCGGATCTCACTGTTATGGATTTCTTTATATGGCGATATGTTAAAGGAAGAGTCTACGTAACAGCCCCAGCTACTCTTGAAATCTTAGAAGAAAGGATTGTACGTGTATTTAGCAGTATTACGTCTCAAATGAACGGAAATGTGTGGTGAACAAGGAGGAATGCACTTTGAATAACTACAGTGAACTCGAATATTGTGCCTTTACATTTTACAGCGTTATTGAAGTTAGTTGAAGTTATATTTTTGTTTAATTCTCTAAACTATTTGTTAGCCAAAGATACAGATTTGCACGCCTAAATTTGTTGACGATATCTGAAGAGGGGCAGCAGAAAACTGTATAAACATGCTGTTCCGAGCGTTAGGCGCATAGGCGTGCATTCTTTTCATCAACAGAGATAGGCTGGGCAGACTTTACGTGATATGACGCATAGATAGATCCAACGTAAGTGATCTTGATCAACCAAATGTCACAATTAAAAATCCTACTTAATATCCAGCATGGATATCCATGGCACACTTGATAAAAGTAAACAATTGATTATCGAGTATTTTTCTTAGTAATATTTAATTTTTGAGCTTATTTTTAATCCAAATCGCAAAAAAGTTAGTCCGTTAGATTCACAGAAAAATCCTCTTTTCAAAAATTTTACGAACTTCTCTTGTTCCTAGCTATCAGACTAATCACTAAAACTTAGCGATTGCATTATTCTGTCATCATTTCAGGTCCTTAGATTAATTTGCGTCCGGTCATGGCCACCTAGATGCAATTTTAAAAATGGCTATAAAAAATCAAGTAGGCGTAAAAAGATTTTAAAAAGTTACATTCTGATTCAGATATATATATGTTGCCCTTGAGCACGCTCACCATCCGAAGACGCACGGGCTCAACGTAGCTAATCGTATGAGCTGATCATACGCGCCCCATGCAAAAGCGCTGGATTTTTTATTTAATGTAACGCAGGATGATTATCTATACATAGTGGAATTACTACTAGAAAATCGTCGTGACAAACAACTTTGTATGAATTAACAGTTATAAATAAGTGCGGTCGTAACTTATGTATGAATACCCTCAAAATACTGGAAATTTAAATTTGAACGGTTGCATTTAAATTACGAGGCCTTATACATATACAACATTACTCCTTTCATTCAGACACAAATAGCGAAACTGGAATAAAACCCGGCATATTTTAGAAAACCCATTAAATGAATACATCTAGCATTATTCACGGTTTGCTTGTTCACTGAATACTTATCGCAATTCCCTTTCGCTGAAAACAAGTAACAAAACAATCTTTGAATGTTTAGAGGAGTACTGTATAATCAGTTATCTTTGAGGTTTTGAGTCGACTATCATTTTATTTATATATATATATATATATATATATATATATATATATATATATATATATATATATGACCTTGTAACTTAGCAACAAAACTGTAATTTTACTTTTTTTAAATATTCTAATAAATATTTATTTTCAAACACACTTGCTTGCCAATATTGCCGGTTCAAAATGGCATTTTTCTAGGTTAGCCATGGAATTCATAACAAGTTTTTGGGCATACGTCATAGAAACATTTTCTTAATATGAAAGTCGAAGCCTTGAGTTGCTAATTTAACATAAATATAAAAGTTTTATTTCATATAATAGCACGCAAATGTTCACTTATTAAACACACAGGTGCTCATGGGAAAGGAAAATTTCTAGAACAATTGCTAAATGGTAACTATATCAAGAAGAAAGTATCTATTGGCAAAAAATGACGAATATAAACTTGTATTAAATCATTTTTCAAAGTCCTTTGCATCGTAATTCCTTAAATCGTTCAAAATTATTCACTATGATAACGATAAATACTTATTATATTCAAAATACACTGAACATTACACTACGTCTAACCTATTTTCCTGCCGAATTTCTTCATTTCGAGAAACCGTAAAACCGTTCACACCGCAGATACATATTTTGGCAACTGCAGACGGCCAATAAGCGTGTTAAACGATATTTCAGAGTTCAAGTTTACAAACATTTGACTTAAAAATAGCTTTCTCTGAAAATATCTTCAATAAGATTCCAAATACATATGTTGATATGTACAGGGTGATTCATTATATTTAGACAACCACCTACAGCCGTTATAGGGTTTAGAAATAAATCTTTAAATACTAAAGTTGTAGGGTATTTCATCTATTATCTTTTTGATATTTCAGATTTTAAAAAATTTCGAAAGTTGTATTTTTTATATTAATTGCTAGAATGAAAGGTCTTTTTATCCTGATTTCAAAATATATATTTAGTTTGTTGTTATTTCCATCCAGCAGACTTGATGATATCACCGATAATATATGGTGATATGGTCAAGTCTGCCTTGATCATCACTATCAAAGTTTATTAAATAAAAATATAGTTGCCGCACTGGACAGTCGGCACTTTGAAAATCGCAGGTAAAAGGCGAGCCGCCTAGTTACAAACCCGATCGACACTGGCTCCTGTTACCGAGCTGTTCAACAGTAGTTTGACTTAGGGCTACGAATTTTTATCTACCAGGGAATTTCAAAAGTATAAACAATAACTTTACACAAAAATTATTGAGTTGAGTTTTGTCGTCGGACTAGTTTAATATTGTACAGTTACAGTTTTAAATGTTATTTAAATACAGTGAATTTAATATTAAAATGTTACTTGCTTGCTAGTCGAAGTTAAGAATACAATATTTTTATTATATAAATAAAAAAATAGGTAAGTTTCCTTTACCCGAAACTTCCCTTGTATGATTTTTTTCCATTTGTTCGGAATAGTAAAGTGTGATTCAGTTTACTTCAGTACATAGACATGGTATATAAATGTTACATATACTTTTCGTTTTTATTGGGCGCCATTTTGTTTCATGATATGGGATTCGTACCAATATTTTACCGTTTTCTTTCTACCTATGTCATATTTAACTTTTGGGTATAATTTGAAATGAATTCAATAAATAGTTCTACATTGATACAAACCGCCATTTGTTACATCATGTTGAATTCGTATCAGTTTATCCCATTTGCACATTTAATTTTTCTGCAAAATTTAAAGTCAATTGAACAAAATTTAGTTACGATAAGTTTTTAAAAAAATTATTTGGCCGCTATTGGGTTTCGCCATCTTAAATTGAAACCCATATTATCAGTCTTTACGTACTTCGTTGGTCAGCAGATATTTCCTAACCCCAAATAATACACCACTTTAAGATAATAACAAGAATACCGTTAACGAAAACCATTTAGAAACTTAATATCTGCGAACCAACGGAATAGGTAAAGACTGATAATATGGGTTTCATGTAGGATAGAAAATCTATATATGTGTCTGAGGATGCAGCAATAAAGTTGCGAAACGTCAACAATTTAAAAATAGAGTTTTGGTTGTTTACTGGCTCCTGACCCCAAATAATACACCACGCTAACATAAAAACAAGAGGATCGTTAATGAAAACCATTTAGAAACTTAATATCTGGTAAATAACTACGGACCAACGTAGTAGATGAAGACTGAAAATATAGATTTCGTGCAGGATATGGAATTTATGTGTCCTGAAGATGCAACAATAAACTAGTGAAACGTCGACAGTTTAAAAAAGTCGATTGTTTTTTTTTACTGGATCCCAACTCCAAAATAATACACCACTCTAACATAACACCAAGAGGATCGTTAACGAAAACCATTTAGAAATTTAATATCCGGAAAATATCTGCGGACCAGCGTAGTACGAAAAGGCTGATAATGTGGGTTATAAAATTTACATGTGTCCTGAGGATGCAATAATAAAATAGCGAAACGTCGACAGTTTACAAAACTCTGTTGTTTTTTTTCCTAGATCCCAACCCCAAATAATACACCACTCTAACATAACAACAAGAGGATCGTTAACGAAAACCATTTAGACACTTCATATCTGCCAAATATCTGCAGGCCAACGGAGTAGATAAAGACTGATAGTGTGGGTTTCATGTAGAATAGAGAACCCATGGGTTCTGAGGATGTAACAACAAAGTTGGAAAACATCGACAATTTAAAAAAAGACTTGCTTTTTGTAATTGATCTTAACCTGAAATAATACACCACTCCGATGATCCTTAATTTTTGGTCAACATTTGGAGTCAATCGGGTAAGTAGTATTTAAGCTATGTCGCGAACTAACAGACAGACAGACAGACCGACAGACGAAACGACGGAATTGATAAAACATGTTTTTTACAACCACCTACAGAGCAATATCTAATAAGCATATTGGCTCATATTTGTCAAAGAAATATTTTTTTTTGTCTCTATATAGCACAATAACAAACTGGCGCGATCACAGAGCCCGACTTACTGTGTAAGTGCCGGAGACCCGACCGTTACCCAGAATATACCAGCCAGGGCGGGACGCGAGGAATAGGTAAATCGAGTCACGTGTTCAAGTGCTGCAACTTATATTTTTATTCAGTAAACTTTGTCACCCTGATGCAAAAATGCGCTGGATGGCAATTTTTTCAACAACTGTAGTTACGGCAACCAAATACATAATTCTCCACTTTTCTGTCATTTATGGATTAATGTGTTTGATATTAGTTATTTAATTTTCCTGAAAATAATTCAAATGGATTATTCTAAGGAAGAAAAACGAGAAATAATAAAGCGCCTTTATTCAAACGATAATAACGTTGCAAGAGTTAGAGTCGGGTATCGGCGAATATGCTCGGGAAGAAGAATTCCTTCAATAAATAAAATCAAGAATATAATTAAACGTTTCCAACAAGAAAATTTCATTCAAAGAAAGACCACAAGAAATGAAAACATTTCTAACAGTGAAAAGAACAAGAAAATATTTAACCATAACTAAATTTTTTAAACGTAATTTGAAAAAGACATATTTTCTATATAGCCTCCATTATTTTGCGAATATTTCTTAACATAACAACTTTCTTTTTATACATGAACTGATAAAATTTACGTGACCTATGTTTAATTCTGAAATTCCATTATCAAGTTTCTCTATTATGGTTTGTAAAGTTTGAGGTCTATTATAACAAATCTTGTTCTTCAAGTATCCCCACAAAAATGTCAAATGGATTCAAATTCGGGCTATTCGCTGACTAATTGGATGTTGTGTGGAGGCGCACCGTCTCGATGCCAAATTAGATCAAAATACTGCTTGACTGGAATATATTCTATTGCAATGCTCTATTGGTGTTTCAACGAAATGTAAATACCTTTGCCCAGTCAAGGATCCCTGATATATAATTGGTCCTATATCAGCTTATTTTTGAGCATACCACACCATACATTGACACTTGTATTTTAACCCCTTGTATTTTGTGGGGATTTTCCGTAGACCAAAAAATATTTATTTTTATGTTATATAGTGTCTACCAGATTTACTTTTCTATGTAGAGATCTCGGCTCCTATTAAACATACAGCAAAGGTTAAAGGGGAAGAGTTTTAGAGGAAACTTAGCGCATTCGATATCCGGCTTCAGATTTACGATCGGTCAATTGGTTTTGGAAATATCGGCGAAAAAAACGAAAATGGTGGATTTCGTTTTTCTGCAGTAAATCCAAAACGGTAAATTTGACAGCTGTCAAAATGTGACATTATTGGGACACTTTTTTAAGACGTATACGATGGCCGTATACGATGGCGTGTACGACAACTTTCATATTTCTTATTGCCTCCATATTAAATTTTTCAATTTTTGGAAAGAGCGTAAAATTTCCAGTCCAGTGATGTCGCAGAAGTGCATAAAAGATTTGAGTATTATCGAAATATCACACTTCCTAAAGTTACGTCACAATTTTGTCTAAGGAGGCCATGATTTATTTGCCACAAGATTACATTAATAAGCAATGTATTAAGCGTCTTGAATTTTCAATGACGAGAGGTCAGGGGATCTAGGAGGCCAAGGTATTGGACCATTTAAGTAAATAATTCTTTCGTCAAACTTCTCTCTTAAGAAGTTCCTGACTTGAATGGTGTTGTGAGCCGGACATCCATCCTGTTGTTCTAAACTCATCTTCCTTTAGAGTAGCTCGTGAAGCTGGTACAACCTGGTTTTGCAAAAGGTCCAGGTATCTCCGTCTCTGTAAACAAGTCGATTTCCTGAAATTATTAATAATTTATAAATTGGTTCCCAATTAAAAAAGGTAAGTTAGATTAAACTAACAATGACCCCACAACAAACTTTACTTCCAAATCTGGACTGCAGACGTCTCTCTGCCACTTCGTGAAGGTTTTCCACAGCCCAGTGATGACTGTTGTGTCTACTAAAAACTTCACAGTTCGTAAACCTATTCTCATGGGACTAAAAGACGGGATTTTCACTACACTTCCTAGTATCCATTCACAGAAGCGTAGTCTTCCTGAAAAATCAGTTTTTTTAAGTCCTTGAACTATTATGGGTTTGTATGAATTGTACTTATTCATTATTAACACTCTCTGTACCAGGGGTGCTCAAACGGTCGATCGCGATCGACCAGTCGATCCCGAGTGCTTTTTGAGTAGATCTCGAGAAGAAAATTTTTTTTAATAAGTAGGTACTTAACTAAACTACAAAAATGTATTACGTAATTTATTACGCGGCTTTATCAAAGGAACGCGCCGTATTGGTACTGGTACTGGTCAAAGAAAAGTCGCGTTTTTAATTCTTGCCGCTTTTCTAGAAATTTCGGGCGGCACGTTTAACGGGAACATTCGAGACTTTCGTTCATGCCGATATAAATGTTGCGCCTGCTGGAATTGGAGTCATTCTGAATTGCAACTTGAAGGCAATACTACGTCGATACAAAGTTTATTATTAAATAGTACAAAATGAGTGCAGCGAAGAAATCTAAAACTTATGTGGGTGGAAGAATTTTTGTTTTGTATGGTGAAGGATAAGTGCATTTGTCTTATCTGTCGTGCGTCAGTTACAATACCTAAGCGTGGTAACTTAGACAGGCATCATAAAACGGTTCATAAAAACTATGAAAAGGATTTTCCGCCACAGAGTAAATTAAGAAAACGAAAAGTACGTGATTTGATGTCTTGTTTGAAAAAAGAACAAACCATGTTCACAAGAGCAGCCAAAAAATCAAAAGCTGCTACAATGGCGTCATATTGGCGAAACACAAGAAACCATTCGAAGATGGATCGGTTGTGAAGGAACCATTTATTGAAGCGGGTGAAACTTTATTTGGAGATTTTAAAAATAAAACAGAAATAATGTCTGCTATTAGAGAACTTCAGTTATCTCGTCCGACTGTCACAAGGCGTATTAAAGTCATGATATCATGGAATGTACATACTTTTCTTTACAGTTCGACGAATCCACCGATATGGCAGACACTGCCCAGCTGTGTATTTTTATTCGGATGGTATTCAATGACATGTTGGCTAAGAAAGATTTTTGACAATCATTCCTCTGAAGGGGAAGACCCGTGGCGAAGATATATATGACGTTTTCTTCAATTTTGTAAAAAACTACAAGCTACCAATATATAAATTAGTGTGCATTTCAACCGATGGAGCACCAGCAATGATTGGAAACAAAAACGGTTTTGTGGCATTGTGTCGAGCTAATGAAGATTTCCCTTCATTTTTTTCAATCCCTTGCATTATACATCAACAAGTTTTGTGTTCAAAAGTTTTAAACACGGAGGAAATTATGGGCATTGCAACAAAAATTGTGAATTCCATCCGTGCATGTAGCTTGCAACGGCGGCTCCTTAAGTTGCAGTTGGAAGATAGGGGGTCAGCTGAACTCACTGATTTAGTTCTTCACACGGACGTCAGGTGATTGAGTCGCGGAAAATTCCTAGCAAGATTTCAAGAATTATTGCCCGAAATAACAGCTTTTCTAGACGAAAGAGGTGATGACACTCAGATGTTGAAAAACGAAAAATGGCTGAATGATTTGGCATTTTTGACTGACATCACAATGCAATTAAATACCATTAACTTGGAGCTTCAAGGTAAAGGAATGATAGATCAAATGAAAAGAAAGGATCTGAAACATTTTCCGTCTTTGAAAGCAAGGATTCCTCAGTTCGAAATGCGTTTTTATGATTGTAGTAAATTGGCAAATGTAGCATCATTTATTAGTTATCCTTTTCCATGTAAAAACATTGAGGAATTAGCTACTGAAATAGCAAGTCAGTTTAATATGACCTCATGTTCTGTTGAAAATGAGTTGGTGCAGATTATATTAGATATATATCTTAAAGCTACAGCATCTGACACAAATTTCTGGTGTTTTATATCTGAAGATAAATATCCGAATCTAAGGCAAATCGCCCTTCAACTGACAGCAATGTTTGGGTCAACTTACTTGTGCGAGTCTGAATTTTTTGAAATGAAGATAATTAAGTCAAAATATCGCAATCGACTAACTGACGATCATATGTCATCATGCTTGCGATTAGCACTCAGTGGTTACGTACCATCTTATGAAAAGTATGCTGAGGACATGCAGTGCCACGCTTCAACATCCAAAGTCACTCCTTAGTTAAGTTTAACACTATATGTAACTTTTTTGTTTTGTAACAACCAATAAACTCGCAATTTTGAATAACTATGAGTTTTTTCATTGATATTGTAGAGAAGAACCTAACTAAACCTAACCCAAACCTTGACTAAAATAATGTATATTGTGCGGAAAGCTAATATCTATATATGCTACGGTACACCCTACCTGGGTAGGTAGGTAGGTAGGTAGGTGTAGGTAGGTAGGGTGTATGTACGACAACCCTGCATCACACATACTTGCAGCCTCTCAGAGTCGATCGTAAGTAGTCTAAAAATATTGAGGTAGATCGCCAGCAGTTCAAGTTTGAGCACCCCTGCTCTGTACCGTTGATTTTGGCACATACATTTCCTGTTCTAAAGTTCTTACCAATGCACTAGGATTTTCGTTGATAGTTTCTGTCTCGATTTTCATTGTCAGTGTTGTATCCCCTTCTAGGTTGGTTCGAAGGCCCCATGGTTAATTAAATTAACTACGATTTTCCTGAATTGGGTTTTATGAGGCTGCAGTCGTTCGAATACCTTGCTGAGGTAACGTCGGCGTTTCTGTGTGACTGCAAGTACAGCGCTAACACAACTTTTCTTCATTTAAATAGGGAGTATTGGCCGTTTTCAACAGGTCTCGACAATTTGTGTGTGAGATTTATAATTTTATTGAGGTAGTACCTATTAAAAGACAACTTTGAATTATTTAAAGTCAAAGCCCACTTTTGTTACAAATAAATTATGGCCTCCTTAGAAAAAATTGAGACCTAACTTACGAAGTGTGTCATTTCAATGATACGCAAATCTTTAGGCACTTGTGAAACATCACTGGACTGGAAATTTTACGCTCTTTCCAAAAATCGAAAAACCCAATATGCCGACCATAATAAAAATGAAAGTTGAGGCGGGTTGCGGGATAACAAAAGACGATGGAGACATGTCGTGTACGCCATCTTATTCGTCTTAAAAAAGTGTCCCAATAATGTCACATTTTGGCAGCTGTCAAACTTACCGTTTTGAATTTACTGGCGAAAAACGAAATCCGCTATTTTCGGGTTTTCGCTATTATTTTCAAAACCAATTGACCGATGCTAAATCTGAATCCGGATCTCGAATGCGCTAAGTTTCCTTTAAAACATTTTCCCGTTTAATCTTTGCTGTAGGTATAATAGAAAAGCGAATCTGAGACATACTGTATACACCGGCTGTTGTGAAAGACGCCCCATCCGTGAATATTGCTCAAAAAATTATTATTGTCCTGAATTCTTTGATACATTTCATTACAAAATTCAATCCTTTGTTTTGGTGTTGGTCGTGCGACTTTATGTTTAATAGCTATTCAGGCATTTATTTGTTAAAACAAATTAAATAATATACACAAAGTCTAGGTCTCAGTCAAAAATAAGTTTATAAATTAAGAATAGAGAACATGTAACGGGCATCATCCAGACCTAAAATGAATATACATTACAACGGAAAATACAATTGAATAATATATAACTTTACTATAAACAAAACACATTTTACAAAGTACCAAACAAAGAAACAATAAAATACGAAACAAGGCTAAGCTTGAGTGACCAATCAGAGACGTCGATGTAAATTTATTTTAAGAGAGGCGATAGGTCAAAACGAAAAATGAAGAGATTGTTCAGGATGAACTTGACTAACTAACTTAACTAACTAAGCTACATTAATAAAACGAAGAATTAATGAAAATGACAGAAAAAACTTGAAGGTTATACAAAATGAGAATATATAGTTATTCTTTTGAAATATTGTTAAAAATCAAATGAGGCTCCAAATTAAACATTTCATTAAATTTGCAGCTTTTAATTCGTTTTTGTACAGACTTTTTAAATTGCCACTATCCCAAGCTGCTAAAGAATTAGATATAATAAGGGAAATTGCTTTAAACAATGGTTTCCCAATGAAATTATTCAACAAACTTTTTTATAAATTTATGAACAAATATAAATTCTCTTATAAAGTAATACATAATAATCTAATTAATACAAACAAATTCAGTTTTAACATATTTTGGAAATATATCTCTCCATTTAGCTAAATTTTATAAGTCATTTAATATCTCCATATCATTTAAAACAAACAATACTTTAAAACAACACATAGTTAGAATCAAAGACAAAAAGGATAGTCTTGAGAAATCAGGACTTTATTCCCTTCATTGGGGAGAGTGTCATGGTGTTCACGTAGGGCAATCGGGTAGGAAAATTTCGACAAGGATCAAGGAACACCTCAGCTTGGTTACAAAACATCAAAATACAGATATTTCTAATACAAAATCTGCCTTTGCGAATTATTTGTTATCCTCAAAACATCGTTTTTCCATATCTGAAAATGTAAATATAATTCATGTGGTCATTTTTCTTTTTATGACTCAGCAGACTGAGACTCTAAAGAACATAAACAGAAATTAATATCTAGACATTATTTATTTGTCTTTAAAATTGGCTTACCCCAAAATGTAGATTTAGGTAACTCCAATTTCACTAACGGGCCATCCGATCTAGTCGGCCACAGGGAGGTGAAAGATCTTCCAACAAAGATTTGCACCAAAAAACTGGGCTACTAAAAAAACTGGGACATTTAAAAAAACAACCCAAACGAGTTAAAAAAAAAATATTGAACCAGATGTCAATTCTGTCAGATCTTTTCAGCATGCATAATTTAAAAATTTTATCCTGAGTCACCTAGTGACGTCAGATGCTCCAGCAATACGGGTGGTTGCCTAAGAACATGAGAAACACATTTATAGATTTAAAAATCTGGTTTCACATAAATTAAAACAAAAATAATAGCATAAATTATGGTAAAGTTATATATTATTCAATTGTATTTTCCGTTATAATGTATACTCATTTTTGGTCTGATGATGCCCATTATGGCGAAACATGTAACCTATTTTTAATTTATAAACTTATTTTTGGCTGAGACTCTTTGAGATAATATGGACACTTTCTTCACATTTATTTGTTAAAATCGGTTAATAAACAATTCATTTAACGTAAAAACAGCTTATCTTTTATAACATGAAGACTATAGTGCCATGGTTCCTTGGCTCTTTATAGGAAGCTGCCACTCAACCAAATCCTATCAGACTTACAGGACTCTCTAGAGCTGTCCTGCATTCTTAATCACCTCGCTACCTTTTCGAAAGGATCTGTTATAGGCAGGCGCAGGGACTCCCGCCACTAATACATTTTTTATGAGAGAGTTATCTGTGTATCAAACAAGTCTTGCCATTGCTTCCTGTCAAAAATAACCTTTTAGGGGAACTGAAACTGGAATTAAAGCATATCTCTCTTAACTAGAACAGGGTCTGACAAAAAAAAATTAATAGACTTTAAAATGATACACATCCTAAGATTAGCATATCTTTATTTCGTTAGGTCAGCTTGCATCATATCCTAAATATGTGAAAGAGGAAACAAAATTCCTATACTAACATATACAGCAATCCATAATTCCATTGAACTAAACATTATGCAAATTTAATTTTGCCGAAAGCGTCGGTGCATGATGACGACAAACTTCCCCTGCTGAGCACGGCATGACGTCTCGGAAAAATATCCCTTTGTCCCTCCCCTCTTTCCCCAGCCCCGTTGTAAAATCTTTCACCGTGCATTTGACAGGTATTCGAATGGATTAATTTATGAACTGCCGCAGCAGTCCTCTTTTATAGACTGCATGAAAATCGCGGAAATGCATCGAAATTGTGAAAATGTAGATTTTCCGGACCGGTTTTACGATCGCCTGTCTCGATTTTACAAGGGAATTTACGACGGAATGCTCAATTGAACGACATTCGTTATTCCAACGGAAGCATAATTTTCAGTCCGCGCCGACATAGAGCGGCAACGATTTGACAACATGATTTGTGGGGTTACAGCAGCAATTTTTAAAGTTACTGTATTACGTCATTATATTGGATTTATCAACTATCCATGCTCTCACAATGCTTCTATATATATATATATATATATATATATATATATATATAATATATAAAGGGAAACAGAAATTTCAAAATTTCACCATTTTCTGTGCGGTATATATATATATATATATATATATATATATATATATATATATATATATATATATATGGTCGTATATATATATAATATATATATATACATAAACCAGTAACGGTAAAGATTACTCCTTCACCATTTTGTGCAGAAATTAGAATATATATATATATATATATATATATATATATATATATATATATATATATATATATATATATATATATATATATATATATATATATATATATATATATATATATATATATATATATATATATATATATATATATATATATATATATATATATATATATATATATATATATATATAGTATTTACTCTGCGCATGATGGTGCTAGTACATACTTTGCCAAAATACCTATGGATCTGTAGCCGGAAACGACGGGAACCCCAATAGGTGACGAAAACACATATATATATATATATATATATATATATATATATATATATATATATATATATATATATATATATATATATATATATATATATATATATATATATATATCGCATGTAGTACTGTTCCAGTATGATTAACCATTCGTTTTCGCCATATATTTTTGTCATATCGACCAATCTGTTATTTCAGATCTCCCTGGGTACAAGCAGGCCGTTTATATATATATATATATATATATATATATATATATATATATATATATATATATATATATATATATATATATATATATATATATATATATATATATATATATATATATATATATATATATATATATATATATATATATATACATACATATACATACAGACACATATATATATATATATATATATATATATATATATATATATATATATATATATATATATATATATATATATATATATATATATATATATATATATATATATATATATATATATATAATATGTGTTTTCATTCCGGGTGTAAATCCGTTCACTACCGTCGTTCTGAAAAGAACAGTTTTGCTGACGTTTCGCCGGCATTTTCGAAGCTTTCTTTCTCGCGTCCGCATAGAGACCAAAGTGTTGGTGACTGCGACGCTTGCTTTTCTACCCCCCGGGGTCGAAGGTTATTTCCAAGTGGTGCTGTTGTTGTTGCGCTTGATATTTTGTAATTTTAGATTTGTCGATTATTGTCTTCTATACTGTTGGTAGTTTTAATAATTCATCCCTTTTATTCAAATCAATTTGTTTTTCAATTTATATGGATAGCCTCTCGGATTATTCTGGTCTTGTAATGATCTATATTGGCAATCTCCCTACATCCACCGAAATTTATTTTGTGGCCGGTTTCCTGATGATGTAGGAATAGAGCTGAGGTTGTTTGTATGTTTCTGATGCTGAGTTTATGCTCATCCACTCTTGCCGATATTCGCCTGTTAGCTTACCCCACGTACCTCTTTTCACAGTCCTGGCACGGAATGCTGTATACACCATGGTTTTCCAGTTTGATTTTGTCTTTTGGGTTTCCAACTAGTTAACCTATAGTTGATTGTGGCTTGTGTATTGTTATTGTGTTTTATAATATAATATAATTTTTGTAATATAATATAATATAATTTTTCCATATGTACATACATATGTAACGTTTCGTTACTCGTTTTTTCATCCAACCAATCAGAAATATCTGTTTCAAATTAAAATGTTAGTATTCGTAACAGAACATCTGGCCAGGATTACAGATGGCCTCACCGAATTGTTCCTTTAAAATGCTGATTTCTCTTTATTTTTTAAGCGAATATTTTGCAGACAGTAATTTTCTTAAATATCTTGAATTTTAGAAATAACTAGTAATGATTTTATATATAAGTTTTGTCTTAATAGAATTTCGAGTTTTATATGAGAATAAGTGGAACGGATATTCCACTGTCTCATGCATGCCGAAGTGTTTTTCTTTTAAAGTTATATTAATTATTAACATTTTACTGTTTAAAATAATCTTCCGATTACAGTTTACTGTTAACTCTGGTTTGTTGTTAATAATTGGATATAATATCTCACTCAAGTGGTATATTGGGGTTTATCATAAATTCGGATGCTAGATTTCGTTTCTGAAGGGAATCGATTTCAGCTGATAGGCATAAAAGGGTTGTTTTATTTGCGATATACCTTTGTTGCTTGATCGAACATTAAGTTCATCATTCATCTTTTTAACTGCTTTATGGAAGTGAATTGACATTATTTGGGTGAGTTTTTTTTACATATTTATAAATTGTTGACCTTTTATAACCTCGTGTTAGAATGTGTTTGATTCTAAAGTCCTTCTTTTGATTGTTTTAGGCAACCCAGTTTTTATTATTCTTATTATTATTAGTATCACCACTGCACTAAATGGTAGTTGCTGAGTAGTTAAATGGTCAAGTTATGAGTTAACCTTTGGAATTCTCAATTCATCAGTGGCATCTTGAGGTAAATGTGTATAGTTATGTAAGTTGCCGCTCGGTTGTTCATGTGCTGAGCGGGCTTGTGTGAAATTGAAAGACCCGTCCCCATGAAAGATCCGTTGAAAGACCTCAAAACACTCACCATTGACTCGACCAACCCCCTAAACTTTCGTACCAAGATAAAAAATGTAAGTTACCTTAATTTATATCATGTTTAATTTTTAAAGCTAAGCACATTGTTTTAAACCATTTTTTGTAAGTGAGAACAAACTCAAGTGGTTTTTTTTAATATAAATAAACGTTTCCCCCTCATGTGAATAATTGCAATTATAAGAGGTTATCATTGGTATTTACATGTTTTCTAAAAATTACATCACATTCATTTTTTAAAACGAATTATACATCTTTAACAACTGAAATTTGTGTTTTAGTCGAATATTTCACATTGTGTTATATATATTCAAGGTTATTTTAAATATATCATGAATGGCGCCCAAAATGTGTCCATTTTTGTTTGAATTAGATTCAATTGATTGATCTTTTTTAATTAATAGGGACACGTGCCACTCACCTCGTGGTGGAGGATAAGGTATTCAATAAAATTCTTAGTTCAACAACTTTAAAAAAGATCTAAAGGCAGTGAGAACTTCAAGTCACTCCAAAAGGTTCACCTCGAATACTCCTCCCACAGGTACCTCCGTGCCTGTCGGTACACTATCAGGTATATTTTCTTTTAGAATTGCCTCAGGCCTACTAGCATTGAGGACTTCGCCATAGATGCCCCCAGGTCTACTACCTAGAGGATTTCGTTTAAATTAATATTGCGCCCGAGGATACACTATCAGGTAGCTTTCGTTTGGATTTATCCCGGGTCTAGATATCTGCCTTGGTATTAGTTGTCCGATGACTAGCTAATACCCCAACATTTCATTTAAAATAACGATCTTGTTATCAGTTTTGGGTATCGCTAAACGTATTTTGAAAGTAGAACACTGTCGGTAACCTTCGCAACAAAAATTTGAATCGTCAGTCCAATTTTCCATACACCGTGAATCGTCTATAAAAAATATTCACACAAATTTCCGGTTTGACATGAGGTATCAAGATTTGGCATATCCTATCAAAATAGAAACTGGTATCAGGCGATAACTAAAAACTAAGAAACTAAGATATGTAAGCTCAATCTATTTCGTTCCAAGCTAAGAAGTTTGGCAGTTACAAAGCGTCAAAGGATTAAAAATGCCAATTTTCAAGCGCCATGATCTGGAAAATAGTTGAATTTAGATATAGAAAACATAACACGAAACGTATTTAGAATGCTCTGGAAATTACAAAAATGCAATAATATACAGGACATTTGATTTAGAAAACGGTTTAAAGTAGGAGCGACAACACCGCACAATTTATTTAAGAATGAAGTTTATTCATTGGTCCTCTAGATATTTCCAGTGGGCCACTGAGTTTGGCAAACTCTCTCTCTCTCTATCTATACATATATATATATATATATATATATATATATATATATATATAATATTATTAATTGTATATATTAATTGGACTTCTTTCCTGGGTATAGGTTTATTTGCAAAATCAAACAATGGGATTAATTTGACGTTTCGCCTGTCATAGTTGCCTTTCTCAAAAATTGCTCATTCCTTTATTTTTTTTTGGTATATAAGGCTTTCCTTTCCTATCTTGAAAAAATGCATGCTGATTATTTATTTATATTTGAATGATAGGTAGCAAGTTAGTGGTTTGGCAGGCAATCATGGCACAGTTTTAGGTAAAAAGGTTTTTACTTAAAACTGTGCCATGAGTTGCCTGGCAAACCACTACCTCTACCTATCATTCAAATATAAATAAACAATCAACATGCATTTTTCGAGATAGGAAAAGAAAGCCCTATATACTACAAAAAATAATAAAGGAATGAGCAATTTTTGAGAAAGCCTACTATGATAGGCGAAACGTCAAATTAATCCCATTGTTTGATTTTGCAAATAAACTTATACCCAAGGAAGAAGTCCAATTAATATATATATATACAGGGTGGCCCATCGAAAACGTACCGCAAGGCATAACGGCCAGGGTAATTTTTTTTTCAAAAAATCCAAAAAC
This sequence comes from Kuschelorhynchus macadamiae, assembly GCA_030620095.1. Lineage (NCBI taxonomy): Eukaryota > Metazoa > Arthropoda > Insecta > Coleoptera > Curculionidae > Kuschelorhynchus > Kuschelorhynchus macadamiae. The sequence goes on from JAUTXW010005459.1 coordinate 798,778, forward strand.
ACATCAATTTTGTTTGTGAGGGGGACAACTTTTGCCCTTAAAATGATCGCAAAATTGTCAACCCTCTAAGCGGGGGTGTCATCCCCCAAACTTTTTCAAATGGGAAGAGGGGTCAAGTGGTACCGCAATGAAAAGGGCTTTCTATTCTCTATACATTCCCGCTTTGGTTTTGAAAATCGGTCAAGTCATTTAGAAAATATGAAGGATTGAAATTTGAAAAATACATTTTTCAAAAAACGCATAAATTGAATTAAATAAAAAAAAACTTACCGTATTAATGAAGCAAATGCTGAAAATGTTGCCCGTCGACCTCCATACAGTAATACAAATTAGCTTCAAATCGTTCTCGAACATTCTGAAGAACTTGAGGGGTCACTTCGCGACAAACGTCAATAATTCGTGTTCGCAGATCTTCTAATAAGGCAAGTGGAGTGCTATACACTTTACTTTTTATGTGTCCCCATAGAAAAAAGTCTAAAGGAGTCAAGTCGGGTGACCGGGGAGGCCACTCAATGGCACCCCTTCGTCCTATCCACCGCCCGGGAAAGTTAGTGTTTAAATAATTACGCACATTTTGAGAGTAATGTGGAGGTGCACCGTCTTGTTGAAATATCAGTTCCGCTTCAACGTATCCAGGATTATTTTCGATGATGTCAGTTAGGGCTGGGTCGATGGTATTTTCCAGTAAATCTAAGTACATATCACCTGTTAGAGTTCCAGGAAGAAAAAAAGGACCCACAATAGAATTTCCAAAAATACCAGCCCACACGTTCAATTTCTGAGGATGTTGTGTGTGCACCTCGTGAAATACCCTGGGGTTGTTCTCAGCCCAGTACCGACAGTTATGCCGATTAACTACACCGTTCAAAAAGAAAGTGCACTCACCCGAAAAACACACATTGAATAGAAAATTATTATTATTGGCCACTCGTTCACTAATAGTTTCACAAAATTGCAAGCGGCGATCAAAATCGTCTTCGTTGAGTTCTTGTACCAACTGAATTTTATACGGGTGGAAATGGTGTTTTTTCAATATTCTTTGGACACTTGTACGATTCACGCCGGTCTCATTGGCTAATTTTCTTGTACTCAGCGTACTATCCATGGCAACTTGGCCCAATACAAAGACCTCCATAGCTTCATTTACTACAGGATTTTCCATCTGCCTCTTTTTATTTATAAGGGATCCAGTTTCGCGAAATTTTGCTACTAACTCGCGAACAATTTTGCCGGAAAGGTGTTTTTCAGGATGTCGTTCATTAAATATCTGCGCAACCCGATTGCCACATTCATTATTTTTAAAATAAAGTTCGATTATTTCCACTTTTTCTGCAAGTGAGTACACCATAATTATTGATAAAAAATTTAATGATATTGAGAAATTTAAACGCACAAGTTACAGAACAGCTATCTAGCAACTACCGCACCTGATCGTTGTGGCATGTCAAATCACTAAAATCAGCAGTAAACATCTAAAATAACAGGACAAAAATAGCGAATTGGTCGAAGGAATTTATCCTTATCATTTACTCTGATAATTTGTAAATAAACATTTTAAATTTCAATCCTTCATATTTTCTAAATGACTTGACCGATTTTCAAAACCAAAGCGGGAATGTATAGAGAATAGAAAGCCCTTTTCATTGCGGTACCACTTGACCCCTCTTCCCATTTGAAAAAGTTTGGGGGATGACACCCCCGCTTAGAGGGTTGAAAATTTTGCGATCATTTTAAGGGCAAAAATTGTCCCCCTCACAAACAAAATTGACGTGTTTTTGGATTTTTTGAAAAAAAAATTACCCTGGCCGTTACGCCTTGCGGTACGTTTTCGATGGGCCACCCTGTATATATATATATATATATATATATATTATAGTGTTTAGTTTTCTTGGGTATAGGTTTACGTTTTATAATGAAACTTGCTATTTCCTTGACGTTTCGCCCGTCTTAGTAGGCTTTTTCAAAAGGTCTTATTTATTATTTAAGTTTTTTTTCATTTTGAAATTACATGTTAAACCTAAAATAATTTTGAAATTTTACAAATTGTTAACATTGATATAAAACTTACATTTAAAATATCGTATATCTTAGAATAAAAAGGAACAATACATTTTAAAATTTAAACGAAAATGGGACAAAATCCAGGTACTATTTAATAGTAAAACAGGAACAGAAATTGGTACATATCTCAAAAAATGTTTATTGTTTACTTCTCGGTTGCTAATCTACTTGCCAACTAATTTGTTTAAAAATCAACACTTGAGGAATATATTTTTTTTTTCCTTTTTTTAAGGCTTAGTCAAGGTAGAATCAGTAATTCGAGATAACGATTTAAATCTATTGTAAATTAATAAATATAAATGATGGAGAAATTATTTATATTTTGTTATAATACATGTATTAAATTATGGTAAATTTGGCTTAGATTTTTTACGTTTTGCTTGTCATTAACAGCGTATTTTTCTTTTTTTATATGAAGCATTTCTTTTATAATAAATTTATCATATTTATTGTCAGTATCTAATATTTTGGTACTGGCGTAATCAAATTCATGTTTTTCTGTTTTTTCGTGTTTGTGTAAAGCTGTCGATGCATTTTTTGTATACTTGTGTCCCTTCAACCTATTCTCCAATAGTTGTCATTAGTCATGCCTATATATTTTGCTGGATAGTTTAAACAGGGTACTGAGTAGATTAGATTAGATTTTTTATTTTTTGGTACTTTACTTTTTAGTGTAGTAAACAAAGAACCAAATAAGTTGTGTGCTTTGTGACATGCAATTTTTTGTTTTCTGTTTCCTAAAATGTACTTTATTTTTTCTGATAATTGATTTGTCTAAGGTATTGCTACATATTTTTTTAAATATTATCTTGTTTTAGTTGATTAGTTTGGTTTTAATGTTTGTGGGTTCTTTGTTTAATTTTTTTTTAATAAACCTTTCAGGAAAATGATTAGATTTTAAGATATTTATTACTTTTTGGAGAGTTCGAGGGGCGATATTCAGATGACGTGAGGGCTATAGCACGATCAGTTAGACCAATTACGACACTTCTTTTTTGGTTATTGGGATGATATATATATATATATATATATATATATATATATATATATATATATATATATATATATATATATATATATATGCGACTGTGCTCAGTAAAAATATATATGTGAAATGAAAAAAATAAAAACTATTTTTTTTACAAACACCTCTACTGTATGCGGTTAAAACAGTGACATGTTTCGTAATATAATAGCCCTTTCTCATTTTTTAAAATAAATTCTAGCAGTTCAGATGAAGCCTTTAACCTACTGTCTTCAACATTTTTATCTTTAAAATAAAGCTTGTAGTAGACTCCGTGATATGAACAGAAACCCTGTACATCTTGAAGTAAAATGGAAGACACAAAGTTTTTGAAAAGTGAATCTATTTATTTTAACCAAAAATATATGTAATTTAGTTATTCGGCTAATACAGTAAATCATTTTGTAAAAAAAATTCTGTTTTATTAAATATTTTATCTCATTATACGCTCAGTACCCTAATACCTCCCAAACCTACACATGCAATTTCGTCTTTATTATCGAATAAAAACACGTTTTATATGTATCAGCCCTCTAAATATTAAAAAGGTTAAGACGAAGAGCCAATCAGTTTTCCCATTTTCTTAATACAATATTGAACCAAAGATCGATGCCGAATTAATTTTTCCGATCCTTGAAATCCTCTTACCTGGTTTTTTCCTTTTTATATTATATTAACCTGACGTGTAAACGTACATGATGACCTAAATAAATCGTATCGGAAAGACGTTGCTAGAACAGCTCGAAAATTATAGAGGCTATTTTTACTTTCCTCGTAAAAGGGAATATTGTAATCGTGAAAAAAAAACCACCCTCCCAGGTTTTAATAGATCTTAGCGTTTTATAGGGTCCCTAGACGGCAAAAAAACATGTTTTCTCAATTCCGTTGGTCTGTCTCTGTCTGGCGATCTGTTCGCGGCATAGCTAAAAAACTACTTATTTGACTGAATTCAAATTTTGGTGAAATATTAAGGGTCATATCGGGATGAAATGACAACATTTTGGTAAAATGCAATATGCAATAATGTCGGCATAGTGAAATGTTAAAAAAATTATTATTAAAAAACTACTTATCTAATTTACCTGAAATTCTACACAAAAATCATGTATTAGTTAAGAATAAACCGATAAAATTTTGGTACGTATCCAAAATGGCGAATCAAAATAGCGGCTTAAAAAATTATTTAAAAAATCAGCCTGAAAAGACAACTCATTAGATTGATTTCAAATTTTGTGTAAAAATTAAGTATGATATAGAGATAAATTGGTAAAATTGTGGTAGTAATTCAAGGGGTTCTTGGGAAAACAACATATGTCAAAAAAGATACCGTTTTTTATAATTTAAGAAAAACTGTTTTCTTTTCATATTTGTAAGGTAAACAAATTTTTTTCTTTATTAAGGTATATGGGGAATAACATGTATAGTTTTGAAATAGTGGTTAATAAGAAAATTACTATAGTTATTAAAAAAATAATAAAAATATTCATGACAAATATTGTTTTCTGGATTTTTTAAAACTTATTTTTTTTAATACAATTTATTAAAGTTATGCTGTATTATACCTACGTATTATGTAACGGAAAACACTTAACGTAAAATAATAAATAAACATAAAAAAAATTAGTGTCAACATAATTGGCGCAATTCTGAATAATTCTGATATTTTTTTTTGAAGAAAATGACAAGCAATACTAACTTTTTAACAACATTATCCAGAAGACGGTAAAACCTGTATTATTCATTCCTAACAAATACTTAAACTATTACAACATTAAACAGCATATTTAGGACATGTTTTATTTTGTTCTAATCGACATCGCTTTCTCCGCTGCTGTTGTCGTCATTGTCTACTTCTACATCAGCGTCCTCAGTATTGTTTATCCATGCTACAGCTTTTCATTTAACAAATCCTTATAAAATGGTAAATTTTCAGGTTTTTTAATAAATTTACATAAGCTCAAAAGATGTGGTATATATAACCTAACCAAACTTTTCAAACTAAAATATTTCCAGATAAACCACACACATGTAACTGACTAGTGTTGTTTTTATTGGAAATATCCGTTGACTACTAATCATCGAAACTTTAGGCGCTTTTATTGTTGAGATATGTATTTTTTAAGGGGAACTTATATAGTTAGGTTGCAGCTCCTTGTTTTAACGAACATGACAGTGTTGCCAGCTCAATTTCTCAAAAAACTGATATATGTTGTTTTTCCCGGAAACCCCCCAGTTGTCCCTAGATCCTAGATGCCAAAAAACATGTTTTCTTAATTCCGCCAGTCCGTCAATTCGCGACAAAACTGAAAAACTACTTACCCCATTGATCTAAAATTTTGGTCAAACATTAAGGGTCACGTGGTGACACTTTGGTAAAAATTCAATATGGCGAAACAAAATCGTAATATTTCTAAAACCTTTCATATTTTGAAAACCGTTAATTTTTAATACAGGTATATTATACAAAAAATATTTAGAATTTAACATAAAATTCAAAAATATTAAAATATGTGGTATATTATATTTAAAAAAACAAAGTTGTAACTTGTATTGCTATTTTGAGACATCCTGTACACATTTAATTATAACATTATATAACATTTTTTTCTAATTTCAAAAATAATAATATTTATAGGTAAATCGGCCAAGAGAAATCGCTGTAAATTATTTTCAAGTTCGAAAGTTGGCCGCTAGGGGGCCTAACAGCAACCCAAAAGTATAAATTACAATTTTCTCTTAAATTCCCTTAATTGAGGTATATTGAAAATATAAGCACTCTATACTTCAACCAATTACGCACTTTTTTTATCAAAATACAAGAGTTTTAACCACACTACACCACAACTTGTTACATTCAGGACGCGAGTTTCGCTAACCAAGTTAGCATCATCAGATGATATAAACTAAAGCAACTTATCCTAACCGAGAATATTTATAGATAAATGTGGTCACACTTGGTTGTACCCGACTGCACTGTTGTCAACTAAACAATAGAGAGGACTAGGGAATAGGCCCCCTGTCTTTATTTAGTGCTTTCTTACCACATTTAACTATTTCTATACTCTCAAATGCATCCAATAATCTATTATTAGATACATTTTTAATCAACTTAAGATTATTTATTTCTATTTAGTGATTGTTTTCCAAAGCATTTTGGGCAACGCTTGATTTTTCTGTTTTTCCGTATCGTAAATGTGCCATGTGTTCTTTAAAACGAATGTTTATGGAGCGTTTAGTTTGCCCAACATATTTTAGATCGCAGTCATTACAGCTAATTTCATAGATGCCATTCCTCTCCTTCAAGTCGACTTTGTCTTTAGGTTTTCCAAAGAGATTTTTCAAACTGTTCTCCGTTTTGTAGGCTACTCTAAAACCTACGTTTTTAAATACTTTTTCTAGACCTCTCGTATATCTGGGATCATATGGGATTACTATGAACTTATTGGGAGCCTCAGGTGCTTGAAGAGTAGTGGCATCTTTTAGCATTTTCTTATGCTTATGTTTATTTACTAATTTATGTACAAAATTATCATTATATCCATTACTTTTAGCTATATTTTTAATCCGATTCATTTCATTGTTAAAACGTTCTTTACTTAGTGGAAAATTGACTAACCTGTGAGTTAAGAAATGGAATGCTGCCATTTTGTGTTGACGGCAATGAAATGAGTCGGATGTTATATACCTATCAGTATTAGTAAATTTCCTATAAATATCAAATTCTAATTTATCGTTATTTCCAATAACTAACGTGTCGAGAAAAGATAATTGCCCATTGTTCTCCTTTTCGTACGTAAAATTAATGGAAGGATATTTATTGTTTAATGTTTCTAAGAAAGCGTCCAAATTTTTTGTTTTAGTATCAAAAATAGCAAATATATCGTCTACGTATCTATACCACACCCTTGGGAAATACTTGAGTTCTTTTTTGAATTGGGTTTCTAATCTGCCCATAAACAAATTTGCAAGGAACGGAGATAAGTAATTGCCCATCGCAGTTCCCTCAAGTTGTTTATAATATTTATTGTTGAACTGAAAAAAATTTTGATTCATACATAATTTTGCCAGAAACAAATATTCATCAATAATATCTTTCTTCCAATTATTGATTTCAAGTAGTTCCTTTAGGTATTCTAAAGCTAGTGGTATGGGTAAACTAGGAAACCATGAGCTTACATCAAAAGATATTAAAATTTCACCTTCTTTTAAGTGAACATTCTTAATTTTATCTAAGAATTCTAACGAGTTAGTAACCTCAAAGTTATCGTACGAGATATTTAATTTGCTGAATTTTTCTACTAACCATTTTGAAATATTGTACGTTGGTGATCCAACAGCTGAAACAATAGGTCTCTTCCCAGGTTTATGGATTTTGGGAAGGAAATACAGTTTAGATAACTGTGAGTTACTATGTGTTAGTTTGAATTTTAGTTTATCGGACACAAGGTTTTTACACTGTTTTAAGGAACTTTTTACTTCTGTTATCATTTTTGATAATGGGTTTTTATCAATTAAATCGTAAGGACCAGTTCGAATCAAATATTTTGACTTGTTGTTAACAACGTTTTTTGAGATCTGATTTCTGCAAGCCTCTCTAATGAATTCCTTAGTTGACTTTGGCACGTATTGAATGGAACTTTCGATATTCGCTATAATAGTTGGTAAACTATTTTTTATTGGAGGCTCTGCAAAATTCAAACCTTTATTCAAAAGGGCGATTTCTCTATTATCAAAGGACTGAGAAGAAAGGTTTTCTACAATGTTCTCGACTTCTAAAGAAATTTTCAACTTTCTCAGTTTGTTTTTAAGTGAACACATTTTCTTCAAAAATTTGGCATCGATAACTACGAATATTTTTCTTTGGAAATCTAACTATTGTTCAAAATCTAAATTACTAAGCTTATAAGTGAGTTTTTTAAATAATCCGTATGCTTCAATTTCAAGCATACTTCGTTTGCTATACAGATGTTTAATTTGAACAAAGAAATTATTGATGAATATTTGCTTCTCACAAAATTATGTATGAATCAAAATTTTTTCAGTTCAACAATAAATATTATAAACAACTTGAGGGAAATGCGATGGGCAATTGTTTATCTGCGTTCCTTGCAAATTTGTTTATGGGTAGATTAGAAACCCAATTAAAAAAAGAACTCAAGTATTTCCCAAGGGTGTGGTATAGATACGTAGACGATATATTTGCTATTTTTGATACTAAAACAGAAAATTTGGACACTTTCTTAGAAACATTAAACAATAAATATCCTTCCATTAACTATACGTACGAAAAGTAAAACAATGGGCAATTACCTTTTTTCGACACGTTAGTTATTAGAAATAACGATCAATTAGAATTTGATATTTATAGGAAATTCACTAATACTGATAGGTATATAACATCCGACTCATTTCATTGCCGTCAACATAAAATGGCAGCATTTCATTTCTTAACTCACAGGTTAGTCAATTTAAAGTCAAGTAAAGAACGTTTTAACAATTAAATGAATCCGATTAAAAATATATCTAAAAGTAATGGATATAATGATAATTTTGTACATAAATTAATAAATAGACATAAGCATAAGAAAATGTTAAAAGATGCCACTGCTCTTCAAGCACCTGAGGCTCCCAATAAGTTCATAGTAACCCCATATGACCCAAATATACGAGAGGTCTAGAAAAAGTATTTAAAAACGTAGGTTTTAGAGTAGCCTACAAAACGGAGAACAGTTTGAAAACTCTATTTGGAAACCCTAAAGACAAAGTCGACTTGGAGGAGAGGAGTGGCATCTATGAAATTAGCTGTAATGACTGCGATCTAAAATATGTTGGGCAAACTAAACGCTCCATAAACATTCGTTTTAAAGAACACATGGCACATTTAAGTTACGGAAGAACAGAAAAGTCAATCGTTGCCCAACACGCTTTGGAAAACAATCGCCAAATAAGAATAAATACTCTTAAGTTGATTTAAAATGTATTTAATAATAGATTATTGGATGCATTTGAGAGTATAGAAATAGTTAAATGTGGTAAGAAAGGGTTCAAAATACTAATTTAATATTAAAAAAAATAATAAAACGCTTTCATAATAATGTGTCGGTGGTTTGATCTTTGGTTTGATAATGTATTAACTGAAAATAAAGGCAATAAACTAAGATCTATAACTTATTCGAACAAAAATTATTTAAAACTAATATTTAATCAAAATTACAATCCGAAGAGCTATCACTATCAGAAACATGACTAATTTGGTCATTAACATCGGGTGGTAGAAGCATGGATAAAGTTTCGCTAGAAAAATTCTTTCTTTTTAATTTTAAAGTTTTTCTGTTACCAGTAACGAAAGGATCTGAAGAGAGAAGAAGCCTCTTGAAAACATCTTCATTAGTTTTCTCTCGAGCAATTTTTCTAGCGAATCTTTCTCGATATTTTTTAAAATCCTTGTTTCTACTTTCTGCAGCCTCTTCTGAGAGCTGACCAACTGGAAGAAGAACGGAACGAATAATTTCTGCACCGTGAATTAAAATTAAATGAACCGGCGTCATATAACACCAAGGATATTTATCTACGAGTAATTGTGCTGTTTCCAGACAATACAATTTGAATAAATCCGCATTAATGTTATAATAACTGGTAATTACTTCCAAAATAACACCTAACCTTCTAAAAACCTCTAAATCAAGATGTGTTATATTAGAGGAAACTTCCGCGTTCTCAAAAAAACGTCTTGCCGTATTTCCGTCATTACTACTCCCGTATCCCGGTTTTGGTTGATCAATTATTAATCCTAATTCCTGTTTAAATTATTGTTGAATTCTTTTTTTATTTTCAAAAACTTTTTCCTTATCAGTAGCGTTTCTAACTTGCCAACATTTTACTGGTAGTTTATACGAAAGGTGCAAAATATACTCAAAAAACCGGATACGAGAGTGCAAGACGGGAATGGCAAAACGGTATAAAGAGACATCGCAAGGTTTTGAAATCATTAATTGAATGTTATTAAAATCTTTTTGTCCTGAAGAACAAATGTAACATTTTTGCGTACTTTTGTTATTTGTTAGTGCATTTCTTATTTTACCATCAATCATGGCTAAAATAAAGATATATTTAACACATATAGTTATGTTACTAATTTCAATTGTTGTTTCCTGAAGACTTTCTATCTGGTTTTCAATAAAGTTTTGCTCCTGTTTTGATGTTTCTATGGTTTCCCGAGTAAACTGAATCCGGATAGGGCGGCAATATCGCGGAGAAGACGGACAGGGATTTTGCCAAATAACGTGTTTCGGGTCTTCGGATTTGGGGTTTCCACATACTAGTTTTATAGGAACCAGCCATGTTACAAATGCACTTGAATCCGTATCGTAGTTATTTTCAAATTTTTGTTTATAATTTTGTTGTCCAGAGGAGCCATCAAAACCCCATTTGCATATCAACACTAACTTCTTTAGTATTTGGCGATCAAATCTACCCAGAACTTCTTTTTGTAATAACAATATTCTCTTGGTGGTGTGCTGAACTAGGGATTGAAGTTCAACTTCTACACAAGTGGAACCAACTTTTATATTATTAGGGTAACATGCAAGCTTGGCTTGTTGCACAACTTTATATGAGGGAAATCTGGCTTTGTCCTTTTCTCTAATTATATATTGATTACGAGATAAGTTCGCTTCCACCAAAACTGAAAGTGCCTCTTCTGGTGGCAATTGTGTTTTACTATCTGCAGACATACTTTTATTTAAAGCACTTATATATTCAGTAGCTCTCGCAGGATTCTTGGAAATTTCTTGTAATAGTTTGGAGGCTTGCACGTTACCAGATTTTCTAAGTTCCATTTGAGCCGCATAACAGATAACCTCGACCGTATTCTCCTTGCGCAGATCAGCAGTTTTCTGACTCTTACTACTTTCGCAACTAACTGAAAAATCTGTCAAAGGGCGGCCAATTTTAGATTGATCTAATGCGCGTGTAAAGTCGGTAAAGATCACTTTGGTATCTAGCCAGGTTTTATTGGTTTCAGCAAAAACTGACGTAACTCTGCAAGCTTTTTGCCATTTTGCTTTCAAGTCAAACATAAATTTTGAAATTTGGTTTGAAATAATCCGAAACTTACCAGTTGGGCAATTCGTTAAATTTCTTATGTATTCTTTAAGATATGTGCATTGTCGGTTTTGTTTTTTTGAAGGACATTCTTTAATCTTTTCCCACAGATCTCTTCGACTAATTTCTAAGTTCAAATAATCTAAAACAACAAAAAAATTTATAGCAATTTTATTAATACAAAAATATTACCTATTTCACTTTCGGCAAACTTGCAAAAACAGTTTTTACAAGTGTGTCGAAAGTAAATCCTAATAAAAAAAGACGGGAAAAGACCAACATGTCCATAAATTCCGATTTAATTAAGGTTTTCATAGGCTGCATATTATAGACGAATATGTAATTAATTGTTTTGATAATTATATGATTTTTACATTTTAGGATCACACATAAGATAACAAAACAAGAAACAAAAAAATTAAAAAAAGTTGGCCGACTGCCAGTTCTAGTAATAGGGTTACGAAAATATCACCCTCCTGCGCCTGCCTAAATTACGGCACTAAAAGCAAAAACTAGCAGCTAAGCGCAATAACACTTTAAGTAAAAATGTTTACGAAAACAACTATGCCAAAATCCACACTGAATACGGCAGAATTTGCTACTTTTTGTCTAAGACAAATCCTATGTTTGAATAAATTTGTTAATTTTTGAAGAACTCATGGAAATGCCTTGGAACAACAGTAAAATACAGCAATAAAAATGTTTTATACAATAATGATCCACTTACCTTGCCGACTATTTTGCATGACTATTATCAAAGTAAATTCAATTATTATAGCACAAAGAATAGCCCGAAAAAATCAATAATTATTGCACTTGAAAAATTAAAACCATAAACGCGTCTTGAAGCTATTTTTGACAAGCTTTATCATTTGTTTTATCACACTGACAATCCAAGGCTAATGTGATTTGGAAAGAAGGATTTATAGGCATAAGTCTACGGTGGTTATTTTTCTCAGTTACCTAAATTTTGATTTTAGAGTTTTTGGTGAGTTTTACCTAGAGTGGCCCCTCTGTGCGACGGTGCAGTCGGGTGCAACCATGTGTGCCACATTTACCTATAAATATTCTCGGTTAGGATAAGTTACTTTAGTTTATATCATCTGCTGATGAAGCTAACTTGGTTGGCGAAACGCGCGTCCAGAACGTAACAAGTTGTGGTGTAGTGTGGTTAGAACTCTTGTATTTTGATCTATCTTCCACCACAGGTTCCAGTGTTAGGACGCACTTTTTTGCTTGAGACCATCTTTTGTCTATTTTCAAAAATAAAGTGGTCGGAGAAGGTCAAACATTTTTACTTTCAAATGTTGATATCTCTGTTTTGAACCTAGTTTATTCAACTTGGTGTCGGAAAGAGTGTCTGTTTTGTTCCACTCGTAGAGACATAAACTGTTCCATAATGACTTTGTTAGTGGTAATAGGTGGCGGTGTTTCGGAATTCTCCAAATAATGCCAATTTTCTCAAAAAAATCAAACGGTACGCGATGACTTTTATATCACAGTTTATTTGGTAGTTATAAAGGGCATTGAATAGTGAAATAAAAAACACAGGTCCGCATTTAAATTAAGAAAGAAGTTGATGATGGTTTCTCGAATCGGAAACGTCGGATTGGAAAATCAACCTTGCCATTTTGTAGAGGAGAAAAAGTGACAATGGCAAAGTGGAAATTATTGTCATCTCTCACTTCAATGAATCCTAAACTTTTAGGAAAACCAAAAAAAAAACTGAAAAAAAAACAAGGCTCCAATAGAAACTTTTGTAATCTCGCATAACTGTAAAGAACAAAACTTAACAAAGGAACAAAACAAAAAATACTAAAACTCAGTCTCATAATCAGATAAGCTTAGCAATAAAATAGCTAAAGCCAGAGCGAGGCAGGGCAGGACTCGGTTTGGGCAAAAAGATCGAACCAAGTTCTACCTTGCTTCAGTGAAACAACAAAAAAAAACGACGAAACGAATTAACAACTAACGATAAACCAACAACAAATATATTTAAAATTACCCTTTTCGCAAATGCCCAAAATGCTGCCCGTCATTGTCAGACAGAGTTGTAATCTTTCCTGTGTCGATTGGTCTGCAGCGTCCACTTCTCCCCCCAGTAGCTCTATACCGATAAGAGGTATCGGCAGCATCTGGGATAAAAACTATTAAATATATCAAAAGTTCCATCTCTTTCTTGCAAGACATACATTTACATTTTTTTATCCGAAGTCCGGGTAAAACTGAAAACTGAAAAGGGGCACAAAACTAAGAACATGTTCTTATAAAAATATCAAATTAAATACCCAAGAAAAATTGAAATCCTTTTAAATATATGGAAAATGCCAAGGACAGTACCAATAGACCCAATTTTATATAAGACTTTTCTGATTATTCATTATATTCATTTATTCAATATAAATATTAATTTGTTTTCTATTAACCCTCTATTGCATGAATTTCCAGAAAAAAATCGATGATATTAAAAAAAATCTCTTTTAATGGCATTTCACGTACTTTTTGACCTATGGGTATTAAAAATACATTTTTTTTTCAAAATGTTTGGTTTTTGATGAAAAAGTTAAATGTTCCCGAATGGGAACTTTGTGGGCTAATGTTTTATAAAGGTGTGTAAAAAAATAAATATTTTAATTATGTGTTTATTTTAGGCAGTATGGAACTTAACAAAACAGTTTTTTTTTATTACAACAAGATGTACTTTACACTTTGAACATTTCACTCTAGATTTCCCGTTACATTGCAGAAATTTGCAACGCTCTCGTTCCACCGTCCAATTTGGCCAATGCCCAATACTATCCAATTGAACTGTTCTGGATGGTCCAGCTTCTTGACATCTTCGTTTTGGCACAGGCAAAGCTTCATTACTTGGTCGCCCTCTTTTGTGACTGTTTGGTAAACCTCTACTGCACAGCTGCATGGCCAGTTCCGTTTTGAATGTCAAAAGTGGGATAATATTGTTCTCTTGTCCCAGTTGTTTTTTAATTTTTCTGTCAAGTATCCAGGCATTTACCACAACAACATCAAGCATGTGATAAAATATTCTGTGATACCATTTGCGGCTTTTCATTTTTATGGGGTACAAACCAAGTAATGAATCCTGGAGGTCCACACCTCCCATGTGTTTATTATAAACTCCTACAATATCGGGACAATCAACTTCCTTCCTAGTGTTCTCAGCTTTAAAAAATCTTTTGACTTTGCGAACCGGCTCAGTACCGCAATATGATGATGCCAAAGTCACAATTTTATTGTCATACCACTGTACTGTTCTAATCGCAGTGCCTCCCAAAGTTATTGATTTTTCTTCCATTGCTCCTCTGCCTTTTGCTTTCATTTCTTTTTCGGTCTTAGGATTGAAATTTTTGAGCCGGTTTTGTCTAATAGTTCCAACACTATGGATTCCTTTATTCGCTAAGTAAGCAATAAGGGGTAGTGAAAAAAAAATAGTTATCATAATATATTTTATGATTTATATTTGAAGGCACATCTCTACATAATCGGACAATTACGTTACTTGCTGATCCTAAATTTGGTTCTCCTTGTATGACCTGCGTTGCATCTTTGTCTCCAAAAAGCTCAAAGTTGTATGATATTCCAGAAACTCCAGAAAGGACCCACATTTTGTACCCCCATTTGTAGGGTTTTTTGGGGTTATAAGTTTTTAGACTAATTCGTCCTTTGAACGGTATGATTTGTTCATCGCATGACAAATTTTCTTCAACAGGTAATTTTTTACAGGCTGTTTTTATGTGGTCTAAAACTGGCATAATTTTGTCGATACTTCTGGTATTCGCTGAATTATCTGCAAAGTGAATATTCTTCTTTAGCCTTTCGAAGCGGTTTATAGTCATCACATCTGCAATTTGTGGAAATCGAGTGTTTGGAGACCAATGCCTTCTTGTCGTCGGCTGTCGAACGAGAGAAGTCCAATAAATAATTCCAACAAAACGTCGAAGTTCCTCAACTCCTGTTGTCAATGGCATATTAGGGTTTTGTTGAACACTGTAAATGCAAGTTTGACGAGCAGTTTCAGTGAAGAAGTCTTCGGATAGAAAAAAAGAAAACAACTTATAGGGAGTGTCAAGTTGCAAAATTTCATCAGGTAAAAGTGTAGCTCCTAGAAATTGAGTATTTACTTCATCACGTTGGGTTCTGGTCTCTCTCCATTTTATTTGAGAAGGGTCGGTATAATTCAGACGTTGTCTTAGGACTGATAAGGGTATCGTGTCTTCTGGATCTTCATCACTGCTGATATTATCATCCAAATCTTCTACTTCTGGCCCAGGACTCTCCTGAAGTTCGTCGTCGGAGAGTTCGGAATCTTCGCTTTCACTAGGCACATCCCTTATGTGAAATACTGTTTGTCGCGCAGTTTTTACTTTTTTTCCATAAAAAAGTTTGCTTGGTATATTTTGAAAACTATCTGGATCCATATTCTAAAAAAGAAAATTCAAAATTATAAATTTACTAAAAAAATATTTTTGCGGCAAAAACAGATTTTTACGCACAATGTTCCCATTTGGGAACAAAACTTCAAATATGCTATTTATTACTTTATTTTCGAGAAATATTTGAAGTAAACGTCCTAACATACAACAAACATACTATAAAATGATATTATAAAAAAATATGAAGTATTACTTACCTAAAAATGTAACTATCGAGCACTAAACGTAGCGTAAAAACACGTTATGTTTCGCCAGAGCGGATAGAATTCGAAATAACAAACAGTTTGTCTATACCTGCCATCTATTGGGAGAATGATTTAGTATTAAATATTAGCTTCCCGAGAAGGAACACCGGGCATTAAAACATTATTTTGCAAGTCGTATTTAATAAATATTTACAAAAAGATATTTTGTTCCCATTTGGGAACAAAATGTAATAGAGGGTTAATATGTAATTATATATTTTGGAAAAATATAAACTGTTCTTTTTATTTTAATTTTCTGATGACTAATTTGCCTTGACGACTTGTTTTTACATCGCGATTTAAACCATATGATGTAAATCGCCGCCACCCTGTATGGAATGCATAATTTTTTTGGTATTGGAGTTGTGACACATGATTTTTAAATTATGTGTCACAACTGTGAGATGACAAATAAAATAATGTGATCTTTTTTCTATGGATTCATCTTTTCCCATTTCTGTTGCTAGTTCTTGGAATTTTTTTATTTCCATTATATTTTTTCACATTGTCGTATTATTTGTTTTATGTGTATATGCATAATTATTAATATTCTTAAATATTTCAAAAAAAAAAAAATGTTTTCAATGCTCAGATACCGTTGCACCAGCCCTACATTGTTTCCCACGGGGCCACGATAGCACATATATAATTTACCTGTTTATGCGTTACAATAGACCGCCGGTAATTATTTGTTTATTTATTTATAATGAACCGGCCGAGCTCCGCATTGCGTCAGTCTGATTGGCGCTACACGCTCCTATTAATTCATAACGGTCTTGGGCGCATAATACGAAATGAAACCCCCGCCAAAATCTATTTGTTAAGAATCGTTTTCGACTGTTTACTTGCTTGAACTTGAAACTTGAAACCGACTTCAAAAAAAAGCATTAAAAGGTGAAAAATAACATTTTATTCCACATTAAGAATTTTACTCCGTGAAATTGGTGCCAAACTAATACAGACAGTAAAATTAGACATCAAAACACCGCATTCATTGAATACATGATAATATTTTTCTGATTAAATAATTAAAAATAAGTTTAGCGCCGACTTCACTGAGTAAAATTTTCAAGACCTTTGCTGTTTCATGCTTTATTACGTCAGCTTCGTCTGCTAGAAGTTTTCTATTCGTGGCTTCAACGGATAACCTACATACATCTTCTACGGGTATGTCCCTTGGTGTTATGGCAAAGTTTTGACACGGTCTAATCCCAAGAACCATAATTTCTTCAGTATATTCGTTCAGTCGTTTGTTGGTAACTCATTTATTCTTATTATTTTAATGAATAGTTTTGAACCATCGAATAAGCAGAAACTACCGAATGATCCGTTAGTTTTTATTCGATAGTGTCCATCGCTGTTGCCGAGCCTTGCTGGGGCAGATATCTAATAGCATGATGGCGTCTAAGTACTGAAACCAGCATATTTTGTATTTAGGAATTCTTGAAGATGTTGTACCAGAATTCCTCGACATCGTACCTTTAAATCAATTAAACAATATCTGCTTTCAACAAGATGACCGATAAGATGGCCAGCACGATCACCAGACCTTTTTGTCTTAGATTTCTTTTTATGGAGTTGTTTGCAAAATAAGATTTGCGAGACTCGCCATCGTTCTGTAGAATTTCGTGAAGCCACACATTTGGCTTTTCAGTTTTTGAAAAGTTAAAGGGCTGTATAGAGGGTGGCCCATTTTCGTTGTTTTTATGGGGTATCTCCAATGACGTCAAAAAAAAATAGACCCCGCATTTCATTCATAAAAATGAAATAAATAGAATCAAACATCAATTTGTTGTTGTGTATGAGTGGAAAAAACACGGACTGATCGCATAAAGAATAGTTTGCGGTAAAAATTGCAGGGCTGTCAGATATCCTCGCGAGGCTTACCAGTGGCGTAGCTATTTTTGAGATAACGTATTATTTGCTATATTTTTTTGAGCCCAAATATTAGTATGGCGGATACGACAGTTTTTTTGTTCTAAGATGAACAGGAACGACTTTATATTGCAAAAGTGAGAGTTTTAATAATAACTTGAAAACAATTAATTTAGATATTATGTCGGGGAAAAGTCTGCACTAAATGGGAAACTTTTTTATTATCAATTTTTCGAAAAGTTTCTTCTTGATAAAACTTGTGTGTTTGTCTAAAAATAGTTTTCACAATATTCAACTTTAAGTCAGATATACAGGGCATTCAAAAAATACGAAAAAGTGTATTTCAAAAATTAAAATTTTTGTGACTGCCGCGGCCGTAAAAAATCGTAAAGTAATTAGTAAATATTAGTAATAGCTAAGGAAAGATTTAAATAGAAAAATGTTTTTTTGCTGTTTGACCTTAAATATCTCCATAACTATAACATAAAAAATTTTACTCAGTTTATATTTACGATGTTT
This sequence comes from Kuschelorhynchus macadamiae, assembly GCA_030620095.1. Taxonomy (NCBI): domain Eukaryota; kingdom Metazoa; phylum Arthropoda; class Insecta; order Coleoptera; family Curculionidae; genus Kuschelorhynchus; species Kuschelorhynchus macadamiae. The sequence goes on from JAUTXW010005459.1 coordinate 817,056, forward strand.
TATGGCCCTTAAAACTACAGTCAGAAAAATTTTATTTCTGATCTAAAGTTTATTACTATCAAAAATATTTCTTTTGAACCACCAACTTTTATCAAGAAATCAATAATAAAAAAAGTAAATAATTTTAATGCATTAAAATGCAAGATGTTAAAAAATAAAATCATCGAAACTTTTTGGTGATTCTGAAGCACCCTGTATAATATTTTACACTATATTTGAAACTTAATTTTTTTTTAAAAAAATTTAAATAACAAGTTTGAAAGTGGTGCTGCACTTTATAAATTTTCACCCGGACACGTGGTTTATAAAAATAAAACAAAGTTTAAAAGTTTGGTATAATTTATTTTTAAACTGTTTGATATAATAACAAACAACTATTATTATCGACAAAACAAAGGTAAACAAAATAAATTTCATTTTTCTTCCACAAAAATCTCCTGCCATAAGCAAAATTACGAATGCGTGCCGAGACCAAATTTATGATAATTCCAACAAAAATTATTATTATTACACTTAGAATAAATAGTAGCTGCTGAAAATTTCTCTTCGTGATCAATTTTCACACAATTTTGAAGTTCTTATCTTTACGTATACAAAACACGATTTAAGGAATAAGAAAATTACTGAATTTACCTTTGGGGATTGAAAAAAATTACCTCCAAAAAATATTAGATTTTGACAGTGAGGAATATTTAGAATTCTCAAAAAAAGAAAAACTTTTAAGCAAACGCTCATTAAAAGTAGTTTTAGAATTTCGAGAAAGTACTAAAAAGAAAGATGAATACATATATGGTTAAAGAAATCCAGATTTTTAATGTAGCAGTATGGTTCCAGACCCTCTATGGAAGATAACACCACATTAACCTCGATATTAACAAAGTGACTAAGCACTTATTTATTAAAATAGTATTAAATATATAAAACCTAAAAATATTAAGCAAAAGTCGCCAACGTCCTTTTTGCTCAAGATATACCTATAATTTTTTACATTTTCATAATTGCTCTACCTGCAATGTTTTAATAGATATTGGCAAATAACTAGTTTTTTTGCAACTTTTTTTCATATTTTGCTGCACTTGCAGGGGGACTAGCAACAAGTGAAAAAAAAAAGCATTCTTTTTAATAATTTTTTTGTCATTAAATTGGTTTTGACAGGGTTGGATCCCTCTAGAACTGAAATCCTGGCTACGTGCCTGCAAAAGACATATTTATGTAGTGGTTCATGTGGCAATATTTATTATTAGCAATAGGTTAGTCATTAAAGAACAAGCATTTCCATGACAAAATACAACCAATAACAGTGTGAGTTCTTATTACTATTGTTACTAAAGATGAAGATAAAACTAAATTTTGTTACATTGACGCACTTTGTGTTTCGATGTCTATACCAAGAGTATAATGCTTATTTAATACCTTTCTTTATCAGCTTATCACCGACTTCATAGGAAATATGTAATAAAATATAATTTATCACTTTTTAATACAACCTATTTTTTGAAATCGGGTTTGTTTTTCAAAACATTTTGATTTCACCCTTTTTCCAACACATTTTAGTTCTATTTACGCGAAGTTAGTTAAAAATTTGGGTCCACTACTTTTAAAAGTAAGTAAGGTTATGTCATACCAGTGCTGTAAAAGTGCCAGGCTCGCGGCAAGTAATATTATATCAACAGGCACCACCTTTACATGTTATGGATCTATTCATATTTACAGAAAATCAGCAATAAACATGGCCCAATATTAATAGGAATACAAAATTGAACTTCGTGTCCCGAAAAACCACAAAAACCATATTATGAAAAACAATATCTTTACAGTATTTATCCCTCAATTTACCCCCTTTTTTCCCCACCATCCACCTTCCCCGCTATACATTTCACTTATTGACAATATAAATATATATAATATATTATATTATTATTTATATTACCGGAATCACCTGATAAAAACATATTCTCCCTAGTTGGAATAATGTACCTCAGGATGGTATTTATTTACTTTTTTGATTACTTATTTTTAAAAACCAAATTTTTAGGCAATAAATTAAAGCATTTCAAATTCACTAAAGAAAATCTATATTAAATGAAAAATTGAAAAGTAACGCTATTGCACTATTTTCATTTTTTGTATATACTTGCTATATGAGAACTCCCACACTACCCTAAATATTCCTTGAAAATTTCATCCAAAATGCAAACTATCCTGTAGTAATTAATGACAACATAAAATAGTGGGTCTTACAGCTTGCTCAATTAAAATTTAGTACCTATGCTTTACCAAATAGTATATTTATGTTGTTTATTAACCCCTCAAAAAAGGTGGTTTGATAAATTTTAGAGGAATATTTGAGACTTTTCACAAATATATAAATTAGCAAAACGCTGTACTCCGTGTATCATCAGTGTCTTCGACTTTGTAGATAAGTTGAAGTTATAAAAAATTAATTTAAGTCCAATGGAAATGTGCAATACAAAAACAATACTTCATTTGCAAATATAAGTACGCTATTAGACGGTGATTTTACACTTCAACTACAGCACTGGTATGACATAACCTTACTTACCTTCGAAAACAAACTTCTGGGTTTAAATCGTTTCTTTTTCTGCAAATAAAGCAAGTTCGCACCGTTTTCTTAAAGTTTTTAAAACAGATTCTTGAAAATAGCCACTCAAAACACTTGTATTTCTGAAAAACACTTATTTCACCAACTAGAACAATTACAACGCCAACGCCGCGCATCAAATAGGTTGAAATCATGAATGACTACGACCGTCTTCGGCGTCTTCCGAATGATCCCGAAAGAAATCTGTAGTATACTCGAAAAAGGTAGAATTCCGACGTTGCCGATTACTCTGGACTTTATTTCTTGAAATATGGAATAATAATTACAGAAGATTTAAATTACATTTAAAACAGATTCGGTTTGAGTTATTTATAATAAGCTATTTAATTATCAGTTTTAAAATATTCTATATGGAAATTTATACTGGGAATTTCTGGAATTCCTTGTTGATTTAGGTAATAGTATAAAGAATGATATCCGTTATAATCTGGCCACAGTAACGGTTTGGCAAACCAGGGTTAATGTTGGATTCCTCCAAAATGTAAACAACTGGGTCTATGTTATTTCCATGTCGTTGGGTATCTCTCTTATTAGTAAAGATAGAAGGATGCGGTTTTCGCGAAACGAAAGAGGACCCAAACAAAATTTTCATAGCAGCCCCCTTCGTTTTTAAGATACAGTGTGAAATTGAAAATATTCTATCTTCAATAATAACTCAGATAGCCTGCAAAGGTATCGAAAATGGGACAGCCTCTACAATAGATTCCTTACTATAAACAAAATGTTTGCGTAATGCAGTACTGTACAGGGTTTTTTTTTATATATTGCCACCCCCCTTATCTTTTTTATTTGACATTTTAGAAAAATGTGTCCCAAATAAAAGTTTAATGGTTTCAAATGAATTTTTATGAAAACATTTTTTTTCATATACAGGGTGTTACAGAAAGTCTGGGCGTGGTCCAAGTTTCTTATTTCAAATAGGTACCCCATTTTTTTATTGAATTTTCGGATTCTCCTGAGAATTTTACACATTTTTTATAAGGGATATTCTATACTTAAATCTAAAGCCTAAAGAGATATTGTTATTTTTTGAAAACTATTATGTAAAACAGGTAAACATTTTTCTGGTCGTAAACTGGTCATTGACGGTGACTGTTTTACTGTTTGGTAGACTTTCTGTCAATTTCTGGATAAAATGTCACATTTCCGATGAGGAAAAATCCGACAACCTTCGCATAGCTTATGAGAATAACGAAAATACACAGGCAACCAGAACAGAAATCACCATCTTCCAACGAATCGCCATCTAAACAAACATTTTTTGAAATATCAGACGTGGATTTTTTTCCTTCTACGGGGTATTCCAAAGACATCGAATTTTGGAAATATGCATATGAATCTAATTAAGGCAACACATGTTTTTAAAAAATATATGTATAATATTAACGAAAACAGAAAAGAATATTTTAAAAACTAAACACAGCGTCAAAAAACTTGGACCCCTTCATAAGTCGCAATGCAAATAAGCTTTCCTCAAGACCGCGTATCTTCAGTAATAAATGAACCAACGAAGTGATTGAAAAATGATTATGTCAACGAATAGCGGGACTACCACTTTTAGTTAACTGAGCCATGATATTGTAATCAGCAAGCTAATAAGGAGAGTTTAATTTTTTTTAGCCAGACCTCCCATTTAATTTGCATTAGGTCCTGTGTTGAGAAACTTTTAAACACTCTGTAGAGCGTTCTAATTACAATAGAATATTTCATGTGGCTAAAAGTGGCAGCCCTGCTATTCGTTAACATACACTTTTTTTAATCACATGGTTGGCTTTATTACTCAAGATACAAGGTCTTGAAACAGAGCATTTTTGCATTGCGTCTTATGAAGGGGTCCAAGTTTTTTGACGCTGTGTTTATTACAAAAAACTACATATTATCAAATAATTCAATAATGAAATGAAATATAAATATTATAATTGCTGAATATGTCCACCATTCATTTCAATACAATTTGTATAATCTGCTTCGATTTTATTAATCGCATTAATAATGAATTGTGCATGATTATTGTTTAAATCCTCAATGGCTTCAATTATTCTCCTTCTTAACACCTCTATATCTTCCGTGGGAGTTTCATATATTTTATTCTGCAAAAATCCCCACAGAAAAGAGTCAAGAGGTGTTAAGTCGGGACTATTGGGCGGCCACCGAATCGGTCCAGTCCGACCAATCCACGTTTCAAAATTTTGATTTAAAAAATTTAGGACCGCAAAAACATTGTGTGGTGGGGCTCCATCTTGTTGCCAAATAATTTGGTTGTATTGACAGAGGGATAAGTCATCCAAAATAGGTTCCAGATCATTATTTAATAAATTTAGATATTTTTCTTCATTTAAAGATCCATCAATGAAAATCGGTCCAATAATTTTGTTGTGAAGGAGCCCGCACCACACATTTAAAGTTTTCCGACCTTGGGTTTTAATTTCACGCATGGCCCGAGGGTTTTCCGTTGCCCAAAATCTAACATTTTTCCGGTTGTGAATCCCGGCAGTACTAAAGGCGCATTCATCTGACCATAAAACTTTTTGAAAAATATTGTTATCTTCATCTTTCATCAGCAACATTTCCTGGCAAAACATGGTTCGTTGGTTTTTCTGATCTTCAGTTAATTTCTGGACGGGTAAAATTTTGTATGGGAAATATCCATGCTTTTTTAATGTCGAATAAATTTTGAAAATAGATTTATTAAAAAAAATTGATGCGTCTTTTAAGGCTGCATTTGGATTTTCTGAAAATAAATAATATTTGCGTAAGTTACTTTATATCCTGTGGGTAATTTCTATTAACCTACCTTGAAAAAATAATAAAATATTTAATTCCTCGTCCTCATTAATAACCGCAGTACGTTTTTTTCTTTTAACAGTCATTCGATTTCGAAAGCCAAGTTCAATATTTTTGAAAGTTTTTCGAGATGGAATAGCTCGCATGGGGAAAAGCCGCTGATATTCTCTTCTTGCCGCGCAAGCATTATTATTATTCTTGTAGAAAATGCGAAGAATATCACATCTTTCTTCGTCAGTGTAATGCATCTTTTCAATGAATTGACAGAACGACAGATCACCGTCAATGACCAGTTTACGACCAGAAAAATGTTTACCTGTTTTACATAATAGTTTTCAAAAAATAACAATATCTCTTTAGGCTTTAGATTTAAGTATAGAATATCCTTATAAAAAATGTGTAAAATTCTCAGGAGAATCCGAAAATTCAATAAAAAAATGGGGTACCTATTTGAAATAAGAAACTTGGACCACGCCCAGACTTTCTGTAACACCCTGTATATGAAAAAAAATGTTTTCATAAAAATTCATTTGAAACCATTAAACTTTTATTTGGGACACATTTTTCTAAAATGTCAAATAAAAAAGATAAGGGGGGTGGCAATATATAAAAAAAAAACCCTGTACACAATAAGATTTGCAACAGATCTGAGAACCACATCACCCGTTTACGCATTACAATAGACCGTCGGTAATTATTTGTTTATTTATTTATAATGTATAATTAACCAGGCGAACTCCGCATTGCGTCAGTCTGATTGGCGCAACGCGGCTCCTATTAATTCATAATGGGGCCCCCGCCGAAATCTATTTGTTAAAATTAATTTTTGACATTTACTGGAAAACCTGTCGGCGCCCGGCGAGAAAAATTAACCATTTGCGATCATATCAGACCTATTTTTCATCGTTAATACTTGTTTGCCTGGCTAAAATAAAAAAAAACAAACGGGAAAAATGGGGCTTAACTGCCGTTTCTATAAATCTCCCGGGATTTTGTTGTTTATATTTATATAGCCTTGGTATTTCCCATATGTTTAAAAGGATTTCAATTTCTTTTTAGGTATTTAATTTGATATTTTTATAAGAAAATGTTTTTTGTTTTAGGCCCTACCACCATATATAAATAAACAAGATATATATATATATATATATATATATATATATATATATATATATATATATATATATATATTTGTAGGAATTCTCTCGGGTATTTGGTTCTATGTAATATAGAGAAACACTATACTAGTTTCAAAATTGTTTTAATTACTGACGTTTCGGCCGGTTTGTGTTGTCCAAATTACAGTATGTCTTTTGTGTTGTAAAACTTCTATGTTTCTGTTTTAGGTAAGCCATTTTATTTTTTAAACATTAATCGACAGATGTATAAGAAAAAAAAATTTTTCCTACTTTTAGTTTACAAGATACTTTGAAAAAGGCCGAAGTGGCCGAAACGTCAGTAATTAAAACAATTATGAAACTAGTATAGTGTTTCTCTATATTACATAGAACCAAATACCCGAGAGAATTCCTTCAAACATATATTTGTGGTTCAAGAACTATTCGTTTTTTATACATATATATATATATATATATATATATATATATATATATATATATATATATATATACAGGGTTATTCACGCAACCTGTTCATTAAAAGTTTTTGATGATGCCATTTAGATAAAAATTTCAAATTTTGGGTTTGAGGTAAAGTCAAGGGGTACTTCTTTTTTGAAATATTTTCAACTTCCTGTCACTTCTTGTCTAACCGGAAGTTGGTATCAACTTGCTTATTTTAAATGAAACACCCTGTATTTTATGATATTTTTGGATTCTACGGAGAATTTTAATGCTATTTTATGTAGCATGTCCTATACCTAGGTTCAAGATTTCTTAAGATATTTGACCTTGAACTGAAAATGAGCCTTCGGGGTACCAAATTTTAAAATCTCATATTTTTGTAAGTTTTGAAGATATAATCTTCATATTTTGCAGACGATCGGTAAATAATCTTAGGTTTCTATTTTTTTTATTGAATTTGTCTATTTTTATACAGGGTGTCCTAAATTCAGCGGCAAACATTCACATTTTCAAAGCCGCTAAAGTCCGCTTAAGGTTCCCTATACCTATTCGTAACCATTTTCGAAATAATTGGGTTTTATAAAAATATCGTATGAATTTGCTTAAATGTTTACATGTTCCAATGGTGAGCCATGGAAAAACAATTGAGATCCAGTATCGAATATGACAGATGACTAGTATGCGTTATTTATCGAAAGCTGTCAGTGATAAACTAAATATTCTAAATCGAAATGGAAGAATACTCAAACGCTGATATTCTCAATCTATTTTATATTCATGGAGAATGTTATAAAATTTTGGAGAGAACGTGTCGTGTGTTTAATAAACGCCACCCCGATTTGCCGCCAATGAACAAGTCAAAATTCAAGAGGATTGAAACGAACTTTTTTCGTTTTGGCAAGGTTAAAGTTACAAAAAATGTTCCGAAACCAGTGACAAATGCCAAGGATAACGTAATAAACACATTAGCTTATTTCCATGCAAACCCGCAAAGTTCAATATCGTCTGCAGAAAACGATTTGGGAATTTCTTCTTCATCTGTCCAAAGAATCTTGAGCGAACATCATATGCACCCTTATTCCTTCCAAAACGTGCAAGCCTTGAGACCTGGTGATGACGTCCGACGAGTAGAATTTTGCGAATTCATGTTTTTGAAAATTCAAGAGGACCCTCAATTCCTTTCAAAAATATTTTGGACCGATGAAGCGAAATTTTGTAGAGAAGGAATAACAAATAGAAGAAACGAACATTTCTGACCAGCAGAAAGTCCGCACGCTTTACGCGAAACGCGTTCTCAAGAGAGGTTTAGCTTCAATGTTTTCGGTATAGTATTAAATGATCAGGTGCGGTACTGTATTTTTAAAGACAATTTAAACAGTGATAAGTATTTGGAAATTCTACGAGGGACGGTTTCTGAATTTATAGAAGAAATTCCTATTGGTGAGCTGCAAAATTATTGGTATTATCTAGACTTTTATTTATGGGGAATTATCAAAGGTAAAGTCTATGCTTCCCCAGTAAATAACCAACAAGATTTACTGGACAGGATACGCACAGCTTTTGCCGAATTAGAAAACGAACAAATTCAACGGGCCACAGCAACTGTACAAAGAAGAATTGAAATGTGTCTTCAAATGAACGGACAGCATATAGAACATTTGTTATAATTCAATTTTATTATTTTATTTATTTATTGTTGATTGTTAGATTGCTATAATTTTTAAGTTCACTAAAACAAGTTTAGAACAGTCTCGAACTTAGTAGATATGGTTAAAAATAAAGTAAACAATTTATTAGATTTTTTATAACTTTAACTTTTCCGAAACGAAAAAATTTCGTTTCAATCCTCTTCAATTTTCTCTTGTTCACTGGCGATAAATGAGGATATTTTTCATTAAAAACATGGCACGTTCTCTCCAATATTTTGTAACATTCTCCGCGAATATAAAATAAATTGAGAATATCAGCTTTTGAGTGTTATTTTATTTTAATTTAAAAGTTTCAAATCAGCTGTCATGTTGAATAGAAAAGCACAACAATTGTTTTTCCATGGCTTACTACGGGAAGGTGTAAGCATTTAGCAAATACATATGATAGTTTAATAAAAACCTGATTACTTCGAAAATGTTTACGAATAGGTATAGGGAACCTTAATACAGTTCGATAGAAAATTAAATTCTACATTTGATAGTGCATAAAGTTATAGGGTGTCCCATTTAAAAAAACGGACTTTAGCGGCTTTGAAAATGTGAATGTTTGTCGCTGAATTTAGGACACCCTGTATAAAAATAGACAAATTCAATAAAAAAAATAGAAACCTAAGATTATTTACCGATCGTCTGCAAAATATGAAGATTATATCTTCAAAACTTACAAAAATATGAGATTTTAAAATTTGGTGCCCCAAAGGCTCATTTTTGGTTCAAGGTCAAATATCTTAAGAACGCTTGAACCTGGGTATAGGACATGCTACATAAAATAGCATTAAAATTCTCCGTAGAATCCAAAAATATCATAAAATACAGGGTGTTCTATTTAAAATAAGCAAGTTGATACCAACTTCCGGTTAAACCGGAAGTGACAGGAATTTGAAAATATTTCAAAAAAGAAGTACCCCTTGACCTTACCTTAATCCCAAAATTTGAAATTTGTATCTAAATGGCATCATCAAAAACTCTTAAAGAACGGGTTGCGTGAATAACCAGGATGCAAACAATAGCCGCTGGAGTCTAAGTTTTAAACTTGACTTGAAATTGAAGCTTCAGAGTCGAGATGAGATCAGTTTAACAGCTATTAATTCGAAAATGTGAAAACGTGTATATTAGAAATATTATGTAGTACGCAAAACCGCTAATTTAGTAATAAGAGCCCAGATCGATATGCAAAAAATATGTATTATATTTTGTATTTTATTGTGTCTTAAAATGTTATTAGTTTCTGGAATAGAAAAATATATCTTTACTTTACCCTCTCTTAGAATCACCCTGTAGACGAAAAAAAAATTATAACCAAACCTGCTTTATAGTTTGGCGCTTTCTAATCCTTAAAATAAAAACCTAAACTTTATTTTTAGGGAGCTATTTCACCCCCCATATATAAAAAAATACTTGTGTATGAAGAAAAGGGAATAAATTTGAAATTAAAAGTTTCACTACCTTGCATAGTGAAAATAAATGTTATGTATTCAAAATGATATACACCGTTTTTTAGGCAAGTTTAATATTTGTGGAATACATTTTTTTACTTTCGGGTACCTGTTTCATCCCCAGGGCTACCCTGTACACTTATAGAAATGTTTTTATTCAAAAAAATATATAAAAAAAAGTCACACAAAATTCACATTTGAACTAGAAGCAAATAACAGCATAAACTTTCTAGATTTAACTATTAAAACAATAAACAATAAACTTGATTTTTCGGTATATCATAAACCAACACATACAGATACTACTATACACAATTCCTCATGTCACCCAATTCAACATAAATTATCGGCTTTCCAGAGTATGATTTACAGACTTATCTCATTACCTTTAAATAAAACTAATTATCAAACCGAGTTAAACATCATTAAGCAGATAGCAGTTAACAATGGATATTCATTAAACATTATTGATAAAATATTACAAAAAAAATTATATAAAAAAAGCTATATCTATGATATATCCTAATATTAATGAAAAAACTGCTCCGTACAAAGTTATATCCTATATAGGTAATTCTAGTTCTAAAATAGGTGCATTTTTAAATAGTTTAGATATTAGAATAGCGTATAAAACAAATAATTCTTTAAGTAAATATATCAAAAATAATAAAACTATACCAATTAAACTGTGGAGATTGTGACAAAACATGTACAGGTCAAACAGGCAGACATTTCGGTAAAAGAATAGAGGAGCATTATAAATGTTTTATTAAAGGGAAAACCGAATCTAATTATTCAAACCATTTAATTGAGAGCGGTCATACTTTTAATAAAAATTTTAAAATTTTACACCTAGAAAATAAGGGTCATAAATTGAATATACTCGAGTGTCTAGAAACAAATAAACTCAAACATTCAAATTGCTTGCTAAACGATCAGGTAGATCTCAATAATTCACCCTTGTTAAATATGTTCTAATAATTTTAGGTTATTTCTTTTTATTTTATTGCTAGTACGTAAAAATTCCCAGACCTTTTTTAAGGCATTAAAATTTCCAAATGGTTGTATTATACTTAGTTATATAAATATCACCTTAACTTGTAAGCTTGTACATTCGAGATGTAACGTCCTAAGAAGCTACTGTATAGTGAAACATGTCACGTTGTTAAATTAAATATAGTGGAAGTGTTTGTAAAAAATAGTGTTTGTTTTTTACATTTTACATCATATTATAAAAAAAGGTATTCAAAAACATGTTTTTTTTTCGTCTTCAGAAGCTGCCTCATCATTTTAAAACTGCCTTGTATTGAATCTCAAATCTGTATTTTTAACATTGGTCGTCCCGGAAAGTATTCATTGAAGATGTGAAATGCAGAGGGATGATTCCAGTTAGCCTCGCCAATAGATGATAACTACTTCGATTTATCTTCTAACGAAAGAGCCATTTCAATTAAATATTTTGGGAAAGTTTTAGAACACTTGAAAAGCCCGTTTCAAAATGTCAAATATTAAAAAACCAAGGCAGCGACAACTAACTGTTCCACTTGGTGCATTTGAGAACTGCTGAATCAGATGTTTTTAAAATCGGGGGTTGAATTAAGAATAAAAAGATCTTTAAAACGATGTATCACGCGACACCCTCTTTCATAAAAAAAAGTTTCGAAACTGCGCCCAGCTCTCGTCTGGACATTTAAAACTATCATTTTTGTAAATAGATAATTTGCTCCTATATTATCGTTCCAAATTTCGTTACAATATACCGAGCAGTTCAAAAGTTAGATGGGGGGCGACGGACTTTATGTCCCCACTGTATAAAATTACTTAAAACTGTTTGAGTGAGTAATGGAAAACGAAGTTTATCTCTATTCTAGGTACACACTACATTAGTAAATTGCAGCAACATTTCTTATAAACAACTGAAAACTAACATTCCCAATTTTCTTTAAAGTTTCCAGGGGTATGTGAAAGTTACCGGAAAATTCCCAGGAACGAGAACGCTTTCGCCTGTACATCTCTACCCTTAACTAATTTTCAATTGCAACACGGCAACGTAATCCCCGCATACCCAGAAATTAGAGACCATTACCGAATTGCTAATCGTTCCTCATTAAAAAACATTAACCAATTCTGCTAATTGAAACAAACGAGATACGTTGGATATTAAACACAGAATTAAGAACAATGAAACAATTAAATATGCCTAACCTAGATGTCCAGCATTTGCATATAATGATAGGGTTTCGTTGCCTTATTTATTACCTGAAAAAGTAATAGAGAAATTCTTAAGCGAATCGTAAAATTTTGATGATCATTCGCGTAAAATATTATTCATTTTAAATCCCTCCATCTCCATCTATTTAGAATTAAAAAGAAAATGCGGACACTCAGCCGGGCTGCCTTAATAGGGAATTTATCTTCAAATAAAACTCCCCACAGTGGGTAAATGGCGGAAAAAATGTATAATTTGAAACTATCTAATTTTAACAAAATTTCATTGCATTAGTGTTCTTAGATAATGAATGTAATTTAATTTAGCACGTATTTTCGAATTCATATTTCACTGACATAACCACGTATTTTTAAAGTCACCTAAAAATAGAACTCTTAAAAATTTTTAAAAATATTGTCATCTTAAATTCTTCAGTATTACTATGAGAAACGACGTGTGGGGTTTTTACGTTTTATCCAAAAAGAAGTGACTTTAAGGTCTATAGATAAATAATTATTTTCATTTTATAGGCCTAATTCATTTCAAGTTTTGAAATATTTTAAAATGAAACTATTTTTTATTCACTTTTTCATGAAAATTATAATTTTCACTATTAGCTACATGTACCTACATATTCTTATTATCCTTATTATTTTATTTACACTTTAACGAATATGGAAACGAAAAAATTAGCTGCGGATACGTGCGGGTAAAAATCTAGTTAGCTATGAACGGTTGTTGTGACAACGAGCGCAAATGTTTAACTTAATGTGCGCGCCTTCACATAATATGTGAATATCAATATTATTGATAAAGTAGCGTTTGTGTAATTTCGAAATTCGTTGTGTGATAAAAAAAACTAACAGTAATCTTAGCAAGTGTGTAAAATGTCATCCGTTTCCATAAGTAATCGACAGCTTACTGAAGAATTTATTAGGTGCGGCCGTAAAAGTGATATGTTGATGCAATTTTTGAGAGATAAATTCCCTTCTTTTAGTGAAGATAAGCTAAGGATAATTTTAGAACAAATTAGAAAAAGGTATGTTAGCTCGTTCAATTCAAAATGGAACCAGTGTCATAGGAAAAAAAAAGGCACTATTTAAAACTTATTCTGTATGGCTGGATAAGAATTTTAATGTAGAGATGCTTAATGAATTAATGCCCGGGACTTCAAATAAACGTAGTTTAAGTGCTGGACGACCGGTAAAGAGATTTGAAGAATGCAGTGAACGAGCTAAACGTTACAAGATCCAAGAAATTCGAGAAAGGTACTCTAAAAAAGAATTACAAGTCGCAGCTGGAAAAATATCAGCTAAGAAGACCTACTTGGAACCTCAAAAAGCTTTAGCGATGTTAATTGATGCACAGTTATCAAAGCATCAATATGAAGTGGTTCGAAATGTGCTTAAAAACTTCGGCTGTGATGTTTTGCCACCATATTATAAAGTTCGGGAAGAAAAAGTGCATTGTTACCCTGAAAATATTACTATTACACCAATATCTGCTCAAGTTGATTTGCAAAGTTTGCTTGATCACACAGCTAAAAGAATTATTTTGGCCGCTGAAAACTTTACAAATGTAGCGCATGTTCCAGAAATAATGACTTTAACATCGAAATGGGGTTGAGACGGTTCGTCAAATCAAAGTCAATATCATCAATTCATACCTAACGAATTTAATGGTATATCTGATGCAAATTTATTTATGGTATCTATGGTGCCCTTAGTACTTGAAATTATAGATCAAACAGACACGATATGGAAGAATTATAGACCTTCTTCCACAAAGTTTTGTCGGCCGATTCAATTTGAATATGCCAAGGAAACCGCAAACAATACTAAAAAAATTGTCGAAAGAATAAATGAAACCATATGCAACATACTGCCAACATATGTGAATATAAAGGACAAGGTTATTGAAATTCGTCACAATCTTTTATTTACCATGATGGATACAAAAGTAGCTCAAGCAGCAACTGGTTGTAAAGCATCGTCTGTTTGTTACATATGTAAAGCAAGCCCTAAAGAAATGAACAACTTAGAATTCGTCATCAAAAAATCATGCAATCAGGAAGCAGTTAAGATGGGAATTTCTCCATTACATGCTAGAATCAAAACGATGGAATTCATTTTACATATTGGGTATAATTTGACTTTTCAAAAGTGGCCTACTAATCCGGAAACCAAACCACTTAAAGAAGAAAACAAAAAAAGGTTAGGTACAACAAATACTGGAAACACGTCCAGAAAATTTTTTCAAAATCCTGAGGTAGTTTCAGAGGTAACTAGGGTTGACCTGGAATTAATCAAACGACTGGCTACAATACTTGAAGTAATAACTTGTGGTGAGAGCATAGACCCAGTAAAATATGGAAAGTATGCTTTAGATACAGCTAGACGATTTGTTGGGACGTATAACTGGTATTATATGCCAGTAACAATACATAAAATGCTGGTACACGGCGAAAGTATAATCCGAAGTTCTTTTCTACCTATCGATAATCTCTCCGAAGAGGCGCAGGAGGCTCGAAACAAGGATTATAGAAATTATCGCCTTCGTTACGCAAGGAAATGCAGTCGAACTTCAACCAACGAAGATATTTTAAAGAGACTCTTAGTTACTTCTGATCCATTTTTATCAAGTTTAAGAGTTACAACTTTAAAAAAACACATAGATCTATCAGAAGATGCAAGAACTACTTTTAGATTAAATTTAAAACTCAGTTATTGACAACGTATTATTTTTGTAATCTTAAATTTGTTTATTACACGTTATTGTTTTATTCAACTCGTTTAATTTAGTTGCACTTAAGTTCTATTTATTATAATCATCATAAAATGATAGCGATCAGATAATGTCAGGTACCTATTTCATAAATACAACCAAAAAAGTTTTGCACCATACTGTATAAAAGAATAGCCTGTAATTTTTTAAATGTAGTTATGTCTTAATTAAAATACAAGGTGGTGTAAAACTTTTTTGGTTGTGTATATTATTGTAAATATACTATGACAACTAATAATTAACAGTTATTATTAATCCTTTATCTACAGCCATTTTCTTGCAATGATATGTTAAAAGGAGTAAAATCTTGATAGTCTATAATTTTTTATTTTTTCTGTGGTTTTAATTTTAGAAAATGTAAAGTGTAAAAACTTCTTAAATCTAAGCAATCACACTTATCAACAAAATTTATACTGGGTGTCCCAGAATATGTGAGCAATCTCTCGAAAATAAAAAGTACACGTAAAGATAATGCCACAAGTTCCTTTAAACTTTTTTCAAATAGTCGATAATAACGAAGATACAGGGTGTTAAAGTTAAGTAACAATGTTGCCTCAATTCGAGGATTCAACAATCATCAATTCTTAAAGCTAGAGAATGCTTAAGATTAGAAGGTATGTTGAATCAACCAAAATCTTTGAAATTACCCATTGCTTTTTTTCCGTAAACCGAATTATTTATTTATATAGAACAAAAATGTATCTGTTTTTTCTTATTTTTATCTTATTTTTTTACTTAAAAATACGTACGTAAAATAAGTTAAGATCCATTAAATAGTAATAAATACATGTAGGTGGCGCCCCCTACAATTTAGAGTCGCAATAACATTAAATTTGAATTTCGTATCTTAAAAAATCCCCGGTTGCCAATTTTCTCTCAAATATGGATAGTATTTCAAAAGTTAATCCCATAAAACAAAAATAGAAATTTATATGTATCTGTATCTACCTTAATATCGAATTTTTGAAAAAAGTTTATAGAAACTTGTGGCATTATTTTTACGTATACTTTTCATTTCCGAGAGATTGCCCACATATTCTGTATAAGCAAGCAGTTTTAAAATAAGTAGAACATTTTTGCCGAAAAATGCCTGTTCTGACCCATTGTGCGCCCTTTCGAATTAAAACTGTTTTTAAATGATTTAGATTTAAAACAAAACAATACTAAGACCTGTCATAAACTTTCAAAAATAATTACCCTAATTATTTTCTCACAAATACAGTAAATACAAAAAATATGGTTAGTCACTCTACGGGAAATTTTCGTGAACACAAAAACTGCTTTTCCCTTCGAGTTTTTTTTGTATGCCTATATGCACGAAATACCATTCAAATCTCCATTAAATACATAAACATCTAAAATCCGATCCCTTACTACATTGCCTATAAAAAGGAATCGATCCCGGTAGTTTTATTGTAGTCAGTCAGTCAGAACCATTTCTCGTGGAATTTACTATAGCTTCTTACATAACCTACAAAACTCTGTGCCCAATACGTAACCAAAGAAAAACGCAGCAGAAAGAATTTTCGATTTTTTTTATAATTCAATTTCTGTTTAATGAGTTTTGATGAAAACTTGTAAAAAGGTGAACGGCTAAAAACTGTAATTTAATTGGAAAGTTTTAATCGTCGCCTTGTAGAGACAGACTTTACTGCAGGAACCATGAATGTTATAAACTCCTGATTGCAAAACAATCAAAATCTCTTGGCGTCCTTAATCATTGCTCAATCTTTTTCTGTGTCTAAAGAATTCTTGCAATTTTACCTGTGATACCCTGAATTAAAGATAAAACTGCAGTACTTAATGGTTGAGTATCCAATATTGGTTAAGGTCTAGGATTATTATTACCAAATCGAACGCCTAATATCTTCAATGCAATATCCGTTTGATTTTAAAGCTTTAAAGAGGGTTTACTTTTGCTGCTATGCCATCAAGAACATGTCATGCAAAGTAAAGTGCGGGACACGAAAGAAAACCGGGCGGTCCTTAAAATAAAGGTTCATAGTCTTAAGCAAGCGGAAAAATAAAATTTGAGTACGCAAATAAATTTTATGTTATTTTATTTGTTGTACGAAACGGAAAATTAATCGAAGATTTGGTAAATTTCGCACTGGTCCACTTATAATTGAGATGTGCCTAGAGTCTCCATGCACTTGCCGCTAGAAGGTTCTAGCTATTTCCAGTGGCGCCTATACATTTCGAGCATTTGTTTTCATTTCTATATAAATGCGTTGCGTCGAATTTAAATTATTATTTCGAAGTAACGATGGCGAGCAAAAGAGGAAAAACAATTCGAAGCGGTGCACGTGAAGTTATTGCGAGCGTTATAGAGGCCTGTACTAGAGAAGCTGAAAATAATAGTTTCACTATTCCAATTCAAAATCGAACAGAACGCGCTGCATTTTTTGGTGTTTCAGAAAGTAGTGTAAGAAAAATTCTGGTCGCTCATGTTCTACTTCACCTTTAAAATCTCCTGGTACAAAAAGACCCGATTATCATACAAAGATAAAATAGACGATGGTGATTTTCAAAAAATTTATATAAAATTTTTATATAAACTTGAAGAAGGTTCCGACCTCCAAATCCCTACTTCGTGCTGTAAAGAACGAAATAGATTTTCCGTACGGGTATAAAATCTTGAATCGGCTTTTACCATCAAATGGTTTTGTTTGGCGCAAGTGCTAAAATAAACGAAAATTGCTCATTGAGAGACCAAATATTTTTCACTGGCGGGTCAAATATCTATCAACTGTAAAGCAATATAGGCAAAAAGGATGCAATATAGTGTATTTAGACGAAGCCTGGGTAGATAATGATATGCCAGTGAATAAATGTTGGCAAAGTAAAAGTGTTACAGGTGTTGTTCAGGGAATCCGCTCTAGTAGTCGCTTTATTATAGTTCATGCTGGTTCAGAAGCCGGATTTGTTCCAGGTGCTGCTTTAGTTTTTCGCTCGGGACTAACAACTGGAGACTATCATGGACAGATGAATAGAGATAATTTTGAAAAGTGGTTGTTCGAGAAGCTTCTACCTAACATTCCTCCCAAATCAGTCGTGCTAATGGATAATGCTTCTTTGTGCCAACTAAATACTCTATAAAAGCTGATATGATATCGTGGCTTAAATCGAACAATCTTGTATGTGATCCAATATGGAGAAAATATCAATTATATGAAGTAATATCACCCAACAAGCCTAGAGAAAAAAAGTATAAAATTGACGGTCTTGTCTTTTACGTAACCTCGGTCAAACACCTTTAAGGCTGCCTCCATACATGTGCGACCTCAACCCTGTTGAACTTGCATGGGCAGGAGTAAAAAAATATATTCGAGAACGCAACACCGGTGAAGTTCAATTAAAGATTTAAATAAAATAACATTAGAAGCGATTGACTCAATATCGGCTAAAAATTGGAAATTAATTAATTAGGTAATTTTGGAAAAATATGAGTTCTGTAGTTTTTCAAATATTTATTGCAATATTAGATATTTTTGACACCCCGTATTGAACAGAGAGAGAGAGAGAGAATTTAGTATAAAGGCGCGTCGACGTCTATAGGTCATTTGGCGCGTAATCCTAGTGATACACTTTTTTGTTCAGACGTAACATATAGGGGGAATGGAAGGGTGCGCGGAAAGGGGGACCAGAATCACCCTTCAAGGATGGGGGAAGGAATTTACGTCTGGGAAATGTCAGCCAGACGGGCCCTACAGTTTATTGAACCTCGGCCATCCCCTCCACCTGAGAGGGTATGTGATGGCGGGGAGTGTGAATTTACCCCCAAACTACCACGGGAACATCCGGTTCCCCCCGGCCTGGTTACCGGCGTGAATGGCAGCGTGGAAAGTGAAATTCATTTTACACTCTTCCCTGTTGGATTTTTAACCACTAATATTAGCTGCAGACTTGAAAAGTCGTGCACCCACCTAGGATTCGAACCCAGGACCTGCGACACCAACTCCGGTGTAAACCTAAAGCTTTACGCTCTCGGCCACCGGCTCGCCCCGTATTGAACAGAAAATTAATTATTTTGAAGCAGTTTATTGACAGCTACTTTATGAACAATTTTACAAAATATATGAAAAAAACTAAGACATTTTTGAGGTTCACGGCTGTGAGATTCTAATGGTTCGATTCCTTCCAAATCGTTGTCTTCCTCTGAAAATGATGAGGTTTCGTCGTCACTACTTGAAGATCCCAGTGTGATAACTAAATCATCAATAACCGTTTGAATTTTGCAATCTACTTCCCAGTATTTATCTTCAATAGAACGAACATGTTTAACATACGATTTAAAATTTTCAGCCGATTTAAATCTTTAATTGAAAGTTCACAGGTGTTGCGCTCTCGAATATATTTTTACTCCTGCCCATGCAAGTTTAACAGAACTGAGGTCGCACATGTATGGAAGCAGCCTTAAAGGTGTATGACCGAGGTTACGTAAGAGAGCGTCATTTTGTACTTTTTTCCCTAGGCTTGTTGGTTGATATTACTTCATATAATTGATATTTTCTCCATGTTGGATCACATACAAGATTGTTCGATTTAAGCCATGATATCATATGAGCTTTTGTAGATTATTTAGTTGGCACTTTATCTTCTACGTGAGAATGATAAGACGCATTATCCATTACCACGACTGATTTGGGAAGAATATTAGGTAGAAGCTTTCACTTTGCCAGCATTTATTCACTATCACATCATTATCTACCCAGGTTTCGTCTAGATACACAATATTGCGTCCTTCTTGCCTATATTGCCTTACAGTTGATAGATATTTCACCCGTCAGTGAAAATATTTGGTCTCTCAATGAGCAATTTTCGTTTATTTTGGCACTTGCGCCAAACAAAACCATTTAATCGTTAAAGCCGATTTAAGGTTTTATACCCGTACGGAAAATCTAGTTTGTTCTTTACAGCACGAAGAAGGGGTTTGCAGGTCGGAACCTTCTTCAAGTTTATATAAAATTCCTCTATTGTTCCTCTAATTACTTGAAAATTACCATCGTCAATTTTGTCTTTGTATGATAATCGGGGTCTTTTTAACCAGGAGATTTTAAAGGTGAAGTGGAACATGAGCGATCATTATGTTCTCTTTGAATTTTTCTTACACCACTTTCCGAAACACCAGTGTAATATGCAGCGAGTTCTGTTCGATTTTGAATTGGAATAGTCAAACTATTATTTTCAGCTTCTCTAGTACAGGCCTCTATAACGTTCGCAATAACTTCACGTGCACCGCTTCGAATTGTTTTTCCTCTTTTGCTCGCCATCGTTACTTCGAAATAATAATTCAAATTCAACGCAACGCATTTATATGGAAATGAAAACAAATGCTGGAAATGTATATGCGCCACTGGAAATAGCTAGAACCTTCTAGCGGCAAGTGCATGGAGATTCTAGGCACATCCCAATTACAAGTGGACCAGTGCGAACCTTACTAAATTCTCGATCAATTTTCCGTACCGCTTAAAATAAATAAAATTTATTTGCGTACACAAATTTTACTTTTCCGCTTGTTTAAGACTATGAACCTTTATTTTAAGGACCGCCCGGTTTTTTTTCGTGTCCCGCACTTTAGACAAGTTTATACAAACCTTTTTAAAAACATTTGTCTCTTGAATGTCCTATTAAATTATCTGATGTTATTTGTGAATTAAATCACAATACAATGAAAACTTAACTTGAAAACACGGGGTATGTAATATAATATGTATGTAATAGTAATATTTAATTTGATTTTGGCACATCTACAAACTAATCTAGCGAATGGCAGGTGACTACTAATATCAATTTATTCATTATATTCCAACCGTAGATTATCCAGCTAGAATGAAATTGAGAATTACCAAAATAGAGGTGTATTCAGTGTTTCTAAATAATTAAATATCCATTATGCCTCAAAATCTACTGGTCTAGACAAAACAGCAAAAAATATATACGTTTTTTTCTGAGAAAATACAGTCCCTATGGTTTCTCCAACTGCTAATCGTTACTTTTTATTTTTGTTCTTTTTTAAATCTTGATGATTTAGATAAAACCAGAAAAGAAAAGGGTATACAATCAAGTAAGCAGAGAATTGTTTTTAGATTGAGTCACAGAACAATTAGGAAGCAAGCCAATTTCTTTTAACTCTAGTTTTTTTTGCGAGCTGTTTGACCTTACCAAAATTTACATTGCTGGAGTCTCGGCAAGTGCAAAAAAAGGAAAACAAATCGAAAAAATTCTTAATGAATTTTTTTTCAATGATTTCTTAGTGCCAAGTAACTGAAATACTTATAAATGAAAATAAAAATATTACAATAAATACTATCTATGTAGAAAATAACTAAAATCAGATAAAAGGTGAACTAGTTGAGTTTGCACAAAAGTAGAATTTTGATTATCGAGTAATCAGTCTACCTCATGATTTAGTTTTCATATGTTTTTTAAATGATTCATATTTGAGATTTTTTATTTCATAAGGAATATTCAAGGGAATATTATTATAAGATATAGAACATATGTATTTAAAAGATTTTTTTTTCTGTTTGATAAACAGGAATCCTAAGTTATGATGATTTCTCGTATTTAAATTAGGAATATTATTTCGAAATTGAATTTTTTTATATAAATAATTAAGCAATTTGTTTCATTAAAATTATTATATGAATAAAACAAGGTCTAAATTCTAATTTAATTAATTCAAATCTATAAAAATTTGGAGATATATGATATGATCATATTTTGTTGAAGACAAGTTGCATACCTGATACTATTATGTAAATTTTCTAATATCTTTATGAGTATTATGTAAAATTTGTAATTTATACTATCATTAAAACTGTTACTTTTGTTTATTTATTTATTTAATAAATTTATTTAAACAAGTACAATTACAGTCCAGTAGCCCAAGTAGTACAATAATATTCGATGAAACAGCCTATAAAAGATTATACAAAACAATACCAAAAAAATGAAATGAACAAAATGTCAATAGAAACGGTCGGGAACGTGAAGATTCGAAACATAAATCGATTTATAACCTCACTCTTACCAACATCAGTACGGCTGTAATTCAATGAAAAAGTTTCAGGCCGCCTTGTTCGACGGGAAGGTACTTTAAAATTAAGTAAAGCCAACAGGTCAGGACAATCAATACGATCGATGAGGAGTTTGTGACCAAATGTTAGGGATAGTCTGATCCGACGATGCTCCAGAATTTCTAGACCGAAGATTGCTAAGCGTTTGCCATGTGCCAGCAGAAATCTTTAGAAATTAAGTTTAAAAAGCATTAACTTCATTTAAACACTTTCGATTCGTGAGACATTAATCCGATAAAATAGTCGAGATGACTTCGAACTAATGAAATATACAGCAATTTTAACACTTCCACCCTCCTAAAGTCGAAACATTGTCGTATGATAAAACTCGACATCCTAAATGCCTTTGCAGTGATCCAGTTAAGATGCTGCAGAAATCTTAACTCGCTGTCAAACAAAGCGATCATCAAAAGATCATTTACTGAGTTTACCCGTTTGAGTTCACAGCTACCGATGCGATGGTGTATGATTCCAAGACAGGAGATTTCGTTCTGGTAAATGAAACAATTTGGCATTTTGACAGATGACAATCTATCTCTGACAATATGATAAATCTCAAGGTCGAGGTTTGAATACAAGCCCGAAGTCATTAATAAATAGAAGGAACAAGATTGGAAAGTGGGATCCTTGCGGAACTACGGACTACAGTCTGAGCTCGATCCTCAAGATAACTTCTGATCCAAGACAACAGTGGATCACGCATTCCGTAAACTCTCAGCTTTTCAAGCAGGAGATTTACACGATTCTGCATCGACCTGCAAACCACCGCCG
This sequence comes from Kuschelorhynchus macadamiae, assembly GCA_030620095.1. Taxonomy (NCBI): domain Eukaryota; kingdom Metazoa; phylum Arthropoda; class Insecta; order Coleoptera; family Curculionidae; genus Kuschelorhynchus; species Kuschelorhynchus macadamiae. The sequence goes on from JAUTXW010005459.1 coordinate 840,037, forward strand.
AGAGCAGCCCTCAGAAAATTTGAAAACAGACTCAAATTGGTCTGACAGGGAGCGACCCGGAAAAAAAACGGCGTTGGGAGGTGGAAATAGTATTTCGGTATGTTGCAAGTAGACATCTGTTACCATCCTTTCGAGGACCTTTGCTATACAGTTCAGGCCAGAAATCGGCGGATAGTTAAATATATCATTCCTGCCGCCAGTTTTAAAAAGTGGCGTGATAATTGCAGACTTCCAAGGGTAGAAACACGGAATCACAGTCGATATGAACGTTGCAAAGATTGACATCTATCAAAGCAGGCACATGGATACTATTGTAGTGAGTTTCGCTGTATTGGATATATACGAATTGGAAAAAACTAGCAAAAAGATTGGCTATTTCCTTAGGATTAGAAGAGACAAGATTACCAAAATTCACTTCTTTGGGATAACCTGCAACATCGTGCTTGGACCTAATATAGGACCACAAGGATTTCACATTATTGAGAATAGCGAATTGGATTGAATTCACAAACTTATTATAATCAGAATTAATAGATTTTTTAGAGTCTCTTCTTAAGTTTTTATAAGTATTTTCATCCGATATTAGTTTGGTTTTTCTATATATGTGGAAAGCTTTGTTCTTTCTTGTAATGCAATAGCCTGTTTTGAAAAATATAAAAGATATTTCAAAGAGCCAGCACGTTTTCAACTGCGATGTAGACTATTGTAGATAAAATATTCCAGTCAACATTCCCATGAATTATAAATTGAATCACAATAATCAAGGCCAGAATTAAAAAGTTTGAGATATTGGCGTTGGTATTTAAAAAATCTATAAAACTATACAAAATTTTATAAGGCCATTAAAATTTAAATTTTGATCAAAAATAACACCAAGATTTCTGATTGAAGTAACTAAAGGAATAGTCTAACTCTCATGAGTAATTTTAAAATTAGAATTGGTGTTTATTTTAGTAACCAAATTTTTTGGACCAATTAATAATAATTTATATTTATTTACATTAATTTTTAATCCATGGTTTTTAATGTTTATACATTTTATTTTGTTCCGCCATATTGGGTATTTACCAAAATCTTACCAGATCATTCCCAAAAGACATTTAATTTTTTACCGAAATTTGATCTCGATCGGGTAAGTATATTTTTAGCTATGCGACAATTTAACAGATAGGCAGACTGATAAACAGATCAACGCGACGCACGGCACATAAAACATGTTTTTGGACATCCAGAATAACAATAACAAAAATTTTATTTGGCCGCCATTTTGTTCCGCCATCTTGAATCCGAATCTGACCTAACCAGATTTTACCTGTTGATTTCTACGTAATATTTGATTTTTCTGCAAAATTTTAGGTAAATTGAATCGTAATAATTTTTAAATATTTTGACCACGTCGCCATTTTGTTTCGTCTTCTTGGATTCGTATCAAAATTTTACCAGTTCATTCCCTCGTAATACTTGATTTTTGTGCAGAATTTCAGGTAAATTGGATAAGTAGTTTTTTAGTAATAATTTTCATTTCACCAGGCCGCCATTTTGTACCGCCATATTTAATTTTTGCCAAAATGTAACCATTTCAATCCCTTATGACCGAGACAAAAATAGTTTATTAAGTATTAAGGTCAGTAAGTGTTCTTTATTTGAGATCCGAAACCAGTAAAACACTTAATGACCGAAGTACTTATGAGGTGTCCGGTACGCTCAAATATTGAATAAATTTACGTAAAAACCAAGCAATTTTAAAATTTAATATGATAAAAGTATAGAACACAAAGAGTTATATGAAAAGTTTTCCTTTTAAATACTATGATATATTGATTGACAAGTAACATTGTAAGTTATGATTCAAAAAAGTGACCATTCAGACTTAAAGCCACAATATTTTTGCATAAAGTTATTGATATTTTAAAATATGCTACGTTAATTGTTTTTCTCAAAAGGAAAAATATTGGACCTAAAGTAAAAAAATCGAGAACCTTCACTAGAAAACACATAGTCAAGTTTTTAAATAAGTTTCCTGATGAAGTCTATTTAAATATAAAAGTAGGATTGTTATTTGGAATAGCATGCAGAAGAGAAAAATTATATGACAATAAATGACATTCAAGATCAAAGTGTGTTTATTATAGTAAATATTCCCCACACTAAAATGGAGATATCATGACCTTTCACAGTAACAAACTAACGAACGAGACATTTAATTATTCCAAATTTTACAGAAAATATCTAGCACTACGACCCAAACAGGCAAAGACAGCTCATTTATTCTTTGCAATGAGAGATAGGAAAGTCACGAATCAGGTAGTGAGCCGAAATACCATAGGAAATTGTCCCAGTAAAATAGTACAGTGTTTCAATTGTCGGATCTCTCAACTTATATCGGACACGCCATTGAGAAGGAGTTCTGTCACTATTCTGGTAAACCAAGGGCTTAGAAGGCACGGTGGGTGGCAATAGTCTTCTGAAGCTGAGGGATACATCGAAGACTTAGTGGAAAATAAAAAAGAAATTTCAAGTAAGATTGTACATAGTAATTCTCGAAGAAATTCTACGGCGATTAAAAGGGATATCGCAACCCATAAGTCGGTAACCGCTGAACACACAATTACGGGGAAAAAATTTATGGGTAATGGAAATTTTCTCTTGAATTTTCCTAATTAAGCTTTGTCGAAAATATAAGCATTGTATTCTTCAGGCAATTATGCAACTTTTTGCTATTTATCATTTGTTTTCTGATTTCAATAATAAAGTGGTAGGGAAAGATCAAACTTTTTTTCTTTCAAACGTTTATATCTCTGTTTTGGCTGAATCGATTAAATTGAACTTGATGTCACAAAAAGCGCTTTTTTTGCTCTTCAATTTTCTTAAAAAAATCAAATAGTATGATAAGACTTTTTCGACATAATTTAAGGTTATAAAAGGTATTGAATAGTGAAATAAAAAATCCAGGGCCGTATTTAAATAAAAAAGTTGATGATGGTCGCCCGAATCAGGAACGTCGGATTAAAAAACTAACCTCACCAATTTGTAGAGGAGAAAAAGTAACAATGACGAAGTGAAAATTATTTTCATCTGTCATTTCAACTAGGCCTAAAATGATCGAAAAACCGTAAAAGTTATTTTTTCTTTTTTTTTAAATTTTTCTAAAATTGTAAAAATCTAATGCTTACATTAATTATGAAAACTAAAGAGAAAATGGACATATATATGTTTGAGTTGCTGTTACGTCCCCTAGCGGCCATTTTTCGAACTTGAAAATAATTTCCAGCGTGTTTTCTTGACCGATTTACACATAAATATTTTTTCCCCATAATTATGTGATCAACGGTTAGCGAATTATGGTCGGACACCATTCTTATTTGGACACCCGGTACAACTTCAACTATACGATCAACAGAAGAGAACGTTGTTTTAAACTCAAATCCTATTGCTCAAATACAGTTTAAAATGTATGGGAACAGACAAGAATTGGAAGAGTTTTTATAATTGGTTAACACGTTGCATCAACACTGAGAAAACTACCGTTTCTAGACCTTTGGCTACCTAAAAAACAATAGGATAGAGTTTAAGGTTTAATATTATTCAATATGCTTCAAAGTCTCCTTACACATATAAATTCGCCGCGTTCAACTCCTTTTTCTATCGGTTGTGTAATTTACCATTGTCAAGGGAAGCGTTTAATAAGGAGCGTGATATAATGCAGATTGCTATGAACAACGGCTTTCCTTTGAAGTCTATAAACAAATTATATTATAAATTTATAAACAAGTATAAAATGTTCTACAATGTCATACATTCAAAACTTCGGAATGAGACAAATATTTTCTAGTGCATTACTTTTTTCGGAAGTATTTCTCTCCAATTGGCTAAATTTTTTTTAAAATATCAACATTTTATTCAAAACAGTAAATACTCTTAAGAGACATTTAGTAAGGACAAACGACACAACCGACAAATCGCCCAGATCAGACAAATAGGTAGAAAATTTTTCACAAGGGTGAGAGAACATTCGAGCCTTCTCAACAAATTCAGACATTCGGATGTAATTGAAACTATTTCAGCTTTTGCCAATCATTTGTTAGAGTCAGGTCATGACTCTTCCATGTGTGACGTTGACGTCTAATGTCCGAAGGGGAAAAAGCCTGACCTTCTAGAAAAAATGAAAATAACCCAAGCTATAAAAAGTCCTATGCTAGCTAACTTCTGTTAACGATGTTTTTAATTTCGAACCAACCTTAATATTTAACAATTTAATAATTATTGTAGGCAACCTTCATTTCATTCACTATTTTACACAGTGACAGTTTTATTTTTTTTAACCAGTCCAGTGGTCTACAGGAACTTACTCTAGCCTCCTATTCAGGCGGTCCGGAATCGATACCAGCTGGAGACATGTATCTTTTTTAATATTTCATTTTGTTTATTCACGTGAGATTTAACCTCATTTTAGTATCGATCAAATATGTATAAGCAATAGTTTGTTTTGTTGCGCTTTAGTGTGTTTTATTTTATTTGTAAGTTATTGTTTTAGGATTTGTGAGTGTGAATATTTACTAAGGTTCTATCTGCTGTTTGTAGGTCTGACTCGTGTCATGTTAATAATTATAATTTACTGAGACCGAGACTTGGAGTCTTTTTCTATATTTGTTATTAAAACTAGGTCTCTTTGAGAAATATGGACAAATTCTTTGATTTTTATTTTAATAACCGTTCAAACAGTAATTTCAATTTTGTGTTTAATAAAAATTAATTTTCGTAGCTTTATATTTATTATTTTACTTACCGCCTCCTGATCGGTAAGTAATAACTTACCAATCCCTAATCTGTAAATGTCACATACAAATGACAAATTTAGTAAAGGTGTCAAATTACTATAAATTTACTTAAAATCATGAAAAATCTTACAATATCCGTAAAATCTAATTATAAACAACTAAGACGTTTATTGGGTATACTTTATACAATGCTTTTCCTTTCATTGATAAAACAACTGCACTTTTTTAAATTAATGAAAGAGCAATGCACTAATTTACTAAGGAACGACTATCCCTACATGTCCCTTTTTAATTAAACCAACATAAAACCAAAACTCGCACTTACGAAATGTGTAGCACCGTTTCTGTACGTAATAATGTTGACATTTTAAACCGTGACACACCACCATGTTTGATTAAAAAAAAATATTTAAATAACCGTCCGGCGCCCGTTATTAAATTTAAGTAAACCCCTATCGCTGTACTTCTAGAGTTTGCTTAACGTTGGGTAAACAACAACTAACAAATATAACGAAGACACTTGACTTGTTCTCAGGCCCCAAACTACTTGTTTAGGGAATGTTTTATTTGGCTCCAGATAACTTTGGTATCTTTGTGATAAGCTCCAGACAGACAGTGCCAAAGAACTGATAAAGTGTTTAAACATAACAGTTTTAAGGCCGTGAATAAACTTGCAATAGCAAGACGGATAAAGGGTGGAAGACAATGCAAATCAAGCATATATATTTATCCAAACGTAAATTATCAACCAGTTGTATATCGCAATGTGTACAGGGTCATTTTTTTTATATATTGACACCAGTACTAGCTTCTTTATTTGAAAAGTTGTCAAAAAATTGTCAACATGAAATGTTTAGTGCTTTTCATAAACCTTACGAAGTGGAGCATCTAAAATATAAAATTTTTTGGAAAACGTAATTTTCTTTTTAACGGAATGCCCTGTATATTATTATATTCTTTATTTCTATGTGGAATTCTAAGAATATTTGATGTAATATACCCTATAGCTAACTTCAGTTGTTCTCGAAATATTGACTATTCAAATTAATAACTGTCATCATCAGAATCTAAATGGGTTCACTTATAGCGAAATGGTTTACTCTCCTTTATATCTTTTTAAGAACTATCCTATGGTACTACCCAGCGGCGCGGCGGCTATTCAGGTGAAAAATAAACAAGCAAACATCTAACTATATTTATTATATATCTCTTAAAATTTAAGTTTTTACATTCATTTATTCACCTAATTGGCAAAAAATAAACTGTACATCTAGAATAAATATTTTACTCGACCGTTGTCGGTATGTCTTTTTAAAACTTTCAATCGAACTTTATTATAACAACTATAACAGTAGCGCAAACCGCTTCGACTTTGCTGGAGGTGCTATGTTTAGTTTACGATTTTTCCTATTACTTAACCATGACAACGCGTACTCGATGACGTCGAACGCATGAAAGAGTAATGCGCCATACAACGCTCTCGGTGAATTGCTAATGCAGTACACTACACCCACGTGTCGTTCATGCAGTTTGGGGTGGTTGTTGACATTTATTTTCGTGGATTTCGCTGCAACCGGTTAGTTCCTTTGCAGTTTACTTGGCTGTTTTGTGTTATACTCATTTGTGGTGTTGTTACAACTTTATTTGGTGCCGGGTTTATTAATTTACATTATTGATGAATCCGATCACGGATGTGGTTTACATTTTGTTGGAAACTCCATTTAATTGATGGATGGAGCAAGATCAGAGTTTTAATCGTCATCCTAGTTTTCCGCGTTCAAATGGTTATGTAGTAGTCAAATAATACAAAAATTGTTTTGCTGGCCTTGTTTACTAGTTTCCAATAAATATTCAGTGTGGAATAAGGAAGAATTTGCAGGTATGTTAAATATATGAAGGTCTTTACATAAACATGGAAGACCCCGCGGAGCATTTAAAATGCAAATTAATGCTAAAAATATTTGTAAAAAATCAAAACACTACAGCTGACACTTTAAAAGAAAATGCTAAACTATATAAAATACATTTTAACGAAAACGGCCGATTAAATAGACTATTTATGTGCTTGGTAATTGACGCAGTTTTGTACCTTGCAAAACAAGAGTTAGTTTTTAGCGGCCATGATGAGAGCAGTGAGTCAATAAATAGGGGGAATTTTAAAAAGCTTTTAGGATTATTAATATCGAGAAATTCCCAAGAACTAAAAGATCATTACGAAAAAATTAAAAATGTTTTTCCTGGTGGCTCGAAAACTATTCAAAACGAAATAATTGAATGCATTGCTGATTATTTAAATGATCCTGTAAAAATTTAAATAATGAACACACAGTTTTTTTCTGTGCAAGTGGATGAGGCTACTGATATTACGCAAACCTCCCAGTGCTCCATAATTTCAAGATACGTTAATTCAGAAGGTTCAGTAGTCGAGAGATTCTTAGGATTTTATAATGCCAGCTCCGATAGAACGTCGGAGAATTTATATTCTCTATTGGATCAAATTTTGGACCAATTTGACTATAAACGTAAATTAACAGGGCAATGTTACGATGGCGCAAGTGTGATGTCTGGCCATCTAAATAACCTTCAAAAAAAAAAAAGAAAAAGAGCTGCAGGCTGTATTTTTTCATTGTCTTGCGCATCGTCTTCACCTTGTGATGCAGCAAAGTTTAAAAATATTTCTAAATGTCGAATTTTTTTTGCAAGCGTTAGTGGTATTCCCTCATTTTTTCATCACTCAGCCAAACGAACGTATGCTCTTACATCTGCATCTACGAGGCGTATACCAACAATTAAAGAAACTCGTTGGTCTTCAAATTCGAAGTTAGTAAATGTGATTTTTCAAGATTGGAATAAATTAAAAGACGTTTCTGAATTTATTACAAACTGTGACAAATCTGATGAAAAATCAATCCGCCTTGAGAAAAGATTTTTAGGTGAGATGAACGATTTTGAATTCATGTTTCTGGCATTGGCAAAAAAAATTCAAAATTAACATTCATTTTTGCATATCCAGTATCAAACGCTGTCATGAGGCGCTCTGTAAACAAAGAAATGAACATTTTTCTAATACCACGTTTGATAAAGCAAATTCTATTACAGAAATAAATCATTACAAACGTGAGCTTGCTAAGCTTTCACCTGAAAAAATTAGGGCTAAGTATATTGGACCATATTTTAATGGAAATGACACTAAGCTTTCAAGACTGTGAAAAACTTACTTTTTTATGTCTGACAGATTCTGCTAAATTTTCCGAATATAGTTTAAATTTTCCGACTGGCCCGTTTAAAAATTTGTTAAAGTTATACGGAGAAATATTTTCAAAAAGTCAACGACTTAAAAATGAGCTTGGTCTTATTTTTGCCAATGACAGTAATTGGAATATATCGCTGCAAGAGCAAGTGAAAAAAATTAATGAAAATAAAGATATTTTAAAGAAGCATATAAAAAGTTTTCCCTTATTTTGGCAATACCGTCGACTTCAGTGGAAAGAAGTTTTTCTTGCCTCAAAGACGTAAAAACTTATTTAAGAAATACAATATCTCAAGAAAGACTTACTTCTTTAGGCAATATTTCAATTCAAAAGGAATTTCTGGAGGAGATAGAAGAATTGATTTAGTATACAAAATTTACGTGAGTCGTAAAAAAATATTCTACCCCTTCCACATATAAAAAAAATTCTGGAAAAAAAATTATTGCGATATTTTCTGGCTTCATTTACACTTCACTTACCTTTTTACCAGCGAACTGCCACTGTTACTACCTACCAAAAGAAGTGAACGTACCAAAATTATCGCCCCCCATACGAGCTAAAATTGGTAACATAATATAGGTAGAGGGGAATGTAAAAACTATTTAGCTCTAAATTAAAATGTTTTTTTTTTTATAATTGGTACCCTGTTTGGCTTATTTAAAATACGCCTCAGCGTGTTTAAATCCAACTTTTAAACACGCGCGTGTTTTCAAATTACCATACAAAAACGTAAAGTCTAAATATCAACTTTTTAATTATTGGTCTGACAGGAGTACCTTGTAACGTCAAATAAAATATTACTAACAAATAAATGCTTCACAAGCTTTATTCAAAATTTCAATAATCTTAATTTTTTTAAATAAATGTGAAATGTACCAGTTGGTATTGTTTCAAATTTAAATACTTCGGTTTTTTAAGGTCAGAGGAACTGCTGTTCAATTTAATACTGCCAACATTTTCGGAAGTCAGTAAGTAAGATTGCGCTTCCACTTATGGCACTCCCAATAATGTTTGAAACATTCTTTATTGCTGATACTATTTTCAACCTAACCAGTCACCACAGCTGCCGATTTTCATCCTACTTGTCATTTCCATGTCCCGCGTATTTCTTAGGATCGTCCAATATAAGACAACGTGCAATTTGCAAGGGACATGATCCAAATGTATTAATACCAACCACTTGATTGGTGCACTTCCCCTTATCATATCATAAGAAAACTCGGTATGTACTTACATTTTGGGGGCACAGTGATACATACTGCTTCACCAAACGCATATAACTAATTCCATCACTAGTAAAACGTCGAGCTTTCACTGTCTTAGATGGTCGGATAGTAATAAGCAATATGCTTCCTTTTTCCTTAATGTCAGATAAGCGTAAATCGCACAATTCACATCTTCTACAAGAGCCAAAGATTCCTCAAATAACTACCACCTTCAAAAATAAATACGTAATGTCCGGTGCATCTATGAAAAACTTTCGCAAATCGTCTTCGTTGAATACATATGGCTTCTTGGCTAAGTTATTCTTGCTAATTGCCTTCTTGAATGCATGCACTTTCACAAATGACTTCATTTTTTTATTTACCCTTAACATACTTTGCAGTTTTGAATGGATAGTCCATGTAGTCGACGCCTGGTACTGATCCGACGATTTCTGAAGATAAGCAAGCACAACTCGTTCATCTGTATCTGTTACCTATTACGTGTTTTAAAGACCTTATTACTTATACTTAACGATTTTTTTAAGACCACTATTTTGTTCCGTCATACTGAGTCGTACCAGTTTATCATTATATCACACTTAATTTCAGTCAATTCAGTAAGTTTAATTACACTTATTTTTTAAACTTTTATTTGGCCGTTATTTTGTTTCGCCATCTTGAATTCGTGCCAGAATTTTACTTTAATTAATCTTATTTGATAAGTCAGCTAATTAAGTGGTTAAAAAAAGAAAATACCAAGGAAGACTGAGGCTACGAAGGTGAGCCACTAGAATATTTTATTACCATCGGTACATTCTACAGTTTGTTAAAATATTTTGGAGTAAAAGCCTAAATATTGAAACACCCAGTATAAAACCAAAGAAGAAAAAGACCTAAAATCCCCGATGTTTAAAAGGAGTTAAATCTCTGAGATGGATCAAAGAACTGGGCAGAAAAGTGAAAAGCCAAAAGCGAAAGATTGTGATGTTTATAGACAATTGTCCTGAACATCCAGCTACTGTAAGTAAAAAATTAACGAATATTCAATTGATCTTTTTTCCACCAAACATGACCACCAAATTGCAACCTATGGACCAGGGTATTATAAAAAACATAAAACATCAATACATTGTTCACAAAATTGTTAATGCGACTGATAACAACCTTCCAGTCCAAAAATTGAATTACCCTTCAAGAGTGTATAACCGAGGTCGTTAAAGTATGGAGTGAAAATGTTTCTCAGAAAACTATCAAAAACTGCTTTTCTAAAGCAGGTTTTACTAAAAAAATTGACGAATGGTAAGAAGAAGACGAAGACTTAAAAAGACAATGGGGTATGGTATGAAGATTTCTTAGATATCGACAATGATGTTGGTACGACAGATCTCCCAACTGACCAAGACATAATTGATGATATAAAAAGTACAGAAGATCATGAAGAAGAAACTGATATCGGGAAATTTCCTGCTAAATTTGGTGAAAATGAGATAAGAAATGCATTTGACGTTATGCGAACTACTGTCAGGGGCCAGGAAACTGATCAAATCTTTATGCATTTGAATAAATGCGAGAATTTTGTTGAGCAACAATTATTTTTCAAAAGTAATGTTCAAAAGAAAATAACTGATTATTTTTCGTAGTACATAATATATATGTTATTTAGCAATTTTTCAAGACTACACAAATTTTAAATGTAATATGTACATACGTATTAACAGATTTTATATTTTTTTTTATTTCGTATGTAGTACATACATACATATTTAAAGTTTCAAATGTTGAATAAAATCTTTTCTAATAAATCAACTTTGCAATTTTTTTTTGTATATATATATATATATATATATATATATATATATATATATATATATATATATATATATATATATATATATATATATATATATATATATTTTTTTTTATATATTTTTTTATATATATATATATATATATATATAAATGTTGATTTTTACTCCTTCACGGATGGAAAAATACAATGGGTTTTCATTCCGGGTGTACATCCGTTCACTTCTGTCGTTCTGAAAAGAACAGTTTTGCTGACGTTTCGCCAAAATCACATTTGGCATTTTCGAAGCTTTCTTTCTCGCGTCCGAATAGAGACTGAAGTGTTGGTGACTGCGACGCTTCCTTTTAAACCCCCACTCGGGGCCCAAGGTTATATCTGCGCAGGCGTTGGTCGTTATTTATGTTTTTCGGATGGTGCTATTGTTGTTGCGCTAATTGCCCTTGAGTTTTTGCGATTTTAGATTTGTCGATTATTGTCTTCCATACTGTTGGTAGTTTTAATGATTCGTCCCTTTTATTCAAATCACCTTGTTTTTCAATTTCTATGGCTTCTCGGATTATTCTGGTCTTATAATGTTCTATATTGGCAATCTCCCTACACCCATCGAAATTTATTTTATGGCCGGTTTCCTGATGATGTAGGAATAAAGCTGAGGTTGTTTGTTTATTTCTGATGCTGAGTTTATGCTCTTCCACTCTTGCTGATATTCGTCTGTTAGTTTGCCCTACGTACAACTTTTCACAGTCCTGGCACGGAATACTGTACACTCCGTGGTTTTCCAGTTTGATTTTATCTTTTGGGTTTCCGAGTAGTTTACCTATAGTTGTTTGTGGCTTGTGTATTGTTTGTATGTTGTGTTTCCTCAGAATTCTTCCGATTCTGTCTGTTGTGTCTTTTACATATGGTAAGACTACTCGTTGTTTTCCCGACTCATATTTTTTGTTGTTCGTTGTTCGGGAAACCTGTGCATTAATAGCTTTCTGTATGGTGCAATTTGTGTAGCCATTTTTCTTTAAAGCACTAGATATTACCTTAAGTTCGTTTTGTCTCGTCTGTGTTTCAGTTAGTCGCACGGATCTAGATATTAGAGTATTTGCCACAGCTTGAATTTGTGCTGGGTGATGATGTGATTTTGCATTTAAATATCTGTCTGTATGTGTTGGTTTTCTATACAGGGTGTATTCGAAATGTCCGTTATGTAGTTTTGTGACCAAAACATCTAAAAATGGTAGTTTGTTGTTTTCCTCTAGCTCTAGAGTAAATTGTATTCTGGGGTGGATTGAATTTACGTAAGTCAGAAATTTTTCGAGCTCTGCATGACCATGTTGCCATATAATAAATATGTCATCCACATAACGAATCCATAATTTGGGTTTTAAACTTGCTTTCTCAAGAGCTTCTTTCTCGACGTATATCATAAATAAATTCGCGACTACTGGTGATAGCGAGGAGTATAAAAGGAAGCGTCGCAGTCACCAACACTTCAGCCTCTATTCGGACGCGAGAAAGAAAGCTTCGAAAATGCCAAATGTGATTTTGGCGAAACGTCAGCAAAACTGTTCTTTTCAGTACGACAGTAGTGAACGGATGTACACCCGGAATGAAAACACATTATATTTATAAATATATATATATATATATATATATATATATATATATATATATATATATATATATATATATATATATATATATATATATATATATATATATATATATATATATACATATACGGATAAGTAGCTTTTTAGTTAACCGGCCAACAGACCGACAGGCAGACAGACGGAATTGAGAAAACATATTTTTTTCACCTAGGGACCATAAAACGAGAAGATCTGTAAAAATCTAGGAAGGTGATTTTTTTGACGAATACAATACTTCCCTCTTACGGCAGAAGTAATAAACAAAATAGGGTCATCGTGAGTTTTAAGTAACGATCCCTGTATATTAAAATGTAAACAATTAAATGTCGACTTCGACTTAACCCGAAGTTAAAAAGCTCACCCTCAGGTCTATTCGTGCTGCTAGTCATAAATAAAAAGTGAAGTGGTGCCTTTCGAAAGAAAATGTGTAAGATAATACCCAATAATGGGTCGGTATTAAAATATTTTAGGGGCTTAAGGATGGCAGACTCTCTCAACCCGAAGTGTTTAGATATTTTTATGCGTTTAGGAATCTGAGGAATTTTGAATATGTCTCAATTAGCATTTCCGGTGCAAGTAATGTGCATATCGGGGTAATTCCCCGAAAGATTTATGTATTCTTATCAGCAAATGCAGTAATTTTAATTAACATAAGCTTATAAAAAGTGATATTAGATTTACAAATCACCTTAGTTATTAATTTCCATAATGCTAAATAAATTTTAAGTGAAACGTCTCAATTTTGGTAAATTCTTAAGTATTTACATTTTTCACTTCTTTATTTATTTATTTGAGTATTGGAGGTTATAAATATGCAACAATAGACACTGCTGCTATTATACAGCTATTATTATACAGTGAAAATACTGTTTACTGTGTTTAATACAAAGCCTTTGTATGTTTGTGCAAGGTCCTTGTAACGAAGAGTGTTAAAACCGTAAAATCATTTGCATTTGTACCCTCAAGACTTTTCCACTTCCCTCATAAGATCGAAGTATTGTAATCTTGAAAAAATCACCCTTTCAGATCTTTACATTTTAAGACCCCTGGTCCTTAAATGACAAAAAACATGTTTTCTGTTTTTTGTCATTTAAGGACCTTCTGTTCTGTCTGATTGTTAACGGCATAGCTAAAAAAAACACTTATCTTCTGAGAAAATATAATGGTATTTCTACTAATACTACTATATTAGTAGTATTTCTTAGGTATTATTGGAATTTCTTTCAGTATTATCAGATATTTCTAACAATTTATACGAATTACTTCGTATTTCTATTATTACCTTTTAGTACTTATCGTTCTAAAATATTTTCACGTAGCAATCAAGCAAGTTAGCAAATTTTGATTCGTTAATTTCTATTTGGCCGCCATTTTCTTTCGCTATCTTAAATTCGTACCACAACTTTACTAGTTTATCTCTACATCACACTTAAATCATGCACAAAAATTGAAATTAATTTATTAAATAGTATTTTCACACCGATTTTTAAAATAATTTATTACGCCGCTATTTTGTTTTGCCATCTTAGATTTATATCATAATATTACTAGTTCATTCTTATGTAAAATTTGATTTTCGTGCAAAATTTAAGTAAGTTGTATAATTAGTTTTTTAGCAAAAATTGTTTTAACATAATATTACTACATTACCATCATCCCCATATGACTCTTAATTTTTGACTAAAATATGAGTCAATCTTGTAAGTAGTTTTTAAGCTATACCGCGAACTGACAGACAGATAGACCGACATTGATAAAAAACATATTCTTTGGCACCTAGGGACGCTAAAACGTAAAAATATGTTTTCAAGATTAAAAACATTTTATTTGACCGCCATTTTGTTCCGCCATCTTGAATTAGTACCAGAATTTTACTAGTTGACATCTATACGACAATTAGTTATGGCACACAATTTGAAATCAATCCATTAAGTAGTTTTTTCAGGCTGAATTGCAACATAATACTTTGATGTTTGTGGAAAATTTGAGATACATTAGGTAAGCAATTTTTTAATAATAATTTTTTTTACATTTCACTAGGCCGTCATTTTGTTTCGCATCACTAGATTTCTACCAGATCATCCCCATATTACCCTTAATTTTTGACCAAAATTTGAAGTCAATCAAGTAAGAAGTTTTTTAGATATGCCACGAATAGACAGACATACATGCAAACGTGAAGATTTGAAAAAATCTCGGAGGGGGATGATTTTTTCACGATTGCAATACTTCCATTTTACGGGGAAAGTAAAAATACCTATATATCTAAGAATATGTGCTCAAATTTCATTAAAAAAATTTTAATAAATAAAAAAGTTATTCACCAATTAAAAATGTGGACATTCTTTTTGGCCCACCGTGTGTATGTATATATATATATATATATATATATATATATATATATATATATATATATATATATATATATATATATATATATATATATATATATTAGGTTTGATACCTATATCTTTAAAGACAACCAAGAAAATTGACAAAAACCGGCCATAAGAGTCAATGTGTTTCTATTGATTTCACATTTATGTATGCTAATGAATGCCCTCTTAACGTATTGCGTCTTAT
Source organism: Kuschelorhynchus macadamiae (assembly GCA_030620095.1). Classification (NCBI taxonomy): domain Eukaryota; kingdom Metazoa; phylum Arthropoda; class Insecta; order Coleoptera; family Curculionidae; genus Kuschelorhynchus; species Kuschelorhynchus macadamiae. The sequence continues at coordinate 855,304 of JAUTXW010005459.1, forward strand.
GGTAGGGTTTCTGTCAATTTTCTCAATTATCTTTAAAGATAAAGGTATCAAACTTGGTATATTTATAATCGGGAAGACGCATTTAACGAATACACAGAGTATCCCATTCAAAAATATAGTTTATGTACGTTTTTCAACTTTTTAATGATTTTTAAAAATCTTTTTAAAAGATAGTATATGAAAAATCCTATAATTTTTGTATTCAAAGTTTTTTTGTAACACCTAAAGTTAAGCTCCAGCTAGGTGCCAAAATATAAATGAAAACCCTGTACAAAATTTTACCTGTTTAACTTTTTTGTATTTTGTTTAGCTTTACTTTGTAGTTTTACAATATATCCATCAACAATTTGGGCATAAACTGTACCTACATAATATAATGAGCGACTTTCTAATATTTACCTAAAAAAAGAGTTTAAAAAGAAACTTATTTTAATAAAAGTCACCTCAGAATAATACTGGCAAATTCTACGAAAGCTCGCAAATATTTGAATATCATTTTAAAATGCACTCAAGCGTAGAGAAAACTTGATCATTCATAAAATCCCGATTTTGAAACGGGGCACCAATGGGACTAGCGAGTTGCATATTCCACATCTCCTCGAGTCTTATTTTCCGAGGTCGGAAAATTAAATTCTTTTGCACAATTCGTACAAATTACGGGATATCTTTTGTGCGGAATATTCGGTATATAAACGTTTCTCGACAAAAAATAAATTGGATTGTAAATTAAGCCATGGGAGTTTTGGCTTTATGGTTTCGTTTTTCTTTTTTATTATATAAATTACCGCATTTATTTTGGCCTCCCCCAGAAGTAAGTGCCTATAGTATTTCTCCCAAGTTTGTATTTGACAGGTTCAACTCTATACCAAAGTTTACTGAATATAATATTATATTCAGTAAACTTTGTCTATACATAGTCTAACTGACAAACTCAAAATAATATTAATTCTTGCCACTGCTAGTAAAAAATGAAGAAATGATTTGCCGTCTCGGGTTTTTATTAAATTATTGTACAATCAACTATTTTCCAAGCAAAAGCATGTTCAAAATATGTTGGATAGTTTAATACAGGGGTCTCCAAACTACGTCCCGCGGGCCAGATCAGGCCCGCAACAACTTAAGACTAGTGTCATCAATCCGGCCCGCGACAGGCAATGTCTTATTGTTGTTACTATTGCTGTGAAGTTGAAAAAGAAAACACAGAATGATAATTACTCGGTTTTATTTACTTGCAGGTAAAACTTAACGACAGAAATGATGATGCAGAAAACTTAACTTAAGTATCTGAAATGAATCCCACTACTCACAGTAAAACAAAAAACACTAATGAGATTTATGTAATTGTGATTTTCCACAGACAATAGTTTGTAGTTGTGGATCAATTTTACTTGTACCAGTTATTAGAAGAGATTTTAAGATGTTTTCTCACACAATTATCAAATTGTACCAGTCTTATAAAATTCCAACAAAGATAAATTTTGATATATGTTCTTCATCATATCACTGCACTGTAAATCAATAATTTCCTGGGTTTCAATGCCAGAATCAAAATGATTTTGAAAAAGCTTAATTTCATTCCTAATGACATCAAAGTCTAAGAAACTAGTATCAAAATCTATCTTTAAAGCACTCAAAGTTTCGATTGCATTGTTGTCTCTGTAGTGTGACTGAATATTTCACTTGTTTTAAAATGTGTGAAACATTTTTTACGTAACTGCGATTGAAATAGTATTATTTTCTGCCTGAAGGATTTGATATTGCTGTATAAATCAGGGACAAGCTGATTTTCTCCTTACAATCTCAAATTCAGTTCGTTCATATGATTTGTCAAATCGATATTTTCACAAAATGGCGATGCTTCTAATTCAAAAAAATTTCGATCTCTGCTCGAAGTTCAAAATAGCGCTTAAGAACTTTCCCGCAACTAAGCAATATGATATGGTAAGTCATTTTCTCCAATCTTTTCAATAAACTCGCTGAATTGTCAAACATATTCAAACATTTTGCGCACAAGGACTGTTGATGAATGATACAATGTAAGACTAATGGTTTTGAACCACCATCATTTTCTACAACCCTTCACACAAGTGCAACCACTCCTTTAATTTTACCACACTTATTTTTTCCTCAATCACTTTCAATAGATTTGTCAGTTGTCGTGCCGTAAATACTATCAATATCAAAAAGTTCTTCATACACTTCATAGCTTTTATCTACTCCTCGCCTAAAAATCAACATCTGACACATCCGTTGACTCATCCAAGGCTAGAGCAAACCACTCAAGATGTCCATTTTTGTCAGACAGTTGATGTTTTGTTTCGTGTTTCGGTTGTGAGGTTCTAGCCTTTACCTTCTCAAAGGACCACCTTCTGCCTCCCATACAATAATAACACTCACTTACTGACACTGCTTTTATTATTATTAAGTCTAACAAAGCTAACAATTATTAATTTTATTTATAAAAAAAAACGTCCATTTTACTCTCGGTCTTTTCGTTGCTCCTCTCCCCGCTGTCGTCGTTCGCAGCGCGCACTGTTGCCACGTTGCCTGACACATCCAGCGTAACATGCCGCCCGCCTTGAAAAGTCCACTTTTCAAAATAATAGTTATGTGGAAGAACTTTTGACGAACGGTAGGTAAAGTAATACAAGTTAGAACTGAATTGAAACTAAACTAACACTAATAATGTCCAACTTAACTAAGTCTTTAATATGAACTTTTGGAGACTAGGCCCGAACTGGATAACTTAAACCTGATACGATTCTTCATCTTCATCCTCAAGGGGTAAGATACAAATTTTTGTAATGGCTCTTTTAGTCACGTTTCCATTAGGTAAACATACTGAGATTACTCTAATAATGTTATCACCGCCTCTATGTAACTCCACTACTCTTGCCAACGGCCATTTCAGTGGTGGTAGATTTTCCTCCACTAACAAAACCAAGGCACCAACTTTAAGGAGCGGTTGCTTAATGTCAGTTTTCCACCTTGTTCTGATTTGCAAATGGTGCAAATAATCTGGCGCCCATCGATCCCAAAAATGCTGATAGATTTGCTGAAGACGCTGATACCTATTCAACCTGGACATCTTCATGCTTCTAAATTCGTGTTCTGGAGGACCAGCCATGTTTTCTCCAATTAAAAAATGGGATGGAGTCAAGGGTAAAAAATCTTGGGGGTCATCAGAAATAGAGGTCAAGGGCCGGGAATTTAAACAGGCCTCTATTTGAACCAAAAGCGTATACATTTCTTCAAATGTTAACAAAGATTCACCTAAAACTCGCTTGAGGTGATACTTTGCGGATTTTACGGCAGCCTCCCAAAGGCCACCCATGTGAGCCGATCTCGCGGGAATGAAATGCCAAACTATTTGATCGTCAGCTAAAAACCGAGTAACTTTTTCAATGTGATCCAGATCATTTATTAAATTGTAAAGCTCAACAAAATAATTCTTGGCACCAATGAAATTCAAACCATTGTCTGAATATATATTTGTCGGTTTACCCCGCCTGACACAAAATCTTTTTAATACGTTCAGGAAACTGTCTGTCGTCAAATTTGTTGCTAATTCTATGTGAATCGCGCGAGTCGCAAAGCAAACAAATATGCAAATATATGCCTTAACTGGTTGACTTCTGCGCAATAAACCTTGCTTCACTAAAATTGGTCCGGCGTAGTCAACTCCACAATTGGCAAAAGGTCTACTTGGGGTAACTCTTTCGCTAGGTAGTTCACCCATTAAATTTTTACAAGGTTTTGGATTCACCTTGTAACATCTAATGCAAGACTGTAAAACTTGTTTTACTGAGTTTTTTCCTCGAATTGGCCAAAAGGTAAGTCTAATGATAGAAAGTAAGTTTTGCGTACCTGCATGTAAATTTTTTAAATGTTGATCAAGAATAATTAAATTCGTTAATCTATGTTTATACGGTAAGATTATGGGGTGCTTTTGTTCAAACTTAATTAATTTTGATTTTCTTATCCTGCCACCAACTCTTAAAACGTTTTGTTTGTCTAAAAAAGGATTTAAATTGTAAAGTTTACTATTCTTATTTACTTGAATGTTATTTTTTAAATTTTGAATTTCTGTTTTAAAAACTTGACTTTGGGCAATTTTTATTAATATTTGTTCTGCATCGTTTAATTCTTTAACTGTTAAAATTTTAGAAGTAAGTTTAGTTTGTTTTAAACATTGAGTTTTAAACCTTAAAATATAACCTATAACCTTTAATAAAAGGGAGTATGTTGAAAACCTTTGAAAAATGTCAAATTCTTTTTTATTTGTATCTTCACGGGTATGAAGTGTAATTTTGTTTATTTTCAGTTCCGGTAAATTTTCAGATGTAGGTTCAAATTCAAAATCTTCATTAAGGGTTTTTTTTGTAAAAATTCAGGTCCGTTAAACCAAATATGATTGTCACATAAGTCTTTAGGATTAAGTCCTCTCGAGATAACATCTGCCGCGTTATCGCTGCTTTTAACATGTCGCCACTCCTGGATTTTCGAAACATCCATTATTTTTGATACGCGATTTGCAACAAAGGTTTTTAAGTTGCAAGGCTCGTGCCTAAGCCATGCTAATACAATTGTCGAGTCTGTGAACAAAATAGTACTCGAAATAGTTACATCTAGGGTATTCTTTACTTTATAAACAAGTTCCGCTAACAAATGCGCTGCTAGTAGTTCAAGCCTTGGTAGCGTTACTTTTTTCAGAGGTGCTACCCTTGATTTGGCTGTTAATAATCTAACTACCTTCTTACCATCTACGATAGAACCTAAGTATATGCACGCGCCGTACGCCTTCTCCGAACTGTCAGAGAATCCATATAACTCGATTTTTTGTACATTTGGTAGTAAAACGTGTCTGTCAATTTTTATATGTTTAAGATGTTCGATTTGCGTTATAAACTCCAGCCAAATATTTTTTAAATCCGCGGGAATATCTTGATCCCAGTCGATTTTTAAATGCCACAACTGTTGGATAATCAGCTTGGCTCTTATTATCGCGGGACCCACTAAACCCAGAGGATCGAAAATCTGCGCGATTACTGACAAAATGGTGCGTTTTGTTATTTTACTTTGGTTTATAGTTAAAGTCATCGCGTATTTTAACACGTCGCTGTTCGCTTCCCAAGTCAGCCCTAACGTTTTTAGCTCTTTTTTATCGTGAAACAACACTAAGTTTTCATCCGTGCTATCCGTGTTTTGTAAAATATAATTTAAAATGTTTTTGTTGTTTGATGACCACTTTCTCAGTTCGAAACTTGAACTTGATAAAATTTGCGATAGCTCGTGGTATCTTTCAATGCATTCTTGTTCCGTGTCTAAACTTATCAGTAAATCATCCATATAAAATGATTTTTTTATAATTTTTGACGTTATTGGGTACTTATTTTCATTTTGAATGGCTAACTCATTTAGACATCTCGTTGCTAGGAAAGGTGCGCTTGTTGTTCCATACGTTACCGTGTTTAATTCATAAACTCTCATTTCTTCTTCAGGATTTTCACGCCATATAATTTTTTGATAACAACGTTCGCTTGGATCGATTTTTATACACCTAAACATCATTTTTACGTCCGCGCTTAAAACGTGTTTTCTTAGTCTTAATCGTAACAATATTGAAAAAAGATCGTCTTGTACCGTCGGTCCCGGTAAAATTTTTTCATTAAATGATATACCTGTACTGGTTTTCGCACTTGCATCGAAAACTACGCGGCATTTCGTAGTTAACGAGCCCTCTCTAAGTACTGCTGTGTGAGGTAAAAAGTAGGATTTGTTTTCGATCGATTTGTCCATGTCTAATGTCCCTTTAAACGTCATGTGTCCTAGTGACTCATACTCACGCATAAACTCTACGTATTGTTCTTTTAAATCGCTATTTTTCATTAATCTCGTTTCTAAACTCCTAAACCGTTTTATTGCCGTCGTTTTTGAATCACCTAACTCTCTTTCACAGTCTTGGTTAAAAGGATATTTTACGACAAAAATACCTTGTTCGTCGCGTTTCATGGTTTCTTTAAAGTAATTTTCGCAGTATTGTTCGTTTTTTGATAAATCATGTTTTGTATCTAGTTCCTCTATTTGCCAAAACTTTGTTAATAAATCATATAATTGTCTATTCGATATATTCGCTGATACGTTACATACTTGATTTTGTTTTTTATTTAAAGTCGTGTTTACACAAAAATTTAAATTTCCGGTAATTACCCATCCCAAGTGTGTATCTTGTAAAATGGGCCTGTCGCTTCCTAACCTCATCCTACCATCTTTTAATAAGTCAAAAAATATTTCAGCGCCGATCAATAAATCTATGTCTTTTGGTTCGTTAAAGTTTTCATCTGCTAATTGTATGTTTTTTGGTATGTTGATGTGCATTTTATCAAACCCTATAAGCGGTAATTTTTCCGTCACTTTTGGCAATATTAAAAACTGTAATTTAGCCTGAAAATCAGTAAATTTTGATTTTATGCAAGTATTTGTTCTGCCAATTATTTTTGTCTCGATTTGTCCTACTCCCGATAATGGTATATCAATTTTTTCGTACGGTAAATTAAGTTTATCGCATAAATTTTTGCTTATTAAATTCGATTGTGATGCATTATCTAACAGTGCGTTACATTTTATCCAAATATTTTGATTATTTAAAATTAAAACCCTTGCCGTGGAAAGTAAACATTGATTAGTATAAATAGTTGCATGTGTAAAAGTTTTTTGGTTGTAAATTTGTGCTGGTATGTCCGTATCTACGTAACTTTCATTATTTTCCGTGAATTCCGAATCATTCTGTTCAATTACGCCCATCGCAACTTGCGAACGTGCGCCCTGTCGACTGGTTGAAATTTTTCCGCTCCCGCTACAGCTAGCGCCGGTTAATGCTGCATCTCGGATAGGAACATGGTGGGGGTTCGCAGACTGAGCATTGGTTAGCTGTTGGTGTGGTGCGGTGTTGCCGGTTGTACTTCTTTGGAAACTTGGATTTGTTTGAAATTGGGGCAAATTGGTTGAAACATTATTTTGGTTTTGAAAATTACTTCGCGTTGGGTTTTGGATATTTTGACGATAATTATCTACGTGTAACGCTGAGTTGTGTTTTAAATTGCATTTTTTACAACCTCTTGCAAAACAGTTTGATTTAGAATGTCCGGGTCTTAAACAATTGCTACAGAGTTTATTTTGGTTTATTTTGTTATATTTTTCGTTTAAAGGCAAATTTAAAAATGTAGGGCATTGATATAAAAAGTGTTTTTGATTGCATACATAACATGTTGCAACGTTTTGATTTTGTTGTGCGTTTTTGTCAAAATTCGTTTGCTGGGTGATTGGACAAGAAACTCTTTTCTGATATTGATGTTGATAGTTTTGTTTTTGGGCGTTAAAATTCTGTATGTTAGTTTGTGATGATTTTTTGGTTTGTTCGATACTCGTTACCGCTTCCATTGTAAAACATTTTTTTGTTAAAAAGTCTTTAAATTCTTTGAAAGTGGGCATTTTGTCTTGGTCTGTTTGTTTGTTTTCCCATTCTCTTCTTGTATAATCGTCGATTTTTTGTAAGGTTAACGGAATAAGAAGTGCATCCCAGTGCTTTACGGGTAATTGTAGTTTTTCGAGTGCCGATAAATGTTGATGCAAGCTATCTAGTAATTTTCTTAAATGGCTTGGTGATTGACGAGTTACCGTTGGTATGTTAAATAAAATTGCGTTTACATGGGTATTTACGATGGCTCTTTTATGATCAAATCTTTGATTTAAAATGTCCCAAGCTATTATATAATTGCTATCGATTAACTCCAAGGACTCAATTAAAACCGCCGCATCATCTTTTAAACACGATTTTAAAATCAAAAGTTTGTTAATATCACTCACGTCCTGTCTACTATCTACAACTGCCTTAAAAACATCCTTAAAACTATACCAACTCTCATACTTTCCGTGAATCTTTGGAAGATTTAAGTCCGGTAGTTTGGAACTGGCAACCACGCTCAGCCCGGCTGGAACCCGCGACCCTGCACCTGCTCCGAAACTCAGCTGACCCGCGACAACGTTGTCGGCTGTGTTGATGCTTTTACTTTGCTTTAAATCATGAACACCAGCAATTAATTTTTTTGCCTGCGATATATTGTTATAAAAAATCGATTCGGTATCTAACCTGTCATTTTTCGTTCGCTTATCTAAAAATTCTAAACGCGTTTGTATCGTGTCGTACTCCGAAAAATCCTCCTCTACGCTTTTTAATCTGCATTCGATCTGAAACCTATCTATATTTTCTGTACCTTTTCCCGATTCAATTTCCAAAAACGTTAAAAACCTTTTTAATCTTTCTGTAATAACTTCTCTCGCGTGCCATAGTTCTTCTATTTGACTTTCGTTGGTGTCTAGAACTTCTTCTGTCGATATTTTCGCGTTTTTCTTGGTCGATTTACGTGTAGGCATGATTATGTTTACGATTAAATTACGATAAATACGATTAATATATGATTTTTAGTTCGATACGACTGCGACTGTTTTGTTCTTTGGCTGACGATGCATTAAATTTGGTATATGCTTTTGACTAAATTTTTGCTAATTACGATTAGGTACGTCCGATTTACGATAATCAGCTTTGTATAACCTGCTTGCAACTTTTAGGCGATTTTTATTTTAAAAAAAGAAAAATAAATATACATACGATTCTTTAACGATTAATATTTTATACGATAAATAACTGTGATAAAAAATAAAAGCTTGTCTAAATATGTTGGATAGGTTAAATATAGGAGACATCAGGAATAATAATTAAAATTGATAACGATCTCACCGGTCTGGATGTCTGGTCTGTGTTTCCGCCGCCATCTTCACATCGGGCTCGAATGGATCATGTTATCTTCACATCGGGCTCGAATGGATCATGTTTTGTTTCGTGTTTCGGTTGTGAGGTTCTAGCCTTTACCTTCTCAAAGGACCACCTTCTGCCTCCCATACAATAATAACACTCACTTACTGACACTGCTTTTATTATTATTAAGTCTAACAAAGCTAACAATTATTAATTTTATTTATAAAAAAAAACGTCCATTTTACTCTCGGTCTTTTCGTTGCTCCTCTCCCCGCTGTCGTCGTTCGCAGCGCGCACTGTTGCCACGTTGCCTGACACATCCAGCGTAACAGTTGAGATGATATATTTTCTGCGATGTCTTGCACCCTCCGAGCCACGGTGTTTGCTGACAAACTGACAAATTAAATAAATTTACCTTTTCGGGGCATATTTCTTCGGCTACTGGAATCAAGCATTCTTTTTTTATTTCTCCATCGGTGAATGGTTCTCCACGTTCTACTTTTCGCTTTGGTAAACAAAGATTGCTGCGATTTCAGTTCAAAGGTTCAAATTTTTCCGTCCGCAAACTTCCTGTATATTTGGAATAATTTTGAAGATGTTACGATTCATAGTATCGTTTAATGTTATATTCCTTGAGAACAACTATGGTTGAAATGAACTGAAAGTTCCATTTTTCTTTGAACTGCCGACAATGACTTTCTTATGTGACCAGTATCGATTTTTTTTATTTTTTACAGACCTATTTAGATATTTGGCTGATCATGATTGACAATACGGCCCTGGCTAGTCTATGGCGGCCTAATGAGCTCTAAAAAGAGCGAAATCGCGATCCTCGTTTGATTGAAATGGATTATTGGGCGAGCAGAATTGTAGAACATATTCCATGAATTTTGTCCTCGTAGAACGGAATTTTTCACAGCTATGGTCAACTGAGAAATCATGGTTCTTGCGACTAGACAGTATCAAGATAGAATAACTTTCCTACGTTTCGTCTTCGATAGCACAAGGCATCTTCAGGGATCTATACTTTACGAGACAGGAACACTGAATGAGCTCGGAGAGGTTTAGGCCAGCAGTTTATACCCGTATGATGTAGACTATAGCCAGTATCGCTATAAAAATTATTACGATGCTTATACATTTCAGTATATTCTCTCATGTTTGGATTATAGAAGCCCAAGACGGACGCAAGAACTTTGGCTTCTTTTAAATTTATGACAGATATTTTATTAGTGTTTTGGGGTTTAAATTTTAGTGTGCTATGTTAGTAATTATAGGATTACTATTAGAAGTTCATTTTGTGTCTATTTTAAGATCTAAAAGTTAATATCAAAAAGTTCTTCATATACTTCATAGCTTTTATCTACTCCTCGACTAAAAATCAACACCTGACACATCCGTTGACTCATCCAAGGCTAGAGAAAACCACTCAAGATGTCCATTTTTGTCAGACAGTTGAGATGATATATTTTCTGCGATGTCTTGCACCCTCCGAGCCACGGTGTTTGCTGACAAACTGACAAATTAAATAAATTTACCTTTTCGGGGCATATTTCTTCAGCTACTGGAATCAAGCATTCTTTTTTCATTTCTCCATCGGTGAATGGTTTTCCACGTTCTACTTTTCGCTTTGGTAAACAAAGATTGCTGCGATTTCAGTACAAAGGTTCAAATTTTTCCGTCCGCAAACTTTCTGTATATTTGGAATAATTTTGAAGATGTTACGATTCATAGTGTCGTTTAACGTAATATTCCTTGAGAACAACTATGGTTGAAATGAACTGAAAGTTCCATTTTTCTTTGAACGTTCTGCATTCACTGTCTATTTTTCGCTTTTCCATACTAATAAATCACACATAAAACAATAAATCAAATCAAAATGCTGTTATGCACGGGTGTTACTCTATTTCACAATAGACAGTTGCGCTCCTACGCAGACTGACTGGCAGTTGCGCCGCTAACCTTTCTATATGCAATTACTGCCATCTCGTGTGTGATCGGAATACACTAGCTAGCCAGAACCAGAACTTTCGCGAACCAACGGGGTAATTCCCAAATATTTAATTACAACTAATGCCCTAAAATAGATAGTAGTACCACTACTCGTCACTAGATGTCGCTAAGTATTATAATACACAATAATAATTAAAATGCAAATAAAGCGTATATTCGCATAGGTCGCACTCTCTGCGACGAGTCTAGAAATATATTTAAGGGCAGAAAAATTAAAACTGTTTTGGTCCTTGGAACATACTGAAGTAATCATTATGGCCCTAAAGCGTCAAAGTTTGGAGACCCCTGGTTTAATACATTAAATTTATACGTCTCGTGATAAAATATATGTTGAATTTAAAAAAAAAATATTAAAAAAAAAAACAGATCTTACCCTCAAATATGTTTTACTTTAGGGTTTCATTTTAAATTAAGACACATTTGTATATTCACTACCAAAAACTTACTGCCAAGGGCTCAAGGGAAATCTCCGGACTATTAAAGTAAACAAGATCTCGAGGGCAATGGGATTAACTGTTTAATGTGTTGTTCTTGTGATAAGCCATTTGCGCCTAATTGATGTAAAAGTTTATGTAATTCGAGAGAAACAAAAACGTTGTATTTTGAAAACAAAAATTAAAAATTAAATGTATCTAAATTGTATAACAGAAGATTGAAAAGGCTACGGTTTTTCAAGAAACTAAAAGATAAACTTTTCTGAAACTCAGACAAGTAAAATATAGTAAAATACTAACGTTCCAATAATCTTGACGATTATTTCCTTCCTTTCAATTTTGACCAATCACTGACAAGAATTCGTATGTCAAATTTAATTGTAAAGCGGAAAAATTGACTGATATAACTAAAAATCGAAAAAATATCATTTAAGTTTAATAAATTACCCTCTAAAAGCAAATTTTATAGTTTCTACATACCGTTACTAACAACAAAGATCCCAAACGACGCTTACGAGGTAAATTTTGGTTTGGAATTGTTTCCGAAAATGAAATTAACGTAGCTGTTAAAAGTAATATTCCATTAAATACTCAAAAAAAAAAACTCACCCGGCCATTTGGAAGTAATTCATGGAATTTTGCGGTACAAAAAAGTATCAATTGCTGCAAAAAACAATTACAAGCGAACTAAAGGATCCCGCACATTTCTGGCTTTCAGTCAATTTCCCTGAAAACTGAAACTTATACGGGGTGTAGCTTTATCAAAGAATTCGGACATTTTTGTTTCATAGTCGGCAGCACCTACAACAATGTTTTGTTTATGTTTATCCAAAATTAAATAATCGTAATGAAAGTTTCAGTACAGTGACGCATTATATTATCTGAAGATCAGGATCATCACTTTATAACTGGAATATTTAAAAATGCTCACTCACTAAAATTGACACATTTTATTATCAAACGAATATTATCATTAAATGCAGCTTTATTAATTTAATTAAGAATAAAATAGTACAGGAGGTTTTATACAATTCTAGACTAACTATGCTGTTATAGTTAAGTAAAATTCACCTAATTTTTCATAATAAAGCCTCAAATTGTCATAATATAAGAAATCACAAAATGGAAAAGGCAATCGGATAGAACATCTTTTGAAAAGTCTTTTTAACAACAATTTCTCTCCAAAATATGGGGTCATTATAATTAGAGTTCGAAATTGGGGTAATTCGTTAAAGTGAGAGGACCTAAAAATATAAAATTGTATATTTTTGTTCTATAAAGAAAAAGCACCCTGTAAACAAAAAAGCACAATATCTAGCAGCCATGCTCATAAGAAATTATTAATTAAGAATCATGTGAGGAACCAAATACCTCAAGTTTTTAAGAATTTCTGTTCTCCATTTTTTAAATATTTTAAAAATTTGAGGATACATTAGGATTGTAAAGGCCTTTCAAAAGTGACACATTGTATATGTATTAACTAAATATAAGAATATTAATAATAGGTTATAGATGTATGCATCTAACTTTTAATTTTTGCGTTATAATCCACACTTATTTTACAGTTTTCGTTATTGTAAATAACGTAAATAAGTATATTATATAATCGAATTTATTGAAATTATTAGAACAAAAAAGGAACTATTTTACAAATACCTAATGTATTATTATTGAAATTAATAGAATTGTATTAGTCTTTGAGAAATTATTACGAATCAGGTGCATCTGACATAACAGTAATCGCATAGTTTGTCAAGAATTCTATGAAACACCCTGTATCATTTTATTTTCAATTATATTATTAAATCTGTATCTATTGACAATATGCATTGTATATTAAAATTCATGGCCACTGTAGTGCCAGTTATTTACAAATGTCCGATGAAATTCTCTAATTTGCATTTAATTTTAATAAATATATCACAAATCCAGCAAAATCTGACTGTTGGTTTTAGTGTAATAAAGCTTTTAGTAAAAATTGTAATTTTAATATTTTAGGTTCAGACGAAAATAAATGATTGGACTCTGTAATACAGCTTCACCCTGTATAAGTTTACTTTTACTTTTCCATACATTAACTCAAAAACATTCTAAGAAGCTTTGAATACAAATTAAGTATTTAATTTTTTAAAATTATAAATTTAACATAAAATATGGAAAATGCAAAATTCCAACTGCGTCGCCCTGCATATCAAAAATTAGCCGCAAGATTTATTTTTTTCCATAAAATCCATTTTTTGAGCAGGGGATCGAGAACTACAATATATTAACATTTCTTAAGAAATGTGCGAGGTCCTTTAATGTTCAAGAACTGGGCATGGAAAATACGTAAACAAGTAAAAATATAAAAATACGTTAGATTAAATATTATTTATGAAACTTAGTAAATAATGTTACCTCCTCGTGCATCTAAAAAAAAATTGGAATCCTCATTTCTAAGAAATTTGCTTAACAAATGGCGGTCGCACAAGTGGAAATCCTCGTCTTCGACTCGTTTTTCCGAATTTTTCCCCTTATTACCCCCCGAAAAAACAATTTACTTTTACCACAATATAAACCGAGGGCGAGACAGCAAAAGAACTGTCAATTTCAAGAAGCTAAAATTGTGGACCAATCAAAACATTTTCTTCTTAAAACAAAATGGAATCACCGAAACAACTCCTAACATTTTTTTTTAATTTAATGCTATTTCAGCGAACCGAATGTAAGCAAAGCTGAATTAAACTGTCTATTGATATTGATTGATAAATTAATCCCCTGCAAGTTCTCAATAATTTTTTTTATTTTAAACACAATTTTGTTTATGAAAACCTAAACGGGATATTTTTATTAAAGTATTAGAAGTGCAGTGATTTAGATTTGTGCACAGCCCATTTCGTTCTTACATATTGCCTTTTATGGATAGGTTTCTGTCAAATTTCTGTCATTTTTGACATATCTTGTACACAGAAATAACAATTTTCTATAAGATACGTAATAAACCCTATAACATTTTTTTATCTCATAAAATTAAACCAATAGTGGCGGGGGTGACGAAATACGGGAAAAGTATATTAAATAGGCACATCTTTAAAGGACACGTGTAAGACCTCACAGGCTTATAAACAAAGAAAAATACTTTCGTAGTTCTAATTTTAAGATCTAAATGGCGCAATGCATAATTTCCGGCAGACAAATATAGAAACAGACCTTTTGGCGCTCTATATTTAGGTTTGTTCCTTTTTCCCGTTGCCTCTGCAATTATTTTTGAAAGGACTGCCGGTGTCACGTGCGGGGCAGATACACTAAACCGATTTACTCGTCAAGACAAATAAATAATATGAAAATTTAACAGTACGTTGTATGTATGGATATAATTCTGTAAGGTCTCGATTTCGTTCCGCCATATTGGGGCCTTATGAAAATGTTACCATTTGATCCGTATTCAATTTCTGATTTTTGACCAAAATTTGAAGTCAATAGCATAAGTAGTTTTTGAGCTATACCACAGACAGACAATGACTTTCTTATGTGGACAGTATCGATTTTTTTTATTTTTTACAGACCTATTTAGATATTTGGCACTCGATCATGATTGACAATACGGGGTTGGCGCTCTAATGAGCTTTAAAAAGAGCGAAATCGCAATCGTCGTTTGACTGAAATGGATTATTGCGCCTGCAGAATTGTAGAACATATTCCATGAATTTTGTCCTCGTAGAACGGAAGTTTTCACGGCTGTGGTCAACTGAGAAATCATGGTTCTTGGGATTAGACCGTATCAAGATAGAATAACTTTCCTACGTTTCGTCTTGGATTGCACAAGGCATCTTCAGGGATCTATACTTTACGAGACCGGAACACTGAATGATCTCGGAGAGGTTTAGGCCAGCAATTTATATCCGTATGATGTAGACTATAGCCAGTATCGCTATTAAAATTATTACGATGCTTATACATTTCAGTACATTCTCTCATGTTTGGATTATAGAAGCCCGGAAGACGGACGCAAGAACTTTGGCTTCTTTTAAATTTATGACAGATATTTTATTAGTGTTTTGGGGTTTAAATTTTAGTGTGCCATGTTAGTAATTATAGTATTACTATTAGAAATTCATTTTGTGTCTATTTTAAGATCTAAAAGTTGAAAAATACCACCGTTAAGTATGGACGGGATGCCACAATTTATTTTTCTTAAACGTTTTAGGTATAAAACTATAGCTATAGTCGAATTTCGACGAGGTCTCACCCGTTATTACTAAATAAAAACAAAATCATCGACTGTAAAAGATATATTAACTACCAAATTAAATGAAAAATCGGTAAATTTCCTTTTCCCGGAACTTCTCTCGTTCCAAAGTTGACTTTAGACAGACCGGCGCCGGCGGTGACTTGCGTTTATCCGATCTCGGGTGATATTCAAAATAAAGTATCGCCTCGCTCGCTTAGTAAAGTGCGGGACACAAAAGAAAACCGGGCGGAGTCAATCGGTTTAGGAAGGTCGGCCAAGAAATCTCTTTAAACCAGTGGTGTCCCGTCGTTCTTTAAATAATATGGCACTCGTTTTTGATTATACGCACTTCAGATAATTAAAAAATGTAACTATGCTTAACGAACCTTTATCTATATTTGTCTGTTTTCTTTTCCTTACCGCACTTCTATATCTTCTTTGTGATTTTGATTTTTTTTGATCGATTTACCTATAAATATATTTTTTCTTGAGTTTTGTCATTAACGGTTCCCGGGCTACTGCCTACGTCCATTATTATTGGACCACCCAGTATAGTGATACACGATTTACAAGTCCAGATTTTACAAGGGCAGCCAGCATCAGATCCAGTGAACGAGATTTATCAAAATTTTAAATTTTTGCAGTTCGACTTTGGGCTATTCGGGTATGCCAAAAGTGGCCGTCTGTCATTGTGAAGTACTATACAGGACGTTTCCTAACTGCGTGCTGATGTTAAAGGGGGCGTTTCTATGTCCTAAAACTATTAACTTTTGAGATACAGGGTGGTAAAGTTTAAAAAGAAAACATTTTCTCCCAATTCTGATGCTATTGTAGATAACTGCACGAAATTTGATACACGTGTTCTATGCATTATGGAGAATACGGATTTACCCAGGTTAATTACATATGCCCGCGACTTGTAGAAATTTTCGGAAAACTCCAGGTCCAGGAAAGGCCCTGTATAGTACTTCACAATGACGCCCCCTGTACAAATTAATATGACAGACGGAGACAAACGGTCACTTTTGACATACCCGAATAGCCCAAAGTCGAACTGCATAAGTTAAAATTTTGATAAATTTTGTTCATTGCAATCAGTGCTGGCTCCCTTACTATAACTACATTGATGTATTAATTTTGGAAAAATATGAGTTCTGTAGTTTTTCTAATATTAATTGCAATATTAGATATTTTTTGACACCCGGTATCGAACAGAAAATTAATTATTTTGAAGCAGTTTATTGACAGCTACTTTATGAACAATTTTACAAAATAAATGAAAAAAAACTAAGCCATTTTTGAGATTGACGGCTGTGATTCTAATGGTTCGATTCCTTCTAAATCGTTGTCTTCCTCTGAAAAGGATGAGGTTTCGTCGTCACTACTTGAAGATCCCAGTGTGATAACTAAATCATCAATAACCGTCTCAATTTTGCCATCTACTTCCCAGTATTTATCTTCAATAGAACGAACATGTTTAACACACGATTTCCAAGCGCTTCTAATGTTATTTTATTTAAATCTTTAATTGAAAGTTCACCGCTGTTGCGCTCTCGAATATATTTTTTTACTCCTGCCCATGCAAGTTCAATAGGGTTGAGGTCCCATGTATGGAGGCAGCCTTACATGTGCGGTGTGTGACCGAGGTTACGTAAAAAACCGTCAATTTTATAGTTTTTTTCTCTAGGCTTGTTTGTTGGCTGATATTACTTCATATAATTGATATTTTCTCCATGTTGGATCACATAGAAGATTGTTCGATTTAAGCCACGATATCATATGAGCTTTTGTAGAGTATTTAGTTGGCGCTTTATCTTCTACGTGAGAATGGTAAGACGCATTATCCATTACCACGACTGGATTTGGGAGGAATGTTAGGTAGAAGCTTCTCGAGCAATCACTTTTCAAAATTATCTCTATTCATCTGTCCACGATAGTCTCCAGTTGTTAGTCCCGAGCGAAAAACTAAAGCAGCACCTGGAATAAATCCGGCTTCGGAACCAGCATGAACTATAATAAAGCGACTACTAGAGCGGATTCCCTGAACAACACCTGTAACACTTTCACTTTGCCAGCATTTGTTCACTGTCATATCATTATCTACCCAGGTTCAGTCTAGATACACAATATTGCGTCCTTCTTGCCTATATTGCCTTACAGTTGATAGATATTTCACCCGCCAGTGAAAAATATTTGGTCTCTCAATGAGCAATTGTCGTTTATTTTGGCACTTGCGCCAAACAAAACCATTTGATCGTAAAAGCCGATTTGAGGTTTTATACCCGTACGGAAAATCTATTTTGTTCTTTACAGCACGAAGTAGGGGTTTGTCGGAACCTTCTTCAAGTTTATATAAAAATCCTCTATTGTTCGTCGAATTACTTGAAAATCACCATCGTCAATTTTATCTTTTTATGATAATCGGGGTCTTTTTTACCAGGAGATTTTACAGATGAAGTAGAACATGAGCGATCATTATATTCTCTTTGAATTTTTCTTACACTACTTTCCGAAACACCAGAGCAAAATGCAGCGCGTTCTGTTCGATTTTGAATTGGAATAGTGAAACTATTATTTTCAGTTTCTCTAGTACAGACCTCTATAACGCTCGCAATAACTTGCACAGCTTTGAATTGTTTTTCCTCTTTTGCTCGCCATCGTTACTTCGAAATAATAATTCAAATTCAATGCAATGCATTTATACAGAAACGAAAACAAATGCTCGAAATGTATAGGCGCCACTGGAAACATCTAGAACCTTCTAGCGGCAAGTGATGGAGACTCTAGGCACATCCCAATTACAAATTTTACTTTTCCGCTTGCTTAAGACTATGAACCTTTATTTTAAGGACCGCCCGGTTTTCTTTCGTGTCCCGCACTATACTTGGATGGGTGACTACCAGGGGAAGACAGTTACATGTTTCGGTATTTAGAAAACGTCGAAGTAAACTCCGACTCCTGTAATACAGGGAGTGGAGAACCACCACGGTTTAATGCAATGGTGCATTATTCTCAACCTCAGGCGTGCCGTGGTATGTTCAAACTTAAAAAAAGAACAATTCCCTTTATTAGGCATGACATTTGGTGGATATTTTTATGTCGTGAATTTCTCTTTTTACCCTCCGTATGCACCATTTGTATATAGAACGTGTCATATTATGATTGCCATTTATATCGAAAGTAGAGAAGCTATGAAATATGACACATTACTGAATATTACTTTTAGATTTCTTATTGACATGTAATTTGCAGATTTAAAAAATATTAGATGTCATTGTAAAGGTAATTTACCAAAATTTATAAAAATTGACATAAGGTATCAATCTCTTGCCCCAATTTCAATGACTGCGATTGTACGTATTTCAAATAGTCTAACAACGAGTTTATAAAACAAAATTTAATATTATATTATATATATCATTAGTCTTAAATATAAATTGTATAAATTAAGTGGTAGTTTATAAATCGACTTTAACGTTAGTGTTAAGAAATTGAAGTTCCCCAAAAATGAAAATATATAATATTTCGTTCACTATCAGGCACTACAAACCATGGGATCAAAATCAGCTGTGAATAACGTACGCGTACGACTGAATCAGTGATCTGCGATACCAGTGTTGCAGGCCGTTCCGTTCTTACGTGATCGCTATTCGTGAACCGTGAAATCTACGAAACAAAACTGCGATTCTTAAACAAGGCGTAGGAGCTGGGGCTGCTCCGGTGATTTTTAAATATCAGTGATTAATTCGCAGGTAGTGCAATTTTGCTCATCTCTAATCTGTATATCTACATAAAACTCATTTCATCTATTTAGGTGCCACAGCCCAAATTGTAGGTATTATGTTTTTCACTTACTTAACTAAGCATTTGTTTTCTCATGTCAGTGTTGACAAAAAAAATAGTTCCCAACTTTTTTTTGCACTTTGACGACTACGCCTAAGTTTTTTTTTAAATAAATGCTTTTGTAAAACTCTCCATCAAGAATGCAATATCTTGCTATCGAAAAAGTCTCTGTTTACTAAACTACAAAAACATCCACGCTTTATAATGCTCTATTGTTCGATTCTTATCATCGATGGAAAGCCCACAATATCTGATTTAAATATTTTATTCAAATGTTTTCGGCAACTAGGGATCCTGAAACGTGAAAATGAACAAAAATAAAAAGGAAAAAAAAGCACTAAAAAGTGAAAAATAATATTTTGTTTCATTTGGAAAATTGGATTTATTCCTAATAACTTAATAACAAAAATATACTTATGTACTGAGTGTTTGGATGTCGAACACCACGAGTATAATGTCTTACTCTATTAGTTTGCCGCCGATTTCACTTTTTTGTGCATTTTTTGAAGTAGGTTTTATTTTTTTTATTTCATCCATTTACGCAAAAGTTAAAAAAACATTTGTTGTGCACCTAAAAGATGGAAAAACTCTTAAAATATAAATTTCATATTCTAAATTAGCTCTTAAAAAACAACGAGCAACCTTTAAGTGCCCAGCAGTAAAGGAAGTTCTCTCTTCATCTCCTTATTCTCTCTCTCTCTCTCTCCTCCCCTTTTCTTATTATCTCTTCTTTTTTCTTTTTAATTATTTAAGTTTTAGTTTTAAATTTAAATCAATTTTTCTTTATCGACCACATTATTAGAATTAAAGTAGGTCTCAACAGCTGACTTTCTTTTGGGAAAGCTAATTAAATGTCCATTACTGAAAGCTTAACAAAAAATATGTACAGGGTTTTCCCGTATATTTTTCCACCCACCAGTTTATTTGAATAGATACGGAAATGTCGTAAATACAAAAGTTGTTGGGTTTTTTATGAAGATTTTGAATATTATATCGTAAGTGCGAAAATATTATCGGAAATGTCAAATTTTGACAGGTTGTCAGTTTTTTTAAAATTAAACATCCTGTATATTAAATCATATTCTTGAAGATCCTTTTTTTTTTAATTTCAAATATATATACTTTTAATATATTCTGTCAATTAGTTTTGGATATATAAGCGTTTAAACATTAAAAAAATGGTAAGGTAATTTGCGCTAAAACATAGTGAGCCATGGTCAAGACAATTGCAATGAACGACGTCTATTTGACATTTACCGGTCAGAAGTAATTATTTACGAGCGTTTTTAATATCTAATACGTTGGACGATGGGTTATTCGTAAGAAGAGAAATTCGACATGATAGAATTATTTTGTTTACATGGTAAAAATGCATCGATAGCTCGTAACGAATATCATAGACGGTTTCCAGATAGAGCAACACCGACTTGTAGGACAATATTAAACATCGCTAAATAATTGAATGAAAGAAAAACATTTAAGCGAAAAGTTAGAATAGTAGAAAGAAACGCTGAAGAAGATTTAAATATTTTATTATATTTTGAAGGTAATTTTGAAACTTTTGTATTAAAATAATTTATTTATCTTATTTATTCTTGTTTTAGAAAATCCTGAGCGCTCAATTCCCGATGCAGCCACTTTTTTTAACAAATCATGGCATAAAATCCACAGTTCTAAAACATTATAAATATAAGCCATATAAGTTTTTACCTACTCAAGAATTAACCGATCAAAATAAAATAGACCGATTACACTTCTGCCAAGAAATAGAAAGACGTGTTATGATGAACCAACTAAATCTGTCAAATATAATTTTCACTGGAGGCATGTTTAATCGGAAAAATAAGCATTTTTGGTCAAAAGAAAACCCGCGAGCTCTTCAGAAGGTCAAAATTCAGGGAAGAAGATCCCTACATGTTTGGTGTGGCCTTGTTAACAATCATGTTATTGCACCTATATTTTTAAATGGGAATTTAACCGAACAAAGGTATCAGGAGTTATTAGAAAACGAAATCGAGGGGCATTTAGAACAACTACCGATTAATTCATCTTAATTTGATATGCCGGTCACCAATTTTTTAAATGACAGGTATCCATTTTGGATTGGAAGACATGGGCCATTAAGATGGCCAGCAAACAGTCCCGATCTCTCTCCATTGGACAAATTTTTTTGTCGGATTATCTGAAAAACAAGATATACTACAATAGGCCAAGAACGATCCAAGCTTTAGAGCAAAATATAGTCCAAACAATCGACGATTTAAACACCCAATCACCTCATTTTATCTACGCATCCATATACAGAAAATTTAGAAGAAATATTCAAAAATGCATTATAAACCAAGGAGGCTATATAGAAAACCAAAACTTAGTTCTTTAAGCTAATATTATTATTTACCTACTTTATATTATTGATTTTTTATGGTATTGTTTCTTTCGACTAAGTGTTTTTCTTTCATTCAATTGTGTAACGATGTTTAATAATATGCTGCGAATCGGTGTTAGTCTATCTGGAAACCGTCTATGATATTCGTTACGAGCCATCGATGCATTTTTACCGTGTAAATAAAATAATTCTATTATGTCGAGTTTCTCTTCTTCCGAATAACCCATAGTCCAACGTATTAGATATTAAAAATGCTCGTAAATAGATACTTCTAACCGGTCAAAAAGGCGTCGTTCATTGTAATTGTCTTGACCATGGCTCACTATGTTTTAGCGCAAATTACCTTACCATTTCTTTAATGTTAAAAACTAATTGACAGAGTATATTAAAAGTATATATATTTGAAATTAGAAAAAAAAAAGATCTTCAAGAATATGATTTAATATACAGGGTTTCATTTAAAAAAACTGACAACCTGTCAAAACTTGACATTTCCAATAATATTTTCGCACTAATGATATAATATTCTAAATCTTCATAAAAAACTCAACAACTTTTGTATTTACGACATTTCCGTATCTATTCAAATAACCTGTCTAGGTGGGTGGAAAAATATACGGGAAAACCCTGCACCTAGCGAAATGTATAAAGAACTAATAAACGTCTTATTATATCCTTTTTAGTTTTATTATAAAAGTCAAGTTTAACAAGTAGCCAGTGGGTCCACTGCATATTATGTAACTTCATTGTATAATAACATATCATATACAATATAACGGGTCTCATAATATGTGGGCAATTTCTCGGTTTTGAGTAGTTTAAGAAAAAAAAAGGTATAAATTCATATAAACCTTTTCCCTAATGTACACCTTATCGGAGATATAGTCGTGATATTTGAATGAAAAATTATGTTTGGAGAAATTCAAATTTGAATTGAAGACTTAATGTCATTGTGTCAGTTAAAAATATCGTAAGGGCATCGAAATCCGACACAGCTATTCTTGTATTTATATTATTCATTTTATTAATGTCAATGGAATTTACTTTCAATGAATATGCAGATATGTATTTAATGTATGAGCTTGCATTAGGCAATGCCTCAGAAGCCAGAAGATTATACGAAGAACGATTCCTATCGTAGATTTCGCGACAGGAAAACGTTTGAAAGAGTAGATCATCGCTTAAGAGAAACCGGTAAGAACTACGAGTTGGTCATTTATCACTTGTGTGGACATACTGTTGTAACAAAATTTGAATGGTGAATGTGAAGAAAACACCTAAATATGACTTTTGAAAATTGTTGGAAAGTAAAAGAAGGACCAGTCGCTCGGCCTCCTCAATCACCAGACTTGCAGCCCCCAGACTTTTCCTTGTGAGGACATTTAAAAACATTCCAGTTGGCACTAAGGAAAACTTATTAGAAAGAATTAATTTCCATTGCCACGAAATGAGGTAGCATTCAGTTCAGTTCCCAGAGTTAGGGAACGCATAAGATTAGAAGGGGCCCATCTGAGCTAATTGAAAATTGTGTTAAAATCTCGATACCTATGCATCAATTCTTTTTAATCCAAAATATCTTGAGAACGGTTGCTCATAGGGACGAACAAGAATATTTTTTTGCCATAAAAATGATAGAGTAATTTAGTTCAATTTCACACTTCTCACTTAAAAAAAATATTACAAGCGCGTACTACAAGTTATGACCTTTCAAAAAAAAGTATAGATTGTGCCCTCTCCAAGTCATTGACATCAAATTTAAATTTCTTATATCAAGCAACCCCCAGATACAAGTTTTCATTCAAATATCACGATTGTCTCAAAAGTCATTCGCGTAAAGCAAACATAGAAAGTTCAACTTTGACACTCTGCATCTCCGTTAACGGGTACATTAAGAAAAAAGTTTATATGAATTTATACCCTTTTTTTTCACAAACTACCCAAATCCGAGAGATTGTCGCGCACATATTCTGGAACATCCTGTATGTACAATGGTAACATATACACTTTTTCCTTCTGACAGAATGGCGAACGCATATACTGTTCAATGTAGGGCGCGTAAGCTGTTCAAAATGGCGCCATCCCAACATTTCTTTCTAGCATTTTATCAATATACTTTCTGTGAGACTCCGTAAATATCCTGAATATTCCCTGAAAATTGAGTAATCGATGTCATACATAAAAAAAACATAGGATCGAATCAATACCCTCCTATTTTTTTGAAGTCAGTTAAAAATACATAATTAATTTGCTGACGAAAAAGTGGATTGTTGGATTTGTTTCAATCGACAATATCTGATTTAAATATTTTATTCAAAATATCCGAATACTTGCTTCCCTTAATGTTTCGAAATCAGTATTTGAAAAAAAAACCCAGTCAGCCATTTATAATTGGTTTACGAGAATTTCAGCACGGGGCAAAGTTTTAACAGGTTTCGGTTGAGTGGCCCGAGCTATGCCAAAAAACTCGTCCAAGCTTTTTACTGAACAATAAAGTCCCCATTTTCCAAGGCTAAATTTATATATCTAAATTAATATTTGGAAACTAATTAAACTTTGTTAATCACAAGATAAAAGGTTGGTGCTCGTTTTAATCCATAGGCTGAGGGTCAGGGGCAACGCAGCTTGCTTTACAGCGATTCAGAAGCATATGCTTGTGTACGCCTCCCTAACAATTAGAATATTTTGTAAAAGCTAGTGAATGATATCCCATAGGTTAAATAAAATGTATTAAAATATTCGAATATACACTCAGTTCCAAAAAAAGTGACGCACTTGATTTTTGATCCAAGTTCAATATCTTATATCTTCTAAACCAGTGGATCGATTTTGAACAATTTTTTTATACTTTGGGTTTCAGCAAAAAAAAAAAACAAATGAAAAATGTCTCAAAGATTCTTGGATAATAATGTAAAAACTAGAACTATGCTTTTTTGCTATTTTTTGACTTGCCCTGTGTATTAGTTGAGGATTCGTATAGAAACTGTTTACACCCTATATGAAAGACCCTTTTTTTATTGTGAGCATCTTGTTTTTTTATTCACCGACTTTTCTCCAAAATTGACTGAATTACAGCTTTTTTGCTGAAACCTTACCAAGCTGCATAGCTGCTAATGGAAAAACTTAGACAACGTTTTTTTTAACTTAAAATATCAATAACTGGACAAGAATTTGAAAATGTGCTTAATACAGAATTCTGGCTTCTCTATAGCAACTCTGGGAGCTTCTTATCATTTTTTTGCAGTATACTCGAAACTAAGTTTCTTATTCTTTTACATTGGTATACCGTTCCATTCTTTTGATATTGTATCTACCTGTTCTGCTCTCCAAAGACCGTTCGATAGAACGCATCATTCTTAATTTTTTCACAATCAATGTTTTACTGCATTCATACCGGAGCTTTTCCCAGGCCCTATAATGTGACAATGCTTGTAGTTTCGCACTATTGCTAGGGTACGACTGGACATGATCCTACGTCAGAATATGCATAATGATATTCAGGTATAACAATCATTTTAGACTTTTGCTTGTCTCCTAGCCTTTAAATTCACTTCTGCTAGGCGTACACAAACCGTCTGCTCACTAACCATAGCATCTCGAACTTGGCGAAGATGTTCTTGAACTTTTACAGATGTATTTGATTAATTCCGTAAAATCCGCAAAAAAGACTTGCAAATTCGTAATCAGCTACAAAAACTACGGACTATGTCGGATCACAATCGACTTTGAAAAAACAATTGCCGTCGGCATGGCAATTCATTTGTTATAGTCCACCATATTTGTCAGTTACGTATTTCACTAACTTCATGATTGTCATTTTTTATACGAAAAAAAGATTTTAAAATGATAATGATAAAATGCCCCAAATTACACCCGAACAAGCGTCAAGATTAGTTGCTTTGTCCTAACACTGGAACCTGTGGTGGAAGATAGATCAAAATACAAAAGTACGGGCGTCCAGAACGTAACAAGTTGTGGTGTAGTGTGGTTAGAACTCTTGGATTTTGATTAGTTGCTTTAATGAATGATGGGTGCAGTAAACGCTACGCCGCTCGTGCTGTGGGGGTCCCTGAAGCAACAGCTCGTAAAGCGATCCTGAAATATGAATAAAGAGGACGGAAGGTGGGTTCTGGTCGCCCTCAAAAAACCTCCCCTAGAGATGATCGCTTTTTGAGACTGCGGATTTTACGAAATCGATCGAATACGGTTGTGAAAGTTCGAGAATTCGAGTTGGTTATAGTGAGTAAGCAGCCGGTTTGTAGACGTCTAGCCGAAATGAACATGGGTGACGTGGAAATTTATTCACATTTAAACAAAATTAACCTCATGTAGCCTCACCCTTCAATACTAAAGGCTCAAGTTGTGGTGTAGTGTGGTTAGGAGGCTTGCAAAAGGTCCTACTTCATCAATATCGTGCTGCTCAGAGATATTTCGTACAAAATTATGGAGAATGGACTAATCGTGAATGGTCAAATGTCCGGTTTTCTGATGAATCAAGGTTTTGCCTTTGAGTACGGAGAAGTTTAAAAGAATCATTATGTAAGATGTAAAAAAACAACTATTTTTTACAAAACATTTCCACTATATTAGTTTAATAAAAACGTGACATGTTTCGCTAACACACTAGCTTCTTCGGACGTTACATCTCGAATGAACAATTTAAAGAGTAAAATCATATTTTTATAACTAGGTGTAATAAAAAGATTTGGAATTTTTTTTTTAACAATATGAAGTGGTCTGGGAATTTTTACCTACAAGCCATAAACGAGAATAATCTAAAACTAAAATATATTTAATAAGAGTGACGTGTTAAGTTCTACTTGGTCATTTAACAAGCGGTTTGATCGTTTGAGCTTATTTATTTCTAGAGACTCCAGCAAATTTAGTTTATGACCCCTGTTTTCCTTGTGCAATATTTTAAAATTGTTATCAAAGGCATGACCCGTCTCAATTAGGTGATTAGCATAATTGAATTCGGTCTTTTCCTTAATAAAGCATTTATAATGTTTATCTATTCTTTTACCAAAACATCTGCCGGTTTGACCTATATACGTTTTGTCATAGTCTCCACAATTTAGTAGGTATACACCTGAATGTTTAAGTTTGTCAGATTTCGTTTTATTATTTTTAATGAACTTACTTAAAGAATTATTAGTTTCTTACGCTATCCTATTATCTAAACTGTTAAGAACGAAAAAAGAAAACTGATATAACTTTATATGCATTTCTTTCTTCATTGAAATTAGGAAAAACCATATTTGTAGATTTTTTATATAACTTTTTCTGTAGAATTTTATCTATTATATTTACAGAATATCCATTGTTTATAGCGATTTGTTTTATAATGTTGAGCTCAATCTGAAAATTAGTTTTGCTAAGGGGTAGAGAGAGTAGTCTATGAATCATACTATGAAAAGCGGCTAGTTTATATTGCATTGGATTGGATGGCATGAGGAATTATGTATGGTAGTGTCCGTATGTCAAGGTTTATGATATACAGAAAAATCATGTTTATTATTAAGTCTTTTAATGGTTAAATCTAGAAAATGTATGCTGCTGTTAGATTCTACTTCAATTGTAAATTTTATCTTAGGATGAAGGTTATTAATTTATTGAAGAAAAATATTTAATTGTCGTTCAGTTCCCGTAAAACAACTTAAAACATCATCAACATATCTGTGCCAATATATGAAATGTTTAAAAAGAGGGTGTTTATTAATTTGATTTTCTAGACTATCAACTAGTAGAAAATCTTTTGAACAGAAAATCAGTTAGTTGTGTTAAAAAACAAGAATTATTGTACTTACTTACGGAATGTTTAGAACAAAATTACTTTGAATTCAATAATAAACTTTACACGAGCACTGAAGGTTCAATTATGGGCTACCCATTAAGCCCCTTACTTGCTGAAATATTTTTGGAGAGT
Organism: Kuschelorhynchus macadamiae; assembly: GCA_030620095.1. NCBI lineage: Eukaryota > Metazoa > Arthropoda > Insecta > Coleoptera > Curculionidae > Kuschelorhynchus > Kuschelorhynchus macadamiae. The sequence continues at coordinate 882,928 of JAUTXW010005459.1, forward strand.
TTTTAGTAAACTAATATTGTGGAAGTGTTTTGTAAAAAATAGTTTTTTTACATCTTACATAATTATTATTATTATGGATTTCCACCGAGTATCGGCTCACATAATCGTATTATTAAATGAATGTTTGATAATATAATGCGATATAGTGGTTGACTTACGGTGTGGGGTGGAATTTCCGACACCCCTTCATGTTTTTCCCATTAGACAGTCAATGTCAGCCCAAATTTACATCAATGACACTTTAGAGCAGTATGTGTTACCTCTTGCTGATTTAGTCGGTAACAATTTTACTCTGGTGTAGGATAATGCTCGACAACATACCGCAGAACTTCCTAGAAACTCCGGGTATCGCTATATTACAGGGCCTGCAAGAAGCCCCGATATGAATGGAATAGAACATTTGTGGGATGAAGGGAATTAGGAAGAAGGGTGTGTTCACGCAGGAGAATTGGCATCAGATGCGGTATCAGAAGAATGGACCGTATACCAATGGAAAGAATAAGAAACCTAATTTCAAGCATGCCACGCAGATTAGAAGCTCTCAGAGTTGCTAGAGGAGGCAATACTCGGTACTAAACACATTCTTCAAGCTTTTTTCATCCAGTTATTGTTACTTTGCAATAAAAATATTATAAGTTTTATAAACTTCATATAATTTTTATCAGAATATCACTACTGAAAAATCAACTAGATACCTTGGCCAAACGCAAGGTTACAATAAAAAAGCTGTAATTCAGACATTTTCAAGACAAATTTACGAACAGAATAACAAATTTGTCTTAGAAGAAGGGTCTTTCATCTAGAGTGTAAGAATTTTCTATAAAAATGCTCGAATAATACACTGGATGAGTCAAAAAACAGGCAAAAAAAAGCAATGTTTAAGTTTTTCCATTAACATTCATGTAGCTTGGCGAATTTTCAGTAGAAAAGCTGGAATTCGGTCAATCTTAGAGATAAGTCGATGAATAAAAATGCAAAATGCTCACAAAAAAGGGTCTTTCATATAGGGTGTAAAAAGTTTCTATACGAATCCTCAAGGCAAGTCAAAAATACCAAAAAAGCATGGTTCCAGCTTTTTCATTATTATCCAAGAATCTTTGAGAACATTTTCATTTGTTTCATTTCTGCTGGAAGACCAAGGTATTATCTACCTACGAAAAAAAAATTCTTCAAAATCTGATTTAAAAGATATAAGAGATTGAACTTGGGCCAAAAATCAAGTGCGTCAATTTTTTCGGAACTGAGTGTTTTTAGATTAACTTACAATTTGCTAACTAAACGTATAATTATGCACAAAAAAATATTATAATTTATATATTATAATTTGTCAATAACTTTGTATTACAAATAAACAGACGAAGAGGTTTTATATAGAAATACGGTCATATTTGTTATGATTACACTGGGAAACAGCAAAAATATTTCCGAGACCAAAATAGCAAAATCTTACTTCTTTTATTAAACTAATCAACAATCTGTCTTGCAAAAGTCTCAGTTGGCGCCGGCTTTATAGATCCATGCTTATTACGATAATTTACTTACCTGCCTTTAATGGTATGGGAAAGTTCGAACACTAAATGAGAAATACCTGGATTTATTAAATCAGGTATACTTTATAAGGAGTTTAAATACATATAACATAAATCCTAAATTGTTAGTTAGTTGTATTTTTAACACCAGTTAATGGAAAGATATTCGTATTTGAGAAATTAGACAGCTTTGAGCTACATGTAGCGAGTTTATTTTTGTTATACATGTGGTGAAGGGATTTTTGTGAAACAAAAACGTTCTCTCAGCCCTTTATTAAAAAAGGCTTATCACTAGTATTTTGGCTGCAAAGTTGCTGCAACAGATATGCGTCTAACATTCGCGGCTGGTTAAGTGGAAAGAAGCGTAAGAAGCCCTTCCTATGATCTGGCGAGAACCGAAAGACCACGTTACAGACTGTTAGTTTTGCTGGACATCTCTCATCAAAAAAGGCTGCGATACAGTATCCAAATTTACAATCCGTCATACGCCCGGTGCCTCATAGTGACGAATTGCCTGCACCTAATCCACCACAGGAATATACCCTTAAATAAACCAGAAAATGTCGCCGGCCCATCAACCTAACAAGACTCCGATTTTGTCTGTGAACAAAATAAGTCAAAGTAAATTCAGCGACTTTATAAGGAATTTAGAATTGCCCAAGAAAAACACAGAACTATTGGCCTCCCTCGATTGCAATAATGGAATTTACTTCAAGATGAAGTAAAAGTTTCTTTTTACCGAAGTCGTCAGAAAAAAACAACATTGAGGAACTAAGGGCAGCTTTAAATCTGGACTTTGAACCAAAAGACTGGAGACTGTTCATTGAATCCTCAAAAATAAGTCTTAAAGCTGTGTTGCTCCATAATGGAATGCCTTCAGCCCAATTGGTCATATAGTCCACATAAAAGAAACGTAGAGCAATTTGAAATTGTTAATGGAGACCATACAATATGAAAGATATATGTCAAATATATGGGGATTTAAAGAGTCTTTTGAGCCAGGAAAGAAAAATGTAACCTGCATGCCATTAGTTCCCCCTGAAAAGATTTTACTATCACCACATCATATAAAATTGGACCAAAGATTGCCATGCTTTCTGTTATTTAAAGAAAAGTTCACTAGAATCACTGACGCTAAAACTAAAGAGGGAATATTGTGGGTCCACAGATTAGGAAACTTTTCGGAGACGCGCAATTCGATTCCATGTTTGAAGACAAGAAAAAAGACCCTTGGAATGAATGCCTTTAAAATGGTTGCAACAAAAACTGTTGAGAAACATAAAAGCAAACAATTATGCCCCCGGGAAAATTGTGGTGCTGTAAGTGACGAGTACGGTGAGAGATTGCACCAAAATATTTTAAATATCGAAGTAGGTATCATGGAAAATGGAAATGTGAGATGTTATCCGACTACTGTTCTCAATCTCACTACTCAATCATAAAAATGTGCTATTTTAATTGCTTTTGTTGAACCAACAATATACTGTTATGTGAATTTTGTATGTTCACTGTATATGCCTATAAATTAAAATTTTGTAACGAATAATTCAGATTTTTTATGCGGGCCAACTAAATTCTTTAAGAGGTATTTTTTAGTTACTTGGGCGTAGTTAATTGAAATTTGGCCGCCGGTGTTATTAAACAATTAAACATTTGTAAAACTTTGCACTATTAAACAGGCACATTTTTTTAAGGTAGTCAGTCAGGTTTAAAAAACACTCACTGCAAATATATAGTTGGCGCATTACCTTTCTGGAATGACGTCATTTTTGGTTATTTTTGTTTGATTTATGTTAACTGACAGTGACAAAAACATTTTGAAAAAACTCATTGTCGTTTCTTTACAACAGTCAATGCCGGTTCTGGTTATGTGTCTTTCAGAATATATTCGTCAAAATTGACATTGATTTGTTGTGATTCTTTTTAAACTTTTGCAAGATGCCGCGAAGATATAATCAGCAATCACAGCTAATAGTTTTTAATATCTTGGCTTTTTTTCAATTGGAAAAAGAGCAAGCTAAAAACGGAATCCTTCCGCAAACTGATAATACAATTGAACGAGCTTCAAATGCAACAAAACTTAGCCATACAACAATCATAAATATTAAGAAAAGAGGAATAACGAGCGATGAATCCTTTACTTCCAGAATGTCTCAAAAGCAAAAAGAGGTAAAAACAAAAATTACAGATTACTTAAAGAACAAAATAAGAGATACGATCTACTGCATGTATGCGAAAAATGAATATGTTACAATGCAGACTTTGCTTAAAAAACTAAAAGAGATAAATGAATATTTTAATTTTTCCATCACCTCGCTAAGAAAATACGTAAAAAGTATTGGTTTTAAGTGGAAGAAATCAAATAATAGAAAATACCTGATGGATTTGCCCCACATCGTCCACAAGAGAATCAATTTCTTGAGGGAATACGTCAAAAATCAAAATCTAGGACAAGATGCTTATACCACCGTATTTATTGATGAGACTTGGATTTTTAGTAAAGGTTCGTTTAGAAATAGCTGGCAGGATAACACTATGTCTACAAGTTCTAAAAAAGCTAGTGAAGGTCATCGATATATTGTAGTTCACGCTGGATCAAAGGAAGGATTTATTAAGGGGGCCAGTTTAATATTTAAAAGTGGACTAAAAAGCGGAGATTATCATGACAATATGAACAAGCAAAATTTTGAAAATTGGTTTAAAAATCAGCTGGTACCAAATCTTCCTCCAAAAAGTTTGATAGTGATGGACAACGCAAGCTATCATTCCGGCCTTTTAGAGGATATTCCAAGAAAATCATGGACAAAGCAGAGATTGATTGGATGGTTAAAAGAAAAGAACATTGACTTCCCAGAGAGGGCCATGAAGGATGAAATATGGAGAATTGTAGAAAAAAATTGTAACATTGAAAAAACATTCTACCTTGACGAATATGTGAAACCTTTGGGCCACAAAATACTAAGACTTCCTCCATACCATTGTCAATTTAATGCTATTGAAATGGTATGGTCTGAGTGTAAGAGGAAATACGACCAATACATTGCTAGTCTGAAGGGGACACCATCGGAAGTTTTGGCCATGTGGGAAAAAGCGATAAATGAAGTATCTTCAGAGCATTGGAAAAATTATGTCAGCCACACAGAAAGGGTAATCCAAGAAGCTTGGAAGACAATACAGATATGTGATGCTTCAGACATTGCGCCACTTGTAATTAGTACCGACGAAGACAGCAGTGACGATGAAGAATTTAGTTCTGATTCTGAAGACAGTGAAGGGGAGTAGTTTTTATTTTTAAAGTTAGTTAGTTATACATTAATTTCTCTCTTTTAGTTTTTAAAGCAAAGTCTGCATTGTAACATATTCATTTTTAGCATACACGCAATAGATCATATCTCTTATTTTGTTCTTTAAGTAATCTGTGATTTTTGTTTTTACCTCTTTTTGTTTTTGAAACATTCTGGAGGTAAAGGATTCATCGTTCGTTATTCCCCTTTTCTTAATATTTTTTCAGTATTGTCTGTAATTGAGAATTAAAATAATTTTGATGAAAATGGGTAATTGGCGTCAATTTATTACATTGCAAACAAAGAATAAGACTAAGATGAAAGAATTTATATTAGTAAAGTCTTATTTGCAAAATAATTTTAGTTTTTGAAGTTATAATAGTTATTTTTGTATTAAGTGTGCAAAATGAGGGTTTTTTTATGGCAATGAGAGTGTTAATTTTTTGCCAGCCATTTTCGACAAGTTGCAGCGCTTTCTGTACAGAAAATGCCAATTTTAAATTCGCTTTAGCCAGTGCTGAACGCACCCCTCCTATCTACATCACTGCATACGTTTAGGTTAGGAATCATCGCTGAAATATAAATAATATAAGAAATACGTTATTTGAAACCAGCGTGACGTCATTCCAGAAAGGTAATGCGCCAACTATAGAACTTTAATTTGACATAGAGAAATCTAAAAGTAGTACATTTTTATTTCAAAAACGTTTAGAAAAATGAAAATAGAAATATTATAGGATACAATTTTAGCAAACATATGAAGAGTCCAGGAGAAAAACGTGATAGACGCACTTTAGCAAAAATTGAGATTCTTGCATATTTTTGCACGTCTACCTCAACTCTACATACACACAAATGGCCAAGCAAACAACCTAATAAGTGTAGAGATATTTTAGCAATAAAAATATACATACAGGAAAAAAATCTAATAAGTAAGAGTAGTGCAGAGGAAGAAACATGACAAGTCCATTAAACCACGTCATCCGATTTTTGAGTTTCTTTCTGTCTGTTTTGTAACGCGTATGTTTTATTCCGATAGTGAATTGCGACATTTACTTTGTGAACTACATTTTGTAAAAGTTTTAGTTAAATATGTCTACTAGTGAAATCTCCCAGGATGAAGAACAAATTAATAGTACAGAATGTTTGGAAAAACGAAAAAAAAATGCCTGTGAAGATGCCTCGAGAAATCGCAGGCGAAACGTTGGAAAGTAATCCAAATGTACAAGGTCTAAGCCCATAAGAATTATGACTTCTTAGTAGACTCCAGCCGTGAAAGCATTCATACTATGTGAGCTTTTTATACGGTTTACGATAAAAAAAATCAGATTTATTAAAACTAACTGCTGAGAAGTATAAAGACCTGCAATGTTTTAAAGCTTATTGCTTCTCCCCTTCAGCTGAGTTCTTTTCCCAACTTCCTTACAAACAGCAAGTTGTGTAGTAGAGGTAAATAAACTGATTTTGTAATTTTGTTGTAATACTATTTTTTTCTCTTTTAGTAGATCTATTGCATTTACCTTCTGGGCAGTTCAGTGGACTTCTGGGCATTTCAGTGGAGACTACCCCGCTACATCAGCTTGATGTACTTCGTCTCACTTTCCCATTAAGTAGTAAATAATTTCGATTTTCAATGTTATGAACATATCGTTCATGAAAAAAAAATAAAACATTTTTTTTTTTTGTTTGTTGTTAAATCACATGTCTGTATATTTTGATTTAATAAAACTAAGTTTAACTTCAGTTTGGTCTTTTAAAAAAACATCGTTTTTATCTTACTGTGGTAATGTAAATTAACAAAATAAATACTCATTTTAGCAAAATTAGAGAGATTTAAAGTTCATTTTCGCTCTCCTGTAAAATGAAAAAATCTTACTTATCATGTTTTTCCCCTGGTCATCATACTGAAACTAGTTTTTTCGAAAATGAATAATCGTTGAGAAATTGGAACCGGTGGACGTTTTATTTTGCACAAGATACTTATTTGTCGGGTCAATATTATTTCTATCAAGTTTAGTTGGCCAATAAAACGATTTATATTTGCTGACATAAATAGTATTGTCATACCGCCGTTAGTAATTATTTTCCACGGTGCTTGGATACCATATATCACTTTCATAACTACAACCCAGTTCCCTTCTGAAATATCTGTAGATGTTTCGAGAATTGAAGTAACTGTATAAATTTTGAAACCATTGGGGGAAATATAGCTTTTACGATATTTTAATTTTACATATTATGTGTATGTACTTACATAATATATAACAATTTGTGCCTTTATTTCCCGTGCTGTTTTGATTGGTGTTGTTTTAAATCTTCACTGTCATCCAATATTATCTGGTTTTTGCAAAATTATTAGGGTTACAACAAGGTTCAGTAAAATCATGTTTTTTTTTAAATCACAAATTGCTGATTTAATTTAAAAAATCTTGTTTTTGTTGATTTTTAATTTTTTTTTTAAGAGGGAGAACTCGATTAACCAGAAATATATTTCTTTGCCAGTAATCTGATACCAGAAAATTAATATGCAGTTAAAAAATCAACAAATAAGGGCATATTATGCATTTTGGTTCAGGCTTTTAGTTCAAACAATAACTAGACACCCATGATCTGTTTTGATAGATGTTTAAATTTAAAATTTCACAAAAAAGTTCATAGCAAAAATTCGAAAATATAAGAAGATATGACAACACTGCTATGGTAAATTAATTTTTTTGAAGTTATATGCTCCTAAACCGGAGAAAACTACATAACTAATGGATTTCTTATCGATGTAGCCGTTACTTGATGGAAATTCATTGTACACTAGTATACAAAATAAACACGTTTAGTTTATTATTATCTGTGAATAAAAATTATGGTTAGGCTATACATGAAGTGAAAAATAATGTATCAAATTTGACGGATAAAATAATTGTACTCATGGAAATGAAATAAATAATCTGGTGAACATTGAACAGAAGTAGCTTTGTTTTTAAGTACTTTCAATTTTTTTTTATTTTGTGCAGGGTGACCCACAAGAGCGGGCCATTCGATTTTGCCTTATTTAAAAACATTAGTTATGTACTAGTATACAGAATAAACACGTTTAGTTTATTAATTTCCACTTATTTATTTCTGCTTGACAGCTGTTTCGACACACTGTGTCTTTGTCTAATATATATAAAAAAAATCTGTACCAAATATAAAAAAATATATATATAAAAATCTTAATGGTGTCAATAAAACAATATCGGTGTTTACCCACCTCGTCTATTCTTTAGGTATAAAGATTTAACAGAGGAGAACCATTTAAGTCCAACTGGTCATTCAATAAATTTAGATAGATTAATTTACAATAAAACTGCAAATAAAATTAACAACTGTCATAACCCATTTTCAGATCATGTATTTTTTAAACGCTTTTATAATCTCACAGATACAGATTTTACAGGCTCAGAAATTAAACTATTAGAAAAGGGGTTTAATTTCAACCTTCAGGTTAAAGATAACATTAAATCTAGAGAGATGTTAGGAGTTGAATGTAAAATAGCAGTAAATAAAATAGGTAATGATAACTATAAACATATATTAGCTCAATCAATTACTTCAATACCTTGGGATTTGTCTAATGATCGATTATCAAACAATTATAGTTTAGTTAAAAATATTAACAGTAAAATGACAGAAGATAATATTGTATTCACTAGGGCGGATAAAGGAAAAACCATTATTGCAATAAAAAAAGAAGATTATATTCAAAAAACTTCAGAATTTCTGAATCCGGATAAATTTCAAAAGATCGATAAAGATCCGAAAGAAATGTATCAAAAAATTATAAAAAATGTAATTAAAGATAGTAGCTTATTTGATGATAAAATTAAATATAAATTAACGATAATCAATCCACAAGTACCTAAGCTATATTCATTTATTAAACTGCATAAAGGCAATATGGCCATTAGACCTGTAGTGTCTTATGTGACAGCTCCAGCTCACACGATTTCTAATAAATTAATAGACATTATTAGTACATTTTGTAATTTTAAACCAAAATTTAGTATCAAAAATAGTTTAGAATTAATTAACAATATAAAAGATGTCACAATCCCAAATAATGCCATATTAATCTCTTTAGATGTACAAAACTTATTTCCTAGTGTCCCTATTGAAGCTATTAATTTAGTCGATAATTTATTACTCAAAAATAAAGTTAATCATATTATTAAGAATGATATATTGGATTTGTTAACAGTGTGTGTAGATCAAAATTACTTTGAATTCAATGGCTCCGTGTATGTAAGTAAAGAAGGTTTAATAATAGGTAATCCTTTGAGTCCTATACTAGCAGAAATATTTCTAGATAATATTGAACAATTAATGTATAATCACCCGTTAAGAAACAAGTTCATTTATTGGTATAGATATGTAGACGACATACTAGCATGTTTCTCGGGAACAGAGAGACAACTAAGGTTATTTTTAGATTTTATTAATAATTTACAAAAAAAAATATTAAATTTACGTTAGAAGTAAAACAATATAAGACAACACAAACAATTATAAACAATAACAAAAACACGATTTTCAAATTTATCATAAACCATCTTACACAGATATAACAATACATAAAACATCAAATCATCCTTTTGCACATAAAATGGCTGCTTTCAACAGTTTTGTACATCGTTTAATTAGTATACCTATGTCATCAGATAACTATAATAAAGAATTGAATATTATAAAGCAGATTGCTATTGACAATGGCTATAGTCCTAATATAGTCGACAAAATAGTAAATAAAAAATCCAAATAATAATTTAAAAGATATAGCCAAATTTAATACAATAAGATATACAGGCAAAATTAGCTCTAAAATCAGTAAACATCTCATGAGAGCAGATTATAAAGTTGCCTTCTGTACAAATAATACGTTAGGGAAATATATTAAAAATAATAAATCCAAGTCTGATAAATCTAAAAAATCAGGGGTATAAGAATTAGAATGTGGTTCCTGTGATAAAGTTTACATTGGCCAAACGGGTAGATCTTTCAATAAACGTATAAAAGAACACAAATCCTCATATAATAAAGAAAAAACAGACTCCAATTACGCTAAACATTTGATAGAAGCAAATCATACATTTAAAAACGAATATAAAATTTTGCATAGGGCTAATAAAAGCTACAAATTGAACCATTTGGAAAGTTTAGAAATTAACAAGAGGAAAACCCGAAATATTTTATTGAATGACCAGTTGGACTTAAATGGTTCCCCTCTGTTAAATCTTTATACCTAAAGAATAGACGAGGTGGGTAAACATCGATATTGTTTTATTGACACCATTAAGATTTTTATATATTTTTTTTTATATTTGGTACAGATTTTTACGGAAGCGTAGAAGGGCCACAATTTTTTTTATTTTTTAATTCTGAGTTTAAAGTCGGAATTTAACAAAATTCTGAGATTAAAGTCAGAATTTAACAAAATTCTGAGTTTAAAGTCAGAATTTAACAAAATTCTGAGTTTAAAGTCAGAATTTAATAAAATTCTGAGTTTAAAGTCAGAATTTAACAAAATTCTGAGGTCAAAGTCGGAATTTAACAAAATTCTGAGTTTAAAGTTGGAATTTAACTAAATTCTGAGTTTAAAGTCAGAATTTAGCTAAATTCCGAGTTTAAAGTCAGAATTTAACAAAATTCTGAGTTTAAAGTCAGAATCTAACAAAATTCTGAGTTCAAAGTCGAAATTTAACTAAATTCTTAGTTTAAAGTCAGAAATTAAATAAATTCTGAGTTTAAAGTCAGAATTTAACTAAATTCTGAGTTTAAAGTCAGAATTTAACAAAATTCTGAGTGCAAAGTCGGGATTTAACTAAATTCTCAGTTTAAAGTCAGAAATTAACGAAATGCATTTTTGGCGTCTCCTGCCAAACCTGAAATTGGTGTCAGGAGATAGATAATTAAATATTAAGATAGATAAGTGAAATCCATTTCGTTGCCAGTAAACTCGTTTGAGATTTATCGAGCTTCAAAGGTTCAAAATTGTGATTGTTCTAGCTCCATTTTCTCGAAAACAGTTAAATTTAGGCATGAGAAAAGTAACTCAATAAGTACTTGGAGTTTTTAGAAAAATATAAAAATTTAATAAAATATAGGGCATTTCATTTAAAAAACCGATGATGCCTCCGGTTTGAGGTAGAAGCGGCAACACCGCGCAATTTAAAATATTTTATAATGAGAGTATATTATGTTCATCTGTGGCCAAATTCTCAAAACATCCTATTCGTTGATTCTCCAGATATTTCTAATAGGACACTCAACTTGAATCAGAGGGGGAGCTCTGTCAGTATGTTTCGCGAGGCACCCTTATATCGTTGAAACATATGAACCATTTCTTAAGTCTTATTTATCGTTTAGTATACCTTTTTTATTTTGTGAACCTTTTAATGTATATGTTTTCTTGTATACATTTTAGCTTTTTTTTTCAGCAATAGAAATAAATAAAAATACATAAAATGAACTAATTAAACATATGTTTAATTTGTCAGGGACTTATTTAACACTCAAAAATCAAAATAGGAAACTTTTATTTTGTACCCTCCCCCTTTTATCATTCTTTTAACTATCTGTAGTTTGGTGGAACAATTCATAGCACATTTGCCATTATTCAAACAAGAATATTGAACTTGTTTTTTTGGTTCCAGTCTGTTATACAATCGTACGGACTAAATTCTGACTTTAAACTCAGAATTTTGTTAAATTCCGACTTTAAACTCAGAATTAAAAAATAAAAAAAATTGTGGCCCTTCTACGCTTCCGTAGATTTTAGTGTCAGTTTTAAGTTAGCTTTTGACAAAGACACAGTGTGTCGAAACAGCTGTCAAGCAGAAATAAATAAGTGGAAATTAATAAACTAAACGTGTTTATTTTGTATACTATGTGCATAACTAATGTTTTTAAATAAAGCAAAATCGAATGGCCCGCTCTTGTGGGACACCCTGCACAAAATAAAAAAACAATTGAAAGTCCTTAAAAACAAAGCTACTTCTGTTCAATGTTCACCAGATTATTTATTTCATTTCCATGAGTACAATTATTTTATCCGTCAAATTTGATACATTATTTTTCACTTCATGTATAGCCTAACCATAATTTTTATTCACAGATAAAAAGATTTTTAACATATTTACGTCGCGATGAACACGAACATAAAGCGAAGTACTAGGCGAGTACCTAAACCCATTACCACAATACTTTACCGAATTGATGACCCAGAAAAAAAAATCGGAATGTTTTCTGTTCGGTAGTCGTGGGCGTTATTGTTGTGTCACTACCACGATCTGATGGGTCAGAGGTTTGTCCCATTGTCTTAAAGATACCGTCCTGTCATCAAACTTGTTAATGCAAATTGACTAGGCGGTAGTCTAAAACGATTTACTATTAAAAGGACATTCCTAGCGAGCTTTGGCCAGTGACGGATCGTGATTTTGGGGGGTTTTAGGCTAACTAAAATTCATACACAAAAAAATTAAATTAAAAAACCCTTTCTGCATTTTTCCGTGACATACTGGCGAATCGTTTTATAATACAAATCACATCGTTTTCGATTGATTGTTTATTAATAATTCCATACTTCAATGTTAATGGAATAAGCGCTTGAGGTCCAGAGGTGTGTTGGAATATTGGGGGGACATTAAATAGCAATGCGTTTCTACGAATTTTGGAAAATGACTTACTTCCATCCGTTGATTTCAGCAGGATTTGCCCCGTGCATACGACCCGGGTAGTCAAGGACTGGTTTTGATTCGGTCAAGAAGCATAAATAAATCCGGTAGAGAACGTTTGGGGAGATGCCAAGAAAATGTATGACCCCAATTTCAGACCAAATAGCGAAAATGGTTTATGTGAAAAAATTCGAGAATTAACTCCAAATTATACCAGTCATTTAAGTTCATCAATGCCAAGAAGACTTGAAGCTATTTTGGATTCCAATGTAGCTGTTATAAAATATCAATTTTGTATTTACTATTTATTTAATGTTTCTGTTAATTAGAATTAAGCCTCAGAAATTCATTACCAAAATGTGTTGGTCTGTAAACTATAACTCTTACACCATTTAACATTTTTTCCATCGTACTTAGGTATCTACTCTGATGACTTTATTTCTCTCTCATTTGTTTATTTTTTATTATCATAAATAACGTAAAAATTAATTAATCATAATTAATTTTAACACAGTAATTAAAATATTATGTTACCTGAACCCAAAGAAAGTAGGTGCAGTTATTTTAGATGATGACATATGAAAGGCGGTTTTACCAAAATGTGGTAAAGTAGGGTTATGTTCTAGTACAGTTGTATGAAATTAATTGTCATCCATAACTTATTTAGTCTTTCATCCGACATTGTTGACTTGTATTTATTCTTCGTGAAAGTCATTTTTGAAAAAAATTGTTTGTATATTTATTTACTCATCTTAATACAAGCAGTACTTAAATAAATAAACAAAAATAACTAATTAAAATGTAACTATATATAAATCAACATATTTAAAAATCATATTTAGATTTTATTTCCCCCGTAAGAGGGAAGTATTGTAATCGTGAAAAATTCACCCTCCGAGATTTTTCCAGGTCTGTGCGTTTTAGGGTCCCGGGACACCGAAGAAGATGTTCTCCCATTTCCGTTCATATGTCGGTCTGTCTGTCCGTCTATACGTATCGACGAATGACTTCAAATTTTGGTCAAAAGGTCGTATAGGGATGAAATGGTAACATTTTGGTAAAAATCCAATATGGCGGAACAAAATGGCGGCCTAGTGAAATGCAAAAAATATTAAGAAACTACTTATCGGATTATTTTTGAAGTTTCAATGAAAATAAAGCTGATGATGTAAAAACAAATTGATAACATTTTTGTATAGAGCCATTATGACGGAAAAAAATAGCAGCCATAAAAAATTCACAATTATTATAATACTTATCCAATTGACTTGAAATTTTGTACAAAAATCAAGTGTGAAACAGAAACAAATTGAAACATTTTAATGGGAATATTACACAGCAAAACAAAATGGCGGCTTAATACAATGTATAAATATTCGGTAAAATTTCGTTTCCTGGAATAAAACCTTTTTATGGAGGAAGATAATAAAGGATTTAATTTATTTTTTATAGACTGTATAAAGAAAATTATAAAAAATAAATAAAAATAATAATAATAACAATAATAAATAAATTAAAAACTAAAAAAATGAAATAATTTACAGTTTACAGGATTTAAATAAAGTTAGTACTAAATAAGTATATCACAATAAAACTAAACCGTTACATTTTCTTCTGTATTTTTTAAATGCAAACTGTGATAAAACTTTAAATGATAATTTGGAACCAAAATAAATGATATATGGATACGGAAAATAAATATTAATTTTTCATTATTAATTTTTTAATTAAGTTTGTTAACAAAGTGTTGTATGTTTATGTAAACAAAATTTGCGCGTACGACAACTTACAAACGGTCAAACCGATTCATTTTATTTTAAAAAATCTCGATTGTATTTAAAGATGTCTTTCAAACCTAGAACCAACGATTTTGTAATAGATCCATTTATTGGACTTGAGTGTGCTATTATAAAAGCATACTTCATTGCTTCTCGGACTTTTTTAAAACATCCTGTTTAAATAAAAAAATGCTTTAAAAACGATATGGACCACTCTAGAACTCTTCTATTCACCTTTTTTTTTTCTAACTCACTATACAAAAAAGTCAAAAGGGGGAACGCTATTGCAGTGAAACAACCTATAAATTTCCAAATATTTAAACACAGCTACCATATTAGCAAATACAATTTATTGCAACGATTTTTTACAACTAAAAGTATTTCAAAATTAAACATATACATTAAAAAGTCCCAGTTGTTAGTTCGTTGACATTAAATAATTGGCTCGAATGTATTGTAAATACAATTAATAGATAGAGCTTTTATTTAAAATGTATTTCGACAAAATTGACTTTAATTAAACTGAAAAAAATAGGAAACCATCTGTTAACGTCATTAAAACAAAAACTGTGGATCTATATTCACAGTTCAAACAGAATAATTTTATTACTTCGACGAATGTTTGAGTGAATGAAAATAAATTATTCTTGAAAAAACCGAACATTTACGGTAAAAATCCATATACAACTAACAGTGTATCCATATACACTTCTAGATCAAAAATAGTACTTTTTTTGCTATTGCTTTAGTAATTTGTTTAAAAACGGCGATCTTCATTATCACTGATATTGATCGATTTTATTCATAATATTTTGGTTTGATGTCAAGACGTTTCGACCATTTTATGACCTTCATCAGTTATTTAAAACAAACTAATGTGACTGCCTTATGGCAGTTTCGTTTTATCCATAATATTTTTTTTTATATTATAATTTTTAATTTTAAAATTCCTGTATGGATAACATTTATATTATTATGTTTGTGGATTGTCTTAAATAGATCAAGAAAAGGATTACTTTTCAAGCCTTCACAATTTGTATGTTATGTTATCGTGCAGGAATTTTAGAATTGAAAACTATAATATAAAAAAATATTATGGATAACATTAAACTCCCAAGGCACTTTTTTGTTTTAGAAAACCGAAGACATAAACTGGTCGAAACGTTTTGATATAAAATCAAAATATTAAGAATAATCATTCAACATCAATTATGTGTTATTTTGTAAATACTATTTCCAAGAAAGATTTTTTTATAAGAATATAGTTCACGTGTTCACGAGGCTGTATCAAATATAAACAGGACTGATTTTCTTAAAAATTTCGGAGGGATCCTAGACCTGGAGGGGTTGATGTGCAGGTACTCTGTACCGCAGCATCATCAAGTTTTTGACCAAAGAAGGGATAAACCTAAAATTTTGTGGCGATTACAGGCACAGTTCGGGGACAACACCCTGTCAAGAACCCATATGTTTGCTTGGCACAAACAATTTTCTGAATGGTGTGAAAAGGTCAAGAATGAAAACGACGATCGCCGCCCAAGGACTAGTGTGACCTTGAGGCGGTCCGAAAGTTTATAGAGGAAAATCTGCGCGAACAACTCTCTTCCAAATCGTTGAAGATGAGAAAGAACATGAGTTACGGGAGTATCCTATCCAACGGATTGTTCTTGACCTTTTCACGCCCTTATAGTTTGTGCCAAGCAAACACACGGGTTCTTGACAAGGTGTTGTCCCAGAACTGTTGCAGCAAAATTTCGGTTGGGTTCACCCCCTCCCTTAATACTTATATATAAAAAATATATACATTCATTTAATATAAACCCGAAAAAATTTCTAAACATGGTAGATAGCTTATCAAAAATTGTCGCTTAAAGGACCCTTGAGTAAAACCGGTCCTGCTTATACCTATTTTGGTATCATATTTCTCAACGTTTTAAACCATTTAGATAATCCGCAATTATTATTAAAAAGCCTCGATATTATTTATTCGACATAACGCAGCGAGCAGAAAATAACTACAACATACGCAACATTTCAAGAAGAAAGAACTAGTCGGCCCTTTTACGGGCCTGATTGTTAAGCAATAAGTGGTATTATTTAATCAAATTATACATACGTACCGAGAACAACTTCGTAATCGCCATTCCTAACTCTCTTCAGCGATCTGAAACTCATCATCTTGAACGACCAGATGGCAGCGGAGAAACGGGAATTTTCTTCTTGTAAACAGTCTTCAATCTATTTCGAGCGATCTATCGCGTTTTCTTGCGTTTTTTATCCGCGCCATTGTATCACTGCTTTACAATGTCCTTATTAACATCAGTTCGAGCACATACGCCACATTATGCAGTTTTAATAGCGCCGTTAATGCCTTGGCGAAATTGTCTATAAAACATTTCACTTTAGCTTTTAGTGTCGGTTTAAGCCGGTTACATTTTCCACGGTGCTTTGACATTATTAATATTCGGGGAAGTTACCAAATTACACTCCCGAGTCTCGTATTTAATACCTAGAGAAAATTCTTGGAAATTTATTTTCAGAGAAGCTACCACGTGATTTTATAGTTATTTATGTATCAAGGATCGTAAGTGATATATTATGGTCGAGGGTGTTGATTACATATGAGACCATAATATAGGGTAGCAGGGGCGTGCAGTCCATGGAAGCAAGGGAAGCAGTGCTTCCCCATAAAAAATTACAAAACATCTTCTAAAATGTAATTTTTGAAATAGGAAACCATTAATTTAGTTTATATTAAAAATGCTAAAATATTATCTTAATTATCAAGCCCATAATAAATGCGGCCTTGACTCCGAGCGCGCCACAATAAAAAATCGAATGGAACCTATGCGGGCCGCTAACTTCTCTGCAGCCAAGTCCTGTATGCTTGATTTCTTGTGAATCGAGCCAGAGGTTATTGAACTTTCCACCGGCTGTTTGCAATTTTTGCATTTCAGTCGCGTGCTTTAAGTGGTGGCGGAAGCAATCGTTGGGGTAGGCTCTTTGTTTGAACGGCTATCCGTGTATTGTGTGATATAAATACCGTCAACTTTTGCTGTCGGTAATAACGTTGAAAATGTTGGAGAATTTAGTAAGAAGAGTGTGTGTGAATGTGTGGTGTGTGTCTCAATAATAAAGGGATTTTCAACATTAAACTTCGCTGATAAGCTTCAAATAATTTCCAAAGGAAGGGCAAAACGGCCTATAAAAAATTTAACCACAAAAATGAAAAACTGTTTGACATTTTTATCCGGAAAAACAATACGAACAATTTAAATAGCTAACAGGGTGTGAAAATATAAGTAAATTACTTTGTTGGCCATGAAATATTTTTACAGGGTGTGAAAATATAAATAAATTATATTTTTGAAAATGAAAAAGGTCTCTGGAAAAAACTGGTTTTTCCGATTTAAACAATTTCCATAAAGCCGTAAAAAGACACATTATGTCCAAAGCGCACTTGCAGGCCATCATGAAAGAAAAAGTCTTTGTCAAAACCAGAATTGAACATATAATAAATATAATAATAAACAGTTGGAAATTAGTCACCGCCAACACAATGAACTAGTCGATAAAAACAGGCAAATTTTAAGAAGACTTATCGATGTTGTTTGTTTTTTCGAACAGCAGGAATTAGGATTTAGAGGTCATGACGAAACAAGGGTTTCTTCAAATAGAGGAAATTTTCAAGAATTACTTAGTTTAATGGCTAAATATGATGATTGCTTAAAAAATCATTTAGTGCAGTCTAGCGTTTTTCGCGAATCGGCGAATCGAATCCAGAATGATTTAATTTCCGCTGTTGCAACCATTATTCTAAAAAGAATTAAGCAGGAGATTGGCGAGGCGCGGTTCATTGCTACTGTTTTGGACGAAACAACTGATCACTAATTTTGAGCCAATTATCTATAGTAATAAGCCACGTTAAAACAGACGGAAGTATTCAAGAGCGATTTTTAGGTTTTAAGAATGTGTCCGAAAATCGTACAGCAGATGCATTGTACACCGTAGTTTATAACGTTACTAAAGAAATTAATGGAGAGAAAAAATTAGTTGCTGAAAGCTATGATGGAGCTGCAGTGATGGTAGGAAAATTAGGGGGTCTGCAAGCTAAAGTTCGAGAAACTTTCCAAGTGCTGTGTTTGTCCATTGTTTTGCTCATAAATAAAATTTAGTTTTATCCCAGTCCATCAATCACATTAAAAAATGTAAAGAATTTTTTGTTACTTTAAGTGCCATGGCTGCTTTTTTTTATAAGTCAACTAAACGTACACAAGCTTTGGACTCCATTGTCCACAAACGATTGCCCAAAGTAGCTCCTCCTAGGTGGAACTATAATGGAAGACTTGTGTTAACAGTATCTGAAAATCGTGAATCACTGATTGAACTATTTTAGAATATAATAGAAAATAATGAAGCGTGGGACTCACAATCAATAAATAGTTCGAGGGGGTTTTTGGACTGTTTGAAACGAGATTTTAATTTTAATTGTTTGTTATATTTTATTTTCAGAAATATGTCCATTCTCGGACAATGTTTTTAATATATTACAAATGGTATTGCTTTTTGCCTAAAAAAAGTGGATTATTTTAAGTCCATGTTAAACCAAACAAGAGACTTTGACCTTATTTTGGGAGAAAACGATGACGTTAAATTTAGAGCCACAAGCCAAGCGTCTTCGAACAGATAGGGTGGGAGATGTTCAAACATCATACAGACGCCTCTTTTATGAAATAATCGATCAAATTCAGCAACAAATAAACTATAGATTTAACGGTTTAAATGATTGTAAATTCCTCGAGCTCTGCAATTTTGATGTATTTAAAGGAAAAACTTTTCCAGAAGATGCGTTTAAATCTCTTCTTCTTCATTATGGCTTGTTCTTCGACCGAGTGTTACTGCGATCTGAACTAAAAGTGATTTTCGAAACTGATGACATTAGCGGAAAAAATAACGCTAAGGAACTAATGCAATTTTTAAAACACAAGGAGCTGGAAGATGCCTACACCGAAGTGTGGAAATTGTGTGAATTAGTATTGACAATACCTGCCACAAGTTCATCAGTAGAACGCAATTTTTCAACACTTAAACGTATAAAAAATTTCGTGAGAAATTCAATGGGGCAGGAGAGACTTTCGCGTACATCGCTGTTGTCCATTGAAAATAAACTTCTCCAAAATATGTCGGAGCATCGAAGTTTTTATGAGGACGTCATTGACGAATTTGCAAAAAATGATCAAAAAATCGAATTACATTACAAATAGGTAAGTTTCTAAAAATTGCTTCCCTTTCTTAAAATTTCACCGCACGCCCCTGTAGGGTAGCCAGCCATATTTTGACCCATTTTGGACTTAAATAGCTCCGAAACAAAAAGAAAATATCGAGGTGAAGTTTTCCCTGAATATTTTTAATTTGCCGAAAGTTTTGTTTGAAGCATATGTCATTTTATTTTTACAAAATACCGAAAACAAAATAGATGACTTTCATGTATTATGTTATTTTAAATGCAACACTCTATATATAAAAACTGCAAAGTATGAAAATTTATTAAACAAGACATTAAAAGTTATGGAAAAAGGTGTAATAATCATCAACCATTAAACATTAATATTAAAGCGAAAACTTGTTATTAAAAAATTTCTATGCAAATCTTGGAAGTGTCTTTCCCCGACTTCAATACATCTATTTAAGTTAGTAGTAGTCCATTGCTCTAACCAATTGCGCTATCGTAGCACTGATAAGCAATTCGTTAGACCTTGTACAGGGTGAGTAAACGATTGGAAAAAGTAAATTTACGTCGAACAGGTAAAATCTGGAAACATGCTGAGGGATATATATGTAAGTCGTGCTCATTTTAAAAATATTTTAAATTATAGGGTGTGTGAAAAAAGTAGGGCAACTAAAAGTTGTATTTTTTTAAATAGGACACCTTATATTTTTAAATTCTACATAAAATTCTAACACTTTTTTGTATAACATGTTATATGGCTAAAATTGATACTTTCTTAAATATTTGGCTTTAAACGTAGAAAAATATAAATTTGATGCACATCTATAATTAGCAATATAACTCCTAGTTGTGCTACTAAAAATAAAATATTTTGCTTCTGCACAAAATAAGCATGGAATAAAAGACCGCTATGTACGTAATATTGAAGATATCACATACAGGGTGTCCAAATTTAAATGCCGAACTTTAACCAATTTATCTCAGTGTTTTTAAATGGAACCCCTGTATATTTTTATTTAGTCTTGTTAAGAAAAAAAAAATAAACCACTTAGAAAATCAACAACTCGATCAATCAAATTAGCCATGGAAAAAACAGTCTATAGCAACTGGCGACTAAATGTATGAAATGTCAAACACGTGTTGTTGTTAGTGCATTGTATTTCGTCTTTCGTATTCTCGTCTAATTTAAAATGAAGTTTTCACAAAATGAAATGATAGATATGCTCTATATATTGGGTGAAGCTCAATAAAAATGCCTTTTGGCCAAAAGGCTATATGAAGCAAAATATCCGGATCGACGCGCGCCTTCTAAAGTGGCCTTTCAAAACGTCATGGAGAGATTTGATGCTAGTGGCAATGTGGCATATTCGAAGAAAACAGTTGTCAATAAAATTGCTACAAATCAAGATAAAGAGTCGGAAATTCTACTTCATATAGAAGAAAATACCAGTTTAAGTAGTCGACAACTTGCCAGTTTAACTGAGACATCACAATCTATAGTAAGCAGGACCACAAGAAGATATAAATATCATCCATATCATATGGAATTACACCAAGAGTTGCACGATGAAGATTTTGAAAGGCGTGTTAACTTTTGCAACTTAATGATAAGGCGAATAGAAGCATATTCGGACTTTTTAGCGAGTATCATGTTTTCCGATGATTCTACATTTAGAAGCAATGGAGCTGTAAACAATAACAAATCCCCACTGGGTACGATAGGTACAACATCAAAATCCCTAGTCATTAAATGTTTGGTGTGGAATCATTGGAAACCATATTATAGGTCCGTATTTTTTTAATGAACCACTTAATGGACAAAGATATTTAGATTTTTTGAACGTTGAGCTGCCTATTCTTCTCAGACCACTCAGCATAGAAGAAAGAAGAGACATGTGGCTGCAGCAAGACGGTGCCCTGCTCATTACCATCGGGACGTCGTGAATTTTTGGACGCTAATTTTAATCAAAAATGGATTGGTCGTAGCGGTTTTATCGAAAGGCCACCAAGATCTTGCGATATGACTCCATTAGATTTTTTTGTTGTAGGGTTATATTAAAGATCGTGTTTACACTCAACCACCTACAGCAAAGGAGAACATGCAGGAACGAATCAGGGATGTATGCGCCCCTATATCACCAGATATGCTAGTCAAAACTAGGCAAAATATTATTAAGAGGTTCAACATGTGTATTCGTGAAGGCGGACGCTTATTTGAGCAACTTTTAAAATATAACTATGAAAACATTTGATTAACTTTTAAGTTTTTTTCTGTATAACTTTAAAAATTAGTACCAATTAATATAAGTTTTCGACTATCTAAATTGAAATGTATTCCTTCATTGAAATGTATTTACTTATTTGCAAACTAGACGAGTAGACCCCTTTTTCAACACAATTTTTATGATATTATGCCAGTTCACGTATCCTTTGCTTTGAAATGTAAGATTCATTCCAAAAACATAATATTATCTAAAAAGTTCGGAAATGGCCCTACTCGCCTTATCATTGGGTTACAAAACGAATTTTAAAATCTTCAGCGTGTAACTCTTGGTTTAATGTAATATGAAATGGATGATATTTATATTTTCTTGTAGTCTTGCTAACTGTAGATTATGATGTTAAAATCTTGAGGTTATTAGATCATTTTTTTCTGTAGCAATTTTATTAATAAATTATTATATTATCTAAATTTCAATTGGATTAATTTTACATAATAAACTATTGTATTCATATTAAATACTTTTGTTTTACTGACAGCTACTATGGCTACTTTGATCGAGTTGGTAATTTTCTAAATTACGCAAAAAAAGGGAATCTTAAAATATTTCGAAAACTATTGAAGATAAATATATAATATATGTAATAAAAGTCGTAGATTTTTTTATGCTTAAAAAGAATAAATAAAAATATACAGGGGGTTTCATTTAAAAAAACTGAAATAAATTGGTTTAAATATGTTAAAGTGGGGCATTTAAATTTGGACACCCTCTATGTAATATCTTCAATATTACGAAAGCAGTCCTTTATTCCATGCCTATTTTGTGCAGAAGCAAAATGTTTTGTTTTTAGTGGAACAACTAGGCATTATATTGCTAATCATAGATTTGCATCAAATTTATATTTTTTTTTTCGTTTAAAGCCAAATATTTAAGAAAGTATCAATTTTAGCCATATAACATGTTACACAAAAAAGGGTTAGAATTTTATGTAGAATTTAAAAATCGAGTCAAATATAGGGTGTCCCATTTAAAAAAAATACAACTTTTAGTAGCCCTACTTTTTTGACGCACCCCGTATAATTCAAAATATTTTTAAAATGAGCGCAATTTACATATGTATCCCATAGCTTAAACAGTTTGTT
The DNA here is from genome assembly GCA_030620095.1 of Kuschelorhynchus macadamiae. NCBI lineage: Eukaryota > Metazoa > Arthropoda > Insecta > Coleoptera > Curculionidae > Kuschelorhynchus > Kuschelorhynchus macadamiae. The sequence goes on from JAUTXW010005459.1 coordinate 905,819, forward strand.
TCCAAATTGTACCTGTTCGACGTAAATTTACTTTTTTCAATCGTTGACTCACCCAGTACAGGGTGATCGCGTATAATGTTACCCCCCTTTAACTTTTTTGTTTCTCACTGTAGAAAAAAAAGTATTATATAAAAGTTTTAGAACTCACTGCATACTATTTGCACAACATATTTTTGTATATACAGGGTGTGACATAAACAAATACCAAAGCAAAGTTACCTTTTTTTAAATGGAACACTCTGTATATTGTTGCATTTTTGGATTCTACAGGAAATTCTAAACACATTTCATGTATAATGTCCTATATCTAACATGAACCGTTTTCGACTTATTGCTGTTTGAAAATTAAATAATATGAGAAATAAGGTCGCGCAGGTCAAGATGTATTTTATGGTTTCCATGGATAACAATATTGTTAACTTGGTTAACTTCGTGACACAAGTTGTCAATTTTGATAAGCAGTAAGAATTCATATTCAAAAATGCCTTATTCGAAACAAGAAAAGCAGTTTATTTTAATGGCTTATATTAAAAATAATTATAATGTGAAAATGGCGCAGCAAGAACTACGAAGAAATAATGCACGGATGAATGTTCCTTGTAAACAGACCATTTGAAGAATATTTATTAAATTTCAACCAGATTCAAACTTAGACAGAAAGAAAAGATGCATTCCACAAGACGAGGATACCGAATTGAACATTTTACTGGCTATTCAAGAAAATCCGAATAAGTCAATTAGAACCATTTCAACCGACTTAAGGCAAATGCAAGATAATCCAAAAAATACATCATATGGAAAAATTCAAAAAACACTTAAATTAGCTGGCTTCAAACCTTTCAAAATTAGACCTACTCCAAAATTAACCGTCACACAAAGAGAGAAAAGAGTAGAATTTTGCCGTGAAATGCTGGGAATAATAAACCACAATAATAACTTTCTACAAACAATTCTTTGGACAGACGAGTCAACTTTTTGCCACCAATGGAATGATAAACAGGAAGAATACGAGGCATTGGGCAACAGAAAATCCCCACAGTTACCGAGAATTCCAGTATCAGGGTCGTCAGTCTGTAAATGTATGGTGCGGCATACTTGACAATAAAATCATTGGGCCACATTTTTTTGAAGGTGTGTTAAATGGGAATATATATTTGCAATTTCTTCAAAATGAGTTTGCAGAGTTTCTGGATGATTTACCACTAGCACGTTTAAACCAACTTACGTTTCAGCAAGACGGCGCCCCGCCGCACAACATAGTTGAAGTAACGAACTATCTCACTCAAATATTTGGAAACTGGATCGGACGGAATGGTCCGATTAAATGGCCGCCTAATAGTCCGGACCTCACACCCTTATATGCTTTCCTGTGGGGTACACTGAAAGATAGAATTAATGCAAACAACATAGAGAATCGTGAACACCTTAAACAACTCATAAGAAATGAAATTAATCTAATAAACACTAATTATGCTGAGTCGATCAGAAACTCCTTGGAAAAATTAAGAAGAACCTTAATAAGGTGTATTGAAGTTAATGGAGGACCAGTCGAACAACTCTATATTTAGTATAGCTACTTATATTTCTGCTTTCTAGTTCGTAGTTTTGCTTTATGTTATTTAGTTTGTTTCATTACACATGTTTGACCTGCGCGACCTTATTTCTCATATTATTTAATTTTCAAACAGCAATAAGTCGAAAACGGTTCATGTTAGATATAGGACATTATACATGAAATGTATTTAGAATTTCCTGTAGAATCCAAAAATGCAACAATATACAGGGTGTTCCATTTAAAAAAAGGTAACTTTGCTTTGGTATTTGTTTATCACACACCCTGTATATACAAAAATATGTTGTGCAAATAGTATGCAGTGAGTTCTAAAACTTTTATATAATACTTTTTTTCCTACAGTGAGAAACAAAAAAGTTAAAGGGGGGTAACATTATACGCGATCACCTTGTACATATTCAAACCCACCAGTATCATAACCATTGTTGATCCTGCCAAATATTCTAACTTATGACGCACGCGGAGTGTTTGTTGAGTTTGATTGATTGAGTTTTTTCAATTCTACTTCAAAAGAATAATAATATGAATTTGTTTCCATAGGCGACTCCTCAAAAAAAGAAAAGAAAAAAACATTAACCGTGAAATTCATATAGACACGCAGTATCTTTTTCGGAGCTTATTAAATCAACCATTTTGCAACGTAAGTACAGCTTGTAATATATTTTTGAAAAGCGGAAAGACTAAGCTTTATGATTTTGAAGAAATCTACAGGGTATTCCATTTAATATAACAAAGTTGCCCTATACCTGAGAGTCAGCCATTTTGCTTTCGGTACTTCCGGTTGTATTAAATAAAATGACATACGCTACAAATTAAACAAAACTTTCGGCAAATTGAAAATATTCAGCGAAAGCTGCACCTCGATAATTGTTTTCATTTCAGAACTATTTAAGTCCAAAATGGGTCAAAATATGGCTGGCTACCCTGTAACACTTACGTAAACAGATCTTTCTTCGCCTTCCGAGTCGTCTTCAAATAAAAAAAAAAATTAAGTTTTTAATTTGCTAACGCGTGTTTAATCAATAGTAGAGATATAATCTCGATCGACAATACAAATTCACATAATTTTAAAAATATCTCATACAAAATTATACGAAAACCAATTAACTTACACTCATTATTTGCAACGGTCTGAGTAAACCATCAGGTAAATATATCATTTCAAAAATACAACAGTAGGAGCAAAAATAAGCGGGAAGATAATTTACAACCATGTATATTTACGAAGTAGAAGCTCGCAGTCGTTACTATGAATAATGTTGTAATGGGAATGCACATAATATGATATATTGCTCACAAACGAACCAAAATCGAGACTCATAAGAAAATACGACGCAAAAATAATTTGACAAGTAATGTGTAGTTTTGTAATAAAACTGATAATACCGCCCACCAACAGTTTATTAATTTTTTAATTGGTATTTGATTAACGATCAACAAGCTTCAGTAAACTTAGTAAATCTCCGTAATCTTCTGTAAGGGGCCCTATTTATCTTTCTAATTATCGGTTTGCTTTTCGGGGGTTCAGGGCAGCCCATAGGGATTCGCGAGACCGAGAGCGAGACTGAATCAGTCACGGTCTCGATCTCGGAAAATGTTTACGGTCTCGGTATCGGTCTCGAAAGTCTCGGTGGTCTCGAAGATAAAATTTTTAAAATAATAATTGTTCGCCGAGATGTTATTTATAGAAAAGTACATGGAAGCTTACGTTCGAAACCCAATCTTAAAAATTTAATGTAAAAAACCCAATGATTGAACAGTAGAAAAAATGTAGGTATATTTATATAAAAAATGATTTCAAAAATCTATAATTCGAAATGATGTTGCCAACAGATGGAATCAGTAAATGAAGATATACGGACAATAGTAGGTGTATCAAAATAAATATCACATATCCCTTGTTCTTTGGACATCAACAGAAAGGCCACACATCACTAGAGTTACTTAAACAACCATCCACAGAACAATTATTTGACATTTCGAAAGATATACAAATGGAATAAGATTAAACACAAAACAAGGACACACTGTATAATGCTGCCGAACTCATGTAAGCAACGTGTTGGGCATTCTAGGGACAGACGTTATAATTCAATAGGTAGAAAACGATCGATGTCCAAGTATTAGGTATTCTGTAAACTTTGCTATTTTGAACCAAACTTTTATTACTTTGATGCGTATTTACTTTCTTAACCAGGACAGTTTTTAGGGGTCTGCACGTTGGCAGGCAGCTATGGTTCATAATACTACTTGTGAATCAACTATTTTTGTTCTTTGGTAAATTAACTATACATTTTAAAAGTGGAGTAGATTTCAAAAGTAAATTTATTTATTAAACAAATATCTACTTGTTCAATTTTTCGCCTGAAAGATCAATCTATAACCTTTTTTGAGAAAATGTACAGGGATAAATATAATATTGTGCCTGCTGAATCACCAATAATATCAAGTTCCTCAAGCGATGATAACTATGACATCGATTATACATCACTATTTGAACAAAAAAAAGTGATTCCGAAAATTGGAGAAAAGAAGTAATATAATATTTGCAATTAAAGCGCGCTCCAAAGTGTACAGATATTTTAGAATGGTGGAAAGCACACGATAAACAATTTCCAAATTTATCCAAAATGGCAAAAGGTCTTTTGTCTATACAGGCGACCTCTGTAGCAGTAGAGTGTTTATTTTCACAAGCAGGTTAATTAATACAAAACTAAGAAGCATGTTAAATGAAACTTCAAACAAATGCTTATTATGTATTCATTCATCGTATAAAAGTAACTTGAAAAATGAAATTATAAAATATTACTTTAAATTTTCTGTAATATTTTTAGGTTTTCATTATATAGGTTGAAATAAAATCTAAAAATATGCTTATAATGTATGTTTAGAAATTTAAATTTTTACTTTGTTATTAGAACAGTTCGTTATTTTTTAAGCGTAACAGTTGAATTAGCTTTATTGATCATCTATTTAAAATCCTAAGCCAAATTCTATTTTGTGTTTTGTTTGTTGAAAATCTTGTCCGTATGTATATGTATTATTTTTATTATACACATATAGTTAAAAATTTTATATCGTTCATTATTTTCAAATACAAATAAAATCAACACAAAAATATTGTTCTATAAAACACGTACCTTCTTTAATTAGCAAGTCATCGAAGCGATTAAAGAAGAAAATGTTAAAAAACATTTTCACTGATTTTTTTTAACAATTTTTTGTTTATTTGTTTGGAGACTTTATCGTATCTATACTATATAAGAATATGATATTGCGATATTTTTAGTTGTTACAGTCTATTAGTTATTAATTATTGAACCAAACAACTAAAAATTTTAGGATGTTAGTTACTTTCAATAATTAAACATAAAAACCGATTATAAATTTATAAAGATCACAATATCAAAATCCTATATAGTATAATTGTGATAAAGTGTCTCTTTTTGAGAACAGGGTAGCAATTTACGGTTTTCGACGTGTGAAGTGGAATTTCGCTACTAGAATTTCTAAATTTGGGAAATTCTCTTTTTATGGTTATATATATCGTTTTTTAAATGACTATTTCACTAGTATCATTGTTATAAGAACATATACATATATATATTTAATTATAGAAAAATTATTTTTTGCATCAATTAATTTGCCACCAAACATATATTTTCTGAATTATTTTGTCAAAACAAATAGTTTACGAACATTAGTTATTTTGCTAGTTCACTTTGAGATCGAGACCGAGAGTCTCGATAGGTAAGTCTCGGTCTCGAACACCAAGTCTCGGTCTCGGAATATTTTTTCAATCGGTCGGTCACGTTTCGAGACCAAGACCGAGACCGAGACTAGTCTCGTGGTCTCGCGAACCCCTAGCAGCCCAAAAGGAGAGTAAAGTGCTTTGTATCTTCATTATTACAAGAAAGAAAAAATCGGTAAATTTGCCTTTACCTAGAATTTCCCTCGTACAGAATTCCATTACGTACAGCTAACAAATACATAAAACGTATTTTCCCCCTCCCTGTATTGTAACCTATTTTGACACTACTTTGACAGGCGTAAGTGAAAGTTACTCAACAAGGTATTGGACGCCCTTAACGACAGAATATAAGTCGACTTACATCCCTAGAGAAATAATAATAACCTAAAATTATTATAAGTAGCTTTAATTTTTGATTTCATCAACATATTACAAAAATCCGGTGATATTAACTGAAATGAATATTAATGGTACAATTATTCACAACAAAATTTGGAAACACGTTTTCTCGTTTCTTCTCGATGTGTATTACATTTTCTGACTCCACAGATCCTTCATTTCTAACCAATGTTTCTGTCACTGTTGAAGCACTGCAAGAGACTTCTGGCTGGGTCTTATTGTATAAAATTTTATTCGCTACTTCCTTTTTATTATTGAGGCTCTCAGCTACGTAACTTTCCTCAATAGTAGCGGATTTCCATCCACCATGTCGCTTGATAGCTAATACATCAACTCCAGTATTTGCTAATAAAGTTGCCGACGTCCTTCTAAAAGAGTGTCCAGTATACATTTTGAAGTTCTCAAACCTTACTTGGAATTGACGAAAACTTATTTTTCCCGACAGGCGGGTTTAAGCACTTTCCATTTTGATATCGCATAAAGAAGCGCGGATTAATGGTCGTCATGTGGGATCTTGTATCAATTTACTTTTGAGTTATTTTGAAATGACAAACCTGAGTGTCGTCACAGTCAGGAATGGTCACAATTATACCTTCTTGACTTATTTTAACATTGTCCATTTTCATTTCACAGAGTTCATTCGAACGGCACGCTCCAGCAACTCCCATTACCATTACGACCTTCATCAATAAGTATTGTATACCTAGAAATATCTATATTTTCCTCTATAAAAAGGGTGGACTTGAACATCGAATACTCACACCATAAGCTTGATGGGGAGTTCAATATAGCATTTTTTCGTGGAAATACGTCAAAAACAAGGTTTCTGAGACTGCAGTAGCCGTCTTGCTTTGGCACCAATTCTTAAAGGATTTATATGCAGCTGCATACGTTTTTTTCGACTTTTCCGGTAGTAGAGATAAACAAGCAATATTCGCTGATTCTTATGTCTGAAACATCCATTTCGTCCACACAGAATCAAACAATTCGACTTCTTCAAACTTTTCGCTATGAATTGTCAACTTGACGTTGTTGATAAAGTAAAAACTGCTTATGTTGCTCTGGCAACGGATTACGGCTGCCTTCTTAATTTAATGAGAATGCTATCGAATGTAATGATAATGAAAATCAAAAATATATTCAGCATTTTCTTGTAAACATACAATGCAGGGAGAGGGAAAAATGTTATATACTATATGGGATGTAAGTACATTAACCAGTCTCGAACTTTTTTGCCAGCCCTCGCTATCGCTCGGGCGCAAACTCGTTCTCTACTGATAAATGTTACTTACATTCCTTATAGTATAAATGTCTACTTTTGATTTCTATTTAATTTTCAAGTGCAGTATTTTACCTAAATACTTTTAAATAATAGTGGCGTCCGATCAATTTGAATTGTGTTTTTTGCTAAATTATAACTCGATAGATTTATACTAAGGTGAGCAGTGAATTAAAACTTTTCTTAAACCCACCTATAAGGTAAGACTTATAGGTCTTGGGATCTAAATTTGACATTTGCCGGCTTTGACTTTAGAACCTCTCAGTGAATGCGGCCATATTGGAAAATTTAAACCCCTGATAGGTTTAAGTATTTAATACCGGGTTTAGCGATAGACTAAATTTAGACCTAAAGGGGGGTCTAACTTTTGCTTTGGGTTTAAAATTTAAACCTATTTAGTGAATACGGCTGTTAGAGTCTACGGAAAAAACTAGGTACATTTTATAAAGCATGTTATACAGGGTGGCCCAACGAAAATGTCCCACCCTTATTTATGACTTTCCTGGTATATTTTGGGAAAAACGCTTGGACACGTCAATTTTGATTTTTAGGGGGACGTCTTTTCATGTATGATTGTATAATACAGGGTGTTCCAAAAATAAGATATCGCATTACACTTGACATTTTTAAATGGAAACCCCCAATTTTTTTTCTATTTTTGGATTCTCCAGGAAGTTTTTAGTAACTTTTGTATAATAGAGTTTATACCTATCTTCAACCATTTTGAAGTTTTTTTAATTTTTTTTATAAAATTCGCCTCATTTAATTTAGTACTGATAATACGGAAAAAAATAATAATCACCGATACCAGCAAGAAATTTAGCATCCGTCAATGTCATCGTAAATCATAGAACAACTTTATCTTTGATTTGAAATCGTTAAGTTGCCTAGTTCTATTATAATATTTTGCAATGATTTATTCAATTCAAGAAAGGGTCGAAATAACGAAACTGTATTATCAAAACGGAAGCATTGCAAGAGCTACCGCCCGGTTGTTTAATGCGTTACATCCAGACAAAAATATTAACCATAAGTATGTGGCTAAATTAATAAGAAAATTTGAAGCAACTGGATCTGTATCTAATATTCGCCGGAATCAGGAAAATCGTCCAAGTAGAAATGAAGCCAGAGAAATAGCAGTTTTGGGACACGTGGCTCTTGACAACACCCAAAGTACTCGTGGTCTGGCTACTTCTTCAGGATTTACACGCTCAACAGTGCAAAGAATTTTGAAATCCTATAAATTTCACCCGTACAAAACTAAACTTGTCCATGAGCTTAATGAAGACGATTATGATAGAAGGTTGGAGTTTTGCGAATTAATGACACAACGTTTGAACAATAACCCAAATTTGTTATTTAACATTTGTTTTTCGGATGAATGTACCTTCTATTTACATGGTGCTGTAAATAGACATAATTGTCGATATTGGAGCGACTCGAATCCACATTTGTTTCGAGAGGTACATTCGCAATACCCACAAAAAATTAATGTCTGGGCCGGCATTTTCGGAAATCATATTGTAGGACCTTTCTTTATTCCTGGAAACTTGACGGGGGAGTTGTACTTGGACATGTTGGAAAATACAATAGAGCCACGAATAACCGAAATAATAGAAAATGAGGTTAATTATAATGAAAATTTTCTTCATTTCCAACAAGATGGTGCACCACCGCACTATGTAGCTCCAGTACGACAGTTTTTGGACACCCATTTCCCAAATCAGTGGATCGGACGGCGCGGCCCCATTGAGTGGCCACCAAGGTCTCCGGACTTGAGTCCTTTAGATTACTTTCTTTGGGGACATATAAAAAGTAAGGTTTTTAGTACGAAGCCAGACTCCATCCAAGATCTTCGGGAGCGGATCACGGCGGAATGCAGACAAATAACTCCAGAAATGTGTGAAAATGTTAGGAATAGATTTGAGCAAAATATTTATTATTGCATGGAGGTAAACGGACACCACTTTCAACATTTTCAATAAATCATCCACATTGACTTTTTGACACATTGTAGCTAAGTAACTAATTTTTGTTTAAATTTTAATGTGAATGTAAAACTGTAAATGGTTTAGTGTTCCTGATTCCGGCGAATATTAGATACAGATCTAGTTGCTTCAAATTTTCTTATTAATTTAGCCACATACTTATGGTTAATATTTTTGACTGAATGTAACGTATTAAACAACCGGGCAGTAGCCCTTGCAATGTTTCCGTTTTGATAATAAAGTTTCGTTATTTTGACCCTTTCTTGAATTTAATTTATCAATACTTGATATTATTCAATTATTCAAATAACTTCAAAATGGTTGAAGATAGGTATAAACTCTATTATACAAAAGTTACTAAAAACTTCCTGGAGAATCCAAAAATAGAAAAAAAATTGGGGGTTTCCATTTAAAAATGTCAAGTGTAATGCGATATCTTATTTTTGGAACACCCTGTATTATACAATCATACATGAAAAGACGTCCCCCTAAAAATCAAAATTGACGTGTCCAAGCGTTTTTCCCAAAATATACCAGGAAAGTCATAAATAAGGGTGGGACCTTTTCGTTGGGCCACCCTGTATGTAAAAATATTGCGACCGCCGAAACGTTTGTTTAATAAAAAAAAAATCGTAATAAAAGAAAAGCATATCACATGGTTTTGGTCTGATTTATTGGGAACCCTTTGATACCTTGAACAAAAAAGACCAGAAACTATACAATTTAAAAATATTACCGTTTTCGAGATATTTAAGGTAAAATATCCAATTTTTTTTTATCTTCAAACACACGTTATGAACAATACATAACTAACCGACACAAATGAAGACCACTACTATTCCATATTCTCCCCATAAAAATAAAAAAATTTGTCAATAAATAAATAAAAATATAATGCATATTATTATTGGATACACATTTCAAGGACTACTTAAAATATTTGAAACAAGAAGGTCTGTATGTATAACGTGTATATTATCCAAATCCAAAATTATAGCAGGGCTCTTTCAACTAACTAAAGATCATTGCTACTTGTCAGGCAGAAAAATACATGGTTGTAAAATCAATGCAGTTAAACATTTTTTACATGCAACAAACACAAAACAAACGCTGAGGATCACAAAATTTCAAAACATTTTTATTGCTTAAAAAGCAGCCATATTTTATGTAGGCATAATGAAACTAATTTAAAAATCTAATTTCTATTATAATCTTCAAACCTTACTGATTATTCACATTAATTTAGGCTAACATTGAAAAAAATGTCTTTTTACATGTTTCTTAAAAATGGTTTCTGCGAAGTTTTTTCTTTTACACGCGTCGAATGTTCTTCTAAAATATTCTAACCTCACTTACAAATTTGTGAACCACGTGTTACTCCCCATGACTGCTTTATGTTTTTTAAGTAAATGTAAACAGATTGTTTCCGTAAATAAACAGAAGCATGGAAAAATCGTTTTACCGTTAAAACGTAGTTTTACTTCCTAGATCCATTATATTTTGATGTTTTACTTTTAAAATATTTACTTTACGTGGTTGACATTGACTTATGAAAACATCAGTAAAATACTTTTACCTGGAACTTTCCTCGTTATAAATATTTCCTTTTATTAGGAATAGTGAAGTGTGTCCCAATTTAGTTCGGTATACAGTCATTTCGTAATGCATATACGAGCATACTATCTTTTCAAACATTTATATTGGGCCTCGTTTTGTTCCACCATTTTTTACCAGTTTCTATTATTTCACATTTGATTTGTGGGTATAATTTAAAATAAATTGAACAAGTAGTTTTTGTTTTGACACACACCGCCATTTTGCTCCAATTCGTACCAGTTTATCCCTATATCACATTTAATTTTTCTGCAAAATTTAAAGTCAATTGATTTTTTAAACATATCATTTGGCTCCAATTTTGTTGCGCCATCTTGAATTCGTACCACAACTATATCACACATATGCTTGCAAAAAAATTGAAATTAATTTAATAAATGGCTTTTCAGGCTGATTTTTTAAATAATTTATTAGGCCGACATTTTGTTTTGCTATCTCGGATCCATACCAAAATGTTACCAGTTCATTCCTATGTAATACTTGATTTTTGTGCAAAATTTGATAATTAGTTATTTAGTAATATTTGTTTAATGATTTATTAGGCCGCCATCTTGTTCGGCCATACTAGATTTTTACCAAAATATTACCAGGTCATACCCATATGACCCTTAATGTTTGACCAAAATTTCAAGTCTATTCAATTCAAATCAATTCAAAAAAACACTTTATTGTCATGGAAAAAATATTCCGTTGACAAAGCTGATTAAAGTAAATTAAATCTAAAAAACCAGAATAAATAAATAAAAAGTGAGCCAAAAGAATCCCTTAATAAATACTAAAAAAGAGAATACAAATAAATAAAAGAGAAAAAAAAAACAAACATTGCTTATTCAAGCGCATCAATAAAAATTTCACTCAGGTTATAACAAGCTTTAAAAAAAACAAAGGGAAGTGGCCGACCTAACATAGTTCGGCAGACGATTAAACATTTTTCTTCCTTCATATACGAGTGAATGCATAGAAAGAGCCCTGGCTGGAATTGAAAAAGGCAAATCTTGAGCCCGACTCGTGTTCCGGGAAGCTGGGCGCTGGATGCTAAGGCGATTCTTGTAGATCAACGAAGAGATCTCGAGAACCAACAAGGACGTGAGGGTAAGACCTTTCTGGGAGAGGAAGTGGGGTTTGCAAGATCCCCTCTGACTGACATCAACAATGAAACGAACAGCCTTCTTCTGCAGTACGAAAAGCCGATACTGGCTACTGAACCCCCAAAATGGAATACCATATATGATACAGGACTCAAAAACCGCAAAATAGACCGTCCGAGCCAACGCAGGGCCAAGTTCTTTCCTCGCGATTCTAATAGCAACGCACCCTGCTGAGAGTTTTCTTCCCAGTCCCATAACATGATCCCCAAATGAGAGGGCCGCGTCAATAAGAATTTCCAAGAATTTAGCAGCAGCTGTTTCATGCAGCCGATAGTTCCCTAAATATAAACCCTACATGTTAAACGTAAATCCATCTATAATTGTTTTTTCAACATTTAATGAATGAATCTCCAATAACTTAGTTGATATACTAGACTTAAGACCCTCAATACTTTTACTGTACCAGACCACTGACGTATCGTCAGCAAAGATTGTGAATTCTCTAGAGATATTAACGCGAACAAGGTCGTTTATGTAAATTAAGAAAAGAAGTGGTCATGCCAAAACAGATCCTTGAGGAGACACATCACTAAACATTCATTGACAACGACCTCCAATGAGATACAACCACCTCTAAAGCCATAGCGCTCAAGCTTGGACAACAATATTCCGTGATCCACGCAGTAAAAAGCTTTAGAGAGATCACACAACACTGCCTCCACTGATTCGCCCTGATTCATATAAAGATAGACTCAAGGAAGCTGAATATCGCATCATGCGTTCCCTTAGCGCCTTGTCAATCGGGTAAGTAGTTTTTAAGTTATTTCGCGAACTGGCAGACTGACAAACCGATAGACAGATCTACGGAATTGATAAAAACATAATTTTATGACATCTAGGAATGCTAAAACGTGAAGATATGTAAAACCTGACGATTTTTTCACGATTAAAAATATTTTATTTGAACGCCATTTTGTTCCTTGAATTGGTATCATAATTTTACCAGTCCATTTCTATACCATAATTAATTATTGTATAAAATTTGTAACCCATACACTAAGTAGTAGGTTGAATTTTTATCGCTCTGGATGGATTCTTCCAAAATTTTATCAGTTGATCTCATAATACTATATAACTATAAGTCTCGCTATAAGTAGTTTTTTCGAAATATTTTTTTTACATTTCACTGAGCCGCCATTTTCTTTCGCCATATTGGATTTTTACCAAAACTTTACCAGGTCATTCCCATAAAACCCTTAATTTTTGGCCAACATTTGAAGTCAATGGTATTAGCTATGCCCCGAACAGATAGATACACACAGACCGAGACGGAATTGAGAAAAGATGTCGGCATCTAGGGACCCTAAAACTTAAACATCTGAAAAAAATCTCAGATGGCGATTTTTTCACGATTACAATATTTTCCATTACAAAGGAAGTAAAAAAAATAATCTTGATAGTACCAATTTAAGATTAAAATATTAATTAAGGAGGGTGGACTACTGGGAGATTCTTCTGTTAGTGCCAACTTTATGGAAAACAGACTTCAGTGAAATTCGCTGAATTTTTTATGTTGTAGTTGTTGACCTGATAACCAGAGGAAGTCAAAGTTTCAAACTATAGCCCCCCTTCTTTAGAGAAGTTTAGTAGTGCACAAATTACATAAAATATTAATTTTAACCTCGTATGTCCGTAAGATTTGATTGGAATGATTTTGTAATCCGATATCCACGGATGGGCTTAGCACAATTTTGTACACTTTAGTGGGATAAACTTACTTTAATTGCCATTTTAGAAAAAAGTAACATACATTTCTTAAATCCAGGTCTGATTACTGTTGTATATAAAATTATAATTAAAAAAATTTACTTAATTAGAATTGCATTTTGTATAGATTTTTATTTATACAAGATATCCGGAATGTAAGGTGCAACTTCAAATGTGTTTAAATAAACCCTATATCTGGATTTAATGATCGATTTCAAGCATTTTTTAAATAACATATCTTTTACCAGGATTCAAATAATTTCGAGATACTGGCATTTAAAAACTGAAAATGTTTGACTTTGAGAGACTGTGAAATCGAAACTGCTTAACTTAAAAGGAAAATAAATTGCACGTTTCTTTTTAGTTTTTTTTATGGACTGTCTAAAGAATGAGCCATTTAGTTTGTATGTATATGTTAACTTTAAAACTTCTAATAATATTAGAAAATAAAACTAAAATAAGCAACACTTTACTTTATTCAGGCTGTTCTGAAATTAAGGGTCAATATTTGTATAGAGTAATCTATGTTATAAAAGAAGACTAAAATGTCATATAAACGTATATTGAATATTGCTTTGTTGTGAGACTACAGTGCTGAGTATTATCTCCAGAGGGAAGATGGTTTTTCCAAGAATTTTCAAAACGTTTACAGACTAGATTACGAAATTAAGGTATTTTGGTAATTTTTATACGTCGAATCCTGAAGTCAAAAATATAAATACTAAATCGGGGCGCCCCGAATAGGAGGGGGAAAGAGAAAAATTGCACTTTGGGGCGGATTTCTTCAATTCACAGTTCCAGATTATAAATATCTAGGGTCTTCTAAGAAAGAACGGTACTCTTGGTCTAATAGGTTAAGATAAACCGTTTTCGAGAAAAAATTGTTCTAAAATTGCCTTATATTAAAAATTAGTATTAGTATTTATGGTTTAGTAAATAAATTAAATAATTAAATGTCTACTTTCAGCTGAAAATTGTGTGTTTGATGCCACGTAAAACAATTTTCAAATCAATTTGTCTCGAAAACTGTGTATACTAATGAATTAACCCAAGACTACCCCTCTATACTAGACAACTTAAGGCTTTTATAATTTGGAATTATAGTTCCCCTCCCGTTCGGGCTGCCCCTGATTTATCACTGGTGTATATAACTTCGGACTTCGACTTGGCGTATAAAAGCTACCAAAAGACACAAATTTCATAATCTGGCTTTTAAAAGTATTTAGAAAAACCATCCTCAGAGGGTTCATTCTCGATGATGTAGTAACCTAACGAGGCAATCTTCGATATATGTTTATATGACATTTTAGTCTTCTGTTAATAACCCTTAAATTGACGACACCCTGTATAGGTGCCTGGTATCCCATTAAAGCAAAAAATAAAAATAAAACTACTTCTGAAAGCATCTCAAGCATCTACTCCGATATCATGTCTACACCACTATCCTATTTATTACTTTTCTTAAAATTACGATCATTTGGTAACATAATTTAAAATTAAATACATGTTAGAACTTAAAAAATATGGGCAGGGTCCGGAAATTTGATTGTACTTATCGATTCTATTCTATCCATTTTTAATTCCTCTAAAATCATTTGAGGAGATATTTGCAAATTTTTGAACCCATATCGAATTAAAAGTCCCTCTCGACAAAATATTTATTCTGACATCGCGTAAGCAAGATACACTTGAAAAAAATTATAGTTTTCTTTGAAATCAAAAATGTATACATGTTTGCAAATTTGATTTCATCGAATTTCTTGTCCCAGGACAAGAAAAATTATATTTTTTAGCACAAATATGGAGTTCAAAAGGAAGGCTCAAAACCAAGCAAAAACATGCGAGCACGCTACATTTCAAAAATTTCTCAAAAATCAGTCGATCCGGTTAAATTTTCATATACCAGTCGCTAGAGGAAATTTAGACGTTTCCTAGGTATATTTACCTCTATTATAAAAATCTTTATTTGTTTATATTGCACATAATGGCGCACTACAAACAAACTCAGCTAAGAACAGTCGCGGGATATAGACGAATCTTTTTTTTAGCGTGTAGGTGGTACTTACTTACATACATAACTGTTAAACACGCATGCACAGTCGAATAAAAAGCTAGTAAATGTTATTGAAGCCATTTTTTCATAAGGTTTGTGTACGGTCCTTTAACAGCATTCCTGAGCCAATTTTACCATGAAAAAGTCTGATAAACATGTGGTCTAAAATGCTTTGTTATAAACATATAGGGTTCTAATGGCTTTTGTTTAAATCTCTTCTTTTCATCGGAACTCAAAATTCAAAAAATGAGGAGTTGTTGTAATGGTTTTTTACCTCTTCAAAACGAAAAACCGCAAAGAATGGTTGAATTTAAGAAGATAATAGATATTCCATCCGACATAGAAAAAGTGGCTACCGGCGTAATTTCCAATCTTCTGCTCGAAAAACTACGGGCAAAATATGAGTTGGCCTACTCCCGGTATCAGAAATGGTGTGAAGAAAAGAACATAAAAACTATCTCCAGTGAGAAGACATTGTTAGCCTATTTTAATGATCTATCCAAAATTCAAAAACCATCCTCTCTTTGGGCATACTATTCAATGTTGCGGAGTGTGATGTCTATTAGAAAAAATGTGGATATTAATAAATACTCGCATTTAATTACGTTTTTAAAAAGAAAACCTAGTTTTTTATGCCGAAAGTAGCACTTATTGTTGGACTAGCAGGAGCATGTAGGAGAGAAGAACTGACAAACTTACTCTCGGAAAATGTGAAAGATGAAGGTGCGTGTTTTCGATTTGTAATACCATTCACGAAGACAAAAATAGCTCGAGATTTTTTTGTAACATCAGGAGACATTAAAAGTTTAGATATTGTGGAAATTGTCCGAAATTACATCAAGTTACGCCCTAAACACGTTTTTTCGTGTGCTATAAAAAAGATAAATGTACACAACAGCCAGTAAGAATAAACACTTTTGGAGGTATGCCTGAGACTATTTCTTTGTTTTTAAAATTATCCAATCCAGAACAACATACCGGCCACTGCTTTAGACGGTCTTCTACATCACGATTAGCCAACACCGGAGTGGGGATGGCGGTCAAATACATTGAGGCTTCGGTAGAAAACAAACAGAAGACTGCTTTGATTATACTTGGAAATAAGCAAAATGAAGAAACCTAGTATCCAAAAACTGAACATATTTAATGCAAGTTCATCGCAAGTTAAGTCAAGCTCATCAACTACATCTGGTATTAATTTAAATAACTGCAATAGTTGTGTAATTAATATTTACAATAAATAGTTTATAATGCTGTTTTTTAAACAAAGTAAACGTATTTTCTTTGATTGTGTTTTGATTTTAATATTAATAGATATCATTAACGCACTAGTGCTGTAATGGTTGTGTAATTAATATTTACTATAAATAGTTTGTAATGCTGTACTTTAAACAAAAATAAACGTACTTTCTTTAATTCTGTTAATTTTAATATTAGTAGATATTATTACCGCACTAGTGCGGTAATCTCTAACATTACCTAAATAAAATCAGTGCGGTAATGGTTTCTTATCTCACGATGGTAGATAATAGAATATTTAAGAAATCTTTACCACTGAAAACACAAATTAGCGTGACAATAGTTCGAAAACCTGCCTACGCTGAGTCATCTATATTATCTGTATAGACCACGGTCAAGAATTCTTTAATTTAAAATTAGGTATAGACCTATGCGCGGATCTGGGACTGAAGTAACATCTGAACGGATCGGGCGGTAAAACACATAAAAACAAAAACACATCGTTCTGTGTGTTGTTGCACTCAATATATTTGCAATGAATATTTTTTGGTTTCTCTAGTCCTCGACTTGAGATCCAGACTTTATTACTTTTGAAAGTAAATTGGAGAACTGTAAATCGCATCATATGTACGATTTCACTTTCGCATTTCAAGTTTCTTCCATTTGTAAACCTACATCGATGACATATACGAGAGTTCATTTGCCTAAACATTGATCTGACGGCGGCACTCCCTTCCGACCCTTGACCCTCGTGTAACCTATAGGAAATTACTCTCTGCGGACACTACGGTTTTTTAATTTATTACATAAACATTCAAAGCAATTGGAAAAATCAATTTCGTAGTGTCGTGCCTGCTTTTTGTGTACGGTATCTCTCCACTACGTGAATGTTTGCGTGGCTGAATACATTTTTAAAAAATAAATTCTACCCATAACAAATGATGGTAGGAACATTCCTATGAGTTCGATAGCAAGGCATTTCAATCAATATTCTTTAGTGCAATTAACTTTTTTATTTATTATAATTTACCCGCAGTGAGTTTGTGACAATGAAACTTTTTAAGGATAATTAAAGATAATAGGAAGAAACGAAAACGCAATTTCAACCCATTTCCGTAAAACTAGTCCGTTTCTGTTTTTATCTCTTGCACGTGGTTGTCGTTCCCTTTTCATATTATCCGACGCTACGCTAGAATTTGTGAACAAATTTTCAAACAATGGAGAAATTTGTAATTAACGTTTATTCTTTAATTCGTATTCGTTCCTAGGGTCTATCCAATAAAAAGGTTCATTATCTCTGATTGGAGTTTTGTGGCATATTCTTGATTACTTCGTTTAAAGGAGTATTCTTCATTCTTATAGTATTTAGGTTCATTTTGCTTCACATTAACCTAAAAGACATCAGATTTGTCACAACGAAGAGGATAATGAGGCTGTAATTTTGATGTTAGAATTAGAACTCTACATTACTTTAATGTATAAAAAATAATAAATAAACCATGATATTTGGAATCTAAGTAACTAGGAATTGTCATCTAATATCTTAATCATTTAAATAAATAGTTAAATTTTTTAATGATAATGACCTTTAATCATGTAGATTTTGTTGATTTTGATGGGTTGGTAGAATCTAAGTTTAGTAAGATCCCTTTTTAAATAAGCGGACGTTTCGAATAATAAATATTCTTCCTCAGGGCTAATTGGAGTGGGTGTTATATGTCACAAAAACATTAATTTTTAATAAAATAAAGATCACAGGACACGAAGAAGGTACAGGATAAACAAACAAGCACTTCTATATACAAGTGTATCGGTCAGAATACGATAGCCAACTGTTGGTAAGTGTATATATAAAGGGAAAAAGAACAGAGGAGTATATGTTCATTTACTTTAATGAATTATCACAATAAAACAGTAAAATATATAGGATCTCCCTGGAATTATATCTGTGGATCAATTACACATAGTAACCTAAAAAAATGGGTAAATTTTCTTTACCCGGAACTTCCCTCAATATGAATATTTCCTTTTATTAAGAATAGTGAAATGTGAACCAGAGTTTTTACATTGATACATACCGTATTTAATTTTTGTGTAAAATTTACATTCAATTGAATTAAGAAGATTTTTTTACGTTAATTTTTTTAACATGGCCGCCATTTTGTTCCGCTAACTTGAATTCGTAACACGATTTTACCAGCTTATATGTATATCACACTTAATGCTTGCACAAAATAGAAAAACCGACGAAATTGATATAACATATTTTTTGGCATCTAAGGACGTTAAAACGCGAAGATATGTATAACCTGCTAGGGTGATTTCTTGAGATTACAAAAATTTGATTTGACCGCCATTTTGTTCCGCCATCTTGAATTAGTACCACAGTTTTACTAGTTCATCTCTATACTACAATTAGTTATGGCTTCATACTGAATTTCTAAATATTTTATTAAGCCGCCATTTTGTTCCGCCACCTTGTATTTGAACCAAAATTTTACCAGGTGATTCCCACAATAATACTTGATTTTTGTGCAAATTGGATAATTAGTTTTTAAGTAATAATTTTTTTAACATTTCATTAGGCCGTCATCATGTTCAGGCATATCGGATTTTAACCAAATTAATACCAGGTCATCCCCATATGAGCCCAAATTTGACGTCAATATGATGAGTAGTTTTTAAGTTATGCCGCGAACTGACACACAGACAGACAAACCGATAGACGGACCGAAGGACTCGATAAAACATATTTTTGGCATCTAGGGACGCCAAAACGCGAATATATGTAAAACCTGAAAGGGTGATTTTTTCAAGATTACAAAAATTTTATCTGGCCTCCATTTTGTTCCGCCATCTTGAGTTAGTACCACCAAACTTTTACTAGTTCATCTCTACACTACAATTAGTTTAGGCACACAATTTGAAATCAGTTCATTAAGTAGTTTTTCAGGCTGAATTTTTAAGTACTTTATTAAGTCGCCATTTTGTCCCGCCATCTTGGATCTGTACCAAAATGTTACCAGCAAAAATTTGAGATAAACTGGATAAACCCTGAAACGTAAAGATCTGAAAAAATCTCGGAGAGTGTTTTTTTTACGATTACAATACTTCTCTTTTGTGAGGGAAGTAAAACTTATGGTGGTTGACAAGTAAACCCACCGATGCTAGATTTTAAGAGTGAATGAATATAAGGTAAGTTTTGTTTGAATAAGAATTGTTGAAATTTTATTATAAGTAGTGTTTTGATGTGTCGTTATAAAGAAAATATTAATTTGTAATTATGCAAGTAAATAATCTCAATAAAGTTTATGGAATTTTCACAAAAGCTGATATTATTGAGTTATATGACTGCAAGCAAAGACTGAACTTAACATATCGGACTGCGTTTTTGGTCAGCCCAGGTTAGGTCTTTAGAAAAAAATCGAAGGGTAATTGTTGTAAGATTATTATTTTCGAAATTTGTTTTCTCAAAAACTACTTGATCCTTCACATAGCAGTAGCAACTTACTAATCGTTTTCGGAATTTATTAAAGGTTTTTAATTTTTTTTTCAAAATTTGTGTTATAGATCCTTTTTCCGATTATTTATAATTATCAAACCTAAGTCAAGGATCTTTGAGAACAATAATATATATATATATATATATATATATATATATATATATATATATATAAGTATTTCTCTCAAATAATGCGTTTAGGTAAAGTAGTCCTTTAAGTTAAGGTCAAGGTTGCCTATATGATCACGCTAATACAAACGTACTTATCATTTACCATTCCGTTTTAAAATTAAGTATTTATAAAAATTTGACAAACCTTTACGATGAAACCATTTAATCAGTAAGTATACTATTATTACGAATACTTGAATATATCGATTAGTTTATGTCGGGCTTTGAATGATTTACTAGTATAATGATGGGACTAATCCAGCTGTGAAACGCCTGATGTATGCTTTAAAGCTATTATTCAAAAACTATGAAGCTACGTATTTTATTAGTTACTTTGAACGTTTTATTAAAATTTAGTTAAACCATCACGACATTTTTCCAGGTTGGCGTAAGTTATTATAAATGTTTAATTTTTTTGAGTAATCTGAATTTAATAATAATAATTAATACATATATTATATACCGTTTATAATATATATAATTAAAGAATTATATTTACTTTCCTATTATAACTAAGTATGCAAAAAGGTATATAAAATGCAGTAAATAGTGCAGACATCTGGATGGACCAGATACTGAAATTTTTATTTTAAGAACTCTTACATTTTATCATACTACTAGCTAAAATAGCAAATAAAATAAAAAAGAAAAAAAGATTTTTTTGTTCCTTCTTTCTCTTAATAGTAGGGCCTAGAGCAGGGGTGCTCAAACGGTCGATCGCGAGTGCTTTTTGAGTAGATCTCGAGAAGAAAAATTTTTTTTAATAAGTATGTACTTAACTAAACTACAAAAATTTATTACGTAATAAAATAACACTCTGCTAGCGGCAAAAGGCGGCTTTATCAAAGAAACGCGCGGTACGGAAAAGCCGCGTTTTTTATTCTTGCCGCTTTTCTACAAATTTCGGGCGGCGCGTTTGACGGGAACATTCGAGACCTTCGTTCACGCCGATATAAATGTTGCGCCCGCAGGAAATGGAGTCATTCTGAATTGCAATTTAAATGCAATACTACGTCGATACAAAGTTTATTATTAAATAGTACAAAATGAGTGCAGCGAAGAAATCTAAAACTTATCATTTTAATAACGATTGGGAGGAAGCATTTTTGTTTTGTATGGTGAACGATAAGTGCATTTGTCTTATTTGTCGTACGTCAGTTGCAATACCTAAGCGTGGTAACTTAGAGAGGCATCATAAAACGGTTGATAAAAACTATGAAAAGGATTTTCCGCCACAGAGTGAATTAAGAAAACGAAAAGTACGTGATTTGATATCTTGTTTGAAAAAAGAACAAACCATGTTCACAAGACCAGCCAAACAATCAAAAGCTGCTACGATCGCGTCATTTAAAATATCTCATAAATTGGCGAAACACAAGAAACCATTCGAAGATGGATCGGTTGTGAAGGAAGCATTTATTGAAGCGGGTGAGACTTTATTTGGAGATTTTAAAAATAAAACAGAAATCATGTCTGCTATTAGAGAACTTCAGTTATCTCGTCCGACTGTCACAAGGCGTATTGAAGGCATGAGTCAGGATATGGCAGATAAACTAAAAAATTATATCATGGAATGTACATACTTTTCTTTACAGTTCGACGAATCCACCGATATGACAGACACTGCCCAGCTGTGTATTTTTATTCGGATGGTATTCAATGACATGTTGGTTAAGGAAGAATTTTTGACAATCATTCCTTTTAAAGGGAAGACCCGTGATATATGACGTTTTCTTCAATTTTGTAAAAAACTACAAGCTACCAATATATAAATTAGTGTGCATTACAACCGATGGAGCACCAGCAATGACTGGAAACAAAAACGGTTTTGTGGCATTGTGTCGAGCTAATGAAGATTTCCCTTCATTTTTTTCAATCCATTGCATTATACATCAACAAGTTTTGTGTTCAAAAGTTTTAAACACAGAGGAAATTATGGGCATTGCAACAAAAATTGTGAATTCCATCTGTGCACGTTGCTTGCAACCGCGGCTCTTTAAGTTGCAGTTGGAAGATAGGGAGTCAGCTGAACACACTGATTTAGTTCTTCACATGGACGTCAGGTGGTTGAGTCGCGGAAAATTCCTAGAAAGGTTTCAAGAATTATTGCCAGAAATAACAGCTTTTCTAGACGAAAGAGGTGATGACACTCAGATGTTGAAAAACGAAAAATGGCTGACTGATTTGGCATTTTTGACTGACATCACAACGCACTTAAACACAATTAACTTGGAGCTTCAAGGTAAAGGAAAAACTGTTATTGAGATGATTAGCGCAGTAAACGCATTCAAAAGTAAATTGCAACTTATGACAGATCAACTGAAAAGAAAGGATCTGAAACATCTTCCGTCTTTGAAAGCAAGGATTCCTCAGTTGAATTATGGTACGTATGAGGCTGAATTATGAAATATTTTGGGACAGTTGGAAATGCGTTTTTATGATTGTAGTAAAGTGGCAAATGTAGCATCATTTATGAGTTATCCTTTTTCATGTAAAAACATTGAGGAATTAGCTACTGAAATAGCAAGTCAGTTTAATATGAACTCACGTTCTGTTGAAAATGAGTTGGTGCAGATTATATCAGATGTACATCTCAAAGCTACACCATCTGATACAAATTTCTGGTGTTTTATATCTAAAGATAAATATCTGAATCTAAGGCAAATCGCCCTTCAACTGACAGCAATATTTGGGTCAACTTACTTGTGCGAGTCTGCATTTTGTGAAATGAAGATAATTAAGTCAAAATATCGCAATCGACTAACTGACGATCATATGTCATGATGCTTGCGATTAGCACTCAGTGGTTACGTACCATCTTATGAAAAGTATGTTGAGGACCTGCAGTGCCACGTTTCAACATCCAAAGTCACTCCTTAGTTAAGTTTAACACCATATGTAACTCTTTTGTTTTGTAACAACCAATAAACTCGCAATTTTGAATAACTATGAGTTTTTTCATTGATATTGTAGAGAAGAACCTAACTAAACCTAACCCAAACCTTGACTAAAATAATGTATATTGTGCGGAATGCTAATATCTATATATCCTACGGTACACCCTACCTAGGTAGGTAGGTAGGTAGGTAGGTAGGGTGTATGTATCGTGTATGTACGACACCCTGCATCACACATACTTGCAGCCTCTCAGAGTCGATCGTAAGTAGTCTAAAAATATTGAGGTAGATTGCCAGCAGTTCAAGTTTGAGCACCCCTGGCCTAGAGGTTTGGCAAAAAATCCTTATAAGTAAAATGGGCAAGAGAAATATCTGGAAATTACTTTGAGGTTCGTAATTTGACCGCTAGGGGGCGTAACTGCTATCAAGAAACAAAAAATTTACGCTATCTTGGAAAGTTAGACGATGAGCTATAACTTTCAAAACATCATTTGACAGCTTAGGTAATACCGCACCATTTTGCTTTATGAGATTTGTTCGTACCTATCGTAATAAGGGAGGGAGGAGCCAAAGGATCTGTCAATATTTGCATTTTTTGGTAAACTATTTAGTTTAAAGTAAATCAATTAGAGGGCGTTATCTGCAGCGTTTATATATTTTTGTGATTTTCGGAAAAAAGTTAAATGGACAGGTTCTACTTTCTTGAAAGACTCTAAACCAACATAAAATTAGCTAAATTTTAGTGAAAACCGCATCCCAATATCTGTAACCGATCTTGATTTATATGAGAAAATGATGCTTGATGGTTGTCCAGGATATTATACCCAAATCGTGCGTCAGCATTTAGAGGAACAATATCCGAATTGTGTTATTGGGAGAGGAAGTTTGTTTGCCTTAACTTGTTTAGATTCTTATCTATGGGGTAGACTAAAAGATATGGGTTTTCAAGGGAAACCAACAACCAGAGAAGATATGATGGAACGAATTCGAAATGCTATTAAAAGCTTGTCCAGGGCTGAAATTGAAGCAGCGGTTTTATCTACCGAAAATAGATTAAGTAAATGTATTGATAACGACGGAAAACATTTTGAACACTTGTGAGCTTTTTGTGACTAATTTAAGTAATTGTAAGGGTTTTGTGCCTTTTTCATTTTTTTCTGTTGTTACGTTGGCCTTTAAACACGCTTCAAAACTAATTTTGAACCAGTCCTAAGCCTGGATAAAGTGTGAAGGAAAGCTCGACGTGTTAACGATTTTGTGCTAAATGGAGAAGAAAGTTTAATCAAAATTTAAATTACGTCAATTACCATGACTACGGCATTTGTTTTTCTCGCTAAAGTAACTTGATTTGATTAAAGCACTCGAATTTTTGACATTTTCTTATATAAATCGAGATCGGTTGGAGATATCGGGATGCGGTTTTCACTAAAATTTGCCTAATTTTATGTTGGTTTAAAGTCTCTCAAAAAAGTAGTACCTTTCTATTTAACTTTTTTCCGAAATTCACAAAAATGTGTAAATGCTGCAGATAACGCCCTCTAGTTCATTTACTTTAAACTAAACAACAATTTTCA
The DNA here is from genome assembly GCA_030620095.1 of Kuschelorhynchus macadamiae. NCBI lineage: Eukaryota > Metazoa > Arthropoda > Insecta > Coleoptera > Curculionidae > Kuschelorhynchus > Kuschelorhynchus macadamiae. The sequence continues at coordinate 930,714 of JAUTXW010005459.1, forward strand.
ATCACAAAGTAAATGCTCTTTCAAATCAAATCGGAATTATTCAAATCGGTTGAACGGTTTAGGCGATATTAAAATGCAAATATTGACAGATCCTTTGGCTCCATCCAAGCTGTCAAATGATGTTTTGAAAGTTATAGCTCATCGTCCAACTTTCCAAGATAGCGTGAATTTTATTTTTCTTCATAGTAGTTACGCCCCCTAGCGGTCAAATTACGAAATTCAAAACAATTTCCAGCTATTCCTCGTGCCCATTTTACTTATAGGGATCTTTTTCCCAAACGTCAAGGTCCTACCATTGTCATTCTTACAAATTCCCTAATGTTATAGGAGCCCGATCTTTTAAATAGCTCTTTTCTATGTTGCGGAACTGTCAACAAAGCACGCCTTCTGAGATTAAGATTATGTGTTTGCATCGTTAGAGATATTTTACTTATAAGATAAGCATATTTAGGCAGTACGTAGAGTATGAGAGATATATTCATAACGACGAATACCAAACGAGAGTCTTAAATAAGAATTTTGAAGTTTTTGAATCCTTCGGATATCGACAGCATCCAGACATGGGCCATACACATAAAGAACTAATGATTCACAAAGTAAACGTTTTATATCGGTTGACAAAAAATGCCTCTGAGAGTAAAACATCTTCAAAACTAAATAATCTGTCTTCAGTTTCAGTTTCGACGTTATGTGATCCTTGAATCGAAGTTTTGAATTCAGAACCACACCCAAGCTTTTACAACACGCTACTACGGGAATTTTGGAATCATTTATTTCAATATTAAGATAATTTTTAGCTATTGAGACCTAATTGTCGTTACCAAAAAAGCATAAGATTAGATTTAGATGGATTAAATCTTTAGCGAATGATCAACTTATTTTATAAATTCGTTCGCGATCCTGATTTATTATGTGTGAAATGTGGCCAATTTTGTCCATATTAAATGAGCTATATATATATGGGTATCACTAGCATAAAGATGGTACTTACAAAATTCTAAAGTTTAACGAAAATTAGATGTAAATAAGTGTAAAGAAGAGGACCTAAAACCTTACCCTTAACTCCAGATAAAATTTGTTCCCGTTGAGAAGGTTTATTATTGGCTGACTTCTATTAATAAGGAATTTATCATATCCTGAGGTCTAGGATTAAATCCAACATAATGTAATAAATTCATGGTTAAGTAAGTTAGAACCCTTTGTAAACTCTAAAAGAACCAGAGCTGTCAGTTTGTCCTCATCAGTCGCTCGAAGAATATCGTCAATAACGTCAGCCATAGTCGTTGCGCAACTATAACCAGCCCTAAAGCAAGATTGTTTGGGTGGAAGGATATTATATAAATCTAAAAATGATCTTATTAGCAACTCAAGCGCTTTCCCCAGAATTTTTGATAAACACGGTAATACGCTAATTGACCTGATTTCCTGGAATTCGGTAGGCTGTTTTACTTTAGGAAGCAGAATAACATAAGCCTGTTTGCAAACGGAAGGAAAGTAAGAAGTACAAATACAGTTATTAATAATATGCGTTAAGTATGGAATTATAAAAGGGCAGCACAAATGTATAACGTCTATGTTAATATTATCCGGACCAGTTGCTCTACTTTTAATATTACTTATTATATTAAATACATCATCTGTAGACAAAAAATTAAGGGAAAAACGATAGTTGATGACATCTTTGTTATTCTTATAGAATTTTATTAGGTTTAAACTCGGAGCTTGATTGTTTGCTGTCATATTTATAAAATACCTAATAAAATCATCATTTTCCTTTAATATGGGCATTTGTAAATTTATTTCTAAGGTAAGCTTTTTTTTCGGCACGAATGGCTGCAGTCGTAAAGTTTCTGAGTTTGTAGTAACTATATTGTTCGAGATTTCTAGACTACCTAAATGTTTTTTGGACGTTATTGCGTAGCATTTGCAGAAACCTAATAGTTTCTATAGCGAATACTTAAATGTCGAGCGTTTTTTAAACTCCTTTAGCGGTGCATATCTTTCAAACAATTCGAAAATACAGTCATTTAGAAATAATATTTTACTGTCTACACATTGAGTTCTAAAGATATTAACGAAGGGCAAGGATTCTAATAATTTATGTGAGAAAAACATAAAAAATATTGTTCTTGTTTACAAGCAGTAGAACAATTTAGTTTGATAAAAGTGGAACGATGATCTGATATATCAGGATCCAAGACACCACTACCACCAATTTCTTCACGGTTTGTAAAAATTAAATCCCAAAAAAGTCATTGAGGTAAAACTGATACGTGCAAGTTCAGCGATAAGCTGTTTAAGCTGAAATGTATCTGCAATAGATACGAGTTAAACAATCTGAACATCAACAAGATTGAGCATATCTATATTAAAGTCTCCGAAACAGATAATATTATTAAAATTTGAATAAACATTTGCAAAAACCTCTTCAAATTTTCCCAAAAAATCGACCAATATCAAGAGCATACCAAATAATTAACATTATTTGCAGAAACAGCATTTTACAGTCAATTCACGCTCCAAAGTTTCTTACAGATTGCACTATATTTAACGGATGAACACCAGATTCCTCAAATAAATATCTGCCAAAGATATTTACAGCTAGTTCATCAAATCCATAGTTCTTGAAAAAGTTTGCGTCTTGCATCGCCGTTTGCGCTGTTCTTGAAGTTTACTCAACGCAAAGCAATGGGTACGGTTATATTTTTGACGCCATCCGTTTGAGTTTCCGCGAGCCGTCGAAAAGATGGCGATCTTTAACTTTGACGGAAGCGGCTGGAGAAAATCGACATTTGCGTTAAGCTGCAACCAATTGCTGGATTTTAGAGGGCCTTTTAAAACGTTCGTCCTTCGTAATAAATTTGACATTAATATATACACATAACATTCCCGTCCATTTAAAAAAACTGCTTGGGGTCATTAATTTTAAGAAAATGCTTGTAGGAGTTTTGAGTATTTCCACCCCAATTAACAGGCCGAATTCGCCATCTTCTTTGCTGCCTTCTCTTCAACAACTTTACAGCTGCGACACACATTAATATATCCACAATGTCTAGCATCATTACTATGATTTTGATTATCCATGCTTAGCAAATTAAAAAACGCACATAAACTGAAAAACAAGCAAGACAAAATTCAATTACACAAAAAGGTGATAAAAATTAGTAAGGTTAGTTCCACAGGCAACGCAAAGCGCGAACGTTTTCAATCTATAACTCGGGATAAGAACCAGCGTAAACACTTAGCTCAAACGGACGACGCAAGACGCAAACTTTTTCAAACTATAACCCAGGCTTAACAGAATCAAAGTACTGATATTTCTAAAATATCTCAAAAATGATGTCCGTCTGACACATCTAGTACAACTGTGGTGATCTATGTCCATTACATATTTAGACTGGCAGAACTGCATATTTTGAAGAAGGTTGGAACTGATTAGTCTGAAATTAGTCTTTTCTGGCTGTTTCCCCTTTATTACTCTGACTACTTCAATGATTCATAAAAACATTAAGTAGCATATATAATTCTGTTAAATAATTAGAAAATAGAAAAAAGTAAAATTGTTTATTTCACGAGTATATCGTCAAGTTAGTCACTAAGCAAATGTATTAAAGTAAGCCGAATAAATATTTTTACTCAATACATATGAAAAACCTACGAAGTAAATAAAAGCAATAAAGAACCCCAAACCTAAACCAAACAAAAACAATAATAAATATTTTGTTTCCTGATTAATTCGACAGACATATCGAACATCTATTTTCTTTAGCAGTTTAAAAAAAAACAATAATTTAAGCTAACTTTAGTTTAGACAAAATATTTTATATTCTACCTCAACGGTCATATGTTATTCCAATACACACGAACTGTAGTACCATTTTTTTGAGAAATTTAAATGGGAGAAGAAGGGGCCTTTAATCTTCTTTCGTAAACAAAATAGTTTAGAGTAAGGTTAACACAATGTAATAAAACCACCCTTAGTTAACTTATGTTTGGAAAGGTAATATTAGGTTAGGTTTGACGAATCTTAGTTCGGGATAACACAAACTCGCAGAGCCGATATATTCCTAAATAAACAAAAAGGGGTCACTGCAGGTATGTAGTTTCAGTTTCTTAGTTTTTTTTTTAACTTACCTATAAGCAGATCACGAAAGTCAATGTGGAAAAAAAGAAAATTGGTTATTAAGTAATTTAAATACTTCATATTTGAAGAATGAGGACGTAAGTTCCTATCTAAATTGCAATTAATTTGTGTAACTTAGATATAATAAATATATGTTACCCTAAAAATGTCATAGATTTAAGGTAAAGTAAAATTTACGTTAGATTGGGTTGGTTAAAGTTAGTTTTAGAGTATGCCACTATCAGACTGGACTTGATTTAAATCAGTTAGAGGTTTACTAATAATTGCAATAAAAAATAAATAAAAGTGTTTTATCAAACCGGAAAAAAAATTTATACTCAGAGGGGATCCAAGAATCAAAAAAAAAAAATTCAATATTATTTTCTACCGTCCAAACAATACAGTAACATAAAAAAAATAATTTAAACGAAAGTTGTTTCCATTCAAATAACTTTGCCTGTTAATCATCACAACCGATGATTGTACGATACACGTTTTGTTTTAGAGAGCCGTTCCGTAACTCGTCGACACACGGACTTCCGGCGATAATGCCGCATATATCGGCCGGCGTTTTCCGCGTTAAATTAACGTTTGATTTCCTCCGATACCGTTAGCTCTTGCCCGCTGCAATCGCGCCACTCACTGGCGGCCACTAACTGTATCGCTATCAACTTGATAACAACCTAAATATTAGATTTTGAAAACAAGCGCCACAGGCACATTTTCACGGTGGTGGGGTGAGACGGCGGAGGCACACGGCACGGGAGGGAAGGGTTAGTTAAACGAGGGGTGGGTGCACACGATGGGGCGGGCGATGCGTGGGATATGGACGGCCGATAGAGCGAGACATATCGAATTTTATCGGCGATGAGGCAGGATTTAAATTTTAATTACCTAAATTCTAAATAATAAAATAAATCCGCAATTCAATTAACTATTATATGTTTAAATTTAGAACAAGCCTAATTTGACAGTTATATGTTTAAGATGGTGTATGCAACAATGGAACAAACAATTTTTCAGAATTCCAAATGACAGTGACATTACCAAAATATAATTGGTGAACTAAAGGTTTTAATTGTCATGTCAATTTAATCTGTTCTAACTCTTAAATCTTTTTAGTGAATCCGGGGTTAAGTACAATCTTATCGAAGAGATTTTCAAAAAATGTTTTAATCCAAAACAGTTAAACTGAAATTGTTTTTGCAGATTTTGAACAACTTTACTGCCAAATTAAATGGTTTTGCATATTACAACTCTTAATACTTTTATGTATGATGTTCCAAAAATATCAGCTGGAAATAGGAAATAGTACTGAACATTTACGTAATAAATACATTAAACACTTAAAAATATATTTGCAACAATCAAACCTTACATTTTATCCCTTGTAACTATTTATTTGAAAATTTTAAAATAAAAGGAAATCAATTGTATTAAAAAAAATGGGTCTGTGTGGCTTCATGTTCTATCAATTATATAATAATTGACAATTTGAAATAAAAAAACTTAAAATTAACTAATTTCCGTTCCTCTTTCGGTTTATTTTTTTAAACTCATGTTTTAAAATTATGTTAACCGAGTATAGAAAGCCAACAAAAATAACAACATGGTAATAAAATAGGGTGTTAAAATGTTAATATTTTTTCATTTTTTTTTTATAAGCCTAGTACATTTCAAGAGATTTTTAAATCAAATTTAGAACACGATATACCTATTATGACTGATGTCAATAAAACGACTAAATAAGATTTAATTGTGATTTCCCTATGGCAGTGGTCGCCAACCCGTCGATCGCGAGCTACCGGTAGCTCGAGAAGACATTTCTAGTAGCTCACAACATATCTTGTAAAAATCATATAAGCGTCCATAAATTTTGAAAACAAGCAGCGGCAACACTGCGTTGAGCGCTCTGGACAGCTGCTAGAATTGACCAGAGCGCCAGCATCGCGTGAATGTTTGAGAACACGAGAACGATCTAGATTGCTTTGAACGCGATAAATGCCCATGTAGCGGATACAACGCGTTTAGTTTAAAACTAAAAGGCGTGTGTACACAGAGTGAGCAATAAAAAAGATAATGGAAAGCAGTAGCAAGAAAGTAAAAACATACAATTTTCATTCGGAATGGGAAGAACAATATTTTTTTACACAAGTTAAACGTAAACATGTATGTTTGTTTTGTAATGCCTGTGTTTCGGTTGCTAAAAAAGGAAATATTGAGAGGCATCATAAAAATGTACATCCGAATTTTGAAAGTTATTTCCCGTTACATCCTGCTAGCACAAAAGAAAAATTTAAACAATTAAAGAACCAGTTAATTGGACAACAGTCAATATTTTTAAAAGTAGTTGACAAAAATAGGTCTGCAACGGAAGCATTATACCGTGTGTTCCAAATAATTGCACAAAAAAGGAAACCATGAAAAAGGCGTTTTTAGAAGCTGCAGATTCCTTATTTTCCAACTTTAAAAATAAAGACGAGATAGTTTCAGCAATATAATCTATGCAACTTTCTGCTAATAATGAGCCAGGATATTTTTTCACATTTAAAAACTGGCTTAACTGTGTTTATTTCTCTCAACTGAATGAATCATCAGATGTGGTTGACACCTCCTAGATTTTTAGTGATTTTATGTTTAAAGAAGATCTTTTGGAGTTTATTCCACTAAACGGATATAGCACTAGACAGGAATTGTTTTCTCATTTAAACAATTTTATATATTCTGAGAAAATTTCAATTTCAAAATTGGTAGGCTTGACAACTGACGGGGCTCCAGCTATGGTGGGTTGTGATAAGAGTTTGGTAGCACAATTTCTTTCTTCTAAACGCTGGTTACAAGTAGTACAAAGTAGCTCAAAACCTTGAAAAGGTTGGCGACCATTGCCCTATGGGTTGCAATCTCTTTGACCCTCCACAGTTTTTACTACAACGTCACTGGACATTTTTACAATAGAGTCAAAATCCACATTCTAACATGAAACTATCTGTCTCATTCTATATTTTGCATCATTATTTAACAAAATGTCCATTCAAGCATACCTACTTTTTTACTATTTTTCCAATGTCCCATATGCATTTGACCATCAAGTTAGCTAGGTATGAATGGACAGTTTGGTAAATAACTTTTAACAAAATACTAAAAAATTTAAGAGAGTGAGACAGAACAATGTAAGGAATTGACCTTGTTTTAAAAAATAACCAGAGAACTCGCAATTTTAATTTAAAAATCACAAGAAATGTACCATGTGTATTAAAATACCAGAGAAAAAAGTAATAATTAATATTTTTAACATTTTGTACCTCGATATCAAAGCGTTTGCTTGTTTGTTTATTATACATTTAGTTAAAAGGATATTGTGTGGGTATATAATGTTAAGAGATAATGATTTAATAAGCCAAATTCAATAAAACAGGTTCTTATAGGGAAGAATAACTTTAAAATGTTGTTCCTGTCTTATAATACTAACATTAGTATGTTATATCTTTTAAATAATTATTTTATGTGACTTTAGTTGAGCAGATTTTTATTATACTTAATTTGGAATATCTGAATGAATGAGAAAATTCTATCGACTTCAATACTCTAAGACATGGCGGGATCAAAACTGTAAAAAGGGTTAGGTATGACTAATAAATGACTAATAATAACAAGAGTACACACACAGGTGGAGTTTTTAATTAGTCACTTACAACTCGACCTAACAAATTAAACAGCAATGGCTGGCTCGACGATAAGCATTTTGACATGGCGCGTAGCAAAAATATTGACCTTTTTTTGTACTCATTTTGCTTGCCTCTAATTACAAGAAGGGGACTTTTTCTGGCATAAGGGTAAAACCTTGGGTCAAACTTAACAGAATTTTTTTTCGTATGGTTCACTACTCCGTAAAGTTAGATAGATCAGATAGGCTTTGAAGTTCAACAACATGGGAATGTTCTAAACCTACTTAAACACCCTCTACTACTTTTCTCTCCTTGAATACACCTTTTATAATTTTAATATGAATGAACCAAATATTGCCGCTCTGTGACTATTATTAAATCAGTTAAACTAAAAATTAAGATAACGTAAAATACATTTGAAAAGTTCAGTCTCCCGAATCGTAGGAAAGGCAAATATTTTGTCGAAAAAAATTTTTGTTTGTTACGAAAGTTTGTTGCCTTTCACTTTTGAGAGTGATTTTTGTAATAAACCACTAGAAGGTCACTTAAATCTGTGAAAACAGTATTTAAAATTAAGCAGTTCAGATTTCACGGAAAAAATATATTTTTTTATTTAATTAGGCCCCAAAAAATAAAAAAATTGACGGCTGCGAAAACAAAATTTCGGGTATTTGTTACCCATACCCAGGAATGTTTCAATAGGAAAAAAATAACTGTTGTTGTCGTCCTAAGGGACCAGGAACGATGGGAAATGTGACTTTCTTGGTTGCGCTTACCATCTGCGCCACTTTGCACCCGGTTTCAGCTCTGTGAGACATCGCTGAGGAGAGATATGGTGATATTTGAATACGATTGGGCACTTAGCGTGTTTCAGTGCAAGGCGTCGTTTTTTGTTTTGCACCAGGTACGAACCATCATGGGCGAGAAAAGACGAAATTTGTAGACTATTGGGCACTTTTTCCCAATATTTTGACTATATCTATTGGACTATAAGGATTGTTTTAATATAAAACCAAAAAATGAAAATTGTTTTGTGTAACTTCTCGGAGCAACCAAATTTTTAAAAACTTTGCAAGCTCAAGCTGTACACCCTGTACTGCAGATTTTTTGGTATAAACTAAATGTGTAAATCTTAATATCTCTTCTCGTTATGAAAAAACTAAACTTTGAAAAATTCACTACAATTGTCGATTATCCGTTTTATCTGTCTAGGAGTTTAGTTCCATCTTTTATTTTGAAATAAAAAAATAAACATGAGAAACCTTCTTAACACAGACAAACATCAAGGTATTAATATATAACTTTAAACTAGAACTTTACTAACTCAGTTCTAAACTCTCGAGAATAAATGGTAATTAAATAATCTTGACGTTTGTATGAGTATACGTGTACTTCTATTACCTGAATATTAAATTAGATCTTTACTGATATATTAATCTTACAAGTTAATGTTTATTATATTATATGATTATATACTTCAGCGCCTCCGGGATATGAATGTATAAAGTTCAAGCTTATATGAAACTTCTATTTCCAGAACTTCAGTCAAGAACAATACAGAATGTTTCGCTTGTCACAAATAAAACTAAACGGCATTATTCTACATAAAAAATGTGTTTGTATATCCTTGCTTTTTTAACAGAATTCTGTAGGCAATAGAAAAGTAGGATAGAAATCTAAAACTTAAAAATATTTTATAGAAAACCTAAAGCTAAAAGCTAAGATAAAAGGTAAAACAAGTTTTTTGGAAAACCGGATTTCCATGAGTGTTTGCCTTGTGCATTTTGCAATGGAAAATTTTCATAGTTACCGTTCATTTTTAAGTGGCGAAAAACAAAAGCCTAGCTAGAAGTATTTTTTCGCGAAAATTTCACACTTGTACCTTATAGCCATTCAGATGGCTTTATTTTTCCACGTTACCATAGCAACGGGTCGGATTTCCGGAAATTTTTTGCCTCTAGGGTAAGCTGCAGGTGATTACACTGGAAATCTTTTTGACATAATATTGTCATGTGATAAAAGACAGAAAATTTACGTTATTGCATTTTAAAAAATATTCACATATACATTGCGCGGTGTAAGTGTCACTGCCATTCTTAATTTACTAATTACATTTATTTGTCGTAGCCGTGGAAGTCTCTGTTTTACGATTAATATGATAATTTAAATATGGTACATAATCCCAACATAATGTACTTTCAGGATAAATTTCATGCAGTTCCGTCAAGTTTAGTGATATTAAATAGGGCAAAATTTCAACTTTAAAATGTCCTGAATCTTATAAAGTTTACTTCTGGTTAGTAAAGTTTACGGAAATTAGCTTTTTTCTAGGTAATAAAAACTCCCACATCACCATAAGTAGGTGGTAGTAAATTAAATTGGCAAGTTTTACTTAATAAAATATACTTCCTTGAATTTTAGTTTAAATAAAAATAAATTTTAGTATGTTTTAAAAATAGTACAAAATATTTTACTTTACTAAAGTTTTAGGAAAAGTTTAATTTCAAACCTAAAAAAAAATGTTTTTTATAAGAACCAAAATTATACTATATAATATGCGGATAACTAGACGACCCGTAAACTAAATCAACAAGGGATCTGTCATCCTGACTTTTCATCATTCACAGCCGAATAAACAATAATTGAACAACAATGTGTCGTTTGCCATCAAACTACAGGAAAATCGAGACGAAAACTAAAAATAAATTTTGGTGTGAAATTTTCTTACCGAATCTTCCACGTGAATGAATTAATATAGTCGATGCGGTCTTATCATGCGGGTCCAGAGGTCACCAACATCTCGATGGGCTATTTACAAATATACTGGGAGAAAGAAAATAGTTTTTTTAATTATAGTAGCCATACAATTTACTACTGAAGTTGAAGAAAACAAAAAAATTAACTTTTTAGATATAACATTACACAATGAAAATCAAAAAATAAAAACTGAATGGTATACAAAAAAAACATGGTCGTCTAGATATCTTAATTTTAACTCCAACCATCCAATTGCCCAAAAAAAATCAGTGGTTATTGGCTTGGCTGATCGAGTGGTACAACTCTCTGATCCTGAATACCGAACAGAGGCCATCAACAAAGCGAAACAAGCACTTTTGGAGAACAGTTATCCACCAAAATTTGTCAATAAAATATTTAAAAAAAGAATTCATATATTTTATAATTCACAAAAAAAAACAGCAGAAAACACTAATAAATAAATCAACAAAATTTATATCATTGCCCTTTATAAATGGCCTCTCACAGCAATTCCAACATCTCTTCGAAAGAAATAACATAAAAGTGTGTCATAAAGGATACAACTTATTATCTTCGGGTATATACTCAAGATTAAAAACAAAAACACCTAAGAATAAAAAAAGTAATATCATTTATGAGATTCCATGCAGGGATTGCCCCGGGGTTTATATTGGGCAAACAGGGCAGTATCTAGAAAATAGATTAAAGGGTCATAAGTATGATAAAGGAAATACCACTGCTTTGACATCACATCAAAAATCGCGAAAACATACATTCAATTTCGACGAAACTAAAATATTGCGAGTCGAACCAAACAAAAAGAAACGAGAGTTCCTCGAAATGGTAGCAATCCAAAAAAAATCCAAATGCCATAAACGACAAAAAAGATCTAAATAATTTAAGTAAAACCTACCTATCAGTTCTATAGTACCCAAGCATACATTTTATTTATTTTATGTTCTTCGGTTGTGATTGTAAATTGTTAGTGAGATATGTAAAAGTGAAATCGTTAAATATATTGGAAATTTTATTTTTAAAATTGAGCTACGTTTAAGGTAAGATTCTTGACATTTATGTAAGTTAAGTTTGAAATTTAAAAATTCCTGAAATTTGTAGACTTTTGAAAAAGGCCTAAAAAAAGGTTGAAACGTTAAGAAAAATGTTCAAAAAGACAATGTGAACTAATTTATTTCAACACAAACTGACCTAAAACCAAGAAATTTCAATTTGGAAATATATTATAATATTAGGTGAAAGAAAATATACCAAAACTATATGTATATATATATATATATATATATATATATATATATATATATATATATATATATATATATATATATATATATATATATATATATATATATATATATATATATATATATATATATATATTTTAGTTAGCCCCGAGTTTCTGGTTAAGCAGTATATCAAATTTTTTCTTATAATTAATAAAAAATTTACTTATTTTAAGCACGCTTTAAAATTGGAACAAGTATTCTATAATTATTTATTTATTGCCTACAAAATTACAAATATACTAAAAAAGTAAGCAAAAAAAAGGGTCAAATCTAACAAAAGATTTTTAAATTAAAATTCAGTGGCTAATATCCAGGAGCCACTGGCAAAAGCTCTGAGAATCGGTATAAGGAATGTACAGAAACTTGTGCATGAAAAAAAAATATAATTTACTTCCGAAGAAGATTAAGAAATGTACACGAAAAAATCCAAAGGCAAAAGACTTAACTTACAATGCAAAAATGGATATTCATAATGCAATTTATGATTTATACGCGTCTAAGACTAATATAACCCTTCAGAAACTTTTTATTATTATAGACTAAAAAATATCATCATTTAAAAAGTCCTCAACTTCTGAGTCGTCCTCAAATGGCGCAATGATCATTGGTGCTATTTCGACATCTAGAACTCGTTCTCGATTCCACCAATCCCATATTAATTTCTCCGTATGTTCCACAGATTTCTTCCAGTACTCCGACGTAATATTATTTAATAAATCTTGCCAAACAATTTGCACTTCATCTGATGTAAGACCATCGTTCACGTGTTTTTCGTAACATGATTTTGCCCCGGCCCATATTAATTCTATTGCGTTAAACTGGCAAAGGAATGGCGGCAGTCGTAAAACCTCATGTCCAATGTCCCGTAATATTTCATCTTCGGCATATATTGTTGGTTTTTTAATAGATTTTGCCGTTAAAAGAAGTTCTAGTTTCAGCATATTGGGTAAAGGATTTTGTTTTTGTTTTATTAGCCAGTCATAAATATCACTTTTCTTCCAAGATGAAGTAGGTTGTTTATTTAAGATTCTTGAATGATAAGATACATTGTTCAGAATGATTAAAGATGTAGTATATTATCATGGTAGTCCATACTTTTGGATGTTGAAGAAAACAGTAAACTTGCACCTGTTGAAGAACCTGCATGCAAAATGTTTTCCGTTTTCCCGTCCCACATCCCTTTTTTCTCTTGACACTTTTTACACACTCGTCCTGCCAAGATTTCCAACCACTTCCATTAGAAAATATCCAAGTCTCGTCTAAAAATACCCCTTTTCTAAATTTTGAATTAACATTTTCCGTTTATTTCTTTAAAAACTGGATACGCTGACTTGCTATATGTGGCAACTCGCATAAAAATCTTCTATTACAGTTTTTTTTTATATCGAAAATCCGAACATTTTTATGAATTTTGACAACGATTTTAGTCCAATTTCCAATAGGCCTCGATTTTTTAAAGCTTCTTTTAAAACTTGAAGGGTTATATTAAGTCTTCTGTCTTTGAAGTGACACCGCTCAAAGATTTTTGCAACTGCTGATATTTATATGTTTATCCTCTTTTTTCATATGAAATATGTCATAGGTCTATCTTATTCATCTTCCGGAGTTTATGCGGACGATATGATTACACGTAATAAAAGAAAAACAAACTTAAAAAGTTTGTCGTTGATAAATCCTATGACCCGCACGATAACACTGCTTTTGACTATACCGGAAATTATTTTCTCGGTGACGTAAAGTCGGCAAGTAACTTTCACGTTGAGAAATTTGTTTTTATTTTGTTTAGACTACTAGATTAAATACAGTTTCGGGACTCATTGGCCTTATAAACCCAAACATTTTGGGTGTTTTTCAATTTTAAACGATAGCATATGCTACATAGCACATGCAGTAGCACCCCTTGGACTTCACAATTTCAGTTTTTTCAATAGTTTCCAATGCAAAAACTCTCTATTATGAGATTACAACAAACGTTGTGACCAAAATCTGAGTATACAGTTAAATTCTACAGAAAAAGTTGCTTTAAGAATTATTTTACCGAATTCGAAAATTTTTAAAAATAAAAAAGTTACAGCGGTTTTTCTAAAATGCAACTTTATAAATTTATTAAAGTAACTTAAAAACTATAAAAGATAGGATCAGTCGGCAAACGGCATTGAGGTTGTAATTGTCCAATTTAACTGTTTCTCTATCTCTCATAGTTTCCAAGATACCAGTACATGCACCACGAATCTGGGACCCACTGTACAGGGTGTCCCACGACGAACTGCGGCGATCGATTTCTCAGAAAGTAGGCTTTGGAAAAATTTAAAATTTTGGCAGCTAACTAAGGTCGATGGGGGCAATAGAACAAAATAGAACACCCTGTATATTATCGAATTTTTGGATTCCTCGAAAAATTCTATATAATAATTCTATATATCGGTATATTTCATGTATAATATACCTATACCCAAGTTGAACTGTTTTTGAGATATTTTGAATTTTATGTAAAAAATGACGTTTGCAGGTCTAGACATAACTATAAATACCTGCTTATTGAAGTCTCTATTATTTATTTGAGGGTAGCTTCCTTGTCCAAAAGGATCCACTTTAGTGGCCTGTGCTGATATTTTTATAATAAATAAATATAGGGTGATCAAAAAATATACTTTAAAAAATCGTTAAAAGTTATTTTTTTTCAAATGGAAACCCCCAATTTCTATAATCTTATCTTATTTAACACTTAAAATAAGGGTGACTTTGTATAAAGTTGCCTATTACAAAAATTTGTAGTTTTTAAGTTATTGGCGATTTAACATTTTTTATTCTAATAATGCCAGACGGCTTCTAAGTTTTCTTGTTAATTGGCCATGATAGGGAGACTTGGCGAGAACAAAACCAATTGGTTACTATAGAAACGTAATATTTATTATCGTTTGACAATTAACTACTAAACTATTATTTATTTATTAATTAAATATTACACACACGAGGATTATTTGAATTTGTTTATTGTCTATGGGGAATCTAACAGAGTTTTAACAAGAACATGCCAGATATTTGCTGAAAGATATCCAGATAAACAGAAACCGTCACCGATCAGCGTTAAACAAATGTTGGAAAACTATAAAAATTTTGAGAACGTTAAGGCAAAAATTAATAAGAGGAAGCCCATTGTTGATAATGAAAATGTCGAGATTGCAATTCTGGGATATTTTGCAGCATATCCAATGACATCCCTAAGAAACGTGGCAAGACAATCAGGAATCTCGAGGAACTCAGTGCATAGGATTCTGTTAAGACATAACTTCCAACCTTATTTAATAACATTGGTTCAACATCTAAAAGACACTGATTTGCCAAAAAGAGTACAGTTTTGCGAGTTTATTTTAACAATGGAACAAGATAACCCTAGATTTGTGGACAATATAATTTGGACCGATGAAGCAAAATTTACTAAAAATGGCCTTTTCATTAGACACAATTCCCATTTTTGGAGTGATTCGAATCCTTATGAAGTAAGATCGCGGAACTTTTAAGAATCCTGGCAATTTAATGTATTTTGTGCAGTAAGGAACGATGGAATAATAAAACTGAATTGCCTAAACACAAGGACTTTTTTAATGAAAAATAATCCATTTAGGTAATATTACAATAATTTTTTTATCAATTTAGCGTCAATCCAAAATTAGATAAATCATTTATACAGGTCACACTACACTACTTCATACAAATACTGGACAATATACCGTAACACACCATATCTAAAAAAATATATCGTCCCAAGTTTTATAGGAAAGTTATCTTTAGTTAGATAATTACAAGCTATTTATACAGAGTACTTTAGAAAGTCATAAAATACTAAACCTTCTTTTTTTTTATTGAGCACTCTTCAGATTAAATTAATTGAATATTGATGTATTTTGTTTCTTCTTAAATCAATAAATCGATGAATATTATCAAAGTACTTCTTTCCGTAAAATTATGTCTATAAACTTTTGTAGGAGAAAGATATCTAAATATTCTTGAAGAGTTGGACAACGAATATTTAAGTAATTTACCTTTGGCAGAACATAGTGAAATTTTCTACCAACACGATGGCGCCCCACCACATAGAACCGTTGCAGTTACTAACTTTTTACAAGCTACGTTTTGCGACAAGTGGATTGCCAACAATGGACCTTTCTTGTGGCCTCCTCGTTCCCCCGATCTGACAGTCTTAGACTACTTTATATGGGGAACGATAAAACGAATCGTTTATTTTAATCCAGTAACAACGAAAGAGGACTGTATGGCAAGGGTAAGGGACGCGTTCGAAAGTTTATCTCCAGCTTCAATTAGAGCGGCCACCAACGAAGGATTTATTCGGAGATGCGAAAAATGTTTGGAAGTACAAGGTGGACATTTTCAACATTTATTGAAAAAATAAGTTGTGCTCTTGTGTAGACTAGACTATAATGGGAATAAGCTTTCTTTAATAAATTTTTGTCTTCACGGTTTCAACATTTTTATAGTTTTCCAACATTTGTTTAACGCTGTTCAGTGACAGTTTCTGTTTATCTGGATATCTATCACCAAATATCTGGCATGTTCTTGTTAACACTCTGTTAGATTCCCCATAGATAATAAACAAATTCAAATAATCCTCGTGTGTGTAATTTAATCGCCCAGGCATAATTATTAGTTTAATAATTATTATAATTACTATACTAAATAAATAATATTTTAGTAGGTAATTGTCAAACGACAACAAATATTACGTTTCTATACCAATCGGTTTTATTCTCGCCAGGCCTCCCCGTCATGGCCAAACTAACAAGAAAACTTAGAAGCCGTCTGGCATTATTAGAATAAAAAATGTTAAATCGTCAATAACTCAAAAACTACAAATTTTTGGAATAGACAACTTTATACAAAGTCACCCTCACTTTAAGTGTTAAATAAGATAAAATTATAAAAATTTGGGGTTTCCATTTGAAAAAAGTAACTTTTAACGATTTTTTAAAGTATATTTATAATGCCAGTTTTTGATCACCCTATATTTATTTAGTATAAAAATATCAGCACAGGCCCCGAAAGTATACCCTTTTGGATCGAGACTTCGATAAGCAGATATTTATAGTTATGTCCAGACCTGCAAACGTCATTTTTTACATAAAATTCCAAATATCTCAAAACCAGTTGAACTTAGGTATAGGATATTATACATGAAATATACCTAGAATTTTTCGAGGAATCCAAAAATTCGATTATATACAGGATGTTCCATTTAAAATAAGAAAGCTGACGTCTACTTCCGGTACAACCGAAAGTGCCGCCATCTTGAAAATATAGTACGCGAACGACTTTAGTTAGCCGCTAAAATTTCAAACTTTTCTAAAGCCTACTTTCTTAGAAATCGATCGCCGCAGTTCGTCGTGGGACACCCTGTATATGGCGTATACAAATATCTGTACGTTAGTTATTGTCAGTTGTGTTGTAAGACTAAATCTAATAAATAATGAGGAAGTAAAAAACCATCCGCACCTAAAATGTGTTTGGATCCTCTGCGTGGTAAACTGGCAATGTACTAATCCACTCTCAGCTTTACGAACGGTGTTATCTTCGGTAGAAACAAAACGAAATAAAACGGAGAAACTTTTGAATAAAACATGAAACACAATTTGAAAATTTTATCGCAAGATCAAAAGTGGTCCCCGGAGCTTATCCTTATTTGCCGGGAAAACAATAAATCTAACTGGCTTTTATTCCAGATCTAATGCGGTACGGGAGAAGCAGGACGGCCACGTTCCCGAATTAATTTGACAGGATACCGGTTTATACCTTAGCTTAAATACACAGAAAGATACATAATACCATAATAAAAAGTGACGGAGGAATTAATTATCCCGCACATATAGACTTGTTTGAAAATCCCGCTGCGTTGATTGGTTGCGTAAACGAGATGATAATCTGAACGCTATGAAAAGGTTTGCCTCTAACAACACTCGAATTGAGTTTTTTTTTTGAAGTTCTGTAGTGTGTGGATAATTAAATACTATTTACTGTCCAATCATGACTAAACAGAGCACTGTTTGTGGTCAGAGTTAAAACTGGAGCGTGTTTATCTTTTTACAGTTAAGTTTGTGGAGCTTTCCATTGTCGATAGATAGCGGTTAAACGAGAGAACATTTAGGACAGACATGTGGGTTTTTCAATTGAAAGAAGTTAAGAATCATGGTTCTTAAAATTGGATCGTGTCAAACTGGAATTACTATCCGACGTTTCGCCTTCGATTGCACAAGGACAATGTACCACTTCAACCGATCGTCAGTGCAATAGACTCGCCCACATACAAACTTTCAAATTTTCTTAATCCATTTACTGGAAAAACAGATTTTTTTATTAAAAACTCTGCACATTTCGTGGAAAAACTTAAGACAATTCAGTTGGATCCCGAAGATATTTTGGTCAGTTTCGATGTAGAATCACACTTTACACAAATGTTCCTGTCAACGACTCAATTTCCATTATATTAGACATACTGGATAATAATAATCTTGATAAGAACTGAATAGACCTAGTGGAAGCTTGTCTTATATCTACTTATTTCATATTTCAAGGAACTTTTTATGAACAAACTTCAGGGGCAGCTATGGAATCTCCTCTATCACCTGTGGTAGCGAATATCTTTATGGAAGCCTTTGAGGATATTGCTCTAATATCCGCTCCACTAAAACCAAAACACTGGTTCAGGTATGTAGATGATACTTTTGTCGTTTGGCCTCATGGACAGGATAATCTCCTCATATTTCTGGATCACCTTAATTAGCAACATCATAATATCAAGTTCACGATGGAAATTGAATCTAATGGAACTATTCCCTTTCTAGATGTATGTGTTCAAAGGAAGGAAAATGGTACATTAGGTCATTCTGTGTATAGAAAACCGACGCATACAAATAGATACTTAAATGCAAATTCCCATCACCATCCAACACAAAAGAAATCGGTTATTAACTCACTAGTATTCAGAGCTATTTCAATTTCTGATCAAGATTCTTTAACATCGGAAACATCGAAACTGACCGAAGCTCTCAGAGGGAATGGCTATTGCACTGAAGATATTACGCGTTCATTTAAAAAATATAGTAAACCAACTCCACAAAAGGAGAATGATAAAGAGCCACCATTAGGTAGTGTTGTTCTTCCCTACATACATGGCACTACAGACAAAATAGGACGATTACTTCGGCGGTCCAACATGCGTACAATCTTCAATACACATAAGAAGATTGGACAATGCTTGCGATCGCCGAAAGATATTGGAACTTTCCAAACAGAAGGAGTATATAAAATTCCTTGCTCTTGTGGAGAAGTGTATGTTAGAGAAACAGGACGCTCAATATCAAGTAAACTTAAGGAACATGAACGATGTATTAAAAAGAAACTAATTGTTCAATCTGCTGTAGCTGAACACCAGCATAACACTGGCCATTTCATAAATGTAAAGGAAACCAAGGTTCTAGCATCGGTTCCAAGTTTTTTATACACGAAAAATTAGAGAATCTATTGAAATATTTAAACATACAAAAAATTTCAATAGAGACACGGGTTACGGTCTACATCACACGTAGAAACCGATCTTAACACCGGGTCACGGTTCGGCGAGAACCAATCGGGTATAAAAGCCGGCCTGAATCTCTTCGAGCTCATTCAGTGTTCAGATCTCGTAGAGTAAAGATCCCTGAAGATGCCTCGTGCAATCGAAGGCGAAACGTCGGATAGTAATTCCAATTTGACACGGTCCAATCCCGAGAACCATGATTTCTTAATTAAAAAAGCCGTGAAAGCTTCCGTTCTATGAAAGAAGTTATCTGTTTTACTCCAAATTCCAAGAAAAATGTATATTTAAGCTCTTGTTGACTATTAGTCCATCGCAATTTGACAAGTTTGAACTATGTATTCAAAATTTTTAATGGCTTTTAACACACAAAAATGTATATGAACCACTCCTTTGCACTAGATTTGTTTATTGCATATACTCTACCAATTGATGATTGATAAATGCCATATTTTTTATGAAACATAACTTCAGAAATGTATACAAAATGACTAGATTGGCCATTATACATGGTACTTTAAAACAAAATTTCAAACCCCCAACGTGTGGGACTATCATCAAAGATACATTATAACTTACACAATAGGTAACTAATTTAAATGGGACACCTTAAATCGGTCCAGAGACATCAGTGCTCGTGGAGACCATATTATTTCGTGCGGTAACCCTCGACTCGCCAACAGGAACAAGATGCGGTGTTTCCAATCACTAAATTTTAGTTAAAAAAGGAATATTGAATTTGTCTGTTAATCTTTGGGGTTGAAATTTGACACAGGTTAGCTTGAGATAAAGTTTCTAGGAGTAAGCATACGTTTTAATAGAAAACAAACTTATTCCTACGAAAACCTGAATAACTAAATCAAAGAAACAACGCTAAATATTTATTTTAATTAACAAGCTGTTTTAAACCTGTTAACTTATACAGGAAAAGCAACATTTTTTGCTTTTTGAAATACTTGTATGTACGAGGTGAGTTATTATATTATGACACCCACCTACAGGTTTATTTAGTAACAAAGATAGAGAAAAAGCGTACATACAAAAAGCGTAGGATAAGAAATAGGATTTTTTTTAATGGAATAACCTGTATATTGTTTATTTTTATGAAAGGCAATTTTCTGCTGATTTCAAAAATATATAATTTGAGCGTGGATTAATTATTTTAGTTTAACTGCAACATTAATTGCCATATAAGACAATATTATAATATAATGCAAAATTTGTTACAGTTAAACACAAATAATTGAAAAACTGGTCAAACTATATATTTCAGGAAAAGTAAAACATTCATAAAAATTATAAAAATACAGGATGTTCCATTTAAAAAACATATTCATTTAAGACATATAGATAGGCATGCGATAATTGTTTGTTTTTTTCATAACGGATTCTGACGGTTTAACAGAAACCCTAAAATATTTATATATACACTTTTACCCTGTAGGTGGGTGTCAAAATATAATGACTCACCCTGTACGTTTTTGAACCACTTTTTAAATTAGGTATTCAAAAAGAAACTAAATAATTTCATCTTACTAAACACATCGTAAATAAGACAAGGGGGCTTTTCATAATCAACAAAATTTGACGGATACAACATAAATAGCAAAATAGTTATTTTTGTAGCGAGTAACTAAATTTTTTTTTTATTTTAACGAATCGTTGCTGTTTCCAGAGGTTAATATAGCCGCCATAGAAAAATATATACATCGTAAATTATCTTTGGCAAAAGTCTGCGGTCGCTACTCTCATCTGCCGGCTTCCTCAACACACTTGGCAACATTGCGCGTTAACTTCTCGGGGACCCGAACGTTGCGTGTCTTGTTCGATCTACTGCGTAGCTATAATGATCTAGCCTATTACTTTAAAAATGTATTAGTTTCATTCAAAAATTCAAAAATTTCATCAAAAACAAGATTTACGAATGCCGAGATAGTTTTTAAGTAAATATCAATAAATTAAATATATGTACATATTTTTGTTCATTTCCTAAAATACCCGGTATTTAGTTCTGACTTTAAGAATTTAAGCCTATAGAAGGAAGGGGACAACTCACTTCTGTATTTCATTTTAAATGAGTGTCCTGTCTTAAAAATAATTTAAACATTTAATTAATTTTATTTATTAGGTCAGTCAAATGTTTTTTGTGTAAGTATAGGAAAATAAAATGTCAGAAAAAAATCTTGAGCATTTATATTTATTGCTAGAAAAAAAGTTGCTATTTCATCATAAGCTTTACATCAACCCCCGGCCCTTCTAAATTAAAAATGACAAATGCCGACAAACAGGAAAGAGGATCAATTAATACCTCACTCGAAAGGTTTTCAATACCCTTACAATTTACCATCAAATTGTATAAAATCTAAAAACCTCTAAAAAGAGGTATCGTTTGAACCACCCCTCCGTTTAAAAATTTTAAGAGGATAAAGGAGTGTACCTAAAACTTATTCTAAAATATGCTTCGTTTTCGAAATACAGGGTGTTGATATGTTAATATCAGAGGCGTGCGGTGAAATTTTAAGAAAGGGAAGCAATTTTTAGAAACTTACCTATTTGTAATGTAATCCGATTCTTCGATCATTTTTTGCAAATTCGTCAATGACGTCATCATAAAAACGTCGATGCTCCGACATATTTTGGAGAAGTTTATTTTCAATGGACAACAGCGATGTATGCGAAAGTCTCTCCTACCCCGTTGAATTTCTCACGAAATTTTTTATACGTTTAAGTGTTGAAAAATTGCGTTCTACTGATGAACTTGTAGCAGGTATTGTCAATACTAATTCACACAATTTCGACACTTCGGTGTAGGCATCTTCCAGCTCCTTGTCTTTTACAAATTGCATTAGTTCCTTAGCGTTATTTTTTGCGCTAATGTCATCAGTTTCGTATATCACTTTTAGATCAGATCGCAGTAACACTCGGTCGAAGAACTGGCCATAATGAAGAAGAGATTTAACCAATCTTCTGGAAGTTTTTCCTTTAAATGCATCAAAATTGCAGAGCTCGAGGAATTTAAAATTATTTAAACCGTTAAATCTATAGTTTATTTGTTGCTGAATTTCATCGATTATTTCATGAAAGAGCCGCCTGTATGATGTTTGAACATCTCCCACCTTGTCTGTTCGAAGACGCTTGGCTTGTAGCTCTACATTTAACGTCATCGTTTTCTCCCAAAATAGGTCAGTCATTTATTTTTTGGCTTAACATGGGCTTAAAATTATCCACTTTTTTTAGGCAAAAATCAATACCATTTGTTTTAGTTTGTAATATATTAAAAACATTGTCCGAGAATGCAAATATTTTTGAAAATAAGTTCAACAAATAATTAAAATTAAAATCTCGTTTCAAAACCCCCCTCGAACTATTTATTGCTTCTGAGTTCCACGCTTCATTATTTTGTATTATATTATCAAATAGTTCAATCAGTGATTCACGATTTTCAGATACTGTTAATACAAGTCTTGCATTATAGTTCCACCTAGTGGGAGCTACTTTGGGCAATCGTTTGTGGACAATGGAGTCTAAAGCTTGTGTGCGTTTTGTTGACTTGGAAAAAAAAGCAGCCATGCCACTTAAAGTAACGAAAAATACTTTACACTCTTTAATGTGACTGATGGACTGGGATAAAACTAAATTTAATTTATGAGCAAAACAATGGACAAACACATCACTTGGGAAAGTTTCTCGAACTTTAGCTTGCAGACCCCCTAATTGTCCTGCCATCACTGCAGCTCCATCATAGCTTTGAGCAACTAATTTTTTCTCTCCATTAATTTCTTTAGTAACGTTATAAACTACGGTATATAATGCATCTGCTGTACGATTTTCGGACACGTTCTTAAAACCTAAAAATCGCTCTTGAATACTTCCGTCTGTTTTAACGTAGCGTATTACTATAGATAATTGGCTAAAATTAGTGACATCAGTTGTTTCCTTCCATCTCCTGCTCAATTCTTTTTAGAATAATGGTTGCGACAGGGGAAATTAAATCATTTTGGATTTGATTCGACGTTCCGCGAAAAACGCTAGACTGCTCTAAATGATTTTTTAAGCAATCATCATATTTAGCCATTAAACTAAGTAAATCTCGAAAATTTTTATCGACTTGTTCATTGTGTTGGCGGTGACTAATTTCCAATTGTTTATTAAGGGCGTGTTCAATTCTGGTTTTGCCGAAGACTTTTTCTTTTATGACGGCCTGCAAATGCGCTTTGGACATAATGTGTCTTTACAGTTTTATGGAAATTATTTAAATGGGAAAAACGAGTTTTATTCCAGAGACCTTTTTCATTTTCAAAAAGTAAACCTGGACAACAAAATAATTTACTTATATTTTCACACCCTGTTAGCCATTTAAATTGTTCGTATTGTTTTTCCGGATAAAAATGTCTAATACAGTTTTTCATTTGTGTGGTTAAATTTTTTATAGGCGGTTTTGCCCTTCCTTTGGAAATTATTTGAAGCTTATCAGCGAAGTTTAATGTTGAAAATCCCTTTATTATTAAGACACACACCACACATTCACACACACTCTTACTAAATATTGGCATATCCACGTCCGTATTATTGTCTTCCATATCGCACCATGCACGACGCGACGTACGTATCACACAACACACGGATAGCCGTTCAAACAAAGAACCTACTCCAAAAATTGCAAACAGCCGGTGGAAAGTTCAATAATCTCTGGCTCGATTCACAGGAAATCAAGCATACAGGACTTGGCTGCAGAGAAGTTAGCGGCCCGCATAGGTTCTATTCCATTTTCTATTGTCGCTCGGTCGGAGTTAAGGCCGCATTTATTATGGGCTTGATAATTAAGATAATATTTTAGCATTTTTAATATAAACTAAATTAATGGTTTCCTATTTCAAAAATTAAATTTTAGAAGATGTTTTG
The DNA here is from genome assembly GCA_030620095.1 of Kuschelorhynchus macadamiae. Taxonomy (NCBI): domain Eukaryota; kingdom Metazoa; phylum Arthropoda; class Insecta; order Coleoptera; family Curculionidae; genus Kuschelorhynchus; species Kuschelorhynchus macadamiae. The sequence continues at coordinate 955,047 of JAUTXW010005459.1, forward strand.
TAATTTTTTTTGGGGAAGCACTGCTTCCTTTGCTTCCGTGGATTGCACGTCCCTGGTTAATATTGCTCCGTTTTTTTTTATACACCTGGTACAAACATATATCTAAAACTGTATACTTATTTAATATTCATACCATCTATGTTGATCATTTAACATACAAACCTTTACCCCAAGCTTTTGTGAAATCGATAAAACATATTGGTTTTTGAACTCTATACAATATGTCCTCGCGATTCTATACCAATTCTAAACCCAAACTGTCTGTGTCAATTAACTTTCAAAATGTATATTTGTTTTGCCACCGATCCACCTACAGATGTGCTACATTTAAATATTTCTTTTATATTAAACAATATCCATGCATTTTACAAGCAGATATCCAAATAATCTTTTTGATGTTCCTCAAAAGCAAGTATATACATATATCCTACCTTAATTTTTAATGACGCAACATCACTGGCCTCGTTAAAGGTACTTACCTAAAAAAGAAAAATAAATATAAGTAATACATCAGGAAGTCATCAGAAACAATTTTTAAGCTTTGTCACGAGTTTACTGACAGAAAAATTGAAAAATATGTTTTTCAGGATCAAGAGGACTCTAAAAAACTCGGGAGAAGAATTAAATGTAAACAACGTGGAGCACGTTTAAAAATAGGTACCAGTGACGTACGCGTGAGTTGAGTGCGGAAAAGTTAAAAAAATAGAATCCAAAAACTTTAATAGACACAACTCTTGGCTATTTATACATATAAAGTGTTCGTCGTCAAAAAGAATGGCAAAAGGTTCATTGGACATACAATTTAAATTTCAGTCATTACGAAATGTTTTAACCAATTTGAATAATTTTTTGGATTCTAAAAACTTGTTTCATGCAGAACCAGCGGCGTGTAATGCTATTCTTGCATTATTTATTTTATAGCATTGTACAGAGGGGTAAAAAATAATGCAAGGTTATATGTAATTAAGTCTAAAGCTACCAAATAATTTTATTGATTAATTTCTTCTTCATAAAATTATACGCAAAAGTGCGTTAGTAACCTTACGTAACCTTACTTAAATCCAATCCTATTTCGAGACACTCGGTATAAGTTAAAACATTCTGTACAAAAACAATTTTCTTAAAACGAACCATAAGTACCATAAAAAATAGAAATATGTTAGCCAAAAAAGATTAGCCTGGAATCAGCTGTTTTTTAGAAAAAAATAACGTTATTTATGTTACAAAAGCTGCCAAAAACAACCCGACATATTGAATTCGCTCTCAAAACATCAATATATTTTAACGAGATAAACTATTGTTTAACAAAAATGCATTATGTTGAAAATTTTAATATTTTACGTTTTATTCTTTACCAACTTGTACAATGTTAAACAAAATTATTGTGACAAAAGCATTCTCCCCCACTGATTTTAAAACATGTGGTATTGTGAAATACAAATGTAAGTTTTGATTCTTGGATACCATTGACAAAGCTTACGAGACATTGTTCTACATGTCACGCAAGCAGAATATCAAAACAAAACATAAGATAATGGCAGAGAACTACAAACCGTAGTTCTATGGTAATGGGTCATTAAGTAATCACGGCCATTGACGGATCACGTAGGGGGGCAATGGAAGTAAATGCCCTTTCCTCTTTACGGCAAAAATATATAACATTAACACCTAAAAACCCTAAGCTGTTAAAGTATTGTATTTCAATTTAAATTGAAAGTTTTTATACTAATTAGAAGCAATAATTACAATATTACAATACTCTCTCGTTATTTATTATTTATTTAAACAACAAATGTTTCGAGTTTGGTATTTTTGTTGCGTTTTATTTATACGTACTAGTCTGTCTGTGGTCTCTGCTTTCTAATATGTCTGTCGTCTCTGCCTTGGTTCTAATTGCTCCCCCTCGAGGAGATTATGGGTCCACCTTTGATCACGGTACAACGTAAAGATTCTAGTTATCATCCAGGATCGGACTCTAATACTGTTTCCAGGTTTAGCATATATGTCATATTATTTTCATTATAATTTTTATTTTTAAAAACAGTTGACATAAATCTGAAGTTGGATGCATGGTTTATATGGCACCCTTTTCTTGGTCTTACAACGATGACGCGAAGAACCCGAATTTGACTGCACTTTATAAAAGAGCATGTAAACCACAAAAAAAGGATAACTTAATTGAGAAAAACTGCACATTTTAGTACCCAACATTTTCATATTATACAATTTTATTTAAAATAAGCTTTACTTCTTAAGAAGCCCCAAGGAAAAGATTGATAATAGAGAAACTGTAATTGCCTTCTTTTTTGATCGTACTCGCGCTTTTGACGCCGTTGATAAAGATTTTGTGGCTTTAAAATTAAACAGTTTTAGGATAAGGGGTAACTTGAACGATTGGATCATTTCTTTTTCAACTAACAGGACACTTTCGGTGAGGGTTGACGGTTCAAAGTCTGATCTTTTTGATCAGAATATAGGTACACTTCTGGGTAGTATCTTGGGCCCGCTAATTTTTCTTCTTTTCGTTAATAATTTGCCTGGAAATATTTCCCAGGGTAGAGTATTCTTGTATGCCGATGATACCATAGTTGTTGTCTCGGATCCGGATATGGCTGCATTGAAGTGTACAGCCAGTTTTATTCTGAAGGAATTTTCTTCCTGGTGTAGGAAAAACAAATTTATGGTTAATCATCATTTTTGATCTAGATAGTCACAAGCTAGTTTTATGTGACTCAATAAATTTCTTGGGAGTGTCCTTTGATAATGATTTAACCTGGAATGGACAATTTCTAAGGTGTGTTCAAAAATCAATAAGAGCTCCTATGTTTTAAACTCTTTAAAGATTTATGTAACTTTTGAAACCCTTTTAAGTGTTTACTATGCCTTTGTTTATTCTTCAGTTGCTTAAAATATTTTTGTATGGGGTCAGTCATCCGATATGAATAGAGTATTTGTGGTACAGAAATGGGATGTTCGGATTATTTTTGGTCTCTCATACTCAACGTCGTATAGGGAAACTTCCGCAAAAATAATATTCTTGCTGTCCACTCAATATTTACAAAAATTGTTGACTTATTTTCATAAGAACAAACATCTTTGTCGGCTTAATAGTTCTTACCATAACTATGACACTCGGAATAAGTGCCTTTAAAGCAACATTTAGAAATGTATAAAAAATCTCCTCTGTGTGCCCGTATTCGTATTTTTAATGTTAATGTTGTTAATAAAAACTATGTCATCTACAAATAAATACAAATTCGAATTAAAAAAACTATTAACAGCTGAGTCATTTTATTCAATAAATGAAATTGTTGTTTGTTCGGGGAATCTTAGATAATGTGTTCGACTAGTACGAGCGACATTGTATTTTCAATTAATAACCAGAACAATCCATTCTTAAATTGGACTAACGCTTTGTAAGTGTGTGAATTGGAAATTGACTATTTTTTATATTAATTAGTTAAGTATATATGTGTAATGTAGTTTGTTGATATATGTCATGTGCTGAAACACAATTTTATTATTTTTTAGATATTATACACCTATGACTTGTTCTATCTACACATTGCAGTTCTCGAAATGTAATATATTTTGAATTTGAATTTAAATTTACGTCAAAAATTTTCCTGCGTTAGCACAATGAACTGAGTGAAGATAAACAATTTTCCAGCAAAGACCAGGTGGTTATTTGGCCAATTGGCCATTGCAACACAAAATGTTCAACAATAAACTTCAGTTTTATTGACATATGGTAAATAAACAGTATTTTCATGGAAACCTTTGCAAAACCTTTCAATCCTATTGCCGGATCTTGTATAAACATTCGCTATTATATGGGGTAGTATTGTGATATTTGTGAATAGATTAGGATACGCGAGTGTGTACATACAGTGTGTCCCAGATTCGCTTCTCTATACAGGGATCTCGGCTCCTATTATGCCTACAGCAAAGGTTAAATGGAAAAGGTTTAAAGGAAACTTATTGCATTCGATATCCGGCTTCAGATTTACAATCGATCAATTGTTTTTTGAAATATCGGGGAAAAACCGAAAATGGCGGATTTCGTTTTTGGCCAGTATATCCAGAACGGTAAACTTGACAGCTGCCAAAATATGACATTATTCGGACACATTTTTAAGACAAATTAGATGGCGTATACGAAACGTCTTCATTGTTTTTTGTTAACCCGCAACCCGCCTCAACTTTCATTTTTCTTATAACCGCCATATTGGACTTTTCGATTTTTAAAAAGAACCTAAAATTTCGAGTCTAGTGACATTTCACAAGCGCATTAAAGATTTTAGTATCATCGAAATATTACACTTCGTAAAGTTAGGTTTCTGTTTTTTCTAAGTAGGCCATGATTTAAAGTAATGTTAGCTCTCAGTGCTTTTCTAAGGAGGCCATGATTTATCGGTAACAAAATTGGATCTTGATTTTGACGTTAAGTTAAATAGTTGAAAGAATCAAAGCTGTGTTTTAATAAGTAGTAGGTACGCTTTTATCCCAATAAAATCATAAATCTGACACATAAATTGTCAAAACCTATAGAAAATGGCCGTCATTCCATATTCAAATGAAGAAAAGGTTGACATGTTAGCTCTGTACTTTCAATCATACAAAAACGCCGACGTTACCTCAGCAAGGTATTTGAAGATCGGGGTACCCGAACGACGGCAGCCTCATAAAACCCAATTCAGGAAAATCGTAGTTAATTTAATTAACCATGGTGCCTTCGAACAACCTAGAAGCGGATACAATAATAACAATGAAAATCGAGACAGAAACATTTTATAAGCTATCAACGAAAACCCTAGTGCATCGTACAGAACTGTACAACAGGAAACTAATGTGCCAAAATCAACAGTACAGAGAGTTTTAAAAAAGAATAAGTACCATCCATACAAACCCATAATAACACAATGATTTAAGTAAACTGATTTTCCAAGACGACTACAGTTCTGTGAGTGGTATACTAGGAGATGTAATGAAAATCCTGTAAATCATGTCTTGTGGTCCGATGAGAGCAAGATCACGAATTGTGAAATCTTTAATAGCCACAACCGTCATCATTCGGCTGTGCAAAATTCTCACGAAGTGTCAGAGAGACGTCTACAGATCAGATTTGGAAGTAACGTTTGGTGTGGGATCATTGGTAAGTTAATCTAACCAACCTTTTTTAAATAGGCACCAAATGATGGTCAAATAATAATCTTTTTTTTTCGTTTAGTGTTTTAATGATACTAAAAGAGTATAGTCTAATAAAAAAAAGTAAAACGTTCTACTCTAGTCAGTCAACTTACTTTTTTGATATTGTATTACATTTTCATTCAATCATTTTGTATTGAAGTATCGAAGAACCTATAAAAATAGAATTGGGTTCTATAAATTTATTAACACTATCTAAATTTTCTGCAGATTTAGCTAATTCTCTAAAATTATTTTGATTGTCTGAATTTAATGATTTATTATTACCCGGGAAGCCTAGTTCTTGCGTTACAAAAAATACCATATTAATAAAATGTCGAATTATTTTTCGATTTTTATTATGATTTATAGAAAGGCGTTTAGCTGTATTTCCGAATAATTTAAATTTTTTAAATTAATCACTGAAATAAATTGATTTAGTATTTCCGAAATTAATATGCAATACCAACAAAATAATTTATTACGGCTATTACTTCCCGCTAACCAAATATGTTTTTCTTTTTCATAATAAAGCTGAATAGGTTTCAACTGTATACAAGCTCATTCATTACCGGATGTTTCTATAATTATTTTTGGAAAGAAAATATCTACTTTTTAATAAAGATAATTTTTGCTTTATAATTTATAGTTTCTAGTACCACCCGGCCGACCCTGCCGCCCTTGTCTGTTGGGCACCTATTTATAAACTATTAATCATTTCAGGAAATCGACTTATTGGATCGTTTTTGTTCGACTACAACCTAAACAGGCAGAGGTACCTAGAGCTTGTGCGAAACCAGGTTGTACCAACCTTACCAACTATTCTAACAGAAGATGAATTAAGAAGAACTTGGTTTCAACAAGACGGATGTCCGGCTCACAATACCTTTCAAGTTAGGAACTTCTTAAGAGAGCAGTTTGATGAAAGAATAATTTCTTTAAATGGTCCAATATCTCGGCTTCCTAGATCCCCTGAGCTGTCGCCCTTGGATTGCTACCTCTGGGGTCACACGAAGAATGAAATCTATGAATTTGATCCCCCCGTGACCATAGAAATCCTGAGACAAAGAGTTCTGGACACATTTAGAAATATTAACCGAAATACACTTACCAGGGTTGTACGAAAAACAATTGTCAAAAATGTCTCGATGCAAATGGACGTCATTTTGCAGATTTGTAAATTAATGTTACCCACTTACAAAGTAGTTAAAGCTCATTTAGATTTTTTAAGTCGTTATTTATGTTCATGTTGTATTGAAAATTCAATGCGTTCAATACATTACTTACTTATTAATGCAATCTTGAGACAAATACATCATGAGCTCCTTTAAAAACATTGAAACCTAATTTATGAAGTATTTTGATGACACTAAAATCTTTAATGCACTTGTGAGGTATCACTAGACTCTCCAAAAATCGAAAAATCCAATATGGCGGTCATAAGAAAAATGAAAGTTGAGGCGGGTTGCGGGTTAACAAAAAACAATGAAGGCGTGTCGTATACGCCATCTTATTTGTCTTAAAAATGTGTCCGAATAATGTCACATTTTGACAGCTGTCAAATTTACCGTTCTGGATATACTGGCGAAAAACGAAATCCGCCATTTTCGGTTTTTCGCCGATATTTCCCAAACTTATTGATCGATCGTAAATCTGAAGCCAGATATCGAATGCAATAAGTTTCCTCTAAAACTTTAACCTTTGCTGTAGGTATAATAGGAGCCGAGATCCCTATATAGAGAAGCGAATCTGGGACACACTGTATACGTTACTACTACAACTATATAGTTTTTCAATATATTCAAGTAGTGCGGGTTTACCCAGGCAGGAGACCTTTTTAAAGTGGTCCGTTCGTTACATAGTTACCCTCCTGGTATAGGAGTCAACATAACATATTAATATAATATAAACATGCGCTATTATATGGGGTAGTATTGTGATATTTGTGAATAGAATACAATACGCGAGGGTGTATGCAATTTTTCGATATTTTCAAAGAAATAATAGTTGAAAGATTATTATGAATTCTTTTAAAAACACTGTATTGTTTTCAACCAATATTAATGAATCCTAACAATCTTATGTCTTAAAACATTTAGAATCCCTTTTTAACGAACCTAATTATCTGGTTCTAGAGATCATATACTAGAAAATGGATAATTGTCTTGTAAAAACGCGTAAATCAATTTGAATAAAGGCATAAGGGCAGCCCCAGGAAACCAGAGCAACCGTCTTTTACAAGGGTTTATATAAGACCCTGTCATTTTTTTTTAAGTTTCTTTGGCCAGAATTCTTACTATAGAAGATTTCTTTTTCGCTTTGTGCAACCAAAATAATATAGAGTTAGATACGAAAAAACAAAAATAATTTCTAGCGATTTTGAAATTTTTTCATCGTTTCCCAAATACGGATTTTATTTTAAATTGACTTTTTAAAATAATCTGCTGAACAAAGCCCACTTGTGGCTAATCAAAGATATATCTATCAGACTATGAACAAGGCTAGCACCCTTAAGTTTTTGAACATGAATATTGTATACAGGGTTCACCAAAAACTAAAATGTGAACGTTAAATATTGATTTGTTGGATTTGATTTTTTCTATCAATCTTGAATTCGATGTTGCTTCTAATGCCAGTTTTAGTAATAATTTACCGAAAGAGGTTTTTTACATTTGAATAGAGACTCGAAAACGCGAAGATACGTAAAACCCGAGAGGGGGATTTTTGCACGATAACAAATATTTTATTTAGCCGCCATTTTGTTCTGTCATCTTGAATTAGTACCACAATTTTACTAGTTCATCTGTATACCACACTTATTAATGGCACACAATTTGAAATTAGGCCCTTAAGTGGTTTTTCAGACTGAACTTTTAAATATTTTAGCCGTTATTTTGTTTCGCCTTGGATTGGTAACAAAATTTTACCAGTTGATTCCTACATAATACTTGATTTTTATGCAAAATGTGAGATAATTGATTAAGTAGTTTTTTAGTAATAAATTTTTTTAACATTTCACTAGTCCGCCATTTTGTTTGAGAAATTGAGAAAACAGGTTTTTCGCATGTAGGGACCCTAAATATTATTACAATACTTCTCTTTTACGAGGGAAGTAAAAAAACAACTTTTTTCTTTACCATTTTTCAACAAATTGAAGAAATAGGTAGTTTTTTTTGCAATTTTTTTAAATGTCAAATTTGACAGCTAAGTAAATCGCTTAACTAACTTTTTTATAGTCAATCTGCATTATTTTTCAAGCAAAAACTTTTTGCAAACTGAAAAAAAATCCCATATCATTGGGATTTTACTGATCACACTGTATAAAATTTTATCGCCACGTTTGATATTAATATTTATATTTCAAATATCAGATGGCCGATAGGGGCAACAGAAATAAACCTATATTAAACTAATAGGTATATATATCACTGACAATATTTATGGCTTGCGTATTTATGCGAACAAATCGAGTGTACAAATCTAAATTACTTCGCGTTTCGCTTTATATTTATGTAGGCATATGTATATGTGTTATTAATATTATCTCAATGGTCTAGGTGGAAGCATTTCAAATTTTTTACCTAATACAATTATTTTTATACATACATTCATGCCATTACGAATTCGCCTTATCTATAAAATAAACTGATTTGTTCAAAAATATATATTTAAAGTTTTTACAAAAATAAAATAATATATATATTAGAACTAAGTAAATCGACCCACTTGTTTCAATTTTTCACTTAATTTATTAAAAAAAAATGCACGTTACATTTGTTTCGCCAATATTGTGGTGGCTTGAACTGACAAAAAATCTTAAATAAAGTTGTGACAATATGGAGACACTAAATCCCTAATCCCTTTACAATTATTGCATATATTATACAGGTAAAATAGTTCTAATTTTTTTCATTGCAAACCAATAAAGGTTTAACAATACGGAAAATGTTTTTATTTACTTAAAATGGATTTGCAACAAGTAACTAACGGCTAACTTTGCTCAATATTCTTTAGAAATTAACTGAATTATTTTAAGAAATTATGCCTCTCGACATTTGTGTAAAAGGAATTGCTCTTTCCCTGTTTTTTTTTGTATAAACATGTTGGTGGAATCACAAAGGAAGGAGATCCTGGGTTTTATCATTCCACAAAGAGGTCCATGTTAAAAAAATGTCAAAAAAAGCCATTTCTCTACAAAAGTCAAAAAAACATGGCTTCATGTCGTCTTGCAATGAAAAAACACCTTTTTTTGAGATCCCACCAATATATTTATAGAGAAGGGCAGGTCCTTTTTCGCGAAAATTTCTGGTAGATTGAGACCACTAAACCTTTTTGCAACTTTTTGGGCATCCTGTATGTATAGCTCTAACTGTATCATTCCAAAACTTAGTAAAGGTGGACATGGAGACCTCGGGTTTACACAAAAAATTTTGTCTTAAAAAGGCCTCTGAAATAATGTAAAATAGGTGTTGCATCTGAAACCTCCAAAGAAATGGAAAAAGCTTAAGCACCCAAAAAAATTGATTTGATGACACACACAACTGTCAAATTCTGAATTGTTCAGTATTACCAGTACTCGACATATGAACCCATAAGACTTTCGTACACCCTGAATGAGTCGGTAGAAAGTTTTTGATTAAAGGCTTGTCTAAGAAGTTTAAACCCTAAAATGATTTACGTTTGGCCATTCCAATTAGCCAATTAATTGGATTTATTAGCAATAAATGGCACATGGGATTCTGGAATAAAATCGCCATTTTTACATGTAAATTCCCATCGGAAAATTTAAGGTCCAATTTGCAATGTTGGTGCCATTTTTGGGGCGTAACATTTTCTCCTCGGTGTTACGTATTGAAGATTTCGGAACCTAAGCATACCCTAGAGAAAAAAGATGAATTTTAAATACATAAAACACAACAAATTATAAGAACCTAATACAATTCATATTTATGTGCATTTGAATAATAACATAAGGTACATTTCATTCATATAACTGTTCATGTATTTTATAAATGGCATTTTTATTTTTATTTTTTTTTTCACATATGTAACAAAAAAAAACGTCCTTTTCAGTCTTCGAGATGGTCAACACTGAATAGAAAATACCACGGCCTAAAATTGCACAAAAGTTGCGAATCGGACCTTAAATTTTCTTATGGGGATTTATATGTCAAAAAGACGATTTTTTATTCCAGAATTGCTTAATCTAGTTAAAGGACTATCGGCTGTGATCTTTAGGGGTGTTAGTTACTATCGTGTACCTCGAATATCGCTTGCTTAGCTGCTCCCTCAATCTGCAAATGTGGTGGCCAATAAGCCATAGAAATAGTGTAATCTTCAAAGTGCGACAATAAAGGATTTAGCCGGTCAGGCCTAGCTGTAGCAGGAGTTTATAGAAGTATGTCTAACGCTTTTTATGGTCAAGGCATTGCAAATAGCCTTAGGGTTACTTTTTAGTTTACCTACATTTAGAAAAAATGAAAATAATAATAAACAAAATCATGTACAGGGTTTTCCTGTATATTCTATTACTTACCTAGAGAGTTTATTTTAAAAAATTCCGAAATTTCGTAAATACAAAATTTTCAGGGTTTTTTAATGAATAATCAGAATTTGTTATCATAAATGCGAAAATATTTTTGGAAATGTCAAATTTTGACAGGTCGACAGTTTTTTTATAAAAGGAACACCCTGTATATTATCTCGAATTCTTAAAGATTTTTTTTATTTCAAATATATATACTTTCAATACATTCCGTGTATTAGTTTTTGATATATAAGCGCTTAAATGTTTAAAGAATGCTTAGTTAACTTCCGTTGAAACAAAGTCAGCCGCGATCAAGGAAAAGATAACATTCTGACGTTTACTTGTTAGACGAATTTGTTCACGAGTATTTTTGCTACTTTAAACGTTGTAAGATGGGTTATTCCGAAAAAGAAAAATTCGATATGATGAAAAATGCTTTGACAACTCGTAACGAATATCTACGACAATATCAAACATCGTTAAACTATTGAATGAAAGAAAAACACTAAAGCGAAAAATTAGAAAGGTGGAAAAAAGCAATATAACAATAAAACAATAATATAAAGTAAAAAAAAAACTGAGTTTTGGTTTTCTATGTAGCCTCCTTGGTTTAATATCTGAATATTTCTTAAACATATTATGTGAATGGTTTCATATGTTTAATGCTGAGTGTTTTTTAACTCATCGATTGCTTGGCGTATTTTTTCCTCTAGAGATTGGATGGTTTGTGGCCTATCATATTATACTTTGTTTTTTAGATAACCCCACAAAAACATGTCCAATGAGGAAAGATTGGGACTGTTTGCTTCATCTTAGCGGTCCTTGTCTTTCTATCCACAATGGATACCTGTCATTTAGACAGTTGCTGACTGGCTGGACATTATGATTCAAATTAAGATATGAATTGATCGGCAGTTGTTTTAAATGGGCACTCGATTTTATTTTGTAATAATTTGAGTATTAAAAAGACCATACCCAAACATGTAGAGACCTTTTCCCTTGAATTTTCACTGCCTGAAGAGCCCGCGGGTTTTATTTAGACCAAGAAAGCTTGTTTTTTCGGTTAAACATGCCTCCAGTAGTAAATGTTGCCTCGTCAGTAAAAATTACGTTTGACAAATTTACTTGTAATCGCTCCCTTTTATTTTGATCTGTTAGAACTAGCAGGTAAAAACTTATAGGGCTTGTATTTATAATGTATGATTGATATGAATTTATGATATTTAGTGCGGTGATTTCTACGTCATGCTTTTCATATTCTTCTTCTCTTCACTTATTTGTCCGGTTTTTAAGAAGGGCGAGAGCAGCAATGTAGATAACTATAAACCAGTGGCTATTGTGTGCAATTTCAGCAAGCTATTCAAGATCGTGTTGCATAAATATATACCTCGGGGATGATGTCTGAAGAACAGCATGGTTTTGTGCCCGGTAAATCAACAGTTACTAACCTTGTGTGTGCTACCCAATACATATCTGAGAAGCTTGACAAACAAAGTCAGGTAGATGTGATCTACACAGAGTTTTCTAAAACTTTTGACAGGCTTGTTCATGGAATTTTACTAAAGAAACTCTGAGCATTTGGTATTTCAGATCCGTTGGTTCAATTAATAAAATCCTATTTATCAAATAGGTATCAATATGTACAGTTCCGTCAATACAGGTCTGAGAGATTTGTACAGTCATAGGGAGTACCACAAGGATATCAGTGCTTGGACCACTTTTCTTTAATATGTTCATTATTGACATTGTCTCTGGATTGGAGGTCGAATGTTTGCTGTATGCGGACGACCGCTCTCCTGACGATGCTTATAGACTACAAAACTGTTTAGACTTGGTTGGTAGGTAGTGTACTGAAAACAAACTTCCCTTAAATCCTTTAAAGTGTCATGTCATGAGCATAATTATGCCATAGATAATGTTGTGCTACCAAGATCTATTGTGATTAAGGTTCTTGGAGTAATTTTCGATTCAAAACTTATATTTATTAACCATATTGAAGACACAGTGATAAAATCATCAAAAGGAATCGGCTCTTCTATTTTGCGTAATTCAAGGGAGCTTCAACAGCCCGCTACACTGCTTTCTCTTTACTCGACCTTTGTAAGATCTCGTTTTGATTACGCCTCTATCGTATGGTGTCCAATATACCAGACTCATATTTCTAGCCTTGAAAGAATTCTGCGTAAATTCCTTAATATAGAAGAAATACTTATAGAATCAAGTAAATTTTATGCCAGGATCTGTTAAAAACAGTTACTGCCTATTGGGAATTGATCGCTCATGATTTTCTAAAACATAAATAAATAGATTAAGACAAACAACAAAAGCTTAAAAACAAAAGTAGTAGCTTGAAAATATAATAAAATATTTAAATCCTCTTCAGTGGTTCTTTCCACCGTTCTAACTTTTCGCTTAAGTGTTTTTTTAATTCAATAGCTTAACGATGTTTGATATTGTCATACGGCTCGGTGTTTGTCTACCTAGAAACTTTCAATGATATGCGTTACGAGCTGTCGATGGATTTTTTTCCATGTAAATAAAATAACGCATATCGAGTTTTTCTTGTTCGGAAAAACCCATCACGTCAAAATAACGTAACGTTTCCTTGATCATGGCTAACTTTGTTTCAGCGGAAATTAACTTAGCAATAATCAAAATATATTTGAAATCAGAAAAAAAAGATCTTTAAGAATTCGAGATAATATACAGTGTTCCATTTAAAAAAACTGTTAACCTGTCAAAATTTGACATTTCCAAAAATATTTTCGCATTTGTGATAACAAATTCTGATGATTCATAAAAACCCTGCCTCTTTTGTATTTACGAAATTCGGTTTCTATTAAAATAAACTCTCTCGGTAGGTGACAAAATATACGGGAAAACCCTGTACCTAATGCCACAAAAAACTCTAGTCGATCTTGGCGGATACTCCCGAAACCGAATCTAGCGGAATTCTCGAACGTTGCCAAGTAATAAAAACCCGAAAACCGATTTAAGCTTAACAAGTTTGTGAAGACAAAAGATATATCTCTCTGTACGGAGCTCGGAAAAATTCTCTTCAAAAAATGAAAATGTCACAGGTCGTGGGAAATTTCGGAAGCGACTTTACACGTTTTTCGTCTCGGGTAGACTCCGGCAAATTTTTCTCGACGAATTACGCCAGGGCTAGTGTTTCTTGGAGGGTCTTATTAGGGATCAGATATAATAAGGGGCTCGGTGTGCTTGTTTTTTTGCCTCATGTCTCGAAACTTACTTGGAAATAAATATAAGGTAAAAAATATTTTTTTTTGAAGACGAACAACCTTTTTATCTGTGGCCATTTATTAGCTTTGAGCTTGAGCTTAAAGAGTCAAAACTAGAATATATTTTACAACGACCTCGACAACGATTTTGTTAAGATCTACTATAATTTTTAATTTATCAGGAGAAGCAAACGAATCTTTTTTATAATCAGTGATTTTGGTTACCTTAAGTTTTAGGATGCATACGCACATCGGTCAGCTTAAAATTTGGGATAATGTAACATTACGGACATTGTTGTATTGTTACTGAATTCGATTGAAAATAGGCATCTAGGGTGCTCTATTTGAAATAGTGCACCGACGATATTGCCATGGTTTCGTCAAATAAAGTGTCAATTATGTTAGTTACGAAGTTCACAGTCATAGAAATATCACAAGTGAAATATTTTGAGTGAGATTCAAATAAAGCCCTACTCGTGGTATTTAAGAGTGTGAATCATGAATCATTTATAAATTAAAAATGGCTGCGCGCACAGAGCTTTGTCATTTGTTGGCATTCGACTGAAAATTATATCTTATCAATAACTTGGAGTGGTCTTTGATGAAAATATTTTTTTGTGTTATACAGGGTTTAAAAAAATATAATGTAAAAATGAAAAATTTTAACTCTCTGCACCTCTTGGAATAGTTATTCTAGACCTGCCATAGTAATCACACTTAGAAGCTTTTTTTGGAATAAAAAAAAGTTATTCTAGAAAAAAATCTGAAAAAATTTTAAATTTCATGCGGAAAGTTATCACACTTAGAAGCTTTGTTACAGGATATTTTTAAAAAGTCCGGATTTTTTATATTAAAAAATGAGTTTTTACATTTAATATAAAATTTTCGCGACTTTACTATCCCTACTTTTCTGTACAGGGTGTCCCATTTGGGGTATCTCCGTTATTTCTAAAGATAGAAAGTTGAGGTTTTCGCAACAATGTGCTAATTTTTCGTAAAACTAAAGATGCCGTTAACAAAATTTTCATAGCCCTTTTAGTTTTTAAGATACAGGGCTCAATTGAAAATGTTGCATGGCACCCCTCGTATCTCAATTATCAGATATCTTATCGAAACTGTGAAAATTTTTTTTATATAACTTTTCCCGGAATTAGTATACAGGGTCAGGTCAAAAAGTTATCAGACCATACTTTTTTTTTTAAATGGAACACCCTGTATATTTTTAGACTATAAAATTTGTCTTTTTTTTACCTTTTCAAAAATATATAATAGTATGCACTTTTTCTCAGAAAAAAATAAATGACAATTTTCTGAAATTAAATGCATAATTTAATAGTAGGTTATGGCTATTGTTTATGACAACAAATAAAAATAAATGTCAGAGTAATGATAATTCAGAAGAAGCCTCGGAGTTATATTTCCAAAGGTAAGTAAGCTATTGTGGCTATGAAAATCTGTATTATCATTATAAGTTTTTGCTTGTTAGATATCCAGAAAGAAGGCAACCGTTTTTTGAGATATTTGCTCGTCTAAAAGCAAATTTATACTTAACAATTCCCAGACCTTTTTATATTTTTAAAATTTCCGAATTGTTGTATTACACCTAGTTATATAAATATTACTTTACAATTTAAGTTTATTCATTCGAGATGTAACGTCCGAAGAAGCTACTGTGTAGCGAAACATCACTATGTTTCGCTACACAGCTCCACTGAGTTGTTTGGAAAAAATAGTTTTGTTTTTTGCATATTTTTATTATAGATTTCAACCGAGTATCTGCTGACAAAATCGTACTGCATAAATTTATTACTTAAAAAAAAGCGTGTAAATAAATTTATGTTGCCTGCATTATAGAGTTAACAAAAATAATAAATAATGTATTATGGCATTAAAAATAAATTATACAGAAATCATCTCTTTGAATAATTTCAACTTTAGCATAACCCCCAACATGTTAGATATTAGCTTTGAGTATTTAGACACTCCTCGTTAATTTCTATATCGATTTGTATAAAGGAGTTCAGTTGACTTCTAATTTTCAAATGTAAATAATTCCCTAATGATTAAAAATATAAAACATCATACTAGTTATCCTCAAAGACGAGCGAGAAAAATGAAAAAACTGCACTAGTAGACTAACGAGATAGTTTTGTCTGTCGTTTTAAGGCACTGTTTTAAAACCAAGTAAACCTAATCAATATTTAATCTACTTCTTATTCCGAATCTCCTGATCGCTCTCTCGATTACAGTTTTTATTTTTACCAATAATAATGGATGAACGAACACAAAACAATCGCTTCCGTTAGAATGAGTCTCAATTGAATAGCCATTGTTACAAACGAGATCAGTACACAAGAGAAAATGCCAATTTTAATATATCGTTCTCTCTATTTATTTTACATTCTCTGAAGGATTATATTTTTGTTTTAAAGAAATAGACGTATAAGTCGGAGAGCCAGTGAACATTTTTTAATGTGATTTTGAAAAAATTTTATACAACCAACTGTATATTTTTGTCTTATTTAATAAAACTTTACCAGATTTTCAATGTGGTTTTAGAAAAAATTTTCGTGTTCGGTGGCTTTATCTACGGTAATAGATGACGTTTCAAGAGCTTGGGATCAACAGAAATGTACCGTGCTAGTACTTCTCGATTTTTCTACAGCCTTTGATACCATCAACCTAAAACTTCTTTGTTCCAAATTAAAATATTATGGCTTTGATGAGGCATCCCTTAGTCTTATTAATTCTTATTTTGAAAACAGGTTTCAAAAGATATATTGTGCAAATAAATTGTCAAAACAAATTTCGATTCTTTCGGGAGTGCCTCAAGGATCAATATTGGACCCTTTACTATTTCTTATTTATACAGCTGACATTATGAAATCTACAAAATATTGCCAAACACAAGCGTTTGCTGATGATACGCAGCTTTACTGTTCTTTTAATATTCAGGATTCCCTACAAGCATCAGATTTAATTAATTATGATTTAAACAATTTAAAAATAAAAACCTTACAATTAAATCCCACAATTCGGAAATAAAAATCAGGTAAATACCTTAAAAGAAGGGTTTAATGTTGCTCTGGATGGTACGACACTACCTACAGTTGAGTCAGCAAAGAATCTTGGAATTATCATAGACCCAAATTTAAAATTTAAAGAACATGTTAAAAAACTCATGCAAAAATAATTTTTAGCTTTAAAACTTTTGTACAATAACAGACACATCCTAAATTTACGCTTACGCAAAAATCCTTAGTTTTATCCAAGTTTAATTACTGTCATTTTATTTATGGTAACTGTATTGATATTTTGGATAAAAATAGGATCAAGAAGGTTCAAAATTCCTGTTGCAGGTTCATTTTTGGACTAAGAAAGTTTGACCATATATCACATACATTCGAACAACTTAAATGGTTAAAAATGGACAATCGCAGACTTCATCATATGGCTACTTTTGTATTAAATATTTTAAATAACCCTGATGCATCTATTCAACTAAAAAATAAATTGGTACCTCGTAATAATATTCATGACAGAACTCGTTTTACCAATCATTTAACTATGCCTCACCATCATTCAGCCATGTTTCAGAGGTCATTTACGTATAATGCCGTTAAAACATATAACTATTTGCAACATAACCTTATCTAACTCAGTTCAAAAAACAATTTAAAATTTTTTTATTGACACTTCAAAGTCTTTAGTGTCACAATTTCAAATTTCTCCATAATTTCTTATATTTTAAATTATAACTATGGAATTACTTGTGAATTATTTTGGATATATTGATTTTATCTATATTTGTTATATATTAGATTTTGTTTTATTTGTATACTTATACATTGTCTGCATTACTTTTGAGGTTAAGTAGAGTAGCCGACTTGTACTCCTCAGTGTGGTGCCACTTTTTTTTTTGAATATTATTACACTGTCTATGTAAATATGCATTTCTGTAATATAAAGGCGATTATTTATTTATAAATAGCTAATTTTTTGAGGGATGATTATTGAACATACGTAATATCCCGGATTTTGCAAGAAACATGTTTGGTCTTGATGTCATTCAAGTCGCTAGTTTAAGCTGTTTTCCTGTTTCGAACCTGATTCGAAAGTAGATTAAGTGGTTTTGATGCGGAACGGTAAGAGGCCATAGGAAAAAGAGAGAGGGAGAGAGAAACTAATATTTCTGTCAATTTAACAATGGGGCATGTGATCGTGTTTTGTGTATATGTTACATGGGGTAACAAAACGAAGACAAAAATTTGGTGCCGGAAATCTAACATCTGATTTTAGATGTTTTTAATATGCTGATTCCAAAAAGGCCACCAGATTTTTTCTATCAGCTCTAGTTTTTGAAATACAGGTTACATGTTAATTGATATTTTTTTCTGATAAAGGACAACAAATAAAGAGATAAATATGTACTGAATCGTCAAAATAGAAATTTCCCAGAATCTAATTAACCAAATGGATACCTGTAATTGTCCCTGACTCAATGTTCCTATACTAGAAACTACTCAATACACTGCTCTTAATTACTTTTATACTTGTAATTGCCTATGACCCGATCCTTCTATATCTGCTTGGCTGTACTCGATTTAGTATATTACTGAGTTTTCCCAAGTAAAGTTGTGCTATCATTTTGTGTAAATTTTGGTCGTTTTGTAGTATCAGGACCCTAAACTGAAACAAGGGCATCCACAAGCAGACGTACCTGTGTAAATCATCCCGATGCTTTTTGTTATGTGTGTGGTGAATATGACTTTGTGAAAAGAGCTTATCATTTAGAAGATCAAGATAAATCTTTGGCCCCACATTTCATATGTAAAACATGTGTTGAACATTTGCGACAGTGGACAACTGGAAAGAGCAGGTGCCTAAAGTTTGGTGTAACAATGACAATTGGTTTCGCGGTTCTCTCCAAACCATCATGACGACTGCTATTTTTGTCTCGTTAATATTAAAGGCATAAATAGAAACAATAGACACAAATGGATATATCCTGATCTAGATTCTGCAAGAAGGCCTGTAGCGCATTCGGAAGAAATACCCGTTCCATCATTCAGCAGTCTACCCGAACTGACAGAAGATGATACAGAAACATCAACGTCTGACGAAGTTCAAAGAATTCAATCAATCATTTCAATTTAAAGCAGATTTAGCAACTCCGCAGTGTTTCAATCAAGAAGAACTAAACGATCTTATAAGAGACCTGAATCTCTCAAAGAAATCCGCTGAATTACTTGCAAACAGAATAAAAGAAAAAAATCTACTTTGTCCAGGTACTAATATTACATTTTATCGTAAAAGAGATAAGGATCTGCTGCCTTTTTTCGCTCAGGAAAACGACTTGGTATTCTGTAACAATATAAAAGGGCTCAAAGGGCTCTTAGAAAAAATGGGTTTGCCTGAATACACTCCATATGATTGGCGCCTTTTTATTGAGTTCAAAACGTGGTTTAAAATATGTTTTTTTATATAACCATGAAGGAAGAATATGAAACAACTGCATTAGTTTTGAAAAAAATTAAATACGAAGAACATCAGTGGGCAATTTGTGTTGATTTAAAAATGGTTAACTTCCTCCTTGGACAGCAGAGTGGTTATACAAAATATCCTTGTTTTTTGTGCCTTTGGGACAGCAGAGCTAAAAATGAGCACTGGATTAACAAAAATTGGCACTTCAAGAGATGTCATGATTCAAGGAAAACAAACGTGATCAACGAACCTTTGGTTTCAAGAGAAAAAATCTTACTTACGCACTTGCAGATCAAGCTAGGCCTAATGAAGCAATTTGTGAAGGCTTTAAATCGAGATGGAAATTGTTTTGGGTATTTGTCACGTAAATTTTCTGGCATTAGCACGGAAAAACTAAAAGCTGGTATATTTGATGGTCCTCAAATAAGGCAACTTGTTAAAGATCCACAATTCACCACATCAATGAACGAGACTGGATCTAACGCTTGGTATTCATTTGTTTAAGTAGGACAAAATTTTCTTGGCAATCATAAAGCAGAGAATTACGTAGAATTAGTGGAAACTATACTTTCAAATTTTAATATTCTCGGCTGTAACATGAGTATAAAAGTTCACTACCTCCACAGCCATCTAGATCGTTTTCCAGAAAACTTAGGTGATTATAGTGAGGAACAGGGGGAAAGATTCCATCAAGATATTAATACTATGGAAGATCGTTATCAAGAACGATGGGATAGCCACATGATGGAGGACTACTGCTGGAGCCTTCAGCGAGACTGCCCTAGTAAACTCCATTTTAGAAAGTCGTATAAAAGAAAATTTGTATGTGATTAGTGACTAATGCAATTATGTAAATTAAGTTTTTGCAATAAATACTTAATTAAACCCATGTGTCTTTGTTTTTTTAACTAGCAATAGTAATATTATATATTATAACAGTTATAACGTAAAATATATACACAATTTTTTTTTTTTTTTTAAACTAGATCTTATAGACAAAATCTGAGAACTTTTTTACATTCTGCATCCAAAAATTACCCAGGAACAGTTAAAAAATCGCAGGCACCAAAATGTGTGTTGGCCTGTGTTATAAATTCCTTGCTCCGTCAAACTTAGGCTTTCCTAGCCAAACCACATATTAGCTGACTGTTTTCGACAAGAAATCTTTACATCCGCCCCCCATTTTACACAATAGAGATTGCTCAGTGTGCTTCCTATTTGTTCGTTGTCCACGGGGTATAAACAAGATTTGTTGAATATTTAGTTTGGACTTCCTGGCTCAGTGGTGGGATTCTCGGCTTTGGAGGCAGCGCATTTGTGTACAAATCCCTGTTCTGGTGGATGACTTTTTCTTAGCTCTTTTTAACAAATCTCAATCAAAATGAATTTTATGTGCATTGTTTTTCAGTTTAAAAAATCAAAATGTTTAGTTATTTATTTATCGTAATTTATGTGTTTTTTGTATGTAAGAATTTCCAAAAAAAAATAAAAATCATTCACTATTTTATGTCAAATTTTCACAGAAACAGTTATAGTATTTTACATGCCAACAAAATAGCATTTTTTCTATATTAAAACGAAATTTTTATTAAGTTGATGTCTTGTAGAGCTATATCGTTTTATGTTTGTCTTTTAGTGTCCTGAAGATGCAATAATAAATTGCAGGTAAGCAAATGGACTTTTTTGAATATTTGACTTTTCTTTTTGGATCTCTACCCCAAATTAAAAAACAGAGCAAAAATAGATACATTATTTTTGTTGTACCAGTCCATACTCTACTCTTTGATATCATCCTATTTTGGTCAAGATTTATAAAAATGTGATTTTTTTAAAATATATTTATTAGTTAGCATAAAAATGCAGTTCTTAGTATAGCACACTGTTAAAACAAGAAGCCCCGGAAGAGTTCAAACTTGTAGCAAAAATACAAAAAAATTATTTTATCAAAGCTGATATTTTGTAAATTAGCATTTTTTTAATAATAACACAAACAGAAAGCACTGCTAGAATGTTACGATAAAAAATTACGTATTTTGGCGAATTAAATTTATCGAACCAAAAGTTGGAAGGCATTTTCATGATATTAATATAATCATATATTATGAGCTTACTTACGTTAAAATTTTAAGAAATTAAATACTGTCAGCTAGTCAGACTAGAAAAAAAAAAGGTAGGCCCCGGCGAGATTCGAACTCACGATCTCCTGTTTACTAGACAGGCGCTTTAACCAACTAAGCCACGGCGCCGTTGACTTAACTTTTTACAGCAATTAAATTATTTCAACATCCGATAAATATGTAAATAAAGGAGATTTCTAATTTAGATTTCAGTATTAATTTTAATTTTTAAGAATGTTTTTGTTTTCGGAACATGTTCTGTTTGATCAATTAGTGAAGCAAACAGTGGCTTCTTTGCGATTTATTAACTGAAGAAGAAAAAAATGTCCGTGTAAGAGTATGTGGTATTTTGTTGAGATTATCGGAAAGTATTTTATCATATTCTATTTTTTTCTGTATCAAAAAAGTTTGTCTTTTTGTTTATTGAAAAACTGTAGACTTTCCGATATTCTGGTACAAAATTTAGATACATTTTATTTTAAGCCAACGTTTTTTCTTACTAAACAGGCTAACAGCCATATTTGCTTTATTTGAAATATTGCCTGACGATGTTACTATGGTTTCGTCGACTGAAGTGTCAAAAGTGTGACGCGTATACAAGGCCCATTAACTCTATTAGGTTACCTCGATGAGCACCTGACGGGAGAGAAAGACTCGCGGGTAAGGCGGAGGTCGTGACGTCGACTGGCGACCTAATCTGACAAGGCGGCTAGTTGTATTGCTTATTCAGCTTGACGTTTTCGTTGCGATAGTTGTCAGTTGTGTTTTTCAGAGTATTTTTTTACTTCCTCAAGGAAAAGTTTTAAGATATTTTAGTGTTAGTTAATTAATTATTAATATTAATAAGAAATTAATAAGGAAGGGATCAAAATAAAAACTATTGAAAAGAATTACAAATAGTCACAAAACACAACATAAACATAGAGTCCCAAGAGTATTCTTAAGATAAAAGTTATTTATAAAAATGAAATATTTAAATGAACTTGCGAAAGAAAAAAAGACGCCATTTTGAAGTGGACCCCCCACGAAAAGCTGTATAAAAAAATTAAAAAAATTAATAACTGAATTTTTAATTTGTTACCGTTTAAACATAAATTATGTGCTGATTTATTTCCTATGATTAAAAAAGATATTTGAACAGTTAAATAATAGTGTTTACTGCAAATAGTATACCTATAGTTAATAAAATATGAAAAATACTTATAATATACTTAAGGTATACCCATAGTGTGTTCTCGGTTGATATGTTGGTACCGGTTAGAAATAGAGAAGAATTTATGGTAGACTATTAAAAACTATATCAGGAAAGTGCAAACCGTTTTGTTCTAATTTGAATTGTTTAAACTCTACAGCTGTTCAAAATTGAAAATACCAGTTTTTAAATATCAATTTCTCGAAAACAATTAAATTTTGGCCTATTGACAATATATGAAGTGGACGTGGAATTTTAGATAAAATTCAAAAATGTAATAAAATATAGGGTTTTTCATATAAGAAAAACTATTTAAGTAGGTACACAAGTCATCCTATATACTAATATTTATATTTAAAGTTTTTCTCATCTCTAGCCATTATCACCAAAACCGAGAAGACACCCTACTGGGACACCTTGTATAAAAAATGTACATTTTCTAAAGTTATACAACTATTTGTCATGCTAAAACTTTTTACAAGAGTATTTTTTTGAGATTTTAAAGATACATCATATTTTTTCAAATACGAAATTTTTCTAAAATGCATTCAGAAAAAAAACTTGGTTAAAATTTGAACCAACATCCCTAAACATAAGTTTAAAATTATAATAACTTATATCTTGAAGGCTGCATTTTATTGTAACAAAAAAGTTTCAATTTTGAACAAAAAAAGATTAATATATGCAATTAAACGCACACAGAAGAGATATGTCAAGATCGCTCTAGGCAACCTATAGAGTTAGTGGGTCTTGACGTGAATATACAATATGTCAATTATGAAGTTCACAGATGCAGAAATATCACAAGAGATATTTTGCACGAAATTCAAATAACCCCCAGAATCGAGAATCTAAATTCACTTTAATATTATTTTAAGCAATTTTAGTCTCAAATTCCAGATAAGATCGTTTTTATTGAAAAACAGCTAACAAAAAATCAAATTTTCCATTATAATAGGAATGCAAATCGGAATTACAAAACAGTTTTTTAGGTTTCTGAGAATAAAAGTATGAATAATCTGGTAAATAAACGTTAAAATATAATTTTCACATAACACACTATTTCTGACTTTTACTGTTCTGTGGACCTGTTCGGATTTCGATGGACTAACGGAGGCTGCACGGCATACATGGGATTTTTGTTGATAGTGGAATTCTGCTGATCAATCAAATCGTATTAGTTTCGGAGATACAGGGCGATTTTTAGAGTAGTATTTTAATGTACCGGGGTCATCACAAAAGTACTCGAAAGTGTTTAGTTTCGACGTTGTTTACCACATTTTCTTAGTATAAACCCTAAAGAACAATATAATTTCCAAAAGGTTGACATGTAAGTAGTCTTGAACTACCCCTTTTTAATACAGGAGCACCACAAAAAATACCTCCACATATTATATACCTTACAGCACACCGTGCATGAAAAATAGATATACAATACATAAAAAATTATGTATTGTATATCTATCTGTATATATATCTATTATTATATTATTCATACGACACTGATCTTTACTGGAATGATAAATATATGATTTTTTTACTTTCAGATAAAAATAGTTGGGAAGGAAGTAAAAGGTAATGTATTACCCAATACAAAAATATTTTTTAACACAAATTTAACGCAATCCAAAATTTTGGTACCTTTATTAAATTAAATTGATTCAGAAATTCGTTTTCAATTAGTTTGCCGCTTAAAAATGTAGTGTTCTTCGAATTTTGTAATGAATAAATTATTTTGTAAACTTAATAAGTTTATTTAATGCAATAATAATAGATATACACATGTGGTATAAAATAGTATCTAAAGAATATATATGCACAGTACTGAAAAAGTTCTCTATTTAGAACTTTTGAATATTTGTAACAGTCAAACTAACTAGTTTATCCTCATCAAACGAACAAAAGTTCCATAAAAAATAATATTTAATTAATAATTCTCCTTTAAAAAAAAATTGTATAGAAAATAGTTCGCTATTCATTATTATATCTATTAATTAGAGACTTTTTGTTAATACATTTAAAATGGAATGGAAATGAAAATCCTTCGTTTAATTAAAACAGATTATGTTTATTTTACTTTAAGCACAGTTCCCCAGGCTGACTTCACTTTAAATTAGGTCTTAAATTACCGAAGCAAAACAACACTAATTAAATATGCTGTATATATGCTTTAATTAATATTTGCAATCCTAGTTTTTACTCACTGTCCCATTTACAGATATAATCAAGATTAATTACAAAATCCTTTCGATGCTGTAAAAACTAACTGTAGAATTGTAGAATTAACGAAAATGGGTTAATATTTGTAGTTTAGTCACTGCATGGCGGATCTGGAGATCTGCTAGTCTGAAGCTTAAAAAACTTTTGGGGCCTCGAGGGGCATCTTACTCCGCGTACAGCGATTTCGGAAATCACTAAGATTTTGGCCGGCCGAAATAATAATGATTCAAATTAATGGGGCTTTAATAATGTTATTTTACCACAAAACAAGCAATATATTTGTTACACTGCGTTCCAAAAACCCATTTAGGCGACTTTCAAAAGAAACTGACACCGTTACGTCGTTTTCGATACATTAAAAATAAGCCATCATGGTTCTTGGAATTAGAATGTGTCAAATTGGAATTACTATTCGACGTTTCACCTTCGATAGCACGAGCACACTGAATGAGCCCGGAAGAGATTCAGGTGAGTTTCTATGTGGAAAATCAATCATATAGTCAATTGTTTTAAATTGTTCCTGCTTTTCTTTTTCCATGTAATCTGTTGCTATATGTTGTTTATGTTGATAGCTATGTTACTCAAAAAGTTTGTTTCTAATATTAATTTTTAATAATGGTTTTAAATTTAAAATTTAGCAATAAATAAATATAGAATATTAGCACTATAGTTACGGAAATAGAATATATATATATATATATATATATATATATATATATATATACATATATTTAAAAAAAATATATTTTTATGGTCATTTGCATAAATATAAAACACAGGGTGTGTTCCTTTTAAAAAAAATCGACATTTTTCCCTTTAAAAAGGTGCAAGATTGATTTCGTATAGGTGTGGACAAAATATTTGTATTCCGTTGATGCTTTATAAACTGGAAATTACCACCCAAACGCCCAATTTTAGATTGTTGCTATTTTTAATAGTCATTTGAAAATTAACTCCAGCTTTTAAAAAAATACACATAACCTTAAGCAACTCAGAAACTACGCAGAAATCGACTATAGTTTAAATTGGTAACTTATGTATATTTTTGACAAGGAATCAAATAATGGACAAAAATGCAGGGTGCCCCATTTAAAGTTTTTATGAAACTTTTTTTCGTATCTATTACGGATTACGTATAGTAGGTACTTTTATGTGGAAAACGGTGTACTCTCTGATACCAAGGCTTCACTTCTGGGGTAATAAAACCAACTTGGATTTGTTTAATATTTCACTAAATTACCTAAAAAAGATGCTACGGCAAACTCCCTTGAGTGAATTATAAAATATAAACATAAATTTTTTTAATTTATTTGGTAAAAAACTCGGTAAAGAATATTTAAACAATAGGCATATAGGTTAGATTAGGTTAGGCTAGGATTATTGATTCATTTGCATTTTTATATATTTGTATTTGTAAATGCTTATCCGTTAATAAATAAATAAAGTAAATAATAATCGAAAATTCGATAAAGGGCTGTGACCAGTTTTATTTAAAAAAATCTCAATAAGGACATTAATACATTTTAATAAATATTTACATTTCTTCTCTGAATTAAAAAGAAAAACATAAAATCAGCATATCAAATGTTAATGGTTAGGTTACTGCTACTGAACAAACTTTCGCTAGGCACGCGATAGAACCGGTGTCTTCCAACATCTGTGTTTATTCAGACACGGCGTTACTATTTGGCTTCCGATAGTAGAAAAACGATCTGAAGATTAACATATCGCCGCTTTCAATTAAAAACGTTTCTAATTTCCGGGATCTTGCTTGAGGTATATTTCTATTTGAATCCGACAAATGTGTTATGATTATGTTGTAACAGCTTATAAGATTTATTAGCTGCTTGTAAGATACTGTTGAACGACACGAGGCATGTAGTTAAAACTGAAATGGGAGGACGGAATATCTGCATAAATAATCGAATAAATAAAAAAAATATCATTCTTAGCAAGCTTGAGAAAAATTATGATATTATTCAGAGAATTATAAATCACTGATTTAATTTAAAAAAAAAACTTGATTTTTAATTTTTAAGTTTTGTTATAGCTGGTAGCGCTTTTTTTTTTCAAATAGAATACAAAAAATAAAACTATGTGTTATCATCATCAATATTCCCGGAATTCGCGGCCAAATATGATTGCCCTTTGACCGGGTTTCGAATGATACTGACACTTCAAATAAATTAAAGAAGTTTTGTAATTTTCGCGGAATAACTCACTAGGTACCTAAATGCATTTGGGCTTCCAGGGGGAAATGGACAAGTTGAGAGGTATAACCGGACCATTTTAGGCTTCTCGTCCTCCATGGGAGCATATATAGAAGATAACTGTTAGATGAACAAGATGGGATTAACAAGACACTAAGAGCGACTCCAAGTGACGTGTTCCTGGGATACCGCGTAACTGGACAAATAACATTCTGTCCTTCTGAACTTAACGAAAGATATATAGACGTTACTGCAATGCGCCAAAAGGAAACTAATTACCCGGATTATCAGGCACGATAAAAAGAGTGGTTTTATGCGAAACGATGTTCTCCAAGAATATTTCAAGTTGGATACTTGGTTCTACTAGAGATAACTTCAACGCCGGCTACAGGATCAAGCCAAAAACTGCTGCCGAGGTGGCGTGGACCATTCAGAATATCCAGGCTTTTGGGAAACGAGACTGATATAAAGTCAGGAACATTCCAGGAATGACAAGGTCACAGTCGCCGTATTTGAGAGTAGCTGGAGTTGATAATATCAAGTCTTGGATTCATTCATTTCATTAGCCGTCGGCTAATAGTTAAGTAAGGTAAGTAACATACCTTGGTAAAGTATAATTTTGTACGGCAGAAGAATTAAGCCAGGAATAGGGCTGTAAGTGCCGATATTCCGGATAGGTTCTAAACACCTTTTCCAGTGGTCAGACGGTTTGTGTAGTGCGGGCCCATAAGGTTTAGTCATGCGCAAATTGCAGTTGCATTCAAGGGATTAAGGCACTTTAGTCCTGCGATACATACATTGTTTTTTGCACTTTCGGGAACAATATTACTAAACAATGTAATGTATAGGTGCAAATTTAAAAAACCTCATAATGTGACAAATTATTGCAGGTAACAGATACAATTTTGATTAGCATGCTTTGAAATAATTAAGCCACGTAGTTACAACATAAATAAACAAGTTGTCAGTGTCATTAATTTCGTGATTATAAATCGAAATGAAAACTTTTCGATTTAAAAAAAAAGGATCTAAAGAGGCGATAGAAGATATTTTGTCGTCCAAATCAAGGAAAATATATGAAGCGGAATATCAGGATTAGATTTGTAGGATAGTGAGCGAAACGTCGAAAATTTCAACGAATATGTGCTACTTGTGTTTCTCACGGAGAAATCTAGGGCACATTATTACATGCTGACGATTATGCTCAACGTTAAAAATAATATCGACCTTAGCAAATTTTACAAGCTAATAGCCCTGCTGAAAAGAAGAAACGCAGGATATATGTCAAAAAAAGCCAAGATCCTGACTGGTGAGCAGGTTGACGAATTCAGGTGAAGTAGGTGAAGTGCTAGTTCACCAGGAAAAATAAACAAGCAAACATCTAACTATATTTATTGTATATCACTTAAAATTTTAGTTCTTACATTCATTTATTCACCTAATTGGTAAAAAATAAACTGTACATCTCGAATAAATATTTTACTTGACCGTTGGTGGCATTTCTTTTTAAAACTTTCAATCGAACTTTATTACAACAACTATAACAGTGGCGCAAACCGCTTTGACTTTGCTGGAGGTGCTATGTTTAGTTTAGATTTTTCTATGTTGCCATGACAACGCGTAGCCGATGACGTGGAGCCCAGCACCATACAACGCTCTCGGTGAATTGCAGGAGCAGTACACTACACCCACGTTTCGGTGGTTGTTTACTTTTATTTTCGCGGATTTCGCTGCAACCGGTGAGTTCCTTTGCAGTTAACTTGACTGTTTTGTGTTATATTTATTTATGGTGTTGTTACAACTTCAAATTCGAAGTTAGTAAGTGTGACTGATCAAGACCGGAATAAATTAAAAGACGTCTTTGAATTTATTACAAACTATGACAAATCTGATGAAAAATCAATCCGCCTTGAGAAAAGATTTTTAGGTGAGATGAACGATTTTGAATTCACGTTTCAGGCATTAATGTTTAATGACATTTTCTCAGTCACGGACATACTATTTGACGTTCTTCAAAAAAATCGCTTGACATTCATGCATATCCATTATAAAACGCTGTCGTGAGGCGCTCTGTAAAAAAAGAATTGAACATTTTTTTAATACCATGCTTGATAAAGCAAATTCTATTACAGAAATAAATCATTACAGCTTGCTAAGCTTTCACCTGAAGAAATTAGGGCTAAGTATAGAATTTTTATGAAATATTGAACCATATTTTAATGGAAATGACACTAAGATTTCAAAACTGTGAAAAACTTACATTTTCATGTTTGGCAGGTTCAGCTAAATTTTCCGAATATAGTTTAAATTTTCCGATTGGCCCGTTTGAAAATTTGTTACAGTTATATGGGGAAATATTTTCAAAAACTCAACGATTTAAAAATGAGCTTGGTCTTATTTTTGGCCATGAGAGTAATGGGAATATATCGCTGCAAGAGCAAGTGAAAAAAATTAATAAAAATAAATATACTTTTACCGAAGCATATAAATTGTTTTCCCTTATTTTGACAATACCGTCGACAAGTGCTTCAGTGGAAAGAAGTTTTTCTTGCTTCAAATGTGTAAAAACTTATTTAAGAAAAACAATATCTCAAGAAAGTCTTACTTCTCTTGGCAATTTTTCAATTCAAAATGAATTTCTGAATTGATTAAGTATACAAAATTTAGATAAGTCGAAAAAAAAATATTCTACCCCTCTACATATAAAAAAATTCTGAAAAAAAAATTATTGCGATATTTTCTTGCTTCATTTGCACTTCACTTACTTTTTCACCAGCGAGCCGCCACTGGTTTTTAATGATAAAGGTAGCCCTTATTTTTAGTGTAGGAAAAGAGAGGAGTTTGTTGAGTTAACGGTGAATGATGTAACTGATTTAGGTCACTCAATTATATATATATATATATATATATATATATATATATATATATACACAGTGTAAAATTATTTTTCACAGTACGCAGTGCTAATGAGTTTTTTAAAATAGGACATACTGTATATTTTTGCATATTTGAATTCCTCGCAAAATTCTCTATGACACCATGTTTAGTTTAGCACAACGTTGCGACGTTGCCAAATAATTTGGAAAAATCCTTAAATTTATGAACAAACATACCATGCTAAAATGTTTAGTAATTTTCTACAACTATAATATAAAATCAAAGTAACTGGTAATATTGGAGAAAGAATGATTTCTGAGGGTTTTTAAGGCGCGATATATTTATTATCTTATACATGGTATCTTCAATAGATGTATCAATATTACGAAACTCAAACCTAATTTACACTTTTTCAAATAGAATACCCTGTATTTTATTACTACTTCTTTTAGGAATTTTCATCCTCTTCAAAATATATTAATGTATCTCTACTTATTTCTATTAATTTTGACAGTATTTTACTTTTTATGAAAAATCTACTGAAAAATTAGCTATTTTACATCTCTTTTTTTATTTTAGGGATTTTTCCGAATTATTTGGCAATGTCGCACAAAAGTGCTAAACTAAATACGAAAATTTTGCGACGAATTAAAATACGAAAAAATATATCCGGTGTTCTATTTAAAAAATTCAAGTTTTTTTCTGAACCACTAGATTCATTGGAAAATAATTTTACACTATGTAGTTTTTGACCTCCTACAACTTTTGTATGCAAACTATTTCTCTACCGTGAATGGTACGTGACTATCGAACTTTATCATACTATTGGGCCCCTTCAACTTTCCAGAACGGAAGTTCACCCCAAGAAAACCTTATATCGAGCTCTTGATATGTACACCAAAATTCTAACAGTCGGTGAATAGTATCAAAAATGTGAGTTCGTTTTAAGAGAGCTAGTTCTAGAACGCACTAACTCGTTTACATCCTACTATAAAGTATACTCTAAAGTTAAATTTCTCGCATCCCAGAACAAAGAATAAATAAACCGTGTAAATCTGAAATTCGCCATTTTATAACAAATAAAATACATTTAAGCCGCCTTTATTCGCCGATTAGCAACGGAGGAACGATTTACCCGTTATAAACTGCACATTTTACGAGAGGAGAGAAATATAGCTCCGAAATTCGATATTAAAGTTGTTACGCTATCATAATGTTTTCTATACGTGATTCGTTTTAAAAACGAAAGCGTCTCGCCGGTTGGATTGAATTGGGGATCGAGAGTGAATAATTATTATCGTTTTTAAGCTTGTGTTTCGATTGTGCAATAAAAATCTTGTCGTGTCGTACACAATGCCGAAGGGCCATAAAATGCTGCACCAAAACCTTTGTGTTTCTTACCCAATAATAAAAACCCCGAGTCAGTATAAAATGAAAAGATGAAAGAACAAAACTATGTGTTTCTAGCTCTATATTGCACATCTTATCTGTTTAGTTTTATCTAATTTAATAAAATTGAACATACGGCCAGTTTTTCATACCGGTCAGACGAGTAGAGTGGCAACATTGCTTCCACAGGGCCGGAATCCGCTCTTAGCACAACCAAGGATTCAAAGACAGGCATGATTGTCATGTCAGACCTTTTTAGCCGCTCTAACAGTGAAGCTTCTCAAATTGAAAATAAATCAATTCAGAACCACTAGCGGAGTACTACCTTGACACTGCCTTAAGCAATATCGCGTGCAATAAGACTGGACTCGGTCACGATTCATACTGCTCGTTCTGAGTTACGTGCCTTGGCCATTGGGAAGAAAATTGGGGATTCATAACCGCACAATTTGGTTTAAGGCAAATTTAAAACAAATCAATAAAGTCTAGAAGTTAATTCATGTTTATGTACAGGGGTTTTCCTTGTATTTTACCACCCCCTTATATCTTTTATTTTAAAAGATATAAAAAAGTGGTTAATACGAAAGTTGTAGGATTTCATCTGAAGATTAATACCACGCTAAAATCAAAAACAAATGACTATCGGAAAATATAGAAATCGCCATGAACTTTGTTATTTTAAATGGAACAACCCGTATATTTTTAAATTTTTAGATGCGCCTCAGTGTCCTCTTTTCAAAAATATATAACATGTCTATATTTAGAACAGTAGTTTTTGAGCTGTTCGTCTACAAAATAACCCCGTATGAGGTGCTGCAATTATTTTATTGGATCTAGATAGCCGTGAGTGGCCGTGGGTCCAATTCAGCCATTACGTGAATCACTCTAGCCATGAAATGTCAAATGAAACAAAAATTATTATTTTTGAATAACAGTAATATATTTTATTTACGTTTTACGTCAAATTAAAAATAATACCTAATAATAATGCCTTTCAATGAAGAAGAGAAACTATAATATAGTTCAGTTATACGCAAATCAAAATAGCGCATCAATACCGGGAACAAAATCCAGGGGTACCAGTACCATCTAAAAAGACAGTATTATATATAGTAAAAAATGTTGTGGAAAAGAAAAGAATATCAAATGCAAATTTAGAGGAAGAGTTTAATATTTTATTATATTACGCCTCGTCTCGTAATTAAGAACACTGTAGTACCTTCCATTCCATGTCTAACCACACGCATTTTAAAAATATCGATTTTCTGGCTCCCTCTGCCCCCGCTTTCCATAACCCGGGCGACTAGTCTCATTCTTTCGTTGCGTGTCGAACTACGTGCGTCGTTTGTCCGGGCGGTTCGCGTAGTAAGTATCGATTTAGTTTCTTCGCTGTTTGTGTTGTGTTGTGTTTCTTTTTTTTTTTTCTCTTCCTGTCGAGTACGGTACGACAAAAAACTGAAATGCCGAAAGTGGCTAAACGGAAAAGAAGTAGCAGTGTAGAGGTAGAGATTAAAACAAAAATAAGCAATTAGCAGAGTTAGAAGCGAAGCAAGGGCACGAAGATGTTGCCAAATCTCAAAAGCCCTGTAAGAAGGGCGAGGCGCCATGTCGGCGTCAGGGGTTGCGCGGACACGAAGATGATGTCTCGCGCGGACCGTCAAGTTCTAAGAATACGAACGATTACATGTCTTCGAGTGAAAGGTCCGAAGATGAGACTTCTCTAGCGTCGTTGGTCAAACTTTTACGACGTAAACAAGAACAGAGAGACTCTGTTGAGGTCGGATCATATCAGCGCGAAGAAGACGCTAGTACTTTGCATGATGATGATCATGACAGAGAGAGCAATATGATGGACCAAGCATCTCTGATCAGTGACAGTGACGATCAAGGTTCTGAGAGTGACCATCTCGATCAAGAAATATGTTTATCCCTGTTTGGGG
The DNA here is from genome assembly GCA_030620095.1 of Kuschelorhynchus macadamiae. Lineage (NCBI taxonomy): Eukaryota > Metazoa > Arthropoda > Insecta > Coleoptera > Curculionidae > Kuschelorhynchus > Kuschelorhynchus macadamiae. The sequence goes on from JAUTXW010005459.1 coordinate 988,432, forward strand.
AAAATGTTGTTCAATCGTCTAAGTTGAGCCCGCCAATCCAAAGTGGCTTGTCAGAAATATGGACTGGAATTATTGACAAAGGACTTACTGAGGAAGAGCGACTAAAATTAATGAATAAACTCCCTCATCCTGAGAATTGTGTTCGCTTGGCTCCTCCCAAACTTAATCAGTGCCTCTTCCGAATCTGTAAATCGCAGAGACAAGAGGTTGTGTGCCTTTCAGGCACAAATTAGTGCAGCTATATCAGCTGTCGGTTTGGCGATTACTAGCATATTAAAAAGGAGAGGGGAGCGGGATTTGCCGACTATACAGCAACTAGGCGAAGCGGGACGTCCGTTGTCAGACCTTTTTCGCCAAGAGACACTATCTCGTAGAGAGCTGGCGGTCCTTAATCTTAACAAAAATCTTAAGGACACGTTAGTGAATGCGCCAAATGACGAATGGTTATTCGGAAAGGACCTAGAAGACCGAGTAAGGAACCACAAAAATCTTGCTCAAACCAGTAGGGACCTCAGGGAAGAAAAATTGCCAACTTCTAGTTCATATAGGCGTCCTTTAAACTCCAAAAGTCTGCCTCGAAGAAACCAAGGGCTGCGACGCGGTGGACGCCAACAATATCAGCAGCAGCCTCGACGGGAAGTCAAGCAGCAATACTCGCGAGAAACACAGGACAAGTGGTTCCGCAGGCCAGGGCAGAAAACCAAATACAGATAATAAATTCAGAGGTTAGTAAAATCGCTGGCAGGTTAAAATTGTTTTATTTGAACTGGTCAAACTTGACTAAGGACAAATGTGTCCTATCTTGGATTCAAGGTATGAAAATACCTTTTTCACAACAGCCCCTGCAGTTTAGAGCACCACAGGAGTCTAAATGGTCTGGATGTGAGAAAAAACAGATTCAAAACGCAATACATAAGCTTTTGAAAAAAGGGGCAATCAGTAAAGTAAAACCTTGCAAAAAACAATTTGTATCTAGTATATTTCTCACTCCAAAACCAGATGGTTCAAAAAGGTTCATTTTAAATCTGAAACGTCTAAATAAATACATAAATGTTGACCATTTCAAATTAGAGGATCACAAAACGGCTATAAAACTGATAAGGGAAAATTGTTTCATGGCAACCTTAGATCTTAAGGATGCCTATTTTTCAGTGCCTGTAACTAAAATACATAGAAAATATTTGCGGTGTGAATTTAATAATTCACTGTATGAATTTAACTGTATGCCATTCGGTTTGAATTGTGCTCCCTTAATTTTTACAAAACTCATGAAGCCTGTCCTAAGTTTTTTGAGGAAGAAAGGGTTAATTTATGTGCTGTATCTTGATGATTTTTTAATATTAGGGAATACATTTTTAGATTGTAAACATAACTTACAGGAAACCATTAAACTATTGGAATTTTTAGGATTTATTATAAACTTTTCAAAGAGTTCCCTCACCCCTCAGCAGAGTTGCACCTTTCTTGGATTTATTTATAACTCATTAAATATGACTATTTGCCTACCCGAAAATAAAAAACAAAAAATTATTAATTTTGCTAAAAAATATTTACAATGCAAAAAATGCAGAATCAGAGAATTTGCCAAATTTATTGGTGTTTTGATCTCTGCCTGTCCGGCAGTCAAATACGGATGGTTATATACAAAAAATTTTGAGCGAATAAAAGCAATTGCTCTTATAAAGTCACAAGGGAACTTCGATTCTTTTATGTGTATACCTCCAGAGTTATCGAAGGACTTTCTTTGGTGGATTGAGAACATTAAAGATGCTTATAATAATTTACCCTATAGAGACTTCAAATTGCACATTTTCTCTGATGCATCAACAACTGGCTGGGGTGGTTACTGTAAAGGAAATAGGGCTCATGGTTTTTGGAACAGAGGTGAATTACGGGAGCACATAAACTATCTAGAACTCCTTGCTACCTTTTTTGCTATAAAATGCTTTGCTACTAACGTGTCCAACTGCAATATTTTATGTAGAATAGATAATACAACAGCAATCGCATGTATTAATCGTATGGGGTTTGTTCGCTATTCTAAACTCAACGCCCTTACAAAGAAAATATGGCAATGGTGCGAAAAAAGAAAAATTTTTCTGTATGCTTCATATATTAAATCAGAAAGTAATATAGAGGCAGAAAAGGAATCTAGACAGTTGGAAGTAGAAACCGAGTGGGAATTAAGTGATGAAGCCTTTGAAAAAATAACTCTTGAATTTAGTAGACCAGAAATTGACATATTCGCCTCTAGAGTCAATACAAAATGTAAACGTTTTATTTCTTGGCTGAGAGATCCAGAAAGTGAGGCTGTAGATGCATTTACACTCAATTGGTCAGCCTTTTATTTCTATGCATTTCCTCCATTTTCGATTATCTTACAATGCTTACAAAAAATAATTGAAGACAAAGCAATGGGCATTTTTGTTATCCCCTACTGGACCTCTCAGCCATGGTTTCCAGTTTTTAATTCATTACTCATTTCAAAATTAATTTACTTCCCACCGAGTCCTAAATTGCTTCTTTCTTTTGATAGGACTCCCCATCCATTATGGGAGAAGACTACATTGGTAGCAGGAGTATTATCCGGAAAGCACTACAATTAGGCGGGGTACCAGATACATCACTGAACATTTGTATGGCTTCGATTACAAATAGTACCATTAAGCAGTATAATTCCGGTTTAAGACTTTGGTGGGAATTTTGTAAACAAGAAAACCGAAATATATTTTCGATATCGGTCTCAGATGTATTGAGATTCCTCACATTGTATTTTAATAAAGGAGCTTCTTATGGCACCTTAAACTCCTATAAATGTGCAATAGCGCAGATAGCAGGATTAGATTTTTCAAATGATTTCCGTCTAAGAAGGTTCTTTAAGGGGGTATTTAATTTGCGACCAAATGGGCCCAAATATAGCACAACCTGGGACCCATCTATCGTTTTGAACTACATTAAATCTTTTTCGAATGACAACATTTCTTTACAAAAATTGACATATAAATTAGCAATACTTCTAGCACTTAGTACTGGGCAAAGAGTTCAGACTTTGGCCAGTATTGAAATAGCTAACATAGTGATAGATAAAGATGGAATAACCATTAAAATTTCTAGGCGTCTTAAGACATCAGGTTTAAATAGATTACAGCCAACCTTAGTTCTACCCTTTTATAATGCAGATCCATCGCTATGTGTGGCTAAGTGCTTAATTAAATACTTAAAGAAAACAAGCAAATTACGTAACCCCCAAAACAACTTATTATTTATTACTTTCAAAAAGCCTTTTAAAAATGCAAAACCTAATTCAATTAGTAGAGATGGATAAAAATAGTTTTAAGTAACAGTGGCCTTGATACGTCTATATTTACTGCCCATAGTACACGCCATGCAGCCACATCTGCAGCTGCTCGTAAGGGAGTAAGTATGGACGTAATTAAAAGGGCAGCGGGATGGAGTGAAAAATCAAAAACTTTTGCTAATTTCTATCAACGACCATTGGCAAAAGTATCTAATTTTGCTCAGGCTGTCTTAAGTTCATAATATTTACTAAAAAATGTTATTATATTGCATGGTATATTTAAGATGTTTAACTGTTTAATTTAGTTTTTGTTGTGTTCATTAGGTTTAATGATATTTGTTCTGATGTTTTGCTATTTTGTTTGTGTTTTCATTTCTAAAGAAAATATACGAATTATGTATTTATAATTGATGCAGATTTCTTTAAACATCTACAGTGTTCTTAATTACGAGACGAGGCGTAATATAATTAACAGATCAAACGAACTTACCTGTAATGAAGTTCGATCTGAATTATATGAAGCCTCGTCGAAGTAATTAAGTCCCTCCCAACCCATACCCTAGCATACAATTATAAATACTTGATTTACTTTAAAAGAATGAGACTAGTCGCCCGGGGGATGGACAGCGGGGGCAGAGGGAGCCAGAAAATCGATATCTTTAAAATGCGTGTGGTTAGACATGGAATGGAAGGTACTACAGTGTTCTTAATTACTTCGACGAGGCTTCATATAATTCAGATCGAACTTCATTACAGGTAAGTTCGTTTGATCTGTTAATTATATTTTGAAGGTAATTTTCTATTTATTTAATAAACATGAAGTTTAAAAGAATTATTTTTTAGAAAATCCGCACCGGTCAATGGAAATCATGGAAAACAATTCATAGGATTTTGAAAGAATTCAATTCTGTCAACAAATGCTCAGGAGATTTCGAGAAGATGACCAATTTTTTAACAATTCTGGGGTCTAATGAAGCTACTTTCACTACGGCCGGAATGTTTAACAGAAAAAAACACACATTTTTGGGCAACCCGAAATCCACATGTAATTAAAGAAAGGAAGAAGCAAGGGCGTAAGTCGTTGCATGTGTGTGCGGCATATTAAGAGAGCAAATTATTGGGCCAATTATTTTTGAGGGTATTTTGATAGGCGAACGCTATTTAGATTTTTTAAATAACGAAATAGAGCGCCTTTTAGCACCAAGATGGCGCACTGCCTCACAATGTCCAACCGTTTACCAATTTTTTAAATAATCGCTATGGTTTATGGATCGGAAGGCAAGGTCCAATCCGGTGGCCGGCCAATAGCCCCGACCTCACACCCCTCGATAATTTTTTGTGGGTGATACTTGAAAGATAAAATCTACTTTAATAGGACTGATAATTTACAAGAATTACGGCAAAAAATCGAGCAAGAAATAGTAATTTTAAATACCGAATATCTCTTCTTTGTTAGTAATGCTATTAATAGAATGAGACCCGTGTTCCAAAATTGATTAAACAATGGCGGTGGTTATGTAAATACCTTATAATACAGATTGTATAAATGTTATTGTTATCTTTGTTTATTCACTGGCATTTGTATTTGTTGTTTGTTAATTACATATATTATATTATATTATATTATATCAGAATAAACTAGTTGTTTTTTTATAACTTTTAATATTTAATTTGCTATAAATATATAAATTTAACGTAAAACGTAAATAAAATATATTATTTTTATTCAAAAAGAATAGGTAATTTTGATTCCATTTGACATTTCATGGCTAGAGTCATAATGGCCGAATTGCACCCACGGCCACTCACGGCTATCTAGATCCAATAAAGTAAGTTAAGCACCTTATAATGTGTTACTTTGATATATATTTTTGAAAAGAGGACAATGAGGCGCATCTAAAAATTTAAAAATATACAAGGTATTCCATTTAAAATAACAAAGTTCATGGTGATTTCTTGAATGAATCTTCAGATGAAATCCTACAACTTTCGTATTAACCACTTTTTTGTATCTTTTAAAATAAAAGATTTAAAGGGTTGGCAAATTATAAGGAAAAACCCTGTACAGGTTTTTTTTTTTATATATTGCCACCCCCCTTATCTTTTTTATTTGACATTTTAGAAAAATGTGTCCCAAATAAAAGTTTAATGGTTTCAAATGAATTTTTATGAAAACATTTTTTTTCATATACAGGGTGTTACAGAAAGTCTGGGCGTGGTCCAAGTTTCTTATTTCAAATAGGTACCCCATTTTTTTATTGAATTTTCGGATTCTCCTGAGAATTTTACACATTTTTTATAAGGGATATTCTATACTTAAATCTAAAGCCTAAAGAGATATTGTTATTTTTTGAAAACTATTATGTAAAACAGGTAAACATTTTTCTGGTCGTAAACTGGTCATTGACGGTGATCTGTCGTTCTGTCAATTCATTGAAAAGATGCATTACACTGACGAAGAAAGATGTGATATTCTTCGCATTTTCTACAAGAATAATAATAATGCTTGCGCGGCAAAAAGAGAATATCAGCGGCTTTTCCCCATGCGAGCTATTCCATCTCGAAAAACTTTCAAAAATATTGAACTTGGCTTTCGAAATCGAATGACTGTTAAAAGAAAAAAACGTACTGCGGTTATTAATGAGGAGGAATTAAATATTTTATTATTTTTGCAAGCTAGGTTAATAGAAATTACCCACAGGATATAAAGTAACTTACGCAAATATTATTTATTTTCAGAAAATCCAAATGCAGCCTTAAAAGACGCATCAATTTTTTTTAATAAATCTATTTTCAAAATTTATTCGACATTAAAAAAGCATGGATATTTCCCATACAAAATTTTACCCGTCCAGAAATTAACTGAGGATCAGAAAAACCAACGAACCATGTTTTGCCAGGAAATGTTGCTGATGAAAGATGAAGATAACAAAAAAAGTTTTATGGTCAGATGAATGCGCCTTTAGTACTGCCGGGATTTACAACCGGAAAAATGTTAGATTTTGGGCAACGGAAAACCCTCGGGCCATGCGTGAAATTAAAACCCAAGGTCGGAAAACTTTAAATGTGTGGTGCGGGCTCCTTCACAACAAAATTATTGGACCGATTTTCATTGATGGATCTTTAAATGGAGAAAAATATCTAAATTTATTAAATAATGATCTGGAACCTATTTTGGATGACTTACCCCTCCGTCAATACAACCAAATTATTTGGCAACAAGATGGAGCCCCACCACACAATGTTTTTGCGGTCCTAAATTTTTTAAATCAAAATTTTGAAACGTGGATTGGTCGGACTGGACCGATTCGGTGGCCGCCCAATAGTCCCGACTTAACACCTCTTGACTCTTTTCTGTGGGGATTTTTGCAGAATAAAATATATGAAACTCCCACGGAAGATATAGAGGTGTTAAGAAGGAGAATAATTGAAGCCATTGAGGATTTAAACAATAATCATGCACAATTCATTATTAATGCGATTAATAAAATCGAAGCAGATTATACAAATTGTATTGAAATGAATGGTGGACATATTCAGCAATTATAATATTTATATTTCATTTCATTATTGAATTATTTGATAATATGTAGTTTTTTGTAATAAACACAGCGTCAAAAAATTAGGACCCCTTCATAAGACGCAATGCAAAAATTTCAAGACCTTGTATCTTGAGTAATAAATGATCCAACCATGTGATTAAAAAAAGTGTATGTTAACGAATAGCAGGGCTGCCACTTTTAGCCACATGAAATATTCTATTGTAATTAGAACGCTCTACAGAGTGTTTAAAAGTTTCTCAACACAGGACCTAATGCAAATTAAATGGGAGGTCTGGCTAAAAAAAATTAAACTCTCCTTATTAGCTTGCTGATTACAATATCATGGCTCAGTTAACTAAAAGTGGTAGTCCCGCTATTCGTTGACATAATCATTTTTCAATCACTTCGTTGGTTCATTTATTACTGAAGATACGCGGTCTTGAGGAAAGCTTATTTGCATTGCGACTTATGAAGGGGTCCAAGTTTTTTGACGCTGTGTGTAGTTTTTAAAATATTTTTTTCTGTTTTCGTTAATATTATACATATATTTTTTAAAAACATGTGTTGCCTTAATTAGATTCATATGCATATTTCCAAAATTCGATGTTTTTGGAATAGCCCGTAGAAGGAAAAAAATCCACGTCTGATATTTCAAAAAATGTTTGTTTAGATGGCGATTCGTTGGAAGATGGTGATTTCTGTTCTGGTTGCCTGTGTATTTTCGTTATTCTCATAAGCTATGCGAAGGTTGTCGGATTTTTCCTCATCGGAAATGTGACATTTTATCCAGAAATTGACAGAAAGTCTACCAAACAGTAAAACAGTCACCGTCAATGACCAGTTTACGACCAGAAAAATGTTTACCTGTTTTACATAATAGTTTTCAAAAAATAACAATATCTCTTTAGGCTTTAGATTTAAGTATAGAATATCCCTTATAAAAAATGTGTAAAATTCTCAGGAGAATCCGAAAATTCAATAAAAAAATGGGGTACCTATTTGAAATAAGAAACTTGGACCACGCCCAGACTTTCTGTAACACCCTGTATATGAAAAAAAATATTTTCATAAAAATTCATTTGAAACCATTAAACTTTTATTTGGGACACATTTTTCTAAAATGTCAAATAAAAAAGATAAGGGGGGTGGCAATATATAAAAAAAAACCCTGTACATTGGGGTTTTTTTAGTTTCAGGTTTCGATTTTCGACTGATAGTGTGTTGATGCTTTAAAAGAAAAAGGATCACATCTTGGGCGTGTAACTTTTTTTGATGTAATTCAAATATATGTAATGAACATAGTGTGACAGAGATGTACCCGACCATCTAAAAGATGGGCCTAACATTCTAAACACATCAGTGGCGGCTCGTGGTGAATTATATTGGGAGGTAAATAACAAATTTAAAAATAGGCATACTTAAAATAAAAATAAATATCGTATCTTTAAACTGAGCTTTAAATTCTCTTGAAGTTCAGGTCTGTTCTTCGTTCTTTAGAATCGAAAAAATGCTGAATAACATGTTCGTTAAAATAGCACGCACATTCCTTTTATAAACGATTTCTCCATACTTAGCATTGCAGCTTAGCAAGCGGATAGTCTATCTTGGCCCAACTCCTCAACAAAATTTATAAGCCCTCAAAAACTCCTGGATTTTCAGACAAAGCCGTTTCATCATGGCCACGTAGTGCCAGCTCGAATGCCCCACAAAATTTTACACAATCTATAATTTTGTTTAAAATATAACGATTTTTGGATACATTTTCATGAAAATCTCTAAGGGATTTTCTATAAACTGTGTCTAGCTGCAAATATCAACACTTCCAACCGTAGCATAGTTCACTGATCATTTCATGTGATCTGCAGAAAACGCATGTGTTTTTATTACCTCTGAACAATTGAACTTCCGCATGCCGACGTGATGCCGCGACCGATCGATCGAATTATGATAAGAGACCGGCTGATTTCCCAAATCGCGATTTCATATTCTATTTGCTATCACGTTCGGCTGCCGCTCGGTAGCCGTGAAATCTTCGGGTACTGTCGTCAAGCTTTAAAGTAATCAGTGCAATTCGGACTGCCCAGCCTAGCTTACTATAGCGTATTTTATTATGCCTAAGGAACGCAACTAGACCATTCGAACCGCCGCGCGCGGCTAATAGTGTAGCGTATTTAACTTTTCCCAAGGTTCGCGTTTTATTACAACTATTAGGAGGGACGGTCAAACGAATAATTTATTTTCTGAAATATTTTTGACAAATGACCCTATGGAAGAGCCGCCACTGAAACACATGGCAGGGTGAATGAATGAAATTTAATTCATCAAGACTTAGCACAACGTCTTCTCCTAATCTTAGTTGCTTTTAAAATCTAAGAATGTACTAATCCAAGGCCTGTATACCTCAACAGAGAGTTTAAGCTTAAGGATTTTATTTTAATTTACTGGTAAAATATAATGGAAAACCAGACACTTATGTGTGCCTTAATAATAATAATAATAATAATAATAATAATAATCAGTGATCAATGACATATTGTCTCAGTTAGGCAAAACTGTATTATTTGTGTAAAGTTTACTAGTTAGTTTTAAATACGCTACTCCTTTTAACGTTCGTATATTGTTTACTTGACTGATTTCCATAATCTAATTATTAATATATTGACAATTATCTTTATTTTTAACGTCATAGACACGCATAACATATAATAAAAATAAATCACGTAGCGCCCCAAACCTAAATACAGCCTAACTCGCTAACAAATGCTCTGCGTCATCGACTGCGACTTTCTTAAAATCTAGCGGCTAAACAATCATACGAACTTCTTTTGCTATTTGTTTTTAAAATGAATGTTTTGTGCTTGAAAAGTAGGAAATATTTAATTTTGTTGTTCACAAACTACATTTAACGAAATAAAATTAATACCTGACTAAAGTACACATTATCCTAGATATATTAACATAATTATATGCTTACACTCACAGCCCTTATTACTAATCAGTATCAGTATCAGAGATTCTTTGGTCAGTGTTAGTGTCATCATCAGATGTATCATCGGATAAGTCTCCTAAGGGATTCGGCAGGGCTGGATCGGATAATTTAATTACATTCGCTTCGTGCGTTTCTTTATTCTTCCACGTGGGAGAAGACACATTTATATAATGTAGAAATCACAGGATCAGACGAAAAAAATTAATAATTAAATGTTGCATCGTTTTATCGCGAGATATTTTTCTGGTATTGTATTGTTGTTACTTTTTACAATCTTTGTTTTGCGATTCTAACCCTTCTTCGGATAACATTCCTATTGGAAGAACATCCGCCTTTATTATATCAATATGTATTAGTATTCTATAAATACTAGAGAACATGTAGTACCACGGATATAACTGATGTATTTTTTAACAGTATCTATTTTATATTCCGCAAAGGCTTCTATATTTGCTGCGTATCCACAAGACGTCTTTAATCTAACAGACAAATATTGTATTAGGTTTTTGTCTACGCCCGTGATGATGCGAGAGAAGTCATTCCTTGTACCGAAACTTGCTTTTGGGGATATCCACGAGTAACCTCACTTGCATGTTTAATTTTTCCCTAATCATATACTTTCGATTTTTAACAATTTTTTATCGTTGCTATCATAAATCTGCTACTTGGAGACGGTAAGGCGATAAGGTATATGTAAAAGGGCTTCAACGTACCTTTTTTAAAAACCAGTTCGCTATTACTCATGGATTTTGGAGTTGCCCCACCGATACTTGTGTAGATGAATCTGTGATGAGTCTAAACATTTTTCCATCTATCATAGTAAGTTGAAAATTATGAAGTATTTCTTTCTTATTATCAACTAAATCTTTTGTTTTCTCTCTTGTCTATTTCATTTTTTGCTAGTTCAGAGGTTTCTTTCTGAAATAATTTAGATAGATTTTCGTAAACTTGTACTAGTTGCAAATTACAGTCCTTCTTTTGAATATTCTTCAACCAAAGTAAGATTTTTTGTTTCTTAAACTGAATTCCTACTTCTATAAATTTCTTTCATGGCCTACCTCTTTTTTGGCTACTATATACTGTCATCTTCAACGTCTTGAAGAGGATATAATATTTTTAACGACGACGGGTCAAAGTTTTTCCACTTCTCAGCTAGTTTACTCGTAAAAAAATAAGGTGTGGACATATCGTCACCAAACGTTATCAAGGAATGGTACCAAAATTTTTCCACCTAGGGATCCTTGGAGGTTCTAACATTTCTACCTTTAAAGGATGCCTAATTGAAATGTTTTGGTTTACCAATATGAGGGAAGGCGGTAAATAAGTAAGATATGTTAGTCACCAGACGCAAAACATCTCTTAATGATTACTATTGCTAGCTCTAGTCGGGTAGGTTCGGATTCTTCTTTCTCGTTACTCTACCTATACTTCCATATCACAATCTCTTACTTTAGATGTAATATTTAAGTTAAGCGCCACCAAGTTTTAATTTAAGTTACATAAAACTTGGAAAAAAAGTAGTTGCATTGAATATCTAACCAATATCAATAGGTAAAGATTTATCTTGATCAATTGAAAACCAACACGTTGGAAACAAATGACTTTTATTGTTAATTCACAATATTCAGTGACTTATCCCCCCCAAAAAAAAAAGGAAATGTACTGAACAAAAAAAAGTTATTGTTAACTCAATTCCATCCACTAGGGAGATTAATAGCATCCCAACAAGAAGTGAGGGAATTAAGTTTTCCCTAACAAGAGTTTAAATTTATTGTAAGGTTACACTAACTGAAATCCCAACTAAATTATTTGATTTGGCGTACGTAAATACAAAACCCAGAAGCTTATTCCTTATCTATACCACTCCAGATTCATAACATTTGAATTACACAATATAAACAAGAATTAGATCAAATAATCAGTTTAGAATCCCAATAAGTTTCTCCCCCCCCCCTTAAATAATTGAAGTTTAATTCCAGTTAAAACAAATAATTATGTTACAAACGATAATGGTAAGGGTTAAGTATTAAAAAAAAATTTTTTTGATTAGCCACACGCTGAGTGGCAGCACACTAAATATCTATAAAATGTCTATTACATAGATTTGAATGCCTTAGATATTACCAATAAAACAGCAGTAATTAGGTAGCGCTACGAAGCCGGCTGCCTTTCACCTTACAGAAATTCTGCACAGTATGCTATATACTAGACAAGGTGACACTAGTAATTAAATTAATATGCATAAACCGTTTGATTAACAGAAATAGTACTATATGTTAAGTTTCCAAATATTATACTACTACTTAGCTGAATATTCTAGTCACTAGTGTAGACTAAATGGTGGTAAGGCAGGTAACATCCCAGTGTTCCTCAGTGATCACTATGTCCTACAGCTCCGCTACGTAGACCATATCTAAGACATCATGTCTATTCCATCAAAAGAAAAGTTCCAAATTCCATAAATAACTAGCAGTTAGGAAACCATACCAACACCTTGCTAATGGCTTGTATTTAAAGTTCCAAAATAATCCCAATGAACTTCAAAGGTTCAACCTTATACAAAAACCCTGAAACAACGGAATTGCCCCAGGTAGAAAAATCTCTACAACAAAACTTGGAATATAATTCCAGACAGGCAAAAAAGCACACAATATATACGAGAATATAATACAAAATTCTCACCTCATTGTAGCTACGAGGGTACCAAAAAAAATTGCTTGATGAGCAGCAATGTTAAGATAACCGATGTTAGTGGCACGTGGAAGTAATTAAGACAAAATCGCCATGTTGAAACCTAAAATTTACTAAACCATAATATTCAAATTCACTTCGTCAAATCGGATCCTTCTAATCTCCCATTTGGGATAGAATTTAGTTAACAATAAAAAAAATTCAGAACATCCGACACTTCCGTCGTTTATGAGACTTGGTGCTAAAAAGAAAGATCTCTTTCTTAGCCCTTTTCACGTACACAAAATGGTTTCCATCACACAATATTACCAAACACGGTAAATCTACATATCCTTTTCTATATTCCAAAACATTATTTGAAAAAAACAACTTTTCTCAGTATCAACAAAATAATGTTGGTGCAATAAATCCACTAAACTAAATATTAACTTGTCAAATTCCAGTTCGGTTTATAACAAAAATAGCCTTTATATCCATGGTATCGGAAAGAGATGAAAATATATTATTACTCCTCAACTAATCCAAGCTACCCTGTATTTTGTCCAACCAAAGAATAACCATCTAAATTAGTAATATTAGCTCGCTGATACGTCAAATCAATAGGACTTATAAGAAAGAAAAAGAGAGAGACAATACTTACACTTCTATACTTATTTCGACTGCATTATTCTATCGATTGAAAGCATGTGGTTTTGAACTGACCTATCATAACCCCGTGTAAAAATCTGACAACTGATAAACAATAACAAAGCAAATCTTGTAGATTTCGAAATATATAATAATGAACAAATTTACCTTACTAATTAATGCAAAATAGTGAACCAAGTTATTAAAGAACATTTGTGTTTAAATTTACATAAACAACAAAATTCTTCTGAACTAGCTGATATAAACAAATGGAATCTTAGAATATTAACGCAAGAAAACTATATACAGGTAGATTTTTGAAAGTTCTATTAGATTATCTTATCAGAAACATATGTCGCTTAGATTTTACCTTCATTCCTTTGTCTTATATGATTGTTGACCTAGTCTTCGAGTCACAGCATATTAAAAATGTTAATTCATATTAATTGGAATATCTAAAAGTTAATTTTATATATAAAAACAGTAATTATATGATAATACAGTACAATATGAAAGTATATTACATTGGCTCTATCAAAAATAAAGTAAATTCACATAAGGTTCTAATTTTGTACGTTTGCTTCCGGCTATTTGTGACAAGAAATTTCTGAAACTAGCATTATTCCTGCAACTTAGGTATCAATGGTAAATGTAATGTATAGTATAAAAGAGTGTTTTTAATTATAAATTAGATTAAAATGACTTAGATATCACAAATGATATAATACTAAAAAAATGAAAAAGTGTATAGATATATATGACAAATCTAACTGTAACAAGGTAAAAAGACCAAAAAGAAATTCGTATGATGAAGATATCTTGAACAGACTTTTCGCTGTCCATGAAATAATATTGAATAATCACAGCAAATTATCATCGCAAAAAATGGCTTCTGCTCGCTGTAAGTTTTTCAAATATTTTAGATATATTTCCCTATAAAATTCAAACGTTTCAAAATCAGCATGAAGAGGACTACGAGGAAAAACGTCTCACCGGCAAAATTGTATTACATTTATTTAGAACTTGTCCAAATATCAATTTGATTATGTCTGAGTCCACATAAACGGTCGCTATAACAAGCGTAACTGCAGGATTGGGGCCTCCGAAAATCCAAGGGAGTACAACGAGTTCCAACTGGACTTACCAAAAGTTATCGTATAGTGTGCCATTTCAAAACAAAAATGTATATTAGAGATCTTTTTTTCCCACAACTCTGTCAAGATAGCCGTTTAAATGAAACATATTTCCAAGAGGATGGTATCCCATCACATTGTTCTCTTGCAGCAAGAGCATCACTAGATGTGGATTTGGAGCAAGGTGGATAGGAAGAGCTTGTCTCATTGAGTGAGTGCCTTATTCTCCAGATTTGACGGTTCCGGATTTTTTCCTGTGGGGATACGTCAAGGACAGGTGCTATAATCCCATTCCAGAAAATATCCAGTATCTTAAAAGAAATATCCGAAATGTCATTAAAAGGATTTCCAGGAAATGCTACAGGATCCCGTCAACCATCTATTAGTACGGATTCAAAAATATGCCGAACAGAATGAACATCATATTCAAAATTTGCTTTCATAATTATGTCGATTAATAAAAACATAATAATTTTTTACTTTAGTTCTTTCGTGGGAATATCATTGGTCGAATTATTAATTTTTTATTTGTAAAACGTTGACCACCCTGTATGATCTTAGTGATTTTTAAAGAACTTACGCCAGAACCATTTCCTTGACCTTAAGAAATACAGGGTTTTCCATTCAAAATAAGTGAGATTTTTCAAATTATAAAATGGGATTTTTTTTCGGCCACTCTGTAGACGTGATACAAAATCATTCATTTCCATAAAAAATGTATGGGTTATACAATTCGATCAAAACAAACCGCCCAGTTCTAACTATAACCGTTATAAATGTCGAATTATTATGTCCTAGATTGTTAAAAAGACACACTGTGTACCGTGGTGTTCTTAATCTAAAATAAACAAGATACTCTTGTCTAGTGAACTAGCTGTCTTATGTATTTATAGTTAAAATTAAAAAGAAGCACGTCGCAAAACTTAACAGAAAACTTCTGTTTTCACTTAAATCCCCTATTAATTCTCCACCCTCTAAAAATACGTCTTTACATTATAAATCTTTTCCGCTGTTTGAGGGCGGAAAAACGAAGCCATAAATAACACCTTAGAGGCGCCTTAACGTGACTACCTCTAAATTTTAAGGGGTTTAATAAACAATTTTGTTCTGCCCATATATTCGAAGTTTTATCCCCATTTTCAGGGTGCCGGAGAATGTAAATCTTCGCCACCCGGTGTCTGCCACATTTTCCCGGATCGAGCCGGATTAGAGTGCAAACATAAGCGGAAAATTCCAGCACAATCGAGCTCTATGGACGTGTGCGGATAGGAGACCGTTTAGGGGGGCGAAAAATCCTTTCGTGGGGCATTTTTAAAGACCGACAAGTTTCGTTAAAATAAAAGATATTCGTCCCGATAGTTTAAATTGTTAAAATTAATAGTAACAAGATTACTTGAAAGTAAGGCTTCAGAATGGTATGATGTTGCCATTTTTGACAGTTTGACAGCTGTCAATTTTCAATCTAAAAAGATGTTTATCTAAAATACTGTGTGGTACGCAAAATCCTATAGATACCGTTTAAATATTGGGACTAAAAATTAGCTTCGAGAAAAAAATGTCAAATATTTTTATCGGAAACATTAATCGTACATTATATAAACTCTATTCGCGGGATTAAATGACTCACTTTTGTCCCGCGATATATATATTATCTTTTTACACTTTCGGGAACAATATTACTAAATAATGTAATGTATAGGTGCACATTTAAAACACCTCATAATGCGACAAATTATTGCAGGTAACAGATACAAATTTCATTAGTGGGTTTTGAAATAATGAAGTCAGGCAGTTACAACATAAATAAACAAGTAGTCAGTGTCATTAATTTCGTGATTATAAGTCGAAATGGAAACTTTTGATTTAAAAAAGCAACTGAAGGGGCGCTAGAACAGCCATATCAAGATAACGCGGCCCGCGAACAAGTTGAAAACCGTTTTTGAAAGCGCGCGCCGCTGCAACAACGATTGGTATAATAAAATGTACAATTGTACATAGTGCCATCTATGTTTAGGAGGACGAACTACACATACTCAACCTAAAACCTAAAAGGAAACTTGTAGATGAGCATCGTATCTTTCAAGAAAAGTGGGAATTAGAGTTTTTTTGCTGTGAAGAGAAAGAAAAAATTATTTGTTTGATTTGTAATAGTACAGTCGGTGTCCCAAAATTATATAACATAAAACGTCACTATGATATTCATAAAACTATGTTTGACAAGTATACAGGCATGGTCAGAAACGAAAAGTTAAATAAGTTAAAATCACGGTTGAAAGATCAGTAGCTTATGTTTACACGTCCAAAGCAAGAAAATGAATCTGTTCTTCAAGCGAGCTACGTACTGTCGGAGTTGATCGCAAAACACTCAAAACCATTTGTTGAAGGTGAATTTATAAAAGAGTGTAATTGTAAGTCCCGGGAGCGTGAAGGTCATTCAAAATATATCCTTGTCCCGGAATACTGTCGCTGAAAGAGTTACTGAGTTGGCTGCCAATATAAGTGATCAGATAAAAACAAAATCAGAGTCTTTCATTGCATTTTCTATTGTATTCTATCAATGTGTATGAAGAATTACTGGAATTAGTATCATTGCATGATACAATAACTGGGAAGGATATTTTCAATGCTGTTTATGGACTTCTGCAAAAGTACAATTTAGATTTGTCAAAACTGTGTTCCGTTGCAACAGACGGAGCTCCTTCAATGACTGGAGTAAAAAATGGCTTCGTTAAAATATTACAGACAAAGATCAGAGAAACGGGCAGTGACAAACCAGATTTTCATCATATTCATTGTATAATCCACCAAGAAGTTTTATCCTCAAAAGTGATCAAGTTGGAAAGTGTTTTAAATTCAGTGAAAAAAAATTAAAAACTTTATAAGGTCACGAGGCCTTAATCAGCGACAGTTTTCTGCATTTTTACGTGATTTAGAAAGTGAGTACACTGGTTTACCATATTATGCAAAGGTGCGATGGCTTTCGTGTTCTATGGTACTCGACCGGTTTTAGAAACTCAAAGAACAAATACGCGTTTTCATGGAAACAAAAGGAGAAGATGTCAGCTTAATATGCGATGTACCTTTTTACAAGATCTTTCTAGGACTACGTCAAGTTATTACAGATATGCATGATCATGTGAAAGCTTTTAAGTTTAAGATGATGTTGTGAGAAAAACAGTTAGCAGAGGATAATTTGTCACATTTTCTGACTTGTAAGGCATATCAGGAAAGCAAAAGTGCCCCAATATCATACAAAATATATTCAGAGAAAATGAGAAGTCTTTTGGCAGAATTTGAGAAGCGTTTTCAGGATTTTAAGACCCAAGAAAACAATTTTTCTCTATTTACTGGTCTTTTCACTATCGATATTGACAAAGTTTCCCCTCACTTGCAAATGTAAATAATTGAGATTCAGTGTCAGACCCATTTAAAACAAAAATTTGATAGTGTTGGTACATTCGAATTTTATAAGTACTTGCCTGTTTAATACCAAGAAATGAGAAAATTTGCCTGTAAAATCCTGTCAATGTTTGGAAGTCCTATAAGTGTGAACAACTATTCTCTTTGATGAAAGGAAACAAATCTCTCGCAAGATCGCGATTGACGGAAGCACACTTGGACTCAGTTTTAAAAGTTATTTCCGCCGATAAATTCGCGCCACAAATAGACAACTTAATTAAAGACAAAAGATGTCAAATATCTGGCAAAAGAATTTAATGTTTGTAATGTTCTTTTTATTGGAAATTTAATAAACAGACTTGTCCTATAATAGTACTTTTTCTCAAGATTTTCAGTAGCTTGTCTTCTTTAAGATAAGGTTTTGCGGCCCACCTAGTCGATGGTCTTCATGCTTTTGGCCCACCAGTGACTTTGAGTTCAACATGGCTGCGCTAGAAGATATTTTGCCGTCCAAACCAAGGAAAATATATGAAGTGCAATATCAGACATTTGTAAGATGGTGCTGTGAACGAAAAAATTTCAACGTTGTTTAAGAACTTGCATGCAAAATGATACCGTTTTCCCGTCCCACATCCCTTTTTTCTCTTGACACTTTTTACAGACTCGTCCTGCAAAGGTTTCGAACCACCTCCATTAGAAAATATCCAAGTCTCGTCTAAAAATACCATTTCTCTAAATTTTGAATTAACATTTTCCCTGTATTTCTTTAAAAACTGGATACGCTGACTTGCTATATGTGACAACTCGCATAAAAATCTTCGATTACAGTACTTTTTATATCGAAAACCCAACATTTTTATTAATTTTGACAACGATTTTAGTCTTGAAGGATTCTATATTAGTTTTTGATTTATCATTTTTACATTGTCACTTAAGTCTTCTCTCTTTGGTTTTTTCGTGTACATTTCTTAATCTTCTTCGGTGGTAAATTATGCTTTTTTTCATGCACAATTTTCTGCACAGATATTATACCGATTCCCAGAGTTTTTGCTACTGTCTCCTGGATATTGGCAAGTGAATTTTCATTTTGGTAATATTTTATTAGATTTAATACCATTTTTTTCGCTTGTGGATGCAACAAAAACCGAAAATTGTTTTCTATTACTCATTTTGTAACTGACTTGTCAATCTGACTTTGAAGTGACATCGCTGAAAGATTTATACTCTTTTTTCATATGAAAATATCATAGATCTATCTAATTCATCTTCCGGATTTTATGCGGAGGATATGATTACACGTAATAAAAGAAAAACAAACTTAAAAAGTTTGTCGTCGATAAATCGTATGACCCGCACGATAACACTGCTTTTGACTTTACTTGCGAATCCTACCTCGTAGTAAATCAAATTGACGTGTCCATCCGCAAAGGAATCAATAAACTATCTCCATTCTCTGTCGTTCTCCGGAAACAATGGGACGTCGACGTCAATTTGTGGCCCAACACTGTGTCCGTTGGGGTATAGGGCAGCGCACTAACTAAGAAACTTAAACTTCAAAGTAAGTTAGCGTTAGCGGTGTTTTACTCCTCTATATAATCTGGGAACGAGCCAAATGTTACGGTCCTAATTATCGATATCTTATAGAGTTACAGAGTTACATGGCATGATAATGAGATTACAGAGCTGACGGGAGGAACTTTAATAAACTTTGGTTTCTGTGCCGAAATTCGATTACGATTGGATTAGTTCGAAGCTGTAACAGTTTCGGATTGACATCGGCACGATCGGGGTTGAAAAGTGCACGTCACGTCGTCTGGTCGCTCTCTGTCTGGCAATGCTGACTCATAGCCACCTTGAATTTCATACCGATCACAAAACTGAAAAACAAAAATGACGCGCTTGCAATTGTCACTTTTGGCATGCTAACAGAGGAGACCCTGCATCTCGTACTGTTTCATTCATAAAATCGCGTATTTTGTTTGCAAGGTAAATATAAACGTGTACTGCAAGTAAGTATGACTAAGACAAAGTTCTAAATTCAAATCTATTATCACACCATATTTAATAACACACCTAATCTATTTCTACACTATGCACAAACACGTAAGTTCGTTTATTGTTGTTTACTTTGTTCTGACTGCAAAACAAGGTACCTACCTCTGAGTATTTTAATAGCTATTTATGATATAAGTCTTAAGAGTATATCCTTAAGGTATACATACGAAAGTTTTCAGAATGAGCGAAGCGAATAATGTTGACAATGGATGATTAGGTTCAAATGAAAGTAGTTTACACGAGTGCGTTAACAATTGTACACACACATCGTAGAATATTTTTTCTTCAAACGGCAATAACACTATAACAAATTAAATGTTTAGGATGTTTAATAAAATGGAAGCAGATAGGTTTAAATAGCATCATATATATAATTATCGAAGTTGACACTTGTCAAAAAAACCTAACAACTATTGTTGACTTAATTGTTTAAGGGAAATTTGAAACATCCTTTCAGTTTCTTAAAACGCTGTTATGGTTTTGTGCTTCAAATGCAGGAAATCTCCAATGCAATTGAAATCCTAGTATTTTATCAGTTTTCCTAAACTGTGAAATATTTTTTTAAAAATATTTGATAAACACTAAAAGTTAAAGCAAGGTTATAGAACTCTTCAGAACCTCGCCGTTTACACTGACACAGAATAGATCATGGATCCGGTCCCTACAGTGCATCGGTCCGAAAAGTACAACCTGACATTTTTTTTGGATTCATTCCAAGACAGTGATTCTTGAAGGCATGCAGCAGCCGTTCGAGGTCACTTGTAAATTAATTGTTGGCTTCTAAGATGTCACTGGGTGAAAACAGCATCATACCTGCGTGTCGTCCGCGTAAAGATGCATGGAAACATGCGTTAAACACGTTGTTAATTGAAATGTGTATAGGGTAATAGCAGTGGACCGAAAATCGATCCTTGATTTGTCAAAGGCTCTAGAATAGTCCAGGACGATCAGAGCAGTAAATTGACCACGGTCAGCTGGATTTAATACGTCACCGGTGACTTTTAGAAGTGCTGTTGCGCAACTGTGTTTTTTTCCAAAACCAGATTGGACTAACGGCAAAATTTTGTATCTTTTAACATACACCTTAATCTGTCCTTCCAAAATCTTCTCAAAAACCTTGGACAGTGTCGATTAGATGCTAATGGGCCAGAAATCCTTTAACACAGCTGGAAATACGACTTTTGTATAATAGATATATGAAAAATAATGATCCTCTTTGAATTCGTACGTGCATTTTGAGATTCTCTCAATTTACATCTAAATGAACCCACTGATCCCTTCGATTTCTAATTGTATAATGTTTCATGTATCTGTAAAAATGGGTGAAAAAATTATTACAAGATTTGAATTCGAATAATTTAGTAAAATTTTTATATGTATTTTTTCAATAAAATATGGCACTAAATATAAAAATTATAATTAACATAACTATATAAATTCGTAAAACTAGGTTCTAATAAAAATATATTTTAATGGTTAAAAAATAATTTGGAAAATGCTATTTATTATATAATTTAGCACAATATTCGAAAGTTTTTTGCAAATTTTCCTAAATTAAATATTAGATTTCAATAAGCACATGGTACATTCAACTAAACTTAAAAAATGTTTGCTAAAATAAATTATTAAAGGGAACTATACTGCTTTACTAAAAGGTTTGGTAAACATTAAAAAGACATGTACTAATTTTGTGGAATTAATAAAAAAACATGGTAATTTTTAAAATTATGCTTGGAAGAATATCTAATATTATAATATAATCTACAACATCATTATTGTAAAGTCTTTTGTTCTAAAATATCATTGAACATTTTTGAGGTCCGAAATTGGCGATGTTTTGTTGATATCCTTGTTTTTATTTATGAAGACTAGGGACGAAATGTTTCTTTGATGAAGATTGTGTTTCGTTGTTTGCTTCGTGTTTTGTGATGTGATTTAAAAATATTCTTTGTCTATATATTATGTATATTAATAAGGTTTTGGCTAAATTTGGATAGTTATCTAAAAAATATATAATCATGCAGAATAATGAAATTTAGGTGACATATTAAGCAAATAGGGGTTAGCTGATTCATTAACTGTATGTGAAGGTAAGGTTTTGTGACTCTTATCAATAATATCATTTTATGTAATTGTGGTGGTAAAAATAAGCAAATTAACATTATATTAACGTTCTATTTAAGTTTATTTACTAATTTATTCTAACGTTTATATGTTTCTAGGTATTTAGCCAGGATTCGTTATTTATCCAGTTATTTATTAAAAAATACAGATAAATAGTCTGGGGATAATACTGGTGCTAAAAGACGGAATATGCTTGATTTTCTCTCCACATTTTGTGTAGTGACAGCACAAAATAATTCTAATTATTCTTTTGACTAACCTAACCTAACCTAAATTTTATTGGCTAAAATAACAATTAGTATTATTTTTGTTATTTATTTTGGCCAAACAAATTTAGGTTAGGTTAGTGAAAAGTACGCTAACCTAACCTAAGAATAATTAGAATTATTGGTGATTGTCACCAAAGGCTTAAAAAGTTCTAAAAGATGAAAAAAGAAAGTGTATTCAGTTCTCAGAATAATAAAATGTATTTCGTATTGAACAATGTGTTTTTTTAATTTTTAAACGATGCATTGTAACATAAGTTTACTATATTTTTTTTAAATTACTTAGTTGTCCTATATAAAACTGAAAATTATAGTTAAAGGTTTTTTTTTTGTTTTTTTGCAATATTTTTCTTTCCATGCATAAATAAAGCTGCGTATTAACATCGATAGTAACCTTTATCAAAATTCCTCTTACCCAGCTTGCAGTGGAAGGTTAATGAAACCCATTTACAACACCAGCTAAAAAACGGCTAATTGAATTTGCTACATTTATTGGGGCCCGTAAAGAAGATTCTGGTCGGATTTAATTACCGTGACCCGAAATTAATTAGTCAAACGTAATTTGGTCGGAGAGCTCTTTTAATTTCGATTAAATTAGTTCCCTCGAAGTGGAAATGCCACTAATGACGGAGATTGTTGCGAGAAAATCTGGAGAACGTCACAGCATACGGGGTGGGTGATATGCTGTCAGACGGAGTGGAGAAAATTGTATGTAAATTAATTTGCGTCAATTTTCTCCTGATAATTGCTTAAATGCGGCATGAGATTTCATTTAATGCCAGAATCGATATTCTAACAATATAAAATAATGGAGAAACTCTTGTTTTTCGGGCAAAATACTTTATTCAAAAATTATAGTAAAGCGCCTGTGGCTTGCGCCATCCTCAGTGCTATACTCGTCAGGTCTTGCACAAATCAAAATTATTAAAAAACGACTCCACGACGCCGACGGCACCGAGACAAACATAAAACATCAAGCACATTAAAGTTCATATTTAGGAAGTTAAACCATAATTCAAATCCTGTGAGTATAGAACATCTTTTTTTGGCGACTTCATATTTTTGTGAAATTCACCTCCTGTCTTCAAATCCAAAATCGAAAGATCGGGAAATCGTGGGAGTCATCGTACAGGTCCGCGTCATTGCAAGGGGCCAGTGGAGAATTTTCTTATAGTTCTGGAATGACTGCTGCAAGGATTTTTAGGTAACTACGTGTTGTAAGACCACCTTCATAGATCCTGTAGATTATGCGCCTTCTCAATATAAAACACGAGACCCCAAACCCGAAGCGTTCTTGTTGTACCCTCTCAAAAATTCAATGGTGATTTTCCGTTGACCGATTCCTCGTGTTACGACGACTAAAAATTTTTACCCACTTGAAAAATAGCATTAGTCCGACCAGATCACAAGTCTGCCAAAAGATTCGTTGGGACGGATTTGCTGCAAATACCACTATGTGGAATTTATATGGGTGATACTTATATTTTTTTTAATATTCTTTGGGAATTAGATCTTGTTATACCAATTGCTTCTTCTAATTTTTTACAAGATGATAAAGGCGTTGCTTTTATGTAACCTAATACATTTATTTCTTTTCTCTCCTTGTCTTGTTTTGCGTATACTTTAGGACGTGACTAAATAAATGATGCGTGCTGAACTAAATTTGTTTGTAGACGAGCAAGTCTAGAAGTGGTTGCCTTCACTCTGGATGTCTAATAAGAAAAATTATCTTAGCCATGACACATTAAATACATTACCTATGAAAATATAATTCCGAAGCCTCTTAGGGATTTTCGTTAAATTGTATAAAACATTCTCACACGTACAAAATATTTTCTAATTGCAAATTTTCCAAGCTTAACTGAAATTGACGTATTTTAAAGTTCCTGAAGCATCAAAACGCAATAAACCAATTTATGGTCAGATTCAGCATCAGCAGAAATATAGTCAAAAGCAGAGTTATCGTGCGGGTCATACGATTTATCAACGACAAACTTTTTAAGTTTGTTTTTCTTTTATTACGTGTAATTATATTCTCCGCATAAAATCCGAAAGAGAAATTAGATAGACCTATGATATTTTCATATGAAAAAAGAGGATAAACATATAAATACCAGCAAATGGAAAAATCTTTGAGCGATGTCACTTCAAAGTCAGATTGACAAGTCAGTGACAAAATGAGTAATAGAAAACAATTTTCGGGTTTTTTGCATCTTATTGGTTATTTGAAAAAAATGGTATTAAATCTAATAAAATATTACGAAAATGAAATTTCACCGGCCAATATCCAGTAGACAGTAGCAAAAGCTCTGGGAATCGGTATAAAGACTGTGCAGAAAATTGTGCATGAAAAAAAGCATAATTTACTACCGAAGAAGATTAAGAAATGTACACGAAAAAAGCCAAAGACAGAAGACGTAAGTGACAATGTAATGGATGTTCGTAATGCAATTTACGATTTATACACATCAAAAACTAATATAACCCTTCAAGTTTTAAAAGAAGCTTTAAAAAAATCCAGGCATATTGCAAATTGGACTAAAATCGTCGTCAAAATTAATAAAAATGTTGGGTTTCGATAAAAAAGACTTGGATATTTTCTAATGGAAGTGGTTCGAAATCTTGGCAGGACGAGTCTGTAAAGTGTCAAGAGAAAAACGGATGTGGGACAGGAAAATGGTTCATCATTTTGCATGCAGGTTCAACAGGATTTCTCCCAGGTGCAAGTTTACTGTTTTCTTCAACATCCAAAAGTATGGACTACCATGATAATATGAACTGTGAACTGTTTGAAAAGTGGTTAAAAGAACAACTGATTCCAAATTTGGATGCTCCATCTTTAATCATTCTGGACAATGCATCTTATCATTCAAGAATCTTAAATAAACAACCTATTTCATCCTGGAAGAAAAGTGATATTTATAACTGGCTAATAAAACAAAAACAAAATCCTTTACACAATATGCTGAAACTAGAACTTCTTTTAATGGCAAAATCTATTAAAAAACCGACAATTTATGCCGTAGATGAAATATTACTGGAAAATGGACATGAGGTTTTACGACTGCCGCCATACCATTGCCAGTTTAACGCAATAGAATTAATATGGGCTGGGGCAAAATCATATTACGAAAAACACGAGAACGATGGTCTTACATCAGATGAAGTGCAAATTGTTTAGCAAGATTCATTAAATTATATTACGCCGGAGTGCTGGAAGAAATCTGTGGAACATACGGAGAAATTAATATGTGTGATGATATTTTTTAGTCAATAATATTAAAAAGTTTCTGAAGGATTATATTAGTCTTTGACGTGTATAAATCATAAATTGCATTATGAATATCCATTTTTGCATTGTAACTTAAGTTTTTTGCCTTTGGATTTTTTCGTGTACATTTCTTAATCTTCTTCGGAAGTAAATTATGTTTTTTTTTCATGCACAAGTTTCTGTACATTCCTTATACCGATTCTCAGAGCTTTTGCCACTGGCTCCTGGATATTAGCTAGTGAATTTTAATTTAAAATTTTATTTTTTAGATTTGACACCATTTTTTTGCTCACTTTTTTAGTACATTTGTAATTTTGTAGGCAATAAATAAATAATTATAGAATACTTGTTCCAATTTTAAAGCGTGTTTAAAATAAGTAATTTTTTTTATTAATTATAAGACAAAATTTGATA
This sequence comes from Kuschelorhynchus macadamiae, assembly GCA_030620095.1. Lineage (NCBI taxonomy): Eukaryota > Metazoa > Arthropoda > Insecta > Coleoptera > Curculionidae > Kuschelorhynchus > Kuschelorhynchus macadamiae. Next base: position 1,014,241 of record JAUTXW010005459.1, read on the forward strand.
TATAAAAATCGGTAAAATCTCTTTACCATAAACTCGGGGCGAACGAAAAATACAGGCTATATATATATATATATATATATATATATATATATATATATATATATATATATATATATATATATATATATATATATATGTATATATATAGTTTTGGTATATTTTCTTTGACCTCCTAATATTATAATATATTTCTAAATTGAAATTTCTTGGTTTTAGGTCAGTTTGTGTTGAAATAAATTAGCCACATTGTCTTTTTGAACATTTTTCTTAACGTTTCGACCTTTTTTTAGGCCTTTTTCAAAAGTCTACAAATTTCAGGAATTTTTAAATTTCAAATTTAACTTACATAAATATCAAGAATCTTGCCTTAAACGTAGCTCCATTTTAAAAATAAAATTTCCAATACATTATCAGATCGAGTGGTACAACTCTCTGATCCTGAATACCGAACAGAGGCCATCAACAAAGCGAAACAAGCACTTTTGGAGAACAGTTATCCACCAAAATTTATCAATAAAATATTTAAAAAAAGAATTCATATATTTTATAATTCACAAAAAAAACAGCAGAAAACACTAATAAATAAATCAACAAAATTTATATCATTGCCCTTTATAAATGGCCTCTCACAGCAATTCCAACATCTCTTCGAAAGAAATAACATAAAAGCGTGTCATAAAGGATACAACTTATTATCTTCGGGTATATACTCAAGATTAAAAACAAAAACACCTAAGAATAAAAAAAGTAATATCATTTATGAGATTCCATGCAAGGATTGCCCCGGGGTTTATATTGGGCAAACAGGGCAGTATCTAGAAAATAGATTAAAGGGTTATAAGTATGATAAAGGAAATACCACTGCTTTGACATCACATCAAAAATCGCGAAAACATACATTCAGTTTCGACGAAACTAAAATATTACGAGTCGAACCAAACAAAAAGAAACGAGAGTTCCTCGAAATGGTAGCAATCCAAAAAAATCCAAATGCCATAAACGACAAAAAAGATCTAAATAATTTAAGTAAAACCTACCTATCAGTTCTATAGTACCCAAGCATATATTTTATTTATTTTATGTTCTTCGGTTGTGATTGTAAATTGTTAGTGAGATATGTAAAAGTGAAATCGTTAAATGTATTGGAAATTTTATTTTTAAAATTGAGCTACGTTTAAGGTAAGATTCTTGACATTTATGTAAGTTAAATTTGAAATTTAAAAATTCCTGAAATTTGTAGACTTTTGAAAAAGGCCTAAAAAAAGGTCGAAACGTTAAGAAAAATGTTCAAAAAGACAATGTGAGCTAATTTATTTCAACACAAACTGACCTAAAACCAAGAAATTTCAAGTTAGAAATATATATATATATATATATATATATATATATATATATATATATATATATATATATATATATATATATATATATATATATATATATATATATATATATATATATATATATATATATATATATATATATATATATATATATATATATATATATATATATCCTGTATTTTTTGCATGCAAGGCCCTTAATTTTAGACTGAAATTTGAAGAAATCGGATAAGCAGTTTTTTAGCTATGCCGCGAACAAACAGACTGACGAGGGAAGTAGCAACTAATTATCTTGTGTTTTTAACAAAAGTGTATAATATTTTTGCAAAATAATTTTTTTTGTTATCACAATACAATATCAGGGATATGTTTATGTATTAAATTTATATTAGGGGGTCAATAAAATACTGCGAAAGGTTTTATTCTTTATTTTAATTTAAAATATAATATGCTCCAAGCCTTCGTTGATGGCAACAACAATATCAAGTTATATTTGAAAATAAGAATTAAATAACTTCATGCCATCCAGTTTCAGTTAATTTCAAGTGCAATAAGATTATTAACAGGTTTAATCTATTTATTCGCTTCGCAAAAGTTGAAGAACCACTTCCCAGAGTATCAAGAACAAAACACTAATATAATAACCATTAACATAGTACTCTGCAATATTCAGATGAACTTTCGATTGTATTATATTTGAATAGATTCTCTTGGACTTAGTTTCATTTTAAATATTTTTAATTAAACTTAAATATTTACAAATCTTTATATGTCGGAAGTCAGTATTGATAATTTCCTCAATAATTGAACTAAATTACTCATAAAGCTGGACCAGATCTGGTTATTTGGTACATATAGTTCTAACATGGCCTCTAAAGATCAAATTAGTAAAACAGGTAATTTTTTCTCCACAGAGGCCACAATAGTTTTTGGCAACACATTTTGACTGAGAGAACTGGTATGTGTCTGAAAAGCATGTTTAAGGATAAGATTGAGGAAATTCGCCATACTATTCACTTCTTAGCAGCTATTATATGTTGTCAATAGTGTTAAAAGACATTGCCATATATTGGTAAAGTTTAATTGTTGTTTTGCCGTTTTTCAAAACTTTTTAAATTAAAAGGCCAACCTAACATCTACTAGTGCATCCTTACTTGTTTAATTTTAATAAACATATAATAATTTAATTTGAGTAGTAAAATAAATAGCATTTCTCTAATTATATTTATCTGTAAAATAACAAATATATACTTAATTATTATAGTCACTTGCCATTTCTGGCTTGTTTATTCCAAAAGTTTAAATAATTTTATATCTAAGCATTCCTTGTAGGCCATTTTTTCTTCCTGTACTACATATCTTACGAAATCTTGAATTCATATTCCTTATTGCTGCTTGGTTTTGGTTATGGATGGGCGTTTTACTGAGAGTTATCGAGATGTGCCGATAGGTAAGCAATAATGTCGATAGGTATCTGATAATATCGATAAGTAGCCGAGAACATAGATAGTTAGGTATAAATGAGTTCCATTTGTATATGCAAATTATGCGCCATATAGAGAGTGAGAACCTTTTTTTGCTCTTCAACAATTTTGTCGCAAATATATCGACAGATAAGGACATTTATCGATAGATCGATAACTATCGACATATCGATAACTAAAACATATCGATAGGTGTGATGTGCCATCGCCATGATCGCCCATCCCTAGTTTTGGTATGACGTCGATGTTACCTCCGGAAAACTAGCTCCGTAAGACCTCGTTGCTGATGTCGCCACTGGGCCCATTAGGTACAGTTGTATGATGATTCAGATTTGATAACCTGCACAGGTATTTAGCACAAACTCACTGGCCTGCAATGGTTTGCATATTTTTTATTTCACTGAAAACGACACCATTATTTGAATTAGCGTAGCCATTTAGCCCTTTTACCGAAACTGTTCACCAATAATCATATAAACATATATGCAAGGTAATATTTTAATTTGTAGCGCTCATATTGTGTTTAAAATGACAGTAGTTTTGTAATACCGTACTCTTAGTAATCTTCACTTTAAGTCCTTCAGTTGCCTGCGGATCATACCATTCAAACCAATCACATTGCTCAAAGTGTTTCTTATTCTTATTCTTATTGGTTCGTCGTTTATTTCCGTGGAGTATGAATAATTTTTGTTGAATTTTCAGCATGGGCTTTCTAATTCGGTGGTATAGTCCGACACACGATAAATGGTCATGAAGTTGCCGGGCTCATAACGATCAGGTAGTATTTTACCCCCAATAAAGCAATTAAGGTCTGTTTTGCAAGGCGTTTCTCAGTTCAGATCGGTATTTTATTTTCATTATTAAATCATTTGAATTGTGGCATTAGCGGTGTTATTTATTTTTAGAGTAACAATCTTACTATGAGGTGTTATTAGTAATTTTTAAAATGTTTAGACCGTGGGTTGAAAACTGTGAATCCGACGACAGAATTGAAGAGATAAACGAGCAAAAAACAAAATGCCATTTACCGATGTGCTTCAAGAGAATTGTTTAACGAATATATCAAGGTAAAATTTATATATATTTTTTTTTGTTTCTTAGATGTATCTAATAAAACAATCACTCTAATTCATTGGGTCAATCACATTAAATAGTTAGTTTTAAAAATTACTCAATCTCCAAATAAAAAATTATTATTTTGATTAAATACTCAAATTACTGTTATTTGAATAGAAGCTAAAAAGAACATTTTATCTGCAGTATGAAGCGGTAAAACGGTTCTATCGATAAACTACCTAAAAACGATTTTTACGCTATAACAATATCAATAATGGGCAACATTTTTCTTTTTCTAAAAATGTAAAAAAACTTAATTTGAAAAATTAAATTATTACAAATAATACCCAATCTTATATTTTATTAGTAATATTTATGTATTATAAATGCTCAAAATATGTGAAGGAACATTCCTCGGAACATTCACTAAAAATAGGAAAAATAAAAATATTAACAGAGCGCTGCTTCATACAATTCAGTTTTGGAATGTACTCCAAAATATACCTAACCCATTTTTTTAAATACTTGGAAGTCAGCTGTTCTGATTATTTTAAAAATATTTTTGCTATCTCTGTTTTCTTCAATAAAATTGTATTCATACGGTGACGACTTCTGCAACTCCTTACAGAGTCTTTGACTATAGCACATCAGCCAATAATAACTTACATACTAATGCAAAGCTTTAAACCGCATTCACTAATATTTATATGCAGTAAACTCAAGAAACGTTCAGTAACCTTTAAATGTTTGTCTGCAGAATTTCTAAAAGCGACAGAGGGCATAGAAGGTACCATTAAGAGGACAGTGGAGTTAACCGGCATTCCAAGGTCTACCTTGCGTCGATTCCTTGACCAAGACAATTCACTGGAGAGGAAGAACAGATCTGACAAAGGCCCAATGGAACTGTTTGGAAATGCTGATGCAGAATTAATTCATAGGGAAGTGTATGAGATGTATGAACTTAAGCAGAATCCGTTACTTGACTCTTTGCGAGAAAAGTTATCATCAAATGGCCAATTCACTGCTAGTCACGAAACGTTGCGCTGATTCCTATATAAAATTGGATTTCGATTAAAAAACATTGACTAGCGCATTTGCATTAGAGACACCCAACGGCTAGAGGAATGGAGACAAACATATTTAATCCAAATTCACCAGTTTCGCGCAGAAAACTGAAATATGTACTATTTAGATGAGACTTGGTTCGACACCCATGACACTACAATTAAAGGTTGGCAAGATTCTTAACCGAAGTGCATTTTAGATGTACCTGCTTCTCGAGGAAAGAGAATATCCATCTTACACTGTGGCTCGAGGGATGCCTGGGTGCCAAACGCTTTGCTACTTTCAGTATAAAACATTAAGGATTGCTCGTTAGATTGCCATCAGGACATGACAAGTGAACTTTTTGAAAATTGGATAAAAAAGTATCTTCTTCCGAATATCCTGCCAGGCAGTGTAGTCGTTTATGATAACGCTAGTTATCACAGCACCTTAGCTGAAAAAGTACCAACCAAAAGCAGCAAAAAAGAGGTGCTGCAAGAGTTCCTTAGCCAACATGAACGTTATTTTGAAGAAAATACGACTTATCAATAATTTACGTCAAAGTCAGCAATACGCAATAAATGTTTGTACGTACATATATAAACATTGTTTCAATTTTCCTACTACGACCCTGGACCGGAATGATTAATTATCCAAAACAGATGCACAAGCAGGCATAAAGTATAAAGGTATTAGTTAGTCATGACCATTTATCGTGTGTCGGACCATAAGATACTCTTAGAGGCCACGCATATGTGTTGGAATCCCAGTTCTGGCCGATGACTTCTTTTAAGTTTTTCTTTTTTTTTAACAAAACTTATAATTAATAAAAATGCGGATTAGGTTAGGTTAGAATGTTAGGTTTGTTCTAAAAAAAGCGCCCCAACCGAGTTCCGAGTTTATATTAAAACAAGGATTTTTTTTTAACATAACCTATACTGGTAGGCGGATCTGCCCCACTAGCGTTAAATTAGCTCACCTTAAAACATCGAAAATCAGATTAGAAATACGTGCGCAATCTAAATTTATGTGATTAGTATGATCGATCGGCTATTAAAGGTCTTGATTTTTTAAAATCCGTCTGACGTTTAACTGCTCTGTCGATGTAACGGTACCTACCCCATTTCTTTTTCTTGGACAACAGAATTGTATTGTTATTATTTATTACAGCTTTAATTATGGTTTTGTCGACGAACCTAGGCTAACCTAACGATAACGGGACAGATCCACCTAACACTCTAGGTCTTAATATAGATTCGGAATTTACAGAAAACCTAAACAATCCTAACCTAACATAATCCGCATTTTTATTAAATATAAGTTTTGTTAAAAAAAATCTTTAAAATATTATTGTATTAAAAGAGAGATTATTGTTGATATTTAAATAGAAGTTTGGTTAATTAATCAAGGCGTTTCATTCCGATAGTGTTATATTAAATTCTGAGTTTCTTACTTTTCTATAGATCATCGTCGACTTCATGACTATTAGGACCCAAGACAGGTGGTGCTTATTATAATTTTTATTTACCCCCCTACTCTCTGGCAATAATAATTTAGTTTATTATCAACGAGGTTTCAAGCTATCAAACTTCCTTTTAGATCACGGCCTCTCTCGAAGATTCTTCGTTCGAATACGAGAGCTTACACAAGGGAGGTATTTTTTTATTAGTAGACGAAAAATTGAAAATGATACGAACATCTGTTCGATATCGCGTCTCAAATGTGCTCAAAAGATGTACTAACACTGTTCCCGAGATATAGCCACCGAAAGGTAAAAAGTACGTTTTGACACGACCATGATGAAGATGAAGTCACCTCCTTCGGACGACAAATCTTTTTGGCATCTACTATTAGTATACCTACTTACAACATTTATTATATTTTCTTGGATACAACCGCACGAACTGGGAGACTTTTTATTCATAAATCAGAACCCTAAACATCAAAAGAACTTCCTACATATATATATATATATATATATATATATATATATATATATATATATATATATATATATATATATAAATATATACAGTGTGTATCAGCCAAATGGAATAAATTCGATAATAAATAAATGGGAGCGTGTTCGGAAAAACGCTTGGACCCGTCGATTGGTATTTTTAGTTGCTCATTTTCTCCAATAAAAACTTTTTATACAGGGTGTGTCCTGTAACAGTGGTCAATGCCAACTTTCTTATTTCAAATGCAACACCCCGGATGTTATTTAATTTTTGGATTCTTTAGGAGATTCTAAACATATTTTATGTTCAATGTCCTATACCTATCTTCAACTATTTCGGCAATATTAAGTGTTTTCAAATTTATTTTTATTTTATTTAATTCGAATTTATTATTATTCATGAAAGTGGCTCTGGTTACTGAACTATTTATTTGATTACAAAAATTCGCTACAACACACTCAATACTTATTTACCATTTAGGTCTTCATATTAAGAATGTAAGCAAAAACCATTTTAGCGTTCCTTTTTATTGATATAGAACAAAAAGAGCCAGTTTTGTTTACTTTTAAGTTTTGTTTACTTTTGTGTAAAATGCCTGGCCTTTCTCTTTGCAAGACAGTAGTTGTCAGTGTCAGTGTCATAGTCTTTTGAATTTCGTTAACTGCATAATACCTAATATCAGAAAAATGGTTCATTTAACAGAAATGCATAAAATAACAATTCTACAAATGATTGGTTATGGAGATAACACACGAACACAAGTGGAAGTTGCTCGCTTATTTCATGAAAAATTTCCAAATTTGCCGCATATATCCCAAGGGACAATTAGTAAAATAGAAAAGCAGTTTCGCGAGCTTGGACATGTGAGGCAGATAAAAAAAGCAGCTGCCAATTCAATAAATGATGATACTAAATTGGATATTATGCTTGAGTTTGAGGAAAACCCACATATTTCTAGTCGACAAGCCGCCCCAATGTTCGATATTAGCCATTCGTCGATTATTCGAACATTAAAAGAAAATAAAATGCATCCTTATAAAGTGATACCAACTAAGGAGCTCATGGAAGACGATTATGATAGGAGAACTTATTTTTGTGAACAAATGATGGCTATGTTAGATAACAATGTTATTCAATTAGAACATGTTTTGTTTTCGGATGAGTGCACCTTTACACTTCACGGTCATGTAAATCGTCAAAATTGCCGCTATTGGTCTAGGGAAAATCCTCACTGGATCAGCGAAGAACATACTCAATATCCTGAAAAGGTTAATGTTTGGGCAGGAATTGTTAGGGATCATATCATAGGCCCCTTTTTCATTGACGGCAATTTGAATGGCGATAATTATTTAGCACTGCTCCAAAATAATGTCGTGCCAACTTTGACAAATTTGTATCCGGATCCAGCAAACCCACAAGTTCCAGCGAATATGATATGGTTTCAGCAAGATGGAGCACCGCCCCATTACCAAATTAATGTCCGGCAGTACCTCAACGGAATATTTCCAAATCGGTGGATAGGGAGACGAGGATCGATAGAATGGCCAGCGCGATCCCCTGATCTGACGCCATTAGACTTTTTCTTATGGGGACATATTAAAAATGTTGTATTCAAAACTGAACCCCTCGACTTAGCTGACTTAAGAAGACGAATAACGCTTGCGATTAGATCGGTCACGCCTGAGATGCTAAATAACGATAGAAGAAATTTCTATTTAAGATTAGGAATTTGCCAAGACGTTCGCGACGAGCATATTCAACAGTTCCTAAATTAACTTTTTACTTTTGTTTATACATTATAAAGAAATAAATAATTTTATTTTTTTAATCTTAATTTTTGCAATAAATTTGAAAACACTTAATATTGCCGAAATAGTTGAAGATAGGTATAGAACAGTGAACGTAAAATATGTTTAGAATCTCCTAAAGAATCCAAAAATTAAATAATATCCGGGGTGTTGCATTTGAAATAAGAAAGTTGGCATTGACCACTGTTACAGGACACACCCTGTATAAAAAGTTTTTATTGGAGAAAATGAGCAACTAAAAATATCAATCGACGGGTCCAAGCGTTTTTCCGAACACGCCCCCATTTATTTATTATCGAATTTATTCCATTTGGCTGATACACACTGTATATATATATATATATATATATATATATATATATATATATATATATATATATATAATGTGTTTTCATTCAGGGTGTACATCCGTTCACTACTGTCGTTCTGAAAAGAACAGTTTCGTCGTCCGAATAGAGACTGAATTGTTGGTGACTGCGACGCTTCCTTTTATACCCCCACTCGGGGCCGAAGGTTATATCTGCGCAGGCGTTGGTCGTTATTTATGTTTTCCGGATGGTGCTGTTGTTGTTGCGCTAATTGCGCTTGAGTTTTTGCGATTTTAGATTTGTCGATTATTGTCTTCCATACTGTTGGTAGTTTTAATGATTCGTCCCTTTTATTTAAATCACCTTGCTTTTCAATTTCTATGGCTTCTCGGATTATTCTGGTCTTATAATGTTCTATATTGGCAATCTCCCTACACCCATCGAAATTTATTTTATGGCCGGTTTCCTGATGATGTAGGAATAAAGCTGCGGTTGTTTGTTTATTTTTGATACTGAGTTTATGCTCTTCCACTCTTGCTGATATTCGCCTGTTAGTTTGCCCTACGTACAACTTTTCACAGTCCTGGCACGGAATACTGTACACTCCGTGGTTTTCCAGTTTGATTTTATCTTTTGGGTTTCCGAGTAGTTTACCTATAGTTGTTTGTGGCTTGTGTATTGTTTGTATGTTATGTTTCCTCAGAAATCTTCCGATTCTGTCTGTTGTGCCTTTTACATATGGTAAGACTACTCGTTGCTTTCCCGGTTCATATTTTTTGTTGTTTGTTGAAACCGGCCATAAAATAAATTTCGATGGGTGTAGGGAGATTGCCAATATAGAACATTATAAGACCAGAATAATCCGAGAAGCCATAGAAATTGAAAAGCAAGGTGATTTAAATAAAAGGGACGAATCATTAAAACTACCAACAGTATGGAAGACAATAATCGACAAATCTAAAATCGCAAAAACTCAAGCGCAATTAGCGCAACAACAACAGTACCATCCGGAAAACATAAATAACGACCAACGCCTGCGCAGATATAACCTTCGGCCCCGAGTGGGGGTATAAAAGGAAGCGTCGCAGTCACCAACACTTCAGTCTCTATTCGGACGCGAGAAAGAAAGCTTCGAAAGTGCCAAATGTGATTTTGGCGAAACGTCAGCAAAACTGTTCTTTTCAGAACGACAGTAGTGAACGGATGTACACCCGGAATGAAAACACATTGTATTTTTCCATCCGTGAATATATATATATATATATATATATATATATATATATATATATATATATATATATATATATACATACCGGAAATTATTTCGAGCGCTAATTCCAGATTTATTTGCAAGACCGAATAATGATTAGAAAAAAAACCTGAGGTGGAGAGCAAACCCGTCATTGCTCCGCATGTATTACCCTCATCTCATATAACAACCCTTGAGAAATGTATAGTCTCTCGTGGCTTATTAATTAGAGCTATACCCACCTGTATACGTCCGTTTTAATTTGAGGAGATTATCCCGAATCTCTCGCTTCCCCGACATCGTAAAATCAGAATATCTGTATTGCAGTGACTTTGTACGAGTGCGACCAAAATAGTACGCATACAATAGACGTATGAGTCTGTACGCTGCCATCGTCGAACCGAAATGGTTAAAATCAACAAAATAGGTAAAAAACAGATTAACAAATTATTCAGAAAAACAAAATTTACTTTTTGTAGGACAATATGATTTTCGTATCATATATATCAATCAGAGGGCACGATTCCCTTTCTAGATGTTCTTGAACAAATGAAAAATGATGGTTCCTTAGGACACTATGTATATAGAAAACCAACGCATACGAACAGACACCTAAATGCCAAGTCCTATCATCATTTGGCACAAAAACAATCAGTTATTAATTATTCGGTTTACAGAGCGATTTGTGACCAAAAATTCTTACAAACAATCGAAAACAGATAAAATGACTCAAGCTTTGAGAGGGAATGGATATTACATTGAGGATATTAGACGGTCAATTAGAAAATAAAATAATCCTACCCTACGAAATGACACTAATAAGGAGTTATCGGTAGGAAGTATAATCCTTCCATTTATACACTGAACCTCATTGCAACTTCACCGGTCCAACATACGTACAATCTTCAACACAAACAAAAAAATTGGATATTGTTTGCGATCGCCAAAGGACATCCAAACAGAAGGAGTATATCATCCCTCATATTTAAAAATTGCGTTGGGCTCTCAATTTGCCTCTGTCATTGCCCAGAAGTACCCCTGTAAAAAAGTCGCTGATTTATGAGGGCTTATTTTTAATCATTTACCAACTAATCTCAAAGCAGTTAATTCCCAGAAAACTTTTCGTCGCGTACTTAAGATTACTTTTGAGTAAAGCATATTATAGTCTGGATGAAGTCCATCGGGATGCCCTTGAGAATGTTAACTTTTGATGCTGTTTTATTATAATTTTTTATGGTACGTTACATTTTTTTTTTGTTAAATATCAGAGCGTTCATGTTTGATTTGTTCAATTTTTAATTTAAGTCTACACCTATATCATGTGAAAATGTATTTTTCGACAGTACATTGCTTTAATATAAATTATCTGATTCAGTATTACTGTCTACTTGTTTTAGTTTTGAAATTCTTGCTGCGAGCTTGCTACTATTTGTTTTCTCTTTGTTATTTCAAATATTTATATTAGTAGGGGTGTTACCTATTAGATCATATATTGTAAATACTTTGTCAACAAAAATTACATTTTTTTAGACTAATAAAATATTTTTGAAATTGAGAAATGTAATTCCTTGTTCCTTGGAAAAACTGGACGATCCATATCAAGTAGACTTAAGGAACTTGCATCGGTCTCAGCATTCTATAAACGGAAAATTAGAGAATCTATTGAAATTTATAAGCATCCTAAAAATTTTAATACAGATTCGGGCTTCAATCTACATCATACGTGGAAGCCGATCGTTACACCGGGATGCCTGATAAAGATGACTAGTGCAATTGAAGTCAAAATGTCGAAAAGTGATTCCAATCACAAGAACCATGATTTCCTAATTGACCACAACCGTGAAAGTTTTCGATCTATGTTGTAAAAGATGAGATGATGAAAGATGATTGTTTTATAACTTTGATCAAAATATATACCATATATTATTTGAGCCTGGAGCCTTGTGAAATTGGGGACTATGATAGCTCGCATTGTCCATTACTGTTACGCCTTTCTAAGGAGTGTTTGGTAAAAGACAATTCTTGAACCATTTTTTAAAAAGTTCTGCCGTTGTATGTTCATGGCAGGAGTCTTTAATTTTTTTTGCAAAAAGTCAAAATGCATTTGCGAACGTTTTCTGATCCGGCATGTAAAGTGGTTATCCTTTTCCCTTTATTTGACGGAGCTTTGGTTTTACACATATATCGAAAGAATCGGACCATCCTTTGGATGATGTTTTATGCGTGTCAAATTATGTCTGATCGCAGTAAATTATTGGACGATTTTCATAACGGTATTTTCTTATGAATGTTGTATACTTAAGAAGCCATTTTTGTAATCGCGGGGATTCCATAAGTACTTGTTTTTTTTTTGACAGCATAACTCGACTAAAGCCAAATCTACTCAAAAATTTTTATATTCTATATCCAATCCTCTGTGGATATTGCCTCTTGCACCTTTGAAAGATGATATCTTCCCTGAGCAATATAGCAATAATAGCAACTTTATAACTCCTCTTTTCAAATCCTGTAACAGATCAAATATAGATCGTCCTCAATAAGTAATTATATCGCAAAACACTTTGAAAAGCGAATTTTTTTCTCTATAGTATCCCCGCGGCAGCATTGTTTTTATAAAGACAGACTAAGTCCCACTAATATGCTTATTTATACCCAGCATCTACCTGACTTTTCCAAAGCCTTTGACATTATAGACCATGATCTGCTTCTCGAGAAGGTGAAATCGTTAGATATTAAGGGTAACTTTTTGTCATGAATGGGAAGTTATTTTAAAGGAAGGAGGCAATATGGCCAAATTAAAGGTTTTACTTCACAGGAAATTATCTTATCATCCGGAGTTTCTCGGAATAGCCATTTAGGGCTTTATTTATTCAATATATTAATTAACGACTTATCTAAGGAAATTCACTGAGATCACCTTTTTTATGCTAACAGATTTAAAGCTATTAAAATTATAAACTCCGTGTGATGTAACACTGATATACAAAATTTGATAATAATTTGGGCCGTAAACTTCCAGGCTTTATTAGCAGATTTTGATATTTTCAGCTGATTGAAATTTTGAAATTACTTTAGAAAAGTCTGATCCGCTCGAGGCTTGAATATTTGATCACCTTATTATCTTATCTAGTGCATGTCTCAATTATTGAAATGGAATAAAATAAACCTGGTAAAATTGGTAGTTTTTAGAGGAAAATTATTCCCTTACCTTGTATAAATATAGTGAGGCAAGAATTAGGTTTGGGATGGCGCCCTTGAAATCTAGAGGGGTCAATTAACCTAATCAATGGCTTCATAGATTGTTCAGAAGTATTATCCTTGATTGGTTTAAGGATAGCCTGCTAGGCAAACAAGGGCTATGGAATTATCTGCAATTGATTTTCATTGCTGCAATTAAGGAGTATTTTATTTTCATCGTTGTCTAGAAAAGCAGCTAATGGTAATAAAGTGAAACATAGACTTCTTTTTGTATTGCTCTTTATTTTAAAAGAAAGGTCTTTAAACTTAATTTTATTTAATTAGTCACAAGATAATTAGGTAATGTTGGTATTTTGTTTTAGTTTAAGTATTATGGCGTAAAGTCCCTATGAACTTAACAATACATGCGAACGGCAGCCAGTCATCTTTTCGGAGAGCTGTGGGATGCAGGTTCCCGGGTATACCTTTAGAAGTTAAAGGGGCGCCACCTAATTGACTGTGACTCAATTAGGAAGAAATCTATATCGATATTTAAATGCTGTCAAAATAGAGATTTGGAGGGCTTTTCAATAAAACGCTGTATAAAGCGCAGACTGTCAAATTTTGATGATACCTTTGGTCTTTTGTTCCTTTTTTTTAAAGAGTTGTTTACAATTTAAGTGATGTTAAGAAATAAAAATAAATACATCAAGCAAGTATTATGTAAAAATATAAAATATATCAAAGATGTGAAATATGTTAGAATGTTATTATCATTATATCATCAACCTGTGACCATCTGGCGAAATGTCATGACACAAATATGTAAATATGAAAATTAAATTAAATAGCGCACAGTTAATCAAAAATTCATGAATTTTCTTTTACCAACCACACTGCCGCAAGGAAAAAGTTATAAAAATATAAAGTATTTCGCCAAGGATGTTTTACAAAAAATAGGTTACTTACTTCTTTTCTGCTACCTTATGTAAAATTTATAAATATAAAATTAAGAATTAATTCCTCGTAGTCTTACAGGAAGGAACTCCAAAACCATTGTAGAACTCTTGGTTTATGTACCCCAAAAATTACACCATAAACTTGTAACTATATCCCAAAACCATATGTTGAAATCTTAACCTAAAACCCTACAAACCACTGCTGGCGCCACTAGTATAAGGGAGTAAGAACCCGATAATATTCGGTGTTTTGTTACTTGATAGTGATGGCGAATTGCCGCTGAGCAGAACCAGAATTATGATTGAAATGAAAAATCAGACACTGTAAAAGCTGGCTGGATGCCGAAAAATAAAAAACCAATGAATTATAGTGACAGAAGAGAAAGGCAGGCAAATTCCGAATACTTGTAAACAAAACAAAAACAAATTTCTTTTGTCTTAATTTAGAGAAGTTGAAAATACTTTACAAAATGTAATCCAATGAATTATGAATAAAACAAATTGCGGTATGTAAAATGTAATTTACATAAAAGCCTTCATATTTTAAAGTTATATTTAACTGCAAAGTTATAATGTTCAATTTTGTTTCAGATTACTAATTGGCTTAAAATAATGAAAAACCATTAGCAAAATGTCCGTTTAACATTTCATACAAAAGAAAAGCAGCTTGGATAAATGAAAACAAAAAGCTATGTAAACTGAAACTTTCTAATAGTTTAAGTGTTCTCAAAGTCTTAAATTGATATTTACAAAAAAGAAGAGAGTAAATATGTTTATCACATTCATGTGAGTGAAATGGACTGAAAGAAGAAACCAAAAAAACAGAATATTTTATTGTAAATGAAAAAATTGTTATTTTCAATAATAAAGAAGGCCAGTATCTTAGTAACTAAAACTGATTGTATATTCAAACTATTTCACCTTCAATAAAATCACCCTATTAATAAAGATTCTATTAACTTTCTTTTATGAAGTGAATGATATGTAAATTTAAAAAAAATTAACTCGTGGAGTTATTCGCCAGGATGGTGATGGAACCCTGTGTGAAAATCAGTAACTATATAACTAGCGAAATTTTGTAATTGCCTTAGTGCTACTATAAACTACATAAATTTGAAATTGTTATACTATATATAAGTATAATTATTTATGAACATGTATGGGATTTAATGGGTATTTATACTCATTCCATAAATAAACAAACATCAAGTAACAAAAGAAAACATACGTGCACTGCTCAATTAAATTTTTATTTTAAGATCTTAATAATTATATTTAAATGTAGATGATTTAAAAATTTATATTTTTTGTGTTAAATTTTTCTTTTGCTTTAAATTTTATTGTGTCTTAGAAAACGTTATGCTTTTGTGTATTAATCCTATTTTTACTATTCTCCATATGTGACGAATATCATTATGATGTAAAATATTTAGAAATTAAGTAACTTATTAATCTTTGGTCACACAGGTTAAGTGGGATAGATCGATACCTAAGAGGTCAGAATCCGATTTTACCAGCTGTCCTGGAATTCCCAGAGGATCTTCAGGAACAATTTTTCTCCCGGGTCATGGATGTTACAACCCCAAGGTTTAGGCTGGAGCTGCACAGTGGCAAGCCTTAATGCTATTTAGTGGCCAAAACTTCCAAAATATTCTTAAAGTTAGACTTTTTACAGATATTTTTTATTCAAAGTTGCAATATCTACCGTTAAAAAAATGCTCTAACCCGAAAACAATGTGTAATTAGGTTTTATATAGAGATAAGGCCAATTCAGGAAAAATGGAATCCGGAATCGATATCTTTGTAAATTTCATGAAAGTAGGTTTCAGACAATAACTGTTTCTTTTAATTTCATGAAAAATTAACCATTAGAGATAATATAAAGTAATAACAACATTTCCATTTTTATTTAAAACACTTACACAAGTTATTGAAGTGTTTGTATCTAAACAAATTTTCAGTATTTCACGTTCACTAACGAAAAAAATCACGGCTATGTTATACTCATTCGAAAGAAAAAAAATAATCTGGCTGCCCAAAGTTGTCCGTTTATTCCCAATAGCAATTTTTTAAGTGGCTGTGCCTGACGTCAAAAAAAATCGTTACAAGGCGCGCCATAATGTCAAAGTAGTATTGTTGTGCGGATTTCGTGTTAAAAATATGCTGGCGATAAGTCGAAAGTATATATCTGATAGTTTTATTCCTAGTTGTAGTGAGCAAGAGTTTTTTTTTTCATTTAAAAGAAGACTTTGAGTTATCTCCGACGGACTTTACAATTGTGAAGCGTCCCGTAGAAAAAACATTTCTGTGTCAATTTAGGAAAAAGTGAAAACAGACTAATCGGGTTTTTTATAAAAAAATTGAAAACAGGTTTACAGGCGAGATGATATTTATAGGAGCTAGCGGGACACCTATAAAAGATCTTGAAGGAAGTAAAAGAAGGAAGTTACCTAAGTTGGAAAAAAACATGTGATATGACACTCTAAGAGTTACAAGGCCTTTTGGCTCGAAAGTTAAGGTCAGTAGGGACAAAAGAGGAGGCAACCGTGATGAAATTCTGCTTAATCAATAAACTTGTTTCTCACCCCTTTTTAAGTCAATGAGAGCAGACTTTGTATTTTGGCTTTCCCCTGTATGAAAAATTTGTCGTTTATTAAGCAACATTTTATTTTATATTATTCACATCTGTTTCCCATATTAATAGTACTCGAGGGAATCTTTCTTAGATTCTGATGTTTAGTGTCTTATCTAATAATAAGGAAATCAACTTGATTCCTATCTTCACTATAAGTTGTAAGTTGATTACAAGTGGAGTCCCTGAAGGTTCAGTCTTGGGACCTATTCTTTTTTTGTTATACATTAATGATATCACGAACCTTAAAGTTAATGGAAGAATTTCCCTTTTTGCTGACGACACAAGCATAACTTGGAGTGATTTTGATACAACGTCTTTTCACTCTAGTATCTCCAAAGACTTGGTTATAATTAAGGCTTGGTCCGATTCCAATATGTTTTGTTTTAATGTCGATAAAACAGTGGCGTTATCTTATAAGGGAACTTTACAACCACTTCAGGTACATAACAGCAATATTGAATACGTAGAGTCGGTTAAATTCCTGGGTTTAAATATAAATAACAACCTAAAATGGTCTAATCATATTGACACCTTAACTAAAAAACTTTCTACCGCCTGCTTCGCCATTCGATCAGTTTCAAAAGAACTAGACGTTCCTTCTGCCAGACTTACTTATTTCTCTTTATTTGAATCCCACCTCCGCTATGGCCTTCCCTTTTGGGGCTGCTGTACCACCAAGTAATTTCGTAGTATTTTTATGCTCCAAAAGACAGCCATTCGTTATTTGTTTGGTCTAAATAATAGAGCTCACTGCCAATACTATTTCAAAAAACATGAAATATTAACACTTCCTGCATTATTTATTTTGGAAACGGTATGTCTGCTGAGAAAACATATAAACACCCTCCCAGAAAGGCCACAACATGTATACCCTACCAGAAACTCTAGGCATGATATATATCTTCCCATTCCTTCCTCAGAATTAATAAAAAAATCAATTATTTACAACGCCATAAAACTTTACAACAATCTGTCAGTACATTTAAAATCTATCCCTATGCTTGCACAATTTCAAAAAAACACCAAAGCATACCTCATTGAGAGACCATTTTACAGCGTTAATGATTTTTACAGCGAGTAAGTCTCTTTAAATTGTCACTAAATTCGCTTGTTTACTTAAATCTTTTGTGAGTCATGTGCTAACTCGTAACATAGAATTTTGAAAATCATGATATAGAGAAAAGAACTGTCGAACATTCACTATTATTTTTGTTAGGTATTGGATTAAAAACAAAGTTTAATTCTTTTTTGTATACTACATTCTACACTAGTTCATTATACCTTCTGTTTAACATCACAATTATTTGTATAACTATAATAACATAGAGTTTAAGGTCGCATAGTTGCAATTTTGATTTCAATGTCATCGAAATTATTCACCTCGTACATGTGTGTTTGCTTACTTTTATAACGTTATTAGGATTAGTAAATTGATAATTTACATTTTTAAAAAGCATTGACCTATCGAAATTCTTTTCGATTAATGTTTTGATATGTCTTATTTTAGGTATATTTTGCTTTGTCCATAAAATTGTAAAATTTTTCTGCGGCAATAAAGCATATTTTTGTTTCTTTGTTGATACGGAATTTTAGAAATTACTGCATTTCAAAATAAGTTCTACAAATAATATTTCTCCTGAAGGGATAATTTTACAAACGTAATACAAATGTATGTTCGTTCACAATGTTCAAACATAAATAGCCGCCATTTTGTTCCGCCATATTGGATCTTTTAAAAATTGTTATTAAATTTTCACTTTAGTTGTTTTTTGTTACGATCAAAATAAAAGTTTTGGCATTATGACCGTTTTTATGTTCTATATGTATAGCCCCCATTTTGTTTTGCCATTTTTAATTTTTCTAAAAGACTAATCCAGTTTCTTCTCTCCACACAGGTAATCTTCCCGACAAATTTCATCATAATCAGATTAATAGTTTTCGAGCTATTATATTCACAAAACAAGTTTACACATATACAAGCACAGTGCACACACCCATTCGCAGACGGACAAACAGGATTTATTTTTATTTATTAAGGACTTCTTGACCTAAAACATCGATATGATATGACCTAAAAAGTGGGAGTTAAATTTTTCGCCGTCAGACTATTTCTTGCTGAAACACCATTAAGTCAACATACTAATTTTGTACCCTGTATATCCCAAGATTTGAATAATGAAACATCCTACGATGGTTCGACGATGGTGTTCCATTAATCTATGTTCAAAAAATTGACAAAAATCTAATTATACAGATGCTCAACAGTTATGGCCGGGTGGTTACATAAGACCTCACTACTGTGCGCTGGCTTATACACTCTGCTTATAACCTGCGTGCTAGGTATGAACTTATAAACAAAAATACTCAAAATCGTTTAAATTTGAAGACAATAATTTGTTAGATACAAGCATTATAGACCAGAACTGACATCTTCTACAGAGCGAGCTCACAAACTGACCTTACTGCTACAGCATGCCGCCATGTTGATACGCCATATTGTGCAGGATAGGAGTACCCAAAGCAAGTCGTTCTTACACGTCTAAATAGGCGCCTAAAAGCGATTTTATATAGTGTGTTCCAACAGAATAACTCAAAGGTAGTCTCTTGAAGCTTGCTTCTACAGTTTATTTGGGTCTACTCATTAGTCGGCCATTGCTTCAGAGCTTCTAATGTAGGTAGTTCCCGTTGCTCTTCGTAGATGGTCTAGTCGCCCTACAAGTCCTTGTTGCCTTGATTGAAACTTTTGATGGAATAGGCATTACGTTTCATTCTTAACACTGTAATGAGCGTTATCTTAGTCAAATCACATGTTTCGTAGTACTAGCATTAAGTCCTCTGTTAATTAAAGAACTATAAACAGTTTTTACAATTTCCCTAGTATAGAAATAATTTTTCTTCACCGGGGCACTAGAAGAAACACCACGGACGCCCCATAATGCTGATTGAAATAATATTTCGTATAATAATATATAGCAATACAACTGAATACTTCTCATGAGTGTTGACCTTTTCAGTTAGTTTAAATTAGATTAATTAGGTTTAAACACGCTGTTTATGGACATCCAGGTACAAACACGAATCACGATTAATGATTGGTAAAGAACGTGAGGTGGTGAACAAACACGTCATTGCTCCGGACGATATTTCCCTCATATCAACATAACAACCCTCGATAAATGTACAGTCTCTCGCGGCATATTAATTAGAGCTATACCCACCCGTACACGTCCGGTTTAATTCGAGAAGATTATCCGAAATCTCTCGCCTCGCCGACATCGTAAAATCGGAATGTCTGTCTGCATTGAATCGAAAATCCTAAATAATAGCGGGCCGAAGTCGTAGATCGGAAACAAGGCACCGATTTATAATTTATGGCCATTATAATGGGAATCCTTTGTCTTTGGAGGTCGAATGGCACTCCATAACCTTTATGGACGAGATAAAATTGACATAATAGCTCCCGTATGGCCCATCGTATCTCAATTAGTGGGCAATAACTGAATTATTTAATTGCTATTTGTTCCTTTGTAAAATAAAATGGCATTTCTATATTCTATAACTTTCTTCTAAGAGGGAAGTATTGTAATCGTAAAAAATTCACCCTCCGAGATTTTTGCATGTCTTTACGATTTAGGGTCCCTAGTTCCCGAAAAACATATTCTCCATTTTTCGTCATTTTGAGTGTGCGCGGCATAGTCCAACTACTCCGACTGACTTCAACTTTTAGTGAAAAATCGTGGGTCATAAGGGCAACAAATGGTAATATTTTGGTAAAAATTCAATATGGCGATCGCGGCCTCACAAAATGTTAAAAAACCATTACTAAGAGACCAGTGGCGGCTCGTGTTGAATTATATTGGGAGGTCAATAACAAATTTAAAAATAGGCATACTTAAAATAAAAATAAACATCTTACATTTAAATTGGAAAAATGCTGAATGACACGTTCGCTAAAATTGCACATTCCTTTTACAGTAGTGGCCATAATGATAGCAACTTCTCGCAAATTTAATTTTTTGCATCCGTACTAACTATAATCCCAATTCTTCTTTTTTGTCCAATACAGGTATTAATAAGGATGTTTATATTTACAGTTTCAAGGTTTATATCGCATTCTATTTAATGTTTATTTTTTTATTCCATTTCTCGACTGGTCAAAAAGATAGCAACTGTTGCTTTTTTCATTTTAAAACATCAGTTCACTGGTGAAATTCAATCTGTGTGGTATTACTAGTATTTTAAACGGTTTAGTTCTATTATATACACTTTTTTTTTAAAAATGGGTCGCGGTAAAGCAATATCAAAAGAAATAAGAAAAATTGTGATTGAGAGATTTAATAACGGGGAAAAACCTATCGAAATTAGTCGATTTTTAGGGAAAAATAAATCTATAATTTCCCGCATTATTGCACAATATAAGAGTAAAGGCATTATTGGGCCGAAACCAATTCCTGGAAGACCCAAAGTCACTTCAGAAAAAACAGATAGCTTGATTGTTCGACTGTCAAATCAGAATCCATTTTTGTCTTCATCTAAAATTCTTGGACAAATTGGAGGAATGGGGGTAAAAGCTGTTAGTGCAAGAACTATACGAAGAAGACTGGTTGATGCGGGATTGTTTAGTAGGAGGCCAGGTAAGAAACCACTTTTTTCTAAGAAGAATGTGAAGACCCGATTAAATTTTGCCTAACAATATGCCGATTGGACGTCTGATCAATGGAAAAAAGTAGTGTTTGGTGACGAATCGAAGTTCAACTTATTTAGATGTGATGGTATGAATTATGTGAGACGTCCTATAGGAAAAAGACTTAACAAAAAGTATATTACCCCAACAGTAAAACATGGCGGCGGATCGGTGATGGTGTGGGGATGTTTTTCGGGTTATGGAATGGGCCCCCTTCATAGAATTACCGGCATCATGAATAAATTTATATATAGGGATATTTTAAGAGAACATCTAATGCCATATATTGATGACAAGATGCCCCTTGGATCCTTTTTTCAACCAGACAATGACCCAAAGCATTCGTCGAAGCTAATCAAAAAATGGTTTGAAGATGAAAAACTTGCTGTTTTGCCGTGGCCATGGCAAAGTCCGAATTTAAATCCGATCGAAAACATGTGGGAGTTTGTTGACGGGAAGATTCGTGACAAAAATTATACCAATTTGAATGACGTGTTCAGTGCATTAGAGAAGGCTTGAAGAGAAATTAGTGACGACTATATAAATAACTTGATTCTTTCAATGCCTAAGAGATGCGCAGCTGTAATTCAGGAGAAGGGATACTATATTAAGTACTAGTATAATATAATGTATTTTGTTTTCAGTTAGTATATTTTGTTTTAGAAAATGTTGATAATTTTTAATGTTGCTATCTTTTTAACCAGTGTAAAATGAAAATTATTTTCCTGAGACTTTTTAAATTTTTCTTTTACTTTATTTTCTTTATGTACTTGTGTCTTTATGTTAGCTAATTAATTGAAAAATATATTGAATCCCCAAACTAATTTCGTTTTAGTTTCATTAAATTTTTTCGAACGTTGCTATATTTATGGCCACTACTGTATAAACGATTTCTCGGTTCTTAACATTGCTAGAGCAGGTAGTCTATCTTGGCCCATGGTGTTCCGTAGAAAAGTCTTTATTCTATTTAAGGTCGAAAAACAACGCTTCTACAGTTGTCATTGGCAAAGTATAGAGTAAAGTTAATATTTTGATGGTTTCAGAAAACGTATCACTTAGGTTATTATTTATAAAAAATTGAAGCATTGAAATAGCTCCAGAACTTATACGAAAATCAGCACGATCATAAATAACTTGCAGTTCAGTTTTTAGTTTTAAGTAATTTATACAAGGAAAGTCTTTTTTAACTAAATTTAAAATATTATCTGGAATATTATGGTTGAAATTTTCAAATTGATCACCATAAAATAGTTGGCTGATCATTAAATGATCAATGAAACTAAAGCTATGGTGCATTTCAGAAATTATTATGTCACAGACCTCCAAAGCCACTCGACATTTAGAATCTTCATTTTTACGTAGCCATTTACTAGCATTAGATGAAATTGAAGGCATTTCTGAAGATAGGTCCTTTAGAATTTTATCGCGAACTGCTTGGATTGAACGTTTAAAGGAGTCTATATATCTTTTTACTGATAAAACATCGATAACACGTTTTAGAAGTTCATTAAAAAGTATTTCACAATGGGGCATTATAAGATGGAAGAAGTTCAACCAAAATAAAAAATCTACATTTTGTAAAAAACCTTTTAAACCAAAGGCTTGGTTAATTGTGTTGGCATCTTCTTCCATTTCAATTATTTTTTCTAAACATGATAAACAAACACAGTTTCGACACAACGTACAATGAAGTACCACCAGCAGCTTTAGATAAGCAAACTTTAACTAACTCATTAAAAACTGCTGTGCGCTTTGGAGATCGACTAAAGAATGTTGAGAAACCGTGTAAATTTGCAAAGAAAACTTTTACATTTTTATCTTGACCTGCTGCTTTCTGTAATATTAAATTAAATTGGTGGGCATAACAATGTATAAAATTAGCGGCAGGATAATGCTCTTTAATTTTTTTTGCACGCCTCCTAATTTTCCACTCATAGTGGACGCCCCATCGTAACTTTGCCCAATTAATTTCTCGGGGGTATTATTAATGTCTAGATTTTCTAATTCATGAAGAATTACGTCTGTAAGGTGTGAAGCTACTGTCCCTAAGGGATTTACAAATTTAACAAATCGTTCCGGGACAATGCCAGACAAAATATAACGTATTATAATAGCCATTTGGGTTTTGGTGGAACTGTCAGTTGTTTCGTCTACTTGCACAACATATTTAGCTGACTGAATGGCTTGCTTAATTTGTTCCTGAGCTACAGTAGCATAAAGTCAAGTAGGTCATTTTTAATGAATTTAGATGTTCCTTTAAAGACAGTTGCATTCTGCATATACTCTTTAAAAATTGGATCCAACTCCTCAACAAAATTTATAAGCTCTCGAAAAACCCCTGGATTTTCAGACAAAACTGTTTCATCATGACCACGTAGTGCCAACTCGAATGCCCCACAAAATTTTACACAATCTATAATTTCGTTTAAAATACGATTTTTGGATACATTTTCATTAAAATCACTAAGGGATTTTCTATAAGCTATGTCTAGCTGAGTGCGAATATCAACACTTCCGACCGTAGCATAGTTCACCGAACATTTCATGTGATCTGCAGAAAACGCATGTTTTTTATTTTTTCTTTTAAGTGTTTTAAATCTTTAATACCGGTTTTGCACCATAATGAGTCCGACGAGTCCTTAGAAAACAACAAACAAACATACCAGTAAAATGAGTTAGAAACTTCATAACCACATATCCAGTTAGCTAAATCGTGCATACTTTTGCGAAAGTTTCGATGAAACTCTTTATTTTCGACTTTACCGACTATATACTAAGTTCTGGCAAAAGGCGACCACTTACCTGAGATTTTATTTCCTCTACATTCACAACTCAAAGACAGACCACCTTGAAATTGGTTATTTTTGCAAAGTTAAGTTCGTAAGCACTTTTCACTTTTTTTGCATTAGTCACTACCTTTCCTGTATATTCCCAACTCACACATGGATCATAAAAATAAAAAAATATATATTACAAAAAACATTCTATAAATCAATTTTCACGGACTAAAATCGTCCGAAACAATATCGAGTTAGAATATTGGACGCGCGACCTCTGAACAATTGAACTGCCGCATGCTGACGTGATGCCGCATGCTGACGTGACGCCGCGACCTATCTATCGAAATACAAGAAGAGACCGTCTGATGACCCAAATCGCGATTTTATATACCATTTGCTATCACGTTCGGCTGCCTCTCGGAAGCTGTGAAATCTTCGGGTATTTTCGTCAAGCTTTAAGGTAGTCAGGGCAATTCGGACTGCCCAGCCTAACTTAGTATAGCGTATTTTAATATGCCTAAGTTACGCAACGAGACAATTCGAAACGCTGCGCGCGGCTAATAGTGTAGCGTATTTAACTTTTCCCAAGGTTCGCGTTTTATTACAACTATTAGGAAGGACGGTCAAACGAATAATTGATTTTCTGAAGTATTTTTGGGGGGTCATTGACCAAATGACCCTATGGAAGAGCCGCCACTGTAAGGGTTAAGGTAAAGGTTCCGTTTTGGTATGATGGGTTGATCATCTTCAATATATCTTTGGTCTTTCTCAGGGGCGCGCAGTCCATGGGAGCAAGGGAAGCAATGTTTCCCCAAAAAAAAAAATTACAAAACATCTTCTAAAATGTAATTTTTGAAATAGGAAACCATTAATTTAGTTTATATTAAAATGCTAAAATATTATCTTAATTATCAAGCTCAAAATAAATGCGGCCTTGACTCCGACCTAGCGACAATAGAAAATGGAATAGAACCTATGCGGGCCGCTAGCTTCTCTGCAGCCAAGTCCTGTATGCTTGATTTCCTGCGAGTCGAGCCAGAGGTTATTGAACTTTCCACCGGCTGTTTGCAATTTTTGCATTTCAGTCGAGTGCTTTAAGTGGGGGCGGAAGCTATCGTTGGAGTAGGTTCTTTGTTTGAACGGCTATCCGTGTGTTGTGTGATACGTACGTCACGTCATGCATGGTGCGATATGGAAGACAATAATACGGATGTGGATATGCAAATACCGTCAACTTCGGTTGTCGGTAATAACGTTGAAAATGTTGGAGAATTTAACAAGAAGAGTGTGTGGGAATGTGTGGTGTGTGTCTTAATAATAAAGGGATTTTCAATATTAAACTTCGCTGATAAGTATGAAATACTTTCCAAAGGAAAGGCAAAACCGCCTATGAAAAATTTAACCACAAAAATGAAAAACTGTATTAGACATTTTTATCCGGAAAAACAATACGAACAATTTAAATGGCTAACAAGGTGTGAAAATATAAGTAAATTATTTTGTTGGCCATGTTTACTTTTTGAAAATGAAAAAGGTCTCTTGAATAAAACTGGTTTTTCCGATTTAAACAATTTCCAGAAAGCTGTAAAGACACATTATGTCCAAAGCGCATTTCCAGGCCATCATAAAAGAAAGTCTTCGGCAAAACCACAATAAACAGTTGAAAATTAGTAACCGCCAACACAATGAACTAGTCGATAAAAATAGGCAAATATTAAGAAAACTTATCGATGTTGTTTGTTTTCTCGGACAGCACGAATTGGGATTAAGAGGTCATGACGAAACAAGGGTTTGTTTCTTCAAATAGAGGAAATTTTCAAGATTTACTTAGTTTAATGGCTAAATATGATGATTGCTTAAAAAATCATTTAGAGCAGTCTAGCTTTTTTCGCGGAACGTCGAATCGAGTCCAGAATGATTTAATTTTCGCTGTTGCAACCATTATTCTAAAAACAATTAATCAGGAGATTGGCGAGACGCGGTTCATTGCTATTGTTCTGGACGAAACAACTGATATCACTAATTTTAGCCAATTATCTATAGTAATATGCTACGTTTAAACAGATGGAAGTATTCAAGAGCGATTTTTAGGTTTTAAGAATGTGTTCGAAAATCGTACAACAGATGCATTATATACCGTAGTTTATAACGTTACTAAAGAAATTAATGGAGAGAAAAAATTAGTTGCTCAAAGCTATGATGGAGTTGCAGTGATGGCAGGACAATTAGGAGGTCTGCAAGCTAAAGTCCGAGAAACTTTCCCAAGTGCTGTGTTTGTCCATTGTTTTGCTCATAAATTAAATTTAGTTTTATCCCAGTCCATCAATCACATTAAATAGTGTAAAGTATTTTTCGTTACTTTAAGTGGCATGGCTGCTTTTTTTCCAAGTCAACAAAACGTACACAAGCTTTGGACTCCATTGTCCACAAACGATTGCCCAAAGTAGCTCCTACTAGGTGGAACTATAATGGAAGACTTGTGTTAACAGTATCTGAAAATCGTGAATCACTGATTGAACTATTTGAGAATATAATAGAAAATAATGAAAGGTGGAACTCAGAAGCAGTAAATAGTTCGAGGTGGTTTTTGGACTGTTTGAAACGAGATTTTAATTTTAATTATTTGTTGAACATATTTTCAGAAATATTTCCATTCTCGGACAATGTTTTTAATATATTACAAACTAAAACAAATGATATTGCTTTTTGCCTAAAAAAAAATGAATGAATTTAATCCATATTAATCCAAAAAAGAGATGACTTTGACCTATTTTGGGAGAAAACGATGACGTTAAATGTAGAGCCACAAGCCAAGCGTCTTCGAACAGACAAGGTGGGAGATGTTCAAACATCCTACAGACGCTTCTTTTATGAAATAATCGATCAAATTCAGCAACAAATAAACTATAAATTTAACGGTTTAAATGATTTTAAATTCCTCGAGCTTTGCAATTTTGATGCATTTAAAGGAAAAACTTTTCCAGAAGATGCGTTTAAATCTCTTCTTCTTTATTATGGCCAGTTCTTCGACCGAGTGTTACTGCGATCTGAGCTAAAAGTGATTTACGAAACTGATGACATTAGCGCAAAAAATAACGCTAAGGAACTAATGCAATTTTTAAAAGACAAGGAGCTGGAAGATGCCTACACCAAAGTGTCGAAATTGTGTTAATTAGTATTAACAATACCTGCCACAAGTTCATCAGTAGAACGCAATTTTTCAACACTTAAACGTATAAAAAATTTCGTGAGAAATTCAACGGGGCAGGAGAGACTTTCGCGTACACCGCTGTTGTCCATTGAAAATAAACTTCTCCAAAATATGTCGGAGCATCGACGTTTTTATGATGACGTCATTGACGAATTTGCCAAAAATGATCGAAGAATCGAATTATATTACAAATAGGTAAGTTTCTAAAATTTGCTTCTCTTTCTTAAAATTTCACCGCACGCCCCTGGTCTTTCTGAGTATCAGTATTTCCTTGAAGGACGCCAGCTGTAGTTTTAACGGTCACAACCCCGTGGCCATCTGATGGCTTTTCTCGGCTCCGGCTTACTAGCTTTGGATGGGCGTCTTATTCCCTTTCCGATTCTGAAGAGGGGAGGCCTCCATCCCTGGCTTGCCTCTCTGTATGTCAATTTCATCATGTTCCTGGATACTGTTTATGTTTTGGGATGGTCCCCCTTGAATTTTCCCATGGCCTGGACCTGCAGACTGTCCTCAGACATGCTTTCCTGTACATTTCTGATAAGGGCACACCCTTTCTGATGGTGGGTTTTCCTTTATATTGTTTTTTTGGCCTTGCCTCTCTTTTCCTGAGGATGGCCACTTCCAAAACGTTGCTTACTATATCCCTAATGCTTCTTAAGTCCTCCTAGTTGACCTGATAATCTTCCTTGCCCTTCCTTCTAAAACGATGCTCATAGTATTCGGATTGCTTTCTAGGTCTCAATATAATCTGCCGTAAGGTTCCAACCACGGCTACTTTTATTTCTAAAAACAACATAAAATGGGAACTGAAGAATAAAATCAAGACATAAGTTGCGAATCTATTGTATTTTTTGTATTTAATATATGTACTATTTCACTTAAAACTTTTCCTGTGAATCACATATAAGTTTGCAAACAAAAAACAGACTGGATAGGGCGCCGCCGTTTACTTTACTACCCCAAGGTTGGTGCACGGTGCCTTTCTTTAAATAAAATTGTTATACATTTTCCGTCATCTTCGAATGTCACTTCAGTCAAAAAGTGGGAAGGAGCACAGAAAATTAAAGGGCTTTGGGTGGTTTTAAATATTAATACTCCTCGACAAATAGAGTCCATTAGCCATTTGAAATACTCAAAAAGTTTTGTTAATTATTCACGTATTTATGCAACGAAACTAATGCATTTAAATAATAGAATAATAGGCAGAATTATAAATGTAGTCTAAATATTAATTAAGCACTTTATTAATTTAAATCCAACAGCAGCAAGTCATGTTCTCGTTTTATAAATAAATGTTTCGATACTGCCTGCAATATTACAGATTTATCAAAAACATTCACTGAAATCCATGGACAATCGACTGAGTTAAATCTAGAGTTTAATTTAATTTAAACAATCTGCTGTATACGAGGAGTGTTTCACGAGCCAGTAATATCAGATATGATGAGATTTTGCCTGTTTTTCAAAAACTAAGTCTTAAAAGTTGGTAAAAGGAATATAATAAAAATCGCACTCTTATGGATAATAAGAAACAATATTTTAATACATTTTGTTTGTTTTAACATAACTCATGGCTGCTTCGACTTTTATTATATTTTTAAAGCTTTGTATTTGAAAAACAGTTAAGCAAATACCATCATATAACATATTTTTTGAAAATTAAATTATATTATAATATTAAACAGTCATAAAAATATAGGTTGTTCTGAGGGATGTCCCATTTAAGAGACATAAAGTGTACAATTTTCACAGTTTTTTGATGCTCTGTTTTAATTTTTTTAACTAAAAAAATCCCAGATAAAATCTACAAATTTTGTATTTATACCTTTTTGTATATCAAAAGGTAAAGCTTCAAATTGCATGTAAAAATATCAAAAAACAACCTATATGCCGGTACAAGCTAACACTGTGTTTTGATAACGTACAGGGTTATTTTTTCAAGCTACAAAGAAATGGTTCCTACGAAAGTTATAGAGGATTTCCTAAAGATTTACATGGTAGCAATTTTAAAAACAAAAGACGATCGGAAAATCACTAAATCACCATCAACTTTGTTATTTTAAATGGGATACCCTGTATTTTTTAACATTTTTGGATTCTCATCATTCTCTCCTTTCGAAAAAATGGATAATTTGTCTATATTCCCAACAGTAGTTTTTGACTTATTCCACTTTAAAGTTACCACATATGACAATTTCACAGATATGCAGCCATACTTAAATCGCGGTATCCACGAAATGATGAAATCGCTGTACCCATGGAATGTCACCAAAAAAACAAAACACTTACTTTTATTCGTAAGTAAAATATTTTATTGATTTTACGGAAAACAAAATTAATAAAATCTAAAATGCAATTTACCGAAAAAGAAAAACTAAAATTCTTTAACGGGAATGCTAATAATGCGTCAATTGAAACATAATCCTTGTAGAGGCAAAGAAGACAAGCAAATTTTGACTTGCACGAGTCAATAAATATATTTTTTTTTACAAATTACTGTTTTGTTTTTGTCGGTGACATTCCATGAGTAAAGTGATTTAAGTATCTGTGGACTGCGTTCACGTCCAACAGGGCTCCTTTGTTTTTAGTTGGGTATACAGTCTGTATAAGGGCTGGTTAAAAGAAAGTGCAGTTAAAATTGGTACATTTTTTAAAAATTTCTGGACCCTAGCAATTGGCGTAAATTATTATTAGAAAATAATACCAAACGTCTTCTTTTACAGTGATGTACAGGGTGTCCCATTTTCGTAGGTTTTACGGGGTTTCCAGCTTATGAGTAGAGATAGAGAGATGCGGTTTTCGCGACACCGTGCTACTTTTCGATGAAACTAAAGAGGCCGCAAACAGATTTGCCCTAACCATTTTAGTTTCCGTGCTACAGGGTGATTTTGAAAATTTGTCATTTTCGGACACCCCCTGTAACTCAGCTATCGTAAAATATATTTAAAATGTTTCAACTGGTATTTATAGATTTTTTCACGTACAATTCAGTGGCATACTCAGATTTTTGCTGAGAGTCATAGTTTTTGACATATTGGCATAACCTACTATTTTTTAAATGGGAGACCCTATATATTATTTTTTCATCTTATTCTTCGTGTCGAGAGCTTTTCAAAAACATACCATAAGTCATATTTATTTTCATAAATAACATGAAAAAATGCATTTTTCTTTAAACGGATTTATGGCATAGCAGATCAATCGAAATAAGAGAAGGTGGCTGTGGTAGCCATGGCAACGCCAACAAAAATATGATCAGGCAGCCATTACTGCTGTCATTTTTGGCATTATTAATTTATTAATAAATTTAATTAAATTTTTCTTGACGTCTATTATAATTATTGTTTTTAATATGGCTCAGAATCAAAAATTTGAATATTTTGAGAAATATGATATGAACGCGTGTTTTATATTGTCTAATGAAGATGCAGATCAGGCGGCAGAGCTTTATCTGAACAGGTTAGTTCTTTTTTATCTTCCTGCATTTTGACTTTATTGGTTCGCTTTATTTTATCTTAGATATCCCGAGAGAAGACAACCAGAAAAAAGAATTTTTCAAAAAATTAAAAATAATCTTTGCCAATATGGATCTTTGAACAAGCCTCGATCGCGAACTTACAATAAAGACAACGAAGAATCTGAGGTCAACGTTTTAGTCGTCGTTCAGACAGCTCCTGAAACATCTTGCATGAAAATAGACGAAGAGGCGGGTGTACCGAAAACCAAAGTGCAGAAAATTTTGAAAAAGCACAAATTCAAACCCTATAAATACAAACTTGTGCATCATCTGCATCCTGGTGATGCAGAGCGCAGATTGGAGTTCTGCAATTGGTTTATAAATATGAAGGCAGAAGATATCGATTTTGAAAAAAAGATTATTTGGTCAGACGAGGCACATTTTACTAGTTCAGGGATTTTAAATAGACACAACACGCGATTTTGGAGTCAAGAAAACAACCATGTTATTTTTCCTAGGGAGCGTCAGGGCAGATTTGGATTCAATGTCTCCTGTTTTATTTTCAACCGAAAAATAGTTTACCAAATATATGAAGGAAATCTGAATTCGATTGGTTACGTGCGAATCCTAGAAGACGCATTAGGAATTTTGGATGATGTTCCCTTGGCTCAACTAAATAGGATTTATTTCCAGCAAGACGGAGCTCCAGCCCACAATGCCAGAATAAGTCAAAACTGGCTTAACGACCATTTTCCTGGAAGATGGATAGGAACACACGGACCTGTTCGATGGCCACCACGATCCCCTGACCTCTCAGTTTTAGATTTCTTTTTGTGGGGTTATTTAGAAAACAAGGTTTATGTAAGGCGATACGAAAATTTAGAACAACTAAGAATGGCCACCGAAAACGCTTTTGCAGAGTTACAAAGACAGTCATTTACAATAGAAAATGCATTAAAAAGAATTTTTAAAGTTTGTCACACTTGTAGGACACATAATGGTCTACAATTTGAACAATATTTGTAGTTTTAATGAAATTATAATTATTACCTTTTACCTACTTCCTAATTTTTTCTGATGCTGTTACTTTGTTATTTCGTTAATAAATATTTGTTAACTTTTTCCATGGCTCCACAGCCACCTTCTCTTATTTCGATTGATCTGCTATGCCATAAATCCGTTTAAAGAAAAATGCATTTTTTCATGTTATTTATGAAAATAAATATGACTTATGGTATGTTTTTGAAAAGTTCTCGACACGAAGAATAAGATGAAAAAATAATATATAGGGTGTCCCATTTAAAAAATAGTAGGTTATGCCAATATGTCAAAAACTATGACTCTCAGCAAAAATCTGAGTATGCCACTGAATTCTACGTGAAAAAATCTATAAATACCAGTTGAAACATTTTAAATATATTTTACGATAGCTGAGTTACAGGGGGTGTCCGAAAATGACAAATTTTCAAAATCACCCTGTAGCACGGAAACTAAAATGGTTAGGGCAAATCTGTTTGCGGCCTCTTTAGTTTCATCGAAAAGTAGCACGGTGTCGCGAAAACCGCATCTCTCTATCTCTACTCATAAGCTGGAAACCCCGTAAAACCTACGAAAATGGGACACCCTGTACATACGCTCTAACTGCCATATAGTTTAAAAATTGCTGGTAATAGTTGATACATACAAAAATAGCTCAGGATTACCCTTAGTAAC
This sequence comes from Kuschelorhynchus macadamiae, assembly GCA_030620095.1. Lineage (NCBI taxonomy): Eukaryota > Metazoa > Arthropoda > Insecta > Coleoptera > Curculionidae > Kuschelorhynchus > Kuschelorhynchus macadamiae. The sequence continues at coordinate 1,047,110 of JAUTXW010005459.1, forward strand.
CCATGAATACCCCTGAATACTCCCGATTACCCAAAATAAACCTGGACTACGCCTCGATCAGTCTTGCCAGTTTTTTACTTGATTAAACCAATTTAAACCCGCTTTTCCAGTCGCTGTTAAATTTTGATTATAAGCTATAAGTTTTGTTATGTTCCGTTTCCAGTTGCTCATTTGTACAACTATCCGATATTATTTTATAAATAGAAACACACAAATTAAAAGATGAACAAATCCCAAAGAAATATTAATCATAATGAAGCCCTTTATCATGCCTTTTCAGGTCAGGATTAAGGGTGGGGCTATGCGGCTACAGTCCTAGGTCACACAAGGGCCAAATCCACTCCTGTGCCTCGCCTCATATATAATGCAATTTTATTACATCTATACGTGAAACCTCTATCAAACTCGACTGCGGGGCTGACCAGAAATTGATCTAATCCTTTGGCTGTTTGAGCAGTATGTACAGTAAAATCCCTAATTTCAAACCCTTGGACAACCTATAGAGCATATGTCCTAAAAGACGATTGTGGATAACATTATGATTGCACCAATAAATTGTCTTCAGTCTTCTTTTCTATCAACCAAAATACTCTTTTTAAGTAAGTACTGAATCATTAGCTGATTGTTGTGTCCAAATTAAAGCTCCTTTCTCCGTTTGGGCAGGCAATGTTAAAATCTAGGGTTCCCTAATTTCTAACCAACACATACAGCATATTTCGTGAAAGACGGTTGTGGACAACATGGTGATCGAACCAATGAATTGTCTCCAGGTTCGACACGATTAGTAATTAATTTATATTAACTCAGAATACCCCTTTTTAACGGAGTACTGAATTATTATCGGATTTTTTTCTATTACTCAATACCGATTTTAAAGCATTTTTTTAAAAGAAAAATTCTATGTTATTGTCGAATGCGGTCTTATCGTGCGCATCCAAAGGTCACCAACATTATGAATCAAATCAGAAAACACAGTGAATACCAAAATGTTGTGTGATTCTTTTATCGAGCTATTAAATCTCGATGGGCTGTTTACAAATATACAGGGAGAAAGAAAATAGTTTTTTTTTATTATATTACGCGGTATAATTAAGATAGCCACTTAATATTATTTTATATATTAAATGCCCAGGGACTAAATAAGAAAATTCGCTAAATATGCATTTGGTTAACATTTTTTGGTTGGCAAAAACAAAAATACACAAAATGGCAAGCGCCTTAATAAAGTCGGAAGGCGGTTCGAATCAGTGAAACAATCAGGATATGTTCTGCTTATACAGCCACTTAATGAAAGTGAGATCACCACCAATCACCAAAAATTATGAGCCCCGCTTGACCTAAAAATCTAACAACTTATACAGTGTCATTTATTTAAATGCGGGCCACCCCTGTGCAAAGAAAACTTGTTTTTTTTGTATTGTGATAACAAAAAAAATTATTTTTATTTGGTACAAGTATTCTATAATTATTTATTTATTGCCTACAAAATTGCAAATGTACTAAAAAGGTTAGCAAAAAAATGGTGTCAAATCTAATAAAAAAATTTTTAAATTAAAATTCACTGGCTAATATCCAGGAGCCAGTGGCAAAAGCTATGAGAATCGGTATAAGGAATGTACAGAAACTTGTGCATGAAAAAAAAAACATAACTTCCGAAGAAGATTAAGAAATGTAACGAAAAAATCCAAAGGCAAAAGACTTAAGTTACAATGCAAAATTGGACATTCATAATGCAATCTATGATTTATACACGTCAAAGACTTTTTGATATTATAGACTAAAAAGTATCATCATCACTTAAAAAGTCCTCATCTTCTGAGTCGTTCTCAAATGGCGCAATGATCATTGGTGCTATTTCGACATCTAGAACTCGTTCTCGATTCCACCAATCTCATATTTATTTCTCCGTATGTTGCACAGATTTCTTTCAGTACTCCGGCGTAATATAATTTAATGAATCTTGCCAAACAATTTGCACTTCATCTGATGTAAGACCATCGTTCACGTGTTTTTCGTAATATGATTTTACCCCAGCGCATGTTAATTCTATTGCGTGAAACTGGCAATGGTATGGCGGCAGTCGTAAAGCCTCATATCCATTTTCCTGTAATATTTCATCCACGACATATATTGTTGGTTTTTTAATAGATTTTGCCATTAAAAGAGGTTCTAGTTTCAGCATATTGGGTAAAGGATTTTGTTTTTGTTTTATTAGCCAGTCATAAATATAACTTTTCTTCCAGGATGAAGTAGGTTGTTTATTTAAGATTTTTGAATGATAAGATGCATTGTCCATAATGATTAAAGATGGAGCATCTAAATTTGGAAACAGTTGTTCTTTTAACCACTTTTCAAACAGTTCACAGTTCATATTATCATGGTAGTCCATACTTTTGGATGTTGAAGAAAACAGTAAACTTGCACCTGGGAGAAATCCTCTTGAAGAGCCTGCATGCAAAATGATGAACCGTTTTCCCGTCCCACATCCCTTTTTCTCTTGACACTTTTTACAGACTCGTCCTGCCAAGATTTCGAACCACTTCCATTAGGAAATATCCAAGTCTCGTCTAAAAATACCACTTTTCTAAATTTTGAATTAACATTTTCCGTGTATTTCTTTAAAAACTGGATACGCTGACTTGCTATATGTGGCAACTCGCATAAAATCTTCGATTACAGTCCTTTTTATATCGAAAAGCCAACAGTTTTATTCATTTTGATAACGATTTTAGTCCAATTTCTAATATGCTTCGATTTTTTAAAGCTTCTTTTAAAACTTGAACGGTTATATTAGTTTTGTATAAATCGTTAATTGCATTACGAACATACATTTTTACATTGTCACTTAAGTTTTCTGGCTTTGGCTTTTTTCGTGTACATTTCTTAATCTTCTTCGTTAGTAAATTATGCTTTTTTTCATGTACAATTTTCTGCACAGTCTTTATACCGATTCCCAGAGCTTTTGCTATTGTCTCCTGGATACTGGCCGGTGAATTTTCATTTTCGTAATATTTTATTAGATTTAATACCATTTTTTTCGCTTGTGGATGCAAAAAATCCCAAAATTGTTTTCTATTACTTATTTTGTCACTGACCTGTCAATCTGACTTTGAAGTGACATCGCTCAAAGATTTTTGCAACTGCTGGTATTTATATGTTTATCCTTCTTTTTCATATGAAAATATCATAGGTCTATCTAATTCATCTTCCGGATTTTATGCGGAGGATTTGATTACACGTAACAAAAGAAAAACAAACTTAAAAAGTTTGTCGTTGATAAATTGTATGACCCGCACGATAACAATGCTTTTGACTATATCAAAAGTTGTGCAAACAACAAATCATACAAAAAAGTGTGGTAGGCCCCGGCGAGATTCGAACTCACGATCTCCTGTTTACTAGACAGGCGCTTTAACCAACTAAGCCACGGCGCCGACAATACATATAATATAACTGATTATTTTATAATTTGGAAAGATACGATAAACATTGACACTTTGATAAATGTTGTATATTACACCACACTGATCCCAAGACGTGACGAGAGGGCGAGATGTTTCCATGGTTATGCAGAGTTTTAGCCAATTATCAATGAGCATTCTATTCTTAACATCGCCTCAGATTCGCCAAGTTTCTACATTAATCACGACAGATAAACATAACCACTCTTTAACACATGTTCAAATAATGTAATATATAATAAATATTTACAGACTCCGAAAAAGGAAATCTTTCTCAGTTCCTCGTCATTTCTATACAGGGCACTTCAAAAAAACTAAGTATTAAAGAACTTTTGTTGTTGTTGCTAGGAATACAATTTTAGGCATATAAATAAAATTTAATTAAAATAATACATTTATTACAGAAAGAAGAAAGCTTAACGGAACTGAAAAGTTAACTAAACTAGTTCAAACACTTATTAAACAAAAAAGGATAATTCTGAAGAGATAATACACAAAGAGCCTTATAATTTTTTACAATGGATATTAGGAAATTTTCGCCTTGTGGGGGTTTAGAGTGAGCTGGATTATGATCATTTAACTTCGTAGATACTAATTTGCTTATTGCCTCCAATGTGTTCGTTCAATAATAAACCAGGTTTGTGCAAAAATCAGCGACAAAATTAGTTAAGTTCAAAGTAAGATGAAAAGGTACCTATAGGTATTAGAAAAATTAAGTAAGTCCGACCTTGTTAAATGAATTCAAAAGGGTTTGATGAGTACGATTTACCATTTTAAATTTTACAGTTATGTAGACAAAGGATCAATGCAAGTCGGTAAAGAGCCATTTTGTGGGAAAAAAATTATATGCGACGGCATTTGCGTCAAAAAGTGGTCAAAAACGGTCGAAAATGGACAAATTTACTTTAATTTTATAATTTTAGATTTGATTTTTTCACAAAAATTCCAATTTTGCGCCCAACTATACATATTTTCCTAATTAAATTACATTGAAGCTAATAAATATCTTTAACATAATATTGCAGGGGCAGAAGGCTTGCAAATGATCCATAATACTGGGTGCAGTTTCCCCTTAAAGTCAAGAAAATTTCCTATTTAACAAAAAAAAACTTTAGCAAAATGGAATGCAAAATATCGGATTTACCTAGTTTTCAAATATCAGCAAAAATCAGAGTGCCGCTTTTCAATTGTGAACCAGTTTAGTTTAAAATAATTCAATCAGGATAACAATAAATTACAAACGCAGAAAAAAAATCCTATTTCTACTGGATCACCTATACGCATTAACACAGGCAGTTATTTACTTATATCTCTTATCAGATCAGAATTATGTGTGTAAAGTTATAAACGTATGGTCGTGACACTTGTTTCGATCGTAAAAATGTCTATCCACGAAGATAAAAAGAATATGAATGTTACAGAACCACTTTATTTCTACGTAAATAACGGACGAACTTCATCAGTGCCAATAATTTATTACTGTGTGCCTGTTTACAAACGTGTGTGTCGTTCAGGTAAACACATTGACAGTTGAACTGGGTGATAAAAATGGCAGCCAAATTACTCACTTTGAAGTTATCAACCTCTAAACTAACCATTTAGAAATAAAAAATAAATTAATGTATTGGGAAAGTATGTAAACCTAATAGTATACAGAGTGGATCCACTCGTTGTTGTAAATTGAACACCCTGTATATCGTATGTCCATCAAATGGGTTTCGTCTTGCTGATTACAAATATACGGTATTTGATATTTTTATCCTCAAAGACAAATTTTTTGAAGTTTAACACATACAAGTGATTACAGGTGAATTTAAGGTCATTCGTTAGTAGGTAATCTATATATTTAAAACACAAATTCTTCCCTACCTGTGTTCACCGAACCGTGACTCGGTGTAACGATCGGTTTCCACTTATGATGTAGACTGTAGCCCATATCTCAATTAAAATTAATAGGATGATGCTTATAGATTTCAATATACTCTCTAATTTTCCTTTATATAATCCCGACATCGACACAAGAACGTTAGCTTCTTTTACATTTATCTTTAATAATTCTTCAAATCGGTTTTTAATCCTTATAATTATTTTTACGGATATATTTCTATGAAAATTGGCAATATATGTTCTTTTTGATTCATTAGCGTTTTCTTGACACTTATAATACAGCGTTACAATCTGTAGTTTTTCATTTAACGAATTTTTAATCTCATTGATTTATTCGATTTAATAGGTAGCAAAATAATTTCCGTTTTTTGTTTGACTGGCATAAGCTATCTTAGCAAAAACTAAGATGGGAATGTGAAAGTTATTTTGCTTTAGGTCCAACCCCTTAGGTGACGACTCAAAGAAGCAAAAATGTCAATTTTCAAACATAAAAAAATCAAAAACAGTTGAAGGTAGACATATAGTACTCTTATCAAAAAACCTTTAGAATTTACCATATAATCCAAAAATGTAATAATATATAGGGTGTTTTGTTTAAAAAACACAACATTCTTGGCGTAAGTCTTTTTGTTCTCATTCAATTGTTTCTTGTTAGGCTTTTCGAATTCTCCGAGCTAAAATACATCAATTGGCTATCTTGAATTTCTTGAGAAATACGGGGAAAGTCAAAAAAACACCGTTTTTCCTCCTCAATGGAAGACCCTGCATGCTCTTTAAGCCTGTGGTCGATATGAATCGTCCAGTTTCTCTAATATAGACATTACCACATGAACAAGAAATTGCGTAACTCCTTCCGTTTGGAAAGGAATAATGTCCTTTGGCATTGTGTGAGTTAAAGGTTGTACGCATCTTAAACCAGCGAAGTAACCTTGCATTGTTGTCTGTGGTTCCCGTATAAATGAAAAAACTACCACTTCCTATCGTTAACTCCTTATTAGTGTTCTGTCATGGAGGAGGATTATATCTGTTTCCGATTATAAAGAATTTCGGTCAAAAGTCGCGAGGACTCTAATTAATAACTGATTGCATCTGTGCTGAATGATGATGAAAATTTGGATATAGGTATCTATTCGCATGTGTTGGATTCTCATCCCCATTAAAGCCAAAATCGTGGTTCAGATACGTGGACGACACTTTTATCATATGGCATCATGCTCCAGAAAATCTATCCGTGTTTCTTAATCATTTGAGTCAGCAACACCCTAATATAAAATAATAAAAACACTGAAAACACATAAAATATTGTTCTCTACTAAAATATTGCTATAAATCTATTTTATTACTAATGTTAAATTTAATGTACTTTATAATGTCATTTTTGATGTTTTACGTCGATATTTTGTTTTTGGAGTATCCCCTTAACAATGTCTAGCAATAATCAGCAAGTAAACTGACACTGCCTTGATATTGTTTTCCCATTGCAGAAATGTCTTGGTGGAACCGTTCCCCATGTTCGTCACTTACAGGCTTTTTTACAAATAATCTATTGTCATCGTACCAGAATAGTTTTACTATGAATAAAAGTAAAGCGACAGCACTGTGCCAATTTCAGCGAACGATAGTCGAGTCCCTAGAGAGGAGATTATTGGTATTAGGTATACTTATTGACCTTTCGTGTGCTTTTGATGTAGTAGATCATAAGCTGTTGCTTTCAAAACTGTTTAAATATGGTGTAAGGGGTAATCCTTTAGATCTTCTAAGATCATCAAGACCCTTTCTTCGCTTGATTTTTGCTAATGACCTGATCAGCTACGTTACTAAAATATCAGAAAATATTACTGTAGTTGCACATGCTGATGACACCAATGTTTTAGTTATTGGTAAAAAATTTCTTTCACTAAAAACATAAGCCGAGAATGTTTATAAAAAAATAATACTATGGTTCAAAAAAAGGATAAAAATAAAACTACAATAATACATTTTTCGATGAGATCTAACAATAATATGGTAGAGTATTGACTCTTGCAGAGAAAATCAAACTGTAGGTGGCACTTTCGATGAAAATTTAAAGTAGTGTTTTTCATGTTGACGAACTTTCATCTAAACTGTGCAGTGGCTGTTATGTATTAAATTTTATGTCCTTGCACTGCAGCAAAGATGTGCTTCTAACTCTTTATTATGCTAATATACACTCCGGAATTACATATGGTATACTAAATTGGGGTATGAGATCTCATACTAAAAAGATTGCCGGCATCAAGTTTCACGAATCATGCTTTTAAAAATTTAAAGGTTTTTGATTGTTGCTGGCACTTATATATATATATATATATATATATATATATATATATATATATATATATATAGGTATATTGTTTTGATTGTTTGTTTTAAAGTAAGAACATCTCATAGTCACGACACGAGTCGAAGGTTTCTGTTACCTGAAAATCGCCGATCAAAAATGTCAAAAATATATCTTTATGGGATGTACAAAAATATTTTGGAAAAATTCAAAATAGCCAATCGTTGTAATCCAAAAATGTCATCGAAAAAATATTTGAAAGAAACAAAAGAGTTACGCTATGCATCAGGTGTTTTTTAAATGGAATGTATCGTTTTTTATACGATTTTTGGAAAGAGTGATTTTTTTTATGTCCGTTCTGATTAAAAGATTTGATTTTGCGATAGCTGTTTATATTACATTTTAATGTTTTACAAACTAAAATTTTAGCTTCACCTGTTTAAAATGTACGATAGGTTGGTATAGGTGATCAAGGTAAAATGACGTTTGAATGCTTTGTCAATAAAAATTGACATTATTTTAATTATTGTCGAAGTCTTCACCTAAAAAATATATATTTGACTCTGATCGAAATGAAATACTCTTTGGACGAGAGGCTACAGATTGTTATGCTATTTTACAAGTGCCAAGAAAATGCAAGAGAAGCAAGAAGAAGATTTATTGCAAATTTTCATAGAAATATATCCATCAATACAATTCTAAGGATAAAAAACCTATTTGAGGAAAATAAAACTTTACATGATAGAAAAAGAAATTCAATAAAAAATAATTATTAAATAATAAAATAAAACTACTAATAACATAAGCTTTCAATGTGACCGCCGTTTTTCTCGAAACAACATCGATAACCCCTTTGTAGCCTTTCTAAACTTGCTGTTACAATATGATTTTCCTGGTTAAGGCGGTTTATTTCATCGACAATTTTTCCCATGATCTCTTGAATATTTTCGTTTCGTTGTCTGTATACGACGTTCTTCAAATGGCCCCAAAGAAATGTATCCAAAACTGAGAGGTCGGGGCTATTGGGCGGCCAAGCATATGTTCCATTTCGCCCTATCCATTCGTTATGGCGCCGATTTAAAAATTGAACCAAATCATCATGCACGGCATGAGGAGGCGCCCCATCATGTTGCCAAATTAAATTCTGATATTCTGCCAATGGTAAGTCTTCCAAAATATTTTCAATTTCGTTTTCTAAAAACTCATAATATCTGTGCCCATTTAAAGTCCCGTTAAAAAATATTGGTCCCAAAATTTTATTGTTTTTTATCCCACACCAAACATGAATAGAATTCCTCCCTTGAAATTTAATAGTCTGGAACTTTTTTGGATTTTCAACGGCCCAGTGGTGACTATTATGTCTGCTGAATACTCCCGATGTTGTGAAAGTAGCTTCGTCGGTCCACACAATATTTTTGAATAAATCAGGGTCTTCGTTTTCTTGCCGAATTACCATTTGAGAAACAAATTGGAAGCGAAGTTCTTTTTAAGCCGGTGTTAGGTGCTAAAGTGGAAGGATACGAAAAGGCCTAAATTTATGAATTTTCAGAGTCCTGTGAACAGTCCCTCGGGTAACTCTTCTGCGCCTTACACCGCCACCGTACTAAACTTCCCGAACTGCATCCGAAATAGATTTGGTTGGATTAACTTGAAAATAATTTATAATGGCCTGGTCTCGATTTCTTCTTCTTTGTATATTTCTTTTTCTATCATGTAAAGTTTTATTTTCCTCAAATAGGTTTTTGATCCTTAGAATTGTATTGATGGATATATTTCTATGAAAATTTGCAATAAATTTTCTTCTTGCTTCTCTTGCATTTTCTTGGCACTTGTAAAGCATAACAATCTGTAGTCTCTCGTCCAAAGAGTATTTCATTTCGATCAGAGTCAAATATATATTTTTTAGGTGAAGACTTCGACAATAATTAAAATAATGTCAATTTTTATTGACAAAGCATTCAAACGTCATTTTACCTTGATCACCTATACCAACCTATCGTATATTTTAAACAGGTGAAGCTAAAATTTTAGTTTGTAAAGCATTAAAATGTAATATAAACAGCTATCGCTAAATCAAATCTTTTAATCAGAACGGACATAAAAAAAAACGCTCTTTCCAAAAATCGTATAAAAAACGATACATTCCATTTAAAAAACACCTGATGCATAGCGTAACTCTTTTGTTTCTGGTTCAAATATTTTTTCGATGATATTTTTGGATTCTACAAGAAAAAATACATCGATTGGCTATTTTGAATTTTTCCAAAATACAAGGAAGGTCGAAAATAGGTCCCTGTTCAGTCCTCGCTGGAACACCCTGTACACTATTTAATAAACTGAACAAAGAAATTTGAGATGCTGCTAACGTAAATATTTAAAAAACGCTTAAAAATGTGCTGTTAGAAAAATACTGTTACGATGTCCAGAAATTTACGTAAATGTCTTTTGTATTGTCTAGTTTATAAGTTTTCTTTTTTACATTTTTTGACCTTCTGACTTTTTCTCCAACTATTGTATATGTTTCGATATGTACTTTTAAATTGAAGAAATAAAATATTGATTTTAATTTTGTTTGCAACTAGTGGTTCTTTGGTAACATGTTTTAGTCCTGGAGTTTGTGCGTGGAGTAGGAAACAGCAATATTTGGTATACCCAATTGCAGAAAAAGCGCTATTACCTTTAAATCTCCACATACGGCCCATCCATATTCATTATAACGGATATGATCTCGAAGAACTTGCATTCGAATCATGTTTCCGTCCTAATGCGTTCAACAAATTATTGACATTTAAACAATATGTCCTAACACCTGTGGTGGAAGATAGATCAAAATACAAGAGTTCTAACCACACTACACCACAACTTTCTTAGAAACATTAAACAATAAATATCCTTCCATTAATTTTACGTACGAAAAGGAGAACAATGGGCAATTACCTTTTCCCGACACGTTAGTTATTAGGAATAACGATAAATTAGAATTTGATATTTATAGGAAATTTACTAATACCGATAGGTATATAACATCCGACCCATTTCATTGCCATCAACACAAAATGGCGGCATTCCATTTCTTAACTCACAGGTTAGTCAATTTTCCATTAAGTAAAGAACGTTTTAACAATGAAATGAATCGGATTAAAATATAGCTAAAAGTAATGGATATAATGGTAATTTTGTACATAAATTAGTAAATAGACATAAGCAGAAGAAAATGTTAAAAGATGCCACTACTCTTCATACACCTGAGGCTTCCAATAAATTCATAGAAATCCCATATGATCCCAGATATACGAGAGGACTAGAAAAAGTATTTAAAAACGTAGGTTTTAGAGTAGCCTACAAAACGGAGAACAGTTTGAAAAATCTCCTTAGAAACCCCAAAGACAAAGTCGACTTGAGGGAGAGGAATGGCATTTATGAAATTAGCTGTAATGACTGCGATCTAAAATATGTTGGACAAACTAAACGCTCCATAAACATTCGTTTTTAAGAACACATAGCACATTTAAGATACGCAAGAACAGAAAAGTCAAGCGTTGCCCAACATGCTTTGGAAAACAATCACCGAATAGGAATAATCTTAAGTTGATTAAAAATATATCTAATAATAGATTATTGGATGCATTTGAGAGTATGGAAATAGTTAAATGTGGTAAGAAAGCACTAAATAAAGACAGAGAGCCTATTCCCTATAGTCCCCTCTATTGTTTACTTGACAACGGTGCAGTCGGGTAAAAAGTAATGTTTACATCACTTTGGAGAAGATTCCATACTTAAATTCTGACTGCGATTTTGGTAGATTTAAATCTCGAATTATGTCATTAAGTTGGCCTTGTGAAATCAGATAAGGCGATCCTGAACAACCTGGTACATCAAATACAGGGTCGGTTGTCATTTCTCTTATGATATCTCTATCACTTGAACTATTAGTGGGTTTGTCTTCTTCATCAAACATCCAAGATTCTGGGGGCTTTGGGGCAGGAAGTCCATCACTATGTTTGGGCCGTACAGCTGAGCTGAGATAAAAATATTTAACAGTGTGCTTAGATTTTGGTCCAATACCTTTAATATTCGTGAGGCTAAAATAGCAATAATATCTTTCGGTTCTCTCCAAACCATCGGTACTGCAAAAAACATTTTACGATTTGCACCTTTTAACCAACCCGTTAACAAAGTTACACACGTCTTACTACAGAAATGAAGTGCCATGCTTTGTCTTGGTCGTTCGCTTTTTGCACAAGGGGTGTAAAATTACGTTTTAGCGATTTAAAAGTTAGTTCTCCACACAACGTAACAAAAACTGTTGCCACCATTTATGCACTGCCTAGGCATTGTATTTAAATTTAGTCGCAGTCACAGTAAATTAAAAATACAAGAATTAGCGTACTGGAAGCCTTTTCGTTAGTCTACTTCTAAACGCATTATTAGCGAGATTTCATTAGATTTGATTTTAAGGTATCAAAATACAATAAAAAAACCTAGCAATTGTGATGTCACAAAACCTGTGTTTATCATTGAAACCAGAAGGCACGATTCCCTTCTAGATGTTTTTGTGCAAAGGAAAAGGGATGATTCCTTAACCAACATACACCTAAATGAAAATACACATCATCATTCGGCACAGAAGCAATAAGTTATAGATTCTTCGGTATATGAAGCTCTAGCGATTTGTGACCAAAATTGTTTAAAATCGGAACAGGGGAAACTGATTCAAGCTTTAAAAGGGAATGGGTATTGCACTGAGGATATTAAACGGTTAATTAGAGAATATAATAATCCTACTGCACGATAGGAAACTAATAAGGAGTCCCCGATAGGATATGTAGTTCTTATATTCAAACACGGAACTAAAGACAAGATAGCAACGTTACTTTATCTGTCCAACACATACGACCAACTTCAACACACACAAAAATTGAACAACGTTTGCCATCGCTAAAAGACGTTATTCCCCTCCAAAAGGAGTATATGGAATTTCTTGTTCCTGTGGTGATATCTGTATTAGAGAAACTGGACGTAGGTCGGATATAAATAGCCGGCCTAAATCTTTTTCAACTTATTCCGTGTTCCGATCTCAAGAAGTAACGATCTCTGAAAATGCCTCGTGCAATCGAAAGCGAAACATCGGAATGTGGTTCGATTATGACATTTCATCAACCTCAGTCAATTTCAAGAACCATGATATCTTATTTCTTTTTAGCGAACGAGCCCATTGTGTTTCTCAATAAACCAAAACGTACGCCTTTTTGAAGCAGAAAAAATACAATAGGAAAAAATACTGACTTTCGACAATCTTAACGAAAACAATAAACTTTTACTCAGGGCATGTTTTCCTTCGGCGGTTAATTAAACCTTGAAGAGTCGACGACGCGTTTTAGTGTTACTCCGATATTCTCTTACGGTTACGTGGTTGTGTCGTAAGTCTGTACTAAATTAGTCCTAAATAAAATTTCAAAAGGATAGGTATTTTAATCAGCTTTTATTTAAATAACAACATTTTATTTGGCCGCCATTTTTTCGTTCATCTTGAATTAGTACACAATTTTACTAATTAACCTCTATATCACAAATAGTTATTGACAAACAAAAATCTTTTTTGGCTTTTTCGGAACTGAATAAAAATATTTGACTTTAAAATAATTGAAGCAAATATTTAATAAAAGTACATACCTCAACATTTAGACTAGTCTGTCTACGGAATGTTTCGATACATAATATAAACAATATTATTTAAAGAAGCATAAGAAATTATGTCATTTACCTTAAGTTTTTATAGACACATAGTAGTTGTACAAATACTTTCATCCTATCGGGACTCATCAGTGCACCGATCGTAAGAGAGAAACAATAAATAATAGAAAAAAATTGATTTGAAAATTTTAAAATGTGTCAGTTTGTTTGACATGTAAGCTAGATATGAAAAAAATGATATTTTGCTGCCATCTATAATGGTATTTTTAAATGTGTTCAGATTATTTGTTGCGTTTAGATTGACAAACAAAAATCTTTTTTGGCTTTTTCGCAACTGAATAAAAATATTTAACTTTAAATTATTAAAAAAAAAAATTTAAAAAATATTTTTATTCAGTTGCGAAAAAGCCAAAAAAGATTTTTGTTTGTCAATCTAAACGCAACAAATAATCTGAACACATTTAAAAATAACATTATAGATGGCAGCAAACTATCATTTTTTTCATATCTAGGTTACATGTCAAACAAACTGACACATTTTAAAATTTTTAAATCAATTCTTTTCTATTATTTATATGGGTTCGGTAAACTATCCTGACAGACGATTTTTGAATATTTTATTTTTTTTCCAGAAAGTACCCATTTGCAATATTACGTTTCAAAAATAAAAATTGCGGGATATGCAAGAGTTTTACTAAAAAAAATTAATTATAAATCACACTCGGTCACAATTTGACAGCCTTAAAACGAAAAATTTAGCAATGTTGCCAAATTTTAGATTTACCAATTTGTTAAAGGAAATGAAATGACCAATTGGAAAATATTTGGACAACAGAATTGTAATTATTTATTGTTATTATAGTTTTAATGAAGGTTTTATTGACGAACCTGGGCTAACCTAACGTTAGCGGGACAGATTCACCTAATATAGTTTTTGTTACAGAAACATCCCCCTTTCAATATAGACTCGGAATTCGGTTGGCGCGCTGTACGCGCTCTTTCTTTACAAAAAACCTAACCTAACCTAATCCGAATTTTTATTAATTATAAGTTTTGTTATAAAAAAAAATAGTTTCACGTGTATCATAACTTATAGGTATTTCTTTAATTATGAATATGGCAACGTCGCATATCAAATTAAAAACAAGAATGGCGATGGGAACAGTCGGAAAGATGTTTGAAATCAAAATTACCTTTGATTTGTATAATAATTACATCTTAAAGTAAATTTTGAGTGCTGATGAGAGTTTTCCACACATTTTCTCAATGTGAACTGCTAGAATGGTTGATAAAAACAAAAAGAAACAAAAATAAACGAGATTTAACAGTGTCAACATAGTTTACCGAAACCTTTAATGTTTCTCTCTTACGATCGGCGCACTGATGAGTCCCGATAGGATGGATGTATTTGTACAACCACTATGTGTCTATAAAAACTTAAGGTAAATGACACAATTTCTTATGCTTGTTTAAATAATATTGTTTATATTATGTATCGAACCATTCCGTAGACAGACTAGTCTACATGTTGAGGTATGTAATTTTATTAAATATTTGCTTCAATTAATTTAAAGTTAAATATTTTTATTCAGTTGCGAAAAAGCCAAAACAGATTTTTGTTTGTCAATCTAAACGCAACAAATAATCTGAACACATTTAAAAACAAATAATTGTCACACAATATGAAATCGACAATTATAACAATGAAGTTAAAATACTAAAACAAATAGTAGTTAACAATCATTATGATCCTAATCTAATTGATTCCTTGATACTTAAAACCAAACATAATAAACTAAAGAAAGAGATTTACCCCAGGGCAAACAATTCTAACAAATATATAGCTTTACCTCATTTGAATAGCAGCTTAAATAATAAAGTATCTAAAGTTTTCTCAAATAATATCCCAAACATAAAAATCTCTCATAAAATTAAATCCAATCTAGGCACACTTTTAGTAAATACAAAGGATAAAATAGACTCTTTATCAAAAAGTGGAGTTTACAAACTTTCATTTGGTTCTTGTGACAAAACTTACATAGGCAGAACTTGTAGACCCTTACACACAAGGATTAATGAACATCTAAAAAGAACTACCTCAGCCTTTGGAGAGCACCTGAGATCTTCTAATCATAGTTTCAGCCCAAAGTCAAATTCTAAACTACTTCATAACATAACGTCTAAAAACTTCAACAGGTTGGACTTTATGGAGGATCTCGAAATTTCCAATGAACTAAAGAATTATGACTCATGTCTTAATACACAAGTCTCCCTCAATAGATCTTTCCTCCCTCTACACCGCAGACTTTTGGACTAATTCCATCGCTCTATGATGAACCCAGACTTGAAGTCATTTACCCTGTCTGATTGATCCATTCTTCTTCCTCTCTTTATATTAATATTCATTTAAAACTTATATAACTTTCCGATCCACATCTCCTTTACTCACTTATACCAGTTTCAAATTCATAATTTTGAAAATAAATAAATTTAATTTTCAATTCAAGATACAAATTCTCTTTCCTCGCCACTTTGTTTACATAACACACATTTATCTGAAAACATCTTTAGTTGTGAATAAGATTGAAATATGTATATATGTTTTAATTTGTTCACCAATTTGTACAGAACCTCCACAAAACATTGATTGTTCTAATTCCTGTTTGACATTTCTCCTCTTTATTTAAACAATTTTAATGGAATAATAATACTTTTATTAAATCAAGATTAAATTAGAAATTGTTCAGTCATAATTCTATAAACTAGTTGGTTTCAACTCCGCTGAAGCCAACCCTGCTTCATCAATATGACCAACTTAAAATACTTGCGAAAAATTTTTCCCCTAATAGTTCCTTACTAGATTTGAATCTCTTGCAATTTATTTACAATATATACAAATAATATAAAATATTTCCACGGCTTTCCACATTCAATTTGATTAATTTTCTAATTATTCTGGTTAAAATTTGCTTCTTCATTGACACTTCTTTTCCTACAGGTTTAAATTTAAAATATATTGATAGGTTGCCAACCTCACAGGGCTAATTTTCCTTGTAGGTTTAACCTTCAAACTCTGTTATTTGAGACCACCACATTTCAGCCTTAACTGGAACAAAATGATAATTTAGGTCGCTAAAAAGGAGGTGATCCCTTGTTTTATAAAAGTTTTAAATGTGATTTGTTATATATTTGACATGTAACTTACAATTTAAATGTTTACTGTTTTTAACTGTTGGTGGTACTTTATGGATTTATTTCCTGTACACACTTGACTAAGTAAGTAGATCACTTATTGAATTATTATTACAGATTGCTTCTTAATACAAATTATCTTCATAATTACTCTTTTTACATAGTTTCTTTGTCCTTCAATTTCACTTCTACATTAGTAACTCTCTTCATAAAATACTTATCGAAAACTAAAGAAACTGATTTCCTTTCTTTCAGGTGGCACTGATGATGGCGAAAGCCGAAAGCGCTTTGCTACGTTTTTAATAAATTGATTTGCACGAAATACAAAGACAAGATTTTCACAATTTACATATATTTTTGGTGTCTAGAGACGCTAAAACGTGAAGACATGTAGAACCTGAAGAGGTTTTTACGATTACAAACATTTTATTTGGCCGCCATTTCGTTCGGACATCTTGAATTAGTACCAAAATTTTACTAGTGGATCACTATACCACAATTTGTTATGACACACGATTTCAAATCACTCCTTTAAGCAGTTTTTCAGGCTCAATTTTTAAATATTTTATTAAGCCGCCAATTTGTTCCGCCATCTTTGACTCGTACTAAAATGTTATCAGTTCTTTCCAACATAATACTTAATGTTTGTGCAGAATTTCAGATAAATTGAATAATCAGTTTTTTTAGTAATAATTTTCACCAGGCCACCATTTTGTTTCACCATATTGAATTTTTACCAAAATGTTACCAGATCATTCCCATATGACCCTTAATTTTTGACCAAAATTTGAAGTCAATCGGATAAATAGTTTTTTAGTTATGCCGCGAACAAACAGAAAGACAGACATACAGACAGACCGACCGAATTGAGAAAACATGATTTTCGGCATCTAGGGACCCTGAAACGTGAAGATTTGAAAATCCCTTTTACGAGGGAAGTAAAAAAACTCAAATAAAAGCTATTAATTAAACAAACACTATACGTTATTTTACCAATAGATGTTCAAAATTACAAACACATTATTCATTAACTGACACCAAAATATAAAATATTTAACATATTAAAACGCACATAACAATTTAAGAAAATATTTAATAAACTAAAGAAAACGTATGAATTTAAATATACAGTGTAATCCATTAATTTAAAATTTTAAAAAATTGCACAATAGTGTACATTTGTGACATACCACAATAAAAATGACCAAGCACCTCCTTGCAAACTGAAGTTAAATTGAAATCCCTATAAATCACCAATCGAAAATAGACGTTCCGGGATTTACTGTTCTTCCACATCCAGAGGGCGCTCCCGGCCAATACACTAGCTTTGATTGGCAGATTTATCGACGGTATCTAGTTTAGGGATGTTGGTGGTTGCCGGGATCGGAAGTTGAAGTTAATAATTGATGGAAAGCCCGACCTCAGGCGGTTTTGGGGTCGACAGTCGTTGGTCCTACGTGCGTCCGTTGATTTGCTGTTCCCTTTTGTCAAATTCCAGTTAGGTCTTTGTTTGTTAAACGCCGACGGATATGGGATATTCGAATCTCAATTAGTAATACAGATATTTTAGACATTATATAAAATTTCTCTTATATACACAAAAAAACGCTCGGATAAGTCGATTTTTAATTTTAATTGCCGTTTTTTTATTATAATTTTATGTATACAGGGTGACCCAAAAGCAAACTATGACAGTTAACTTAATTTTTTTAAATGGAATGTCCTTTTTTTTAATTTTATTTCTGGATTCTAGGGAAAATTTTGAACACATTTCATGTATCATAATCTACATATGTCTAAATTTAATTTTTAAAATTTTATGAAAAAAAGGCTAAACTTTAAATAATAAATATCTAGATGATAAAAGTAGGTAATATTAATTTAAAAATTGTTGAAATTGATCACCAGCAACATCCTGACAATATTCTTGGCGATCTTCAAGCTTGCAAAACATTGTACACTACTTGAGCTTCTATCAATCTAATTTATTTAATATAATAATCAAATCAAAATCTATCAATCTAATTTATATAATATAATAATCAAAGAGAAAATTGACAGTCGACGGGGTTGCCAAATTTATATGAAATTAAAACAACTACAACTGCAAAGAAAAAATTATGATAATGTTGAAATTTTTATGTATAATACACGAATTACTAAAATTCGACAAGTTATCTTTTTAAATTTATAAAGAGAACAGAAATTAAAATATAGAACAAATCGTAAACTGGTAAAAACAGGAAAACAACCTATAGGAATTGATTACAAATCTGAATAGAAACCCCGGTGTGATGTCATAGTGAGAGTCTCAACTGTCAATTTTCTTTTTGTTTTTTGTTACAGATTCTCCAATTTCTTTGTTTCATCATGCCTCCATGGCTCGATGGCTGCCTTTTAAGCAATAAATCGAAACAAATTTTTTCTAAAAATGTTATTTGCTGTTCATCAACTTTGTTTTATCCTTGTTACACATAAAAAGTCTTTATTACATTGATTTGATACCATATATCTTTCTACCCGTTCACTGAAGAGTAAGTATATCTTTTGATTTAATCTTTTTCCTTTCTTTTCGGCTTTTTGGCCCTATTCACCATCTTCATAATTGAAGGGTTTTATTACTCGATGAATTTATTTGTAGGTAATAGTCCGACACACGATAAATGGTCATGACTATGACTCTACTTTATGCCTGCTTGTGCCTCTGTTTTGTATGTCCAAACATTTATGGCGTATTGCTGACTTTGACATAAATTATTGACATGCGGAAAAGTAATAAGCAATACTATATAATTTTTATTATTTTGTTCCAAACAAAAAAGGTTATTCCGATATGTTAAAAACTAAAGAAAATAAAAAGGACTGGAACGAATGAGTAAAATGGATCATCTCAATCAATGATTTAATAACTAATCTCAATAGTCCGAATCTGTACTATTACTATCATCCACTGATATAATTAAAGGTTTTACGTTTTCCTAATATTTTTTATAATTATTTTCGAGTTTAAGTACATGCTCTTCAACTGCTCTCTGGTATTAATTCACATTGAGTTTTAATTACTTCAATTACATTAGCGGACATTTTTGGGTTTACATTATTGCATCTAACTTTGTTTTTTAAAATTTCTATAGGATTTAAATCGCAGTGGTAGGGGGGCAATCTAAGTGATAAAGCGCGGGACACGAAAGAAAACCTGGCGGAGTCAATCGGTTTAGGAAGGTCGGCCAAGAAATCTCTTTAAACTCCTTTTTGACTATACGCACATCAGATAATTAAGAAATTAACTATGCTTAATGAACCTTTATCTATATTTGTCTGTTTTCTTTCGTGTACCGCACTTCTATATCTCTTTTGTGTTGTAAAAGTCTTAACTTTTGAGATGCAGGATGGTAAAGTTTAAAAAGAAAACAATTTTTTTTTCATCCCAATTCTGATGCTATTGTAGATAACTGCATGAAATTTGATACACGTCTTCTACGCATTAAGGAGCATACGGATTTACCCAGGTTAATTACATATGCACGCCACTGATAGAAATTTCAAAAATTGAATGTTAATAAAAAATGCCCTTTTATGCATAAAAGGCGTGTATCAAATTTTACATACTTATTTATCAATAATAGCATCAGAATTAGAATTTAAAAAAATGTTTTTTTAAAACCCTGTATCTCCAAAGTTAAGACTTCAAATATTAATTGCAATATTAGATATTTTTTGACACCCGGTATTGAACAGAAAATTAATTATTTTGAAGCAGTTTATTGACAGCTACTTTATGAACAAGTTTACAAATACATGAAAAAAAAAACCATTTTTGAGGTTGACGGCTGTGATCCTAATGGTTCGATTCCTTCTAAAAGTAATATGAAAATGATGAGGTTTCGTCGTCACTACTTGAAGATCCCAGTGTGATAACTAAATCATCAATAACCGTTTCAATTTTGCCATTCACTGGAATCAGTATGGCTCTTCAATATAACAAACATGTTTAACATGATGTTCCACATTTCAGCAAAAAAATGTGTTCAATCGCTTTTAATATTATTTTATTTAAATCTTTTTGAAACCCGGTGTTGCTCAGAATATATTAATTATTTTGATGCAAGTTCAATAGGGTTGACGCACATGTATGAGGCAAAAGGTGTATGAAATATATGTAAAAACCGTCAATTTTATACTTTTTTTCTCTAGGCTTGTTGGCTGACATTACTTCATATAATTGATATTTTCTCTATGTTGGATCACATACAAGATCGTTCGATTTAAGCCACGATATCATATGAGCTTTTGTACAGTTTAGTTGGCACTTTATCTTCTACGTGAGAATAATAAGACACATTATCCATTACCAAAACTGATTTGGGAGGAATGTTAGGTAGAAGCTTCTCGAGCAACCACTTTTTAAAATTATCTATATTAAATCTTTAATTGAAAGTTCACCGGCGCGCGTTAGCTCTCGAGAGAAAAATATATTTGGAACAAATCCGGCTTCTAAACCAGCATGAACTTAATAAAGCGGTTAGAGGATTCCCGAACAACACCTGTAACACTTTCACTTTGCCAGCAAAGGTTCACTGTCATATCAATATCTACCCAGGTTTCATCTAGTTACACAATATTGCGTCCTTCTTGCCTATATTGCCTTACAGTTGATAGATATTTCACCCGCCAGTGAAAAATATTTGGTCTCTCAATGAGCAATTTTCGTTTAATTTGGGACTTGCGCCAAACAAAACCATTTGATCGTAAAAGCCGATTTAAGGTTTTATACCCGTACGGAAAATCTATTTTGTTCTTTACAGCACGAAGTAGGGGTTTGCAGGTCGGAACCTTCTTCAAGTTTCCACCATCGTCAATTTTATCTCTGTATGATAATCAGGATCTTTTTTTACCAGGAGATTTTAAAGGTGAAGCGCTGTTCGATTTTGAATTGGAATAGTCAAACTATTATTTTCAGCTTCTCTAGTACAGGCCTCTATAACTGCTCTTTTGCTCGCCACAATAATAATTCAAATTCAACGCAACGCATTTATATAGAAATGAAAACAAATGCTCGAAATGTATAGGCGCCACTGGAAATAGCTAGAACCTTCTACCGGCAAGTGCATGGAGACTCTAGCCACATCCCAATTATAAGTGGACCAGTGCGAAATTTACTAAATCCTCGATTAATTTTCCGTACCGCTTAGCTGGCGCACTTTATAGGTGAAGCGGCAAACTATTACAACAAATAAAATAACATAAAATTTATTTGCGTACACAAATTTTACTTTTCCGCTTGCTTAAGATTATGACCTTTATTTTAAGGACCGCCCGGTTTTCTTTCGTGTCCCGCAGTTTACGTTAACGGATGCTTTTATAGCCTCATCTACGCAATAAGTTTTATCATACGATTTAGTTTTTAGTACCTCAACTAGTTGTTTTTTTGTATAATTTTCTTCAAAATAGAGGTCATGTTGCGTAAGAAACTCTTGCAGCACCTATTTTTTGCTGCTTTTGGTTGGTACTTTTTCAGTTAGGTGCTGTGATAACTAGCATTATCATAAACAACTATACTGCCTGACGGGATCTTTGAAAGAAGATAATTTTTCATCTAATTTCATTCTAATGCCACAGTTCAAGTGATTTAATACCTTCGGCCATATTCTTGGTGATGTGATGTGAAGTCTGCATGTCAGACTCAAATATCGACGAATATATCCGCGAAGAAAAATTTCTTCAATAAAAATAATCAAGAACTGTGTCGAACAACAAAATTCCATTAAACGACAAAAAAGTGGAAAATTGTGTATTACGCTGCCATAACTACAGTTGTTGAAACAATTGCCATGCAGCGCATTTTTGGATCATAGTGATGACCAAGGCAGACCTGAGAGAACCGAGAATATGGTTGAAGTCTCGTTTGCCGAAACGATAATGTTTAAGGGAGAAGTGCCAGCAAAAAATGAAAAGTCAGCGACAAGGTCTAGTCAAGTTTAAAGTAAGATAAAAAGGTACCTACGTGTTAGAAAAAACTTCCTGCACGTCAGATCTTAAAAAATTGTGCTATGTATAGGCAATTTAAAGCATATTTCGGTTCAAAACGGGTTCAAAAGGGCTCACGCGCTGCAGAAATACAAAGACATAAGTACGGTTTAACATTTCAGATTTTGCAGTTCGAAAATGGACCAATCTACTTCTATTTTATCATTCTAGATTTGATTTTTTCATAAAAATTCGAATGTAGCGCTAAACTATACATATTTCCCTATTTAAACCATATTAAAGCTAATAAATATCTCTTACAGCTTTAACATAATATTGCAGAGGCAGAATGCTTGCAAATGATCCATAATATTGCGTGTAGTCCTCCCTTAAACTGAAACGAAAACGGCTGAACCAAATATGAACAATCTATATATATTTGAAATCAGGACCAAGACCAAGACCTTTCATTCCAGGTAATAATATACAGGGTGTTCTATTTGAATTTTTTTTTTAACTTTCGAAAGTTACTTTTTGAAATCTGAAATATAAAAAGATAATATACAAAAAACCCCACAGCTTGAAGTTTTGAAGTGTTTTTCTAAACCCCACAATTACAACTGTAGGTGGGTGTCAAAATATAATGAAACACTCTGTACAAACGTAAAAAAAGAGATATGTTTCCTTATTTATTTAAATCAACCTGATTTGGTGTAAAACAGAAAAAAATGTTTTTAATTGCTTGGCTATGTTTGTGCAATCATTCTAATCTTTTACTTTCCTCCACATAAATTAAAAAGTCCCACATTAGGCTGAGTAAGTTGAAGCTTAGAACCCCCCAAGAAGAGGGCCCTTAGCAATTTATTGTCAATACTTATATTTGAAATATTGAAGAGTTTTTACGGATTTTATTATTTAATACTCAACAAAAAGTACAAACTATATTTTCAGATTATTAAATTTTTGCTAAACATTTCTTTCCTCTAGAATATCGATTTATTTTCAATATCGTCTGATTCTCCCAAATATAAAAAGCTTAAGAGTTATTCAATATCCTAAAAGATTCGAGCAGCCATTTGTCCAATAATAAGTTCTAGACGAGTTTAGTGTAAACTGCCGATACGAGAAAACGTCAAAAGTTCCGATGGAAACTTTTATAAGTTATAGTAAATTTTATATCCGAGGCAAACTTATATATTTCTATGTATTAATAAACTTTTAAAGTTTAATTCCAAATATGTTTAATAACTCTTCACTGGTTTCAAGAACTTTCCTTTATCTGGGGATTTAATTAATTGGGTTAATAAAGTACCAGTTGAAAACGGTTTTTTTGTGTACTTATTATTTATTACTTGTAATAGCTTTCTTTTGAGACATTAATAGATGTAATCAGTGTTGCCAGGCCCGATTTCAAAAAAAATTACCTGATGTAGTAATGAGCGGTCTTATGTAGATAAAAAAATGAATTTCACATTCAAAAAAATAACCACAAATCTATTTAAAGGATGTATTTTTCAATATAAAATGGCACAAAACAAAACATAATAAATACCGTCAAACGGGGCTACTTTGACACCACGGGGTAACTTTGACACTGCGAACATTTTTTTTTCAATTATTATTTTATTGATTTTGCTTCTTTGTAAATTTTATTCTAATATAAGATTCATTTGTTACAGGTACTAACTAATTAGAAATGGTGAGACATTACGAAAAATTTCCTGGAACGCGGAGTTACCGCAATTATTCGAACGAAGACTTAAGAAATGCACTTGAAGCTATTGAAAGAGGCATGCCTGTCCAAAGGGCGGCTGTGTTTATAAAATTCCTCGTATAACACTTCGTAATAATACGTCCCTTGGTATACACAACCAGTCGGTAGCTCAAAAGTGTCCTTAGTAGCGGTGAACAGGAAGTGTTTTTTACTACAAGTGGCAAAGTGGGGTTTTCCATTAACGAAGTGTGATATTCGTGCCGTGGTGAAGAAATTCTTGGATAAACAGGGGAAAACAGTGCGTGAATTCAAAGACAATTATCCCGGACCCGATTTTGTCGAAAACTTTATTAAGAAACACAACCTCTCCACACGAATCGCAACAAATATTAAAAAATCGCGATCGTCCGTAGAAAAACGACATTATTCAGTTTTTTGACAACATAAAAGAAGCATTAGGTGATGTTGATAATAAAAACTTATACAATTTACGAAAATAACATCGCTGATGATCCTGGGGCGAAGAAAGTTATTGTTTCCAGAAACTTCCGTAGAGTAGAACGAGTACAAAACTATTCGCGGTCCTGTGTGAGCATAATGGTCTGTGGTAATGCAGCTGGAAATCCTGCCCCCTATGGTAGTGTATAAGAATTTTTTTATATGAAAACTGGTGTACTGGAGGACCCCCCTGCACTGTTTATGGGAACAGCCCTTCCGGATGGTTCGACATGAACCTTTTTGAGCAATGGTTTTTTAAAGTTCTTTTACTCCACATAATAGCAACCAAGGAACCAGAAACACGAGCAGTTGTAGTTGGCGATAATCTGGCTAGCCATTTTTCACCACAGGTTATAAACGCAAGCCTAGAAAATAATATATACATGTGCCCTTTTCCAGCCAACACCCTTCAAGAGGAAGTGGCGCGAAATATTAAAAAAATGCCGAAAGGAGAGGGGACCTTACCCAAAGAACACTTCCCGTCCTTACTTTTACTTCTGTGGAACAAAGTTTCAGATACTGTAGAGACAAATTTAAAATCAGGATTTAGAACCACCGGACTGTACCCAATGAATGTTGATCAAGTCTTAAGGAAGATTCCTGGAGGATTGCTTGAAAACTTGGAAGAAACTGAGCGAGTTCTGGATTCATCATTGGTAGAGTTTTTCAAAGAAAAGGGGAACAAGCGAAGACCAAAAAAAAAGAAAAAGGGGAAAGAAGTTTGAAGCTGGAAAACAGATGACTATCAAAGGCCAAGCAATTCCCAGTGAGCAAATCGAAAATGAAGTAGGGTCTCCACCCCAGACAATTCCATACAACAGCGACCAAGAGTTGCCTTGTTTCTCCGACACCCTTCCAGGTCCATCAGGAATACGAACGAAAAAGGTCAAAGTCAAAGCCAAGAAACCCGAGAATAAACCTAAAGTGCGTCCTCCTATTAACATAACAAAAGCAAGTTTAAGGGGTGAGAACGATTCACACAAAATGTGCCTTATGCCGCATGCTTTTTAAAAACTACAGAAGAAGGGCCGAATGGATTGAATGTGTTCAATGCAAGAAGTGGATTTGCGGACTTTGTAATTCAGAAAGCACTGATCCATTTTATGTGTGCCCAGTTTGCGAAGAATCAGATGACGAACCGGAGGAACCATTTGCCGATGACAGCGATGAGGATAGAACCTTTAACCCTGAAACTGAGACGAAAAGGATCGAAAATTAAAAAAGCTTAGATTTAAGTTTTAATTTTTTATGCTTATGCCAAAAGATTTTAGGTTAAGACATGTTTTCTTAGTTTTTTATGTTTAATCTTTCAACTTCCTACATGCCAAAGAATTTTTTTGTTGCTGTTTTAGACTGAAATGTTTTTTATTTTATTTTTATAGGTAATATAAACCGTAGATTATCATGTTTTCTCAGTTTTTTGCTTAAGTTTAAAACTAATAATAAAATATTATAATTAAAAGGTTTTATTTTAATAAAGTGCCTTAAATAATCGTTTTTTAGTAAAAAAAACTGTTTTTTTTTACAAAAAAAAAAACAAACAAAAAATTAGGAGTGGTTTTTAATTCTACATCCATTACCGGGCCTTCTTTGACACTGTGGTGCTTTAAAATGCATTTTATATTGAAATTAAAATGTGTGTCAAAGTAGCCCCAAACTCAGGGTAACATTGACATACCCTTTTTCATTTTTTATTTTGGTTTCTATTGTGTTTAGAGCAATTTTGCATCAATAATTCAGCAGGCTAGATTTGTTATAATCCAACTTATTTCACAAAGCTAAGTTGATAAATAACAACGTGATATTGAAAAATGTCCTAAAAACATGTCAAAGTAGCCCCGTTTGACGGTATATAAAATAAATTGTTAGTAAAATAAAACTTTCAATTTATACAAAGTACCTAGTCAATGTTTACAAAAAAAATATCAGATATTTTAACTATTATAAATATCGTTGGTGTATTTATTTAACAAAGAGATCAATCACAGGATAATCGAAACAGTTAAATAGTTAATATCGATGGATATTAACGCTCTTGCTAATTAAAATAGACAGCATAGTTGTTTCTACAATAGGTTACGAAATTTGGTTTTATTTAAAATTTGTGTCCACATGAACTGCTCTATGGGAAAGCTAATAGCCTGTTAATAAATTCTGATAACTCTGAAAAAAAATTAAATGTTCAGCGTTTCTTTTTGTACAACAGACTTGTCTCCAAAATACGATTATTTCTAGAGAAATGACAAATATATCAGAACATTTTAATAATTAAAGTCCCTGTCTAATGAAACGCAGCAGCCAAAGAGGTAATGCCAGCAGTAAGGGGAACATTAACGGAATTAATTAAATGTACGTGTAATCAATTCAAAAACCTACGTCAGACATCGGTTTTAAAAAAACAACAGAAAAGTTTTCACCAATCACTAGGACTTGCAATAAAATCTGGTCTGGAGAAATTTCACCAGACCTGGCAACACTGGATATAATGGATATAATAAACAAAAACCAACTCTTTTCATTAGTGTCGAAATTGTCGAAAGAAAAACAAGAAACCATCGAACATTTATTTTTTTTAGACTAGAGATATTTTATTTGACCGCCATTTTGTTTTGCTATCTAATATTTATACCAAAATGTTCATGTAAGACATGATTTTTGTGCAAAATGTATCGAAACGGGATAATTAGTTTTTCAGTAATAATATTTTTAACGTTTCACTAGGCTTCTAGTTTTGGAATATTGGATTTTTACCAAAATATATCCAAGTCATCATCTCTATATGACCCTTTTTGATTAATATTTAAAGTCACTCAGATGAGTAGTTTTAAAGCTACGCCTACGGAATTGATGAAAATATTTTTTGGCATCTAGGAACGCTAAAACCGCCACACAGTGCGTTGTCTCTGTGACAAAAATTTTTTTTTTGACAATGGATTACATTACAATAGGCCACAAGAGTTATTTCTAAAAAAACACCAATAGATAAGTTGTTTAAAATAGTCTTAGGCGTGATAAGACTCGTCAATCTAAACACTATATATTTATTTCAAATTGTTTTTTTAATTCGTTAGTGTTCCGGTTTAGAATTTTAAAATTGCGTATTTAAAAACCTATAAGATTATATGCTTATCTAATTTTGATTAAACTTCACAAAAAAGGTAAAACCGTTCTTATGGGTTTTCTACCAAATTGCTTAAATTTAACTCTCCTCGACTTATTTATAATAAAATATCCTGCCCCAACCTGCCCCTGATTCTGTTTTTTTTTAGAACATCACGCAAAAAATACAAACTTGTGAGCCAAGTAAAAGAAAATATGAAATTTTAAGTTTCATACAGAGTTCATTTGGATTAAATAATAATTGTTAAGAAATGTATAACAAGTTATACATTGTGATCTTTTGTGCTTAGAACTTACTCGACTCGACTTACCCCTTACTCTCCCAGATTATATAACTAGCCTAATAGAATCATCTGATAGTACCTCTAGCCCAAATCGGACTGATTCTAACCCTTTAAGACCCAAAAGTCATTTGAAGAATGTTGCTTGAAAACTAAAAAAAGACGAGTCGAAAAACTCTTAGCTACATCGTCTAAAAAGGAACTTTCACATTCTTAAAAAAACAAAAAAAAACAATTTTTGCCGAAGTCTATTGCGGTAACTGAAATATCTGCAAAAGTTGATATTCAAGAATTGTTAAATAAAACTGTTGAAAGTATTTTAAAATATTTGCCTATAAACAAACATATATCTGCAAAGCTAATTTGTAAATGGGGATTTGACGGCAGTTCTGGCCACAGCCTTTATAAGTAAAAGTTCACTGACACTCATTTTACCGGTGAGTATTTATTTTTGATAGCCTTAGTACCATGGAAACTAATTGATGTAGATACTGCAGTTGAATTATGGGTTAATACTAGTCCCGGCTCGACTTTTTTTTGCAAGCCTATAAAATTCGTCTTTGCAAAAGAAAATTCGGACCTAGTCCTCAAAGAGGAAGAGGACATAAATGAAGAAATTAAAGAACGGGAAAAATTGAATATCTTAACTAATATTCATAGTGTTAACGTAGAGTTTGTGTTTACAATGCTTGATGGCAGTGCTTGTAACGTTTTGTCTAAAACAAATGCAACGATAAAATGTTTTGTTTGTATAGCCAATAAAATTCGTCTTTGCAAAAGAAAAACCTAGTCTCAAAGAGGAAGAGGACATAAATGAAGAAATTAAAGAACGGGAAAAATTGAATATCTTCTAATATTCATAGTGTTAACGTAGAGTTTATGTTTACAATGCTTGATGGCAAAGTTTTGTCTAAAACAAATAAATAAAATGTTTTGTTTGTATAGCCAATAAAAGCAAAAAAAAATAGTCCTCAAAGAGGAAAAAAAAATGAAGAAAATAAAAAACGGGAAAAATTGAATATCTTAACTAATAGTTATAGTGTTAACGTAGAGTTTGTGTTTACAATGCTTGATGGCAGTGCTTGTAACGTTTTGTCTAAAACAAATGCAACGACAAAATGTTTTGTTTGTGGAGCCACACCGAAAGAGACGAATACTGCAGGCATTGACGAAAAAATTCCAAATAAAGACTCTTTCCGCCTTGACTTATCTACTCTTTATTGTTGGATTAGATGTCTTGAATGACCGCTACATATATTGTTCAGATTATCTTTTAAAATATGGCAGGTAAGAGAGAGCAACCAATAAAAGATTGTTTGAAGATGCAAAAAAACGGATTCAGTCAGGTTTTAAATAAAAAATGGGATTATTAATAGATAAGCCAAAGCCTGGGTTTGATTCCCCAAACGATGGCAATACGGCCGGAAGGTTTTTCTCGAATTCCAAGTTAAGTTCAGAAATAACAGGATCTGATGAACAGCTCATTGTCAAATTTTCGGATATACTACGGGTATATATATCTAGCGACAAAAAGTTGAATATTGATAAATATAAAGAATCGTTACAGGAAACCAGAGAATTATATTTAAGTTTATACGATTGGTATTATATGCCCAGTAACATCCATAAATTACTTATTCATAGCGCAGATATAATTTCATTTTTTGATTTGCCAATTGGACAATAGGAAGCTTTGGAAGCTACTCATAAAATTGTAGGGAAAGCTCGCCTCAGTCATACTAGAAAATCATCACGGATCAATACTAACCAGGAATTGATGACAACATTGCTGCTTATGTCTGATCCATTAATATAAGTTAGTAGAAAAACTGCACCTTCCAAGCCTGTGAAATGAAATGATGATATAAAAAGTTAATTTAGTGATCAGGAAACGACAAGCAGCTGGGAAGATCTTTTTGAAGAGATGGATTTGAGCCACTTTGAAAATGACGACGAAACTGATACGACATTGACCGAAAATTCAGACTAATGTATGTTTTTTATAAAACGTTTCCCTTATAAAGCCGTAAATTAAAACTATAAAATAGAATTTAAATTGTAAAATAACTATTTTTTTTTTAATACAGCAACGGCAAAAAGTTTGCGAAAAAGGGAATTTTAACACTAGATGTACAGGGTGTCCCAAATTCGAAGGTGACCATTGGGATCTTGGAAACCGTAAGAGATACGAAAAAGTTTAAATTATGGCAAAGTTGCGTATTTTGGTGCTCAATAAAATGCCGTTTGGAAATTGAAAAAATTCCGACTAATTTCGGAGATAACCGAAAAAAACCGAAAGTTCAAATTTTTTTATTTATTTTCTGCTGACTTTATTTAAAGAGATATTGCAAAACAAATTGCACTTTTTCATTGCCACTTTTTTAGTTTTTTAAAGTGGCGTTATTACTTTTTTGATTTGACGTTTCGGTTTTTCGGATCCATCATCAAGTTCATTTTTTTAAATACGGACCTGGATTTTTTATTTCAAATTTCGAAAGAGCTCGAAATTCTAAGCACAACAATATATCACACATATTATTTCAATAAATTATAAGGCTTTAAAATTAATAAAAACAAAATTTAATGTTAAAAAACGTTAGGTGGCTATGAAACAAAAAAAAAACATCTGATTATTATTTTGAGTTACGTTACTATGGTGATTTACAGTGACATTTTCTTTTATCGTTTTTATTATTTATTGTGCGTTATAACTAATAAAAAATGTTTACCAAATTAGAAAAACGTGATATGCTACGAATTTATTACAAATTAAATCGAAACTCTAGACTTTCAAGTCAAGAATATTTTATTCAATATCCCGAGCGAAGACAGCCTCATGAAAATTATTTTGCTAAACTTGATACCAACTTGTTACAATTTGGAAGCTTTAACAAACCTAGAAATAAATATGGTCGTAGAGTTGATGAAAATGAAGAGGAAAACATCATTAATACGGTAAAATAATAAAGTTTTAATTTAAATTCATATCTTATACTTTTTTTTCATTTAAGGTCAATAATGCTCCTAGGGGGTCAACTAGGTTTTACGAAAATGAGTTGCAAATACCTAGAATGCGAATATGGCGCACATTACAAGCCAATAAGTATCGACCATACAAAATTCACCTTAGTCAAAAACTTAGACCAGGTGACGATATCCGACGAATGGATTTTTGTAACTGGCTTCAAAATAAATGTGAGGAAGATAACAATTTTTTATCTAAGGTAATTTGGACTGACGAGTGTAATTTTACAACCTATGGAATCTTTAACCGACATAATGAGCATGATTGGTCGGTAGATAACCCTCATCAACATCAGGAAGTAAGAGCACAAGGAAGAGTATCTTTCAATGTATGGGTCGGGATGTGGCGCAATAAAATTCTAGGTCCAATAATATATGAAGGTACCCTAACGTCAAATAGATATCGCGAATTAATATTAGAAAACGTTGTTGAACTGCTCGAAAACGAGCCACTAAATATTTTGCGACAGTTGTGGTGGCAGCAGGATGGTGCACCACCGCATAATGGACGTGAAGTTGCACAATTTTTAGATGCCTTGTTTCCAAATAAATGGATCGGAAATACTGGACCTGTGCGATGGACTGCGAAAAGTCCTGATCTTAATCCGTTGGATTACTTCTTATGGGGGTTTCTACAAAATCGTTTATATCGCAATATACCCGATAACATTAACCAACTTCAAGAAAATTTAATTAGGGAGGTTAGAGCCATTCCTGCTAGAACCATACAACGATATTAAAAATTCGTAGACTTGCAGCAAAATGCATTGAAGCACAGGGTTTTCAGTTTGAATACCTTTTATAATATGTAATTATTTTTGTATACTTTAGTTTTAAAAATTCGATAAGTTTGTTTATTTATGTTGTCACTTCTGATATACCTAGCTTTAGTTTTTTCTAAATAAAGGTTACAAACAATTTTTGTGTTGTTCTATTAAACGGTTGCTACAACGTTGGCGCGTTATAGCTGTGTGTTACAGTTAAAAAAAAAACATTACAATGAGTATTATATTAGTAAACGTCAGTATAAATCTCCATGGTAACTTAAAATAATAATTTCATGGATTTATTATTGTTTCATAGCCACCTTAACGTATTTTAAATATAAATTATGTTTTTACCAATTTTAGAGTATTATAATTGATTAAAATAATATGTGCGATATATTGTTGTGCTTAGAATTTCGAGCTCTTTCGAAATTTGAAATAAAAAATCCAGGTCCGTATTTAAAAAAATGAACTTGATGATGGATCCGAAAAACCGAAACGTCAAATCAAAAAAGTAATAACGCCACTTTAAAAAACTAAAAAAGTGGCAATGAAAAAGTGCAATTTGTTTTGTAATATCTCTTTAAATAAAGTCAGCAGAAAATAAATAAAAAAATTTGAACTTTCGGTTTTTTTCGGTTATCTCCGAAATTAGTCGGAATTTTTTTAATTTCCAAACGGCATTTTATTGAGCACCAAAATACGCAACTTTGCCATAATTTAAACTTTTTCGTATCTCTTACGGTTTCCAAGATCCCAATGGTCACCTTCGAATTTGGGACACCCCGTACAGGGTATTCAAAAAATAAAAAATACGTATTTTAAATAAAATAAATTACAAAGATTTTTGGATTCGCCGAATTAAAGAACATAATAATAATAATAATAATAATAATAAATGTGCAAAAGGTAAGTAAAGTTTTTTGATTTTTTAACTTAAATATTTATTTAGTTATGCCTAACTTTAAAAAACATTACTTAACTTTTAAAACTGTTTTTAATGTTCTTTAATTTGATGATTCCAAAAATTTTTATATCTCACTATCTTAAAATTTAAAACCCATATTTATTTATTTATTGAACACCCTGTATGTCTAACTTAAAATTTCACAGACAACATTATTTTTCGTTAAACACTTACTTTAATCAAGAATAAAATTTTCTAAAAAGTTCATAATATAAAAATTGAACTCTTTGCTGATCACTGTATAATGTTTGAATGTAATACCATGATTTATTATGGAAAAATTGACCAAAACCTTTATTATGTTTTGCTTTATGTCCACAAACCCCATATAAACAACGCACTGTGCGCCATCTTGAATTAGAACCACAGCTTTACTAGTTGATCTCTATACCACAATTAGTTATGGCACACAATCTAAAATCAGTCCATTAAGTAGATTTTTTCATTAAAAATTTATTAGGCCGACATTTTGTTCTGCCATATTGGATTCGTACCAAATACCAGTTGAATTCCTATATAATACTTGACTTTTATGCAAAATCTGAGATAATATAAGTAGCTTTTAGTAATATTTTTTTTACATTTTACTAGGCCGTCACTTTGTTTCGCCATATTAGATTTTGGAGTCAATCGGGTATGTACGTAGTTTTTTAGCTATTCCGCGAACGGACAGACCGATAGACAAACAGACCGACCGACGGAATTGAGAAAACATGGTTTTAGGGACCCTGAAACGTAAAGAACTGAAGAAATAATTTAATGAATATGTACGACTAATCGAGACTCTTTCCAAGAAAAAGGATATTTCAAACCCATACCCCTCACGCTAAAAAGAATTAATTCCCGAATCGAGACTCTATTAGGCATGATGGATGGCTTCTCTAATTTTACTTGTTTTTAATTTATCTGGTACACTTCCAGAATAAAAACTACACTATCAAGTGGAGGCTTAGAAATGTAACTGAATTTTTTTTTTAACGAACAATGGTGGGGAGCGCAACCCAGCGGTTGTGTGTCTATATCTGATGCTCAGTTCTCTGCCTCGATTCCAAGCCGAGGAAAAGTTTATTTGAAATAATGGGTAGGCGGTCGCGCGCTGCATTAGTAATATGCTAAAATCACCTCCCAAACAGCGCAGGGATCCAATGAAAAACTGTAGGTCCATTATGCCTGTGTAAAAATGTATGAGACAACAGCATAGGTAGGTGAGGGAGCTGGCAGGCCGATATCCAGTAGTGAATAAAAAAGGCCGATGATGATGATGATTATCTTAACCTTGTATAAACTTACAAAATGGAATTACAGAAACAACGATACTCACTTTGCTAGTACCAAAGATCATTATAGCTTACGCTGTAGATATCTCATTTAAATGAAATGCCTTAAATCGGTCCGGAGAAATCAATGCTCGCCGAAACTATATTAATTCGTGCGGTAACCCTCGACTCGCAAACGGAAACGAGCCGCGGCGTTTCCAATCACTAAATATTAGAAGAGATCTTTTAGTTAAAAGAGGAATATTGAATTTGGCTGTTAATCTTTGAGGTGGAAATTTGATACAGGTTAGTTGCAAATAAAGTTTCTAGGAGTAAGCATATAGAAAACAACTTTTCCTACAAAAACCTGAATAACAAAATCAAGGAAACAAGGCTAAATATTATTTTAATCAAAAAGCAGTTTTAAATCTATTAACTTATACAGGAAGAGGAACATTTTTTGCTCTTTGAGATACTTGTATGTACGGGTGAGTTATTACATTATTACACCCACCTACAGATAAAGATAGAGGAAAAGTGTAAATACAAAATGTGTAGGGTAAGAAATACGTTTTTTTTTAATGGAATACCCTGTATATGGTTTATTTTTATGAAAGACCATTCTCTACAGATTTCAAAAATATATAATTTGATTATGATGAACTGCAATATTACTTGCCATATAAGTCTAAGGTAATATTATAATAGAATATAAAACTTGTTATAGTTAAAGCAAAACAATTGAAAAACTGGTTGCGCCAAAGTTAGTCAAACTGTATATTTTTGAAATCAGAAAAAAAGAGCATTAAAATTATAAAAATACAGGGTGTCCCATTTAAAAAAACGAATTTCGTTATATTTTTGAGGGCATATAGGCATGCTATAGTCGTTTGTTTTTTTCATAACTGATTCTGGCGGTTTAAAAAAAAATCCTAAAGCTTTTATAATTAATCTGTTTGTCTATTTTCCTTAATAAACCCTGCAAGTAGGTGTCAAATATAATGACTCACCCTGTATGTTTCTGAAACAAGTCAAAAAGTAATTGTCACTTTTTAAATTAAGTAATCAATAAAAAACTAAATACTTTCTTTTTACTAATGCAAACAATATAAATAGCAAAATAATTATTTTTGTAAAGAGTAACTAAAATATTTTTTCTTGGGAAGAATCGTTGCCGTTTCCAGAGGTTAATACAAGTTAATATAACCGTTATAGAAAAATATATACATCGGGGGATAGCCGTAAAATATCTCTGGTAAAAGTCTGCGGTAGCTACTCTCGTCTGCCGGCTTCCTCAATACACTTGGCAACACGGCGCGTTAATTTCTCGGATTTTAGGGGAGGCCTAAAACATATTTAAAGTCAGGTGTCAATAGTGTAATTCAATGTCTGATGTGGTATCAGCCAGTTTAGTTTGTTTTTTTGTTGTTTTGTGTAATTTCATTTTGTGCGTTTGCCCTAAACGGGACCCCCTGGTCTATTACGGCCTGATGAGCTCTAAAAAGAGCGAAATCGCAATTGCCGTTTGACTAAAATCAATCGTTCCGCCTGAGGCATTTTAGAACACGTTCCAGACAGAGATCCCAGTAGGTATCCTTGTTACGAAGTTTGAACTTCAGAACAAATGACTACATATCTACTATCGCTTATAAATTAATGACTCCATCATGTACACTTTCCAGGAAAACGGATATTTCAAACTCATAACCCCAATGCTAAAAGAAAATTATCCCCTTGCATCTAGACTCTATTACGGAATGATGGATGGGTTTTCTTTGGCTCACAAAAGGTTATTATGGAAATCAAATTCAATTGAGTTAGCCGATACTTGACGGCAATCACTTATACGCTATGCAAAACGTCCATAATATTAATTTCCACTGTGTTATTATAATGCCATGGGGATTGTTTCGACACACAATGTTTTCTTTGAATGAACTAAGCGAACTGAAGCTTTATTACAGTGAAATGTATGGTTTAGATAATGCAATTAATGTAGGTTGAACAATAGAGACTACTCAGATCTATATAATCGCTCAGTAGTTACTGAATCTTTCAGTAACAATCGCGATTTCTTGTAGGTCTATAATGCGTATTAATGTAATTTTTGACCTATCATACTCAATAATAATTTTTTCTTCGCATTCAGGGCCAGTTTAAAAATTAACCAGGCTCTAGGCGATGACCAGCCCCCTCTCCCCAGAAAAATGAAAAAAAGGTGCCAAAAATATATGTTTTATCAACTCTGTCGGTCTGTCTGTCTGTCTGTTTGTCGGTCGGTCAGTTTGTTAAGGTCTTATTATGGGCATGACCTGGAAATATTTTGGCAAGTCTAGTATGGCCTAGTGAAACGTAAAAAATAAATATTACTAAAAGACTAACTATCCAGTTTACCTTAAATTTTGCACAAAACTCAAGTGTTAGATAGGAATGAAGTGGTAACATATTGGTATGAATCCAAAATAGCAAAATAAAATAGCGGCCTAACAGAATATTTAAAAAATCAGCTTAAAAAAGTGCTTATCAGATTAATTTCATATTTTGTGTAAGCATTAAGTATGATATAGAACTAAATTTATAAAATTATGGTACGAATTCAAGATGGGGGAAAAAACGGCGGTCAAATAAATAAATAAATAAATAAATAAATATATATATATATATATATATATATATATATATATATATATATATATATATATATATAATTGGGACAGCTTTTTATCTACTTTATGTAATAATATTAAAGAAAAGTGGCACTACAATGAGGTGAAGTCTAGCACAAGTCGGCTACTCTACTTAACCCCAAAAGTAATGCAGAAAATGTATAAATATATAAATAAATGAAAATATTTTAAATAAATAAAAATATAGGTAATTGTGAACTTCAGTAGATTATAAAATCTATACATAATTGCATGATTAGAATTTAAAATTTAAGGAAATTATGGATAAATTTGAAATTGTGATATTAAACACCGTTAATAAACTGAAAATAAAATGTTTTAAAAATCAATGCAAAAAATCTTCTTATTCAAATGACTTTGAGTTTTGCAGACAAATTATGTGATATAAGGATAAACTGGTACGAATTCAACATCACGAAAGAAATAGCGGTCAATGTGTCAATGTAAAAAAACTTATTCAATTAAATGTAAAACTTATTCAATAAATAAAATCAAGTGTGGCATAGGTAGAAACTGGTAAAACATTAGTTGGAATCCAATATGGTGGTACAAAACGGTGTTCAATTTAAATGTTTGAAAAGACAGTATACAGGGTGGTCCATCTCAGCTCCCTTCTTCTGTAGCTCACTTATCAATTAACTCATGAATTTGAAATTTTGCACAACTCATATGTATATTAGGGCGCATTTTCTAAAAATATTTTTGATTATACAGGGTGAACCAAAAAAGTGTGACGTCAAAATGACATATTTTTTTAAATTAGATGACCTATATTTTCTTGCATATTTAGATGGCTTCCATAGTTGTTTAGATCATCCTAAAATTTTATTGGATTCGATCGGTAAATAACGGCTTAAAAAAATTAAATGTGAAAAAAAGTGAATTTACACCACTGGTTAAAAAAAATTATAAAAATTCAAATATTGCCTCGACATAAGAATCAAACTGGGAGTTCATTAAATAAGGTTTGAAAATCTCGCTGACCAAATTTAAACGATCTACATTATACAGGGTCTACAAAATTAAGTGTCAAAATTACGAAACTTTAAAGTGCATTTTCTTTCTTATTTTAAACGTCAACCCTATTCTTTTTTTATTGCAATTGATGCATAATTGAAAAATAAAACTTTTTTGTAAATACATCTTTATTAAAATTTCTAACGTATTAAAAGATATTCGCCAAAAACTGGTAAAGCGTCCTATTTTAGCAACCATTTCAATGAAAAGTAATCCAAGGTGGCTTAGATTATTAAAATGAATGACGTAGAATTCAATCAATATGATAAGAGACAATTTTGACATATCGCAAATTTTTATTTTTAAATTATTTTTTTATTTATTTCTTTTTATATTGAATTTTATTATAATTTATCATTTATCTTGACATTAAAATTAAAAATTTACTATTTAAGTATCACATTTAAGACTTACACTATACTAAATTCAACTATATTTAATCTAATTTTTTCACTAGAACTTATGTTCAATGTGTCTTCTGTTTTCTTCCAAACACAAACGAAGACAAGTATGAAAAGATGCTGCCACTCTCCTTAAAATATCGGGTGTTACCTGCCGAAATGCGTCTTGAATTCGCAGCTTCATGTTCTCAGGTGTTGTTGAGGGCTCCTGGTAAACGATTTCTTTAATATAGCCCCATAAGAAGAAATCAAGCTTAGTGAGGTCGGGTGAACGGAGTGGCCATCTAATTAGCTCTCCTCTTCCGATCCACCGATTCGGAAAGGCTACCTCAAGATGGTGCCTGACCGGTAAGAATAATGTGCTGGAGCGTGTTGTAGCCATATGCCCTCCTTTACGGGTCTGGGTAGATGTTGAAATAAACAGAGCAACTCATGCTGTAAGAAATTTAAATACATGTCCCCATTTAAATCGAAAAAATAAGGACCGATAATAAAATCTCTTATGATTCCCCCCCACACATTAATAGACCATCTGTGCTGTCTATCGATCTGCCGAAAATGTCTTGGACTATGATCGGAGTAGTAATGAAAATTGTGGCGATTCACAAATCCATTTTTATGTAAGAAGAAGCACTTTATCGAAGAATTCAAAATTGCTCTGATTTTGGATTGTGCCCAGTTACAAAACGCTATCCGATGCTCATAATCTTCTTCATAAAGCTCTTTGTGTTTTAAAAATCGTAAATATAAGCAACAAATGACGTTGACTGCCTTAGGTTTTTTTATTGAGTCTTAAAAGTGTTAAACATTATTTCAAAGCTATTTCAAATTTCACTAGTTTTAAAATAAAAATTGAAACTTCTTCTCTAAACTTTGATTCTCATTATTGTCTTTAAAAAATGTTTGTCATAATAGTTTTATAATCGAAGTGTAAAACCTTAGTAGCATGAGCTCTGAACGACTATTACTATTTTAGCTGATATTTTAAAATGTTATGATAAAAAGTTCCAATTCATTTTTTAAACAAAACCAAACAGTTTATAGTTATTTTTTTACACCGTTTCAAGAGCTGGCAGTAGACGATCTCCAACGAATATTAACATTCTGACGTAGCGATCTAAAAATCACCTTGAAAATCAAATAATTCAAAATACCTTATGGACAGACGAGTCATCCTTCAATACAAAATTAGGGACTAAATCGACCCAATCAATCGCAATCAAAAATGCAATAGATTGATTGGAAATTATATATAATAACAACAAATTTATGTATGACAAAGGAAGAAAATCACGTCAAAAATGTTGGTAGCTTTAGTAATTTATTATTAACGTATCTATGTGTTACCTTTATGTTATTCATTATTAATAATACCATTAAATTATTTAGTTGGAACTCTGTTATTAGAATATAATATTACGTAGACTTTAAATTTTCATTTTTTCCTGATATATTAGTTCTTGTAGCAATTATTTTAAAACGGATATTTAAATAGTTATTAATATTATAGCTCTCAATATAATCATTTCCAAGCTGAACGCTTTGTTATTTTGGTATTTGACATATTCAAATGTCGTCAAAGTCTACTAGACTTTTAGAAAAACGTCACATACGAGAAACCAATTCACAAAACAATATTTCGACAAACGGGGTAAACATGATAAATTTCTTTTATATCAAATTATTTTTCAAGTGTACAGAGAAGCTCTAAAGGGATGAAACAGCCCCTGAAAACGAAATAAATATTCATAAAAAAATACTTAATCAAATGAGTACAGTCTTGTGTCAACTATATGGTAGTAATTATTAAATAGATTTTTTGGATAAAAATAAATGAAATGCAAAAAATATTTTCTAAAAAAAGCTTTTATTTATAAACCATTGAACTGAAAATAAAAAATAAGTAATTCTACACTAACACATTGAAGGATGTAATTTTTTATTTTAAGGTTAGGTTAGGTTAGGTGAGGGTCTGAAAATGCCTTATTTCCGAGATACAGGCTGTTAAAATTTATTTTTGAAAGTCCCTCATTGGCGCTCTCTCTAACATGCTTTTTAATATTTTTAAACGAAAAAAGATACGCCACTGCATATTTTTCCAAAATAAAAATTATTTTCATAATCTCCTATTATTTTTTAATAAAAATGACCTCATGGCTTTTATCTGAACGATGACCGATTTACGAACGTTTACAAATTAAAATGACAAGAAAGGGCAAACGAAGCATATTTACAGGAAGGAATGGTTGGAAGTATTCTTCTTCGCATGGACTGACATACATTTTCAAATTGAATGTTTAAATCGCAATAGTTGGATAGGTTGAGGAGGAACTCCGTCATGGCCGTCTAGATCTCCAGATCTAAATAACTTAGACTACTTTTTCTGAAGGCACCTAAAAGTTTAGTTTACGCAGAGCTGGTCCAAACTGAAGAAGAGTTACGAAATCGTATGCCATCCTGCCAAGCCTGTATATATATATTTTTTTTACATATTTTTTATTTTATTTTGTACTTTTTATTCACTCTGTATAAGGTATTCACGATTGGACACCATAATATTCTATTGTCATCGGGTTTATGTTTGTGTACCAAATCTCAGACATTTCAGAAAACGGGAACTGTTTTGTTTTAGCATTATTTTTTACGCACCCTGTATATTACATTCATGACTTGACACCATAATATTGTATTGTCATCGGGTTTATTTCAGTCAATTCCGATAACGGGAACTGCTTCAAAAGTTACTTGCAAGATTAACCCAAACATACATACATACTAACTAACTAACATACAAGTAAAGTTAAAAAAACTTTTAAAAAAGTTAGTGTCAATTTCCTCTACGATTATACAGAATTTCAAAGAACTTGTAAAAACAAAAAAATATTAAAATTATGTGTAAAATCCAAATAAAAAATTATATAAGATGTTTGTTCTGTTTAAAATAAAAAAAATAATTCTAACTTATGTCAAACCAGCCAACCGGTATAAACGAATTTGTAATAAAACAAGTTTCATTTTAACCATTTTGCTATCTCTATAAGGTAGTTGACTACGTTCGTGAATACTGTATATGAAATATCATAACGCTAAATTAAAAAGCAAAAAATAAAACCAGCTCATATAAATTGACAAAAGCGGCAGAGTGAAAACGGAATAAACAAACAAATAGTATATTTTATCGAAAATTTGAATAATTTACATTCGGAAACTCAAATAACAAACGAATAATATACTTTTGATGTCATTTTAAAATCCACGGCTTTGAAATCCAAGCGCGAAATCTGAATGTATATGGAAACAAGTATGCAAAATTTATAATTACAAAACATCGGAGTTACCAATGAATGGCCAGGGAGATTCGAATAGTTTCCCTTTGTTAAACCTAAATACGAGTACAGGGTTTTTCGTTATAAATGTAGTCCCTAATTAACTTTCGTATTTTTTAGATATCAAAAAAAGTTAATTACAAAAGTTTATATACAAGTACAGTAGAGTCTCTGAACTCAACATCAACTTTGATTTTTTGATTATAAAACCTTATATATTATATGTTCATCAAATTGGTCTCTTGTTGCCGATTATAAATATACCAGTTATATACCTTTATCTTCAAAGACATCCCAGAAATATGAGAAAAACCTGGCCATAGAAGCAATGTATCTCAAATTAATTGACTCCACTATAAAGCAGAATGTTTTCCCTCTCTCTCACATTAATATATTACGGCAGGGTTTTTGTCAAATTTCTCCGGTGTCTTTAAAGATAAAGATATCAAACCTGGTATACTTATAA
Organism: Kuschelorhynchus macadamiae; assembly: GCA_030620095.1. NCBI lineage: Eukaryota > Metazoa > Arthropoda > Insecta > Coleoptera > Curculionidae > Kuschelorhynchus > Kuschelorhynchus macadamiae. The sequence continues at coordinate 1,089,137 of JAUTXW010005459.1, forward strand.
TCAGCAAGAAGAAACTCGTTTGATGGACGTATAATATACAGGGTGCTACATTTGGCAAACCAAATGTTGATTTTCACTTCAGAATAACTTAACACTCTCCATATTTGCAAACTACATTAGAAAAAAACTTGTACAATTTGAAGAAACTATTTAGTATTTAACTTTTTTTGATATCTGGAAATATATTCTAAACAACCCAGTCTAGGTAATTTTTCCGTTGTAAAATGGACCCATTTTAGCCGCCCCACAATAAAATTGTTTACCCGCCAATATAAAAAGTTCTAATTAGGCTATTAAAAAATGGTAGGTATTAGGGCTTTCCGAATATTTTTTTTATTATTGGGAGGGTATTTCCATTATGAAAATAATGAGCTGGCCTGTATTAGAAAAATCTTGTCGGCCAGTGAATTGGCTGTTTAATTTTACTCCCGGGTTTAACCGGAAACATTTTTGTACATATCGATAGAGATCGATTGATTTCAAATATCTATAAATTAAAGTTTTCAAGATATACACGTTTGAATACTACTACGGCCAATAGTGAAATAGAGGGAAATTCAAACAGTGGTATCTAAAACACTGTAAAAGTTACATACGTAACATTATATTATTTTTGAAATCAGAAGAAAGAAGTTCTATTGGGCTGTGTCAAAATGTCATGAGGTCTCTTGTGAATATGGTACGACCAATGATTTTGCATGTTTGCCAAATCTTAGACGATAGTGAAAATGAAAATGGATATTTTAATAGTGATCTATCTACGATTGTGAGATAAGAAAACATTACCGCACTGGTTTTATTTAGGTAATGTTGGATATTACCGCACTAGTGCGGTAATGATTCCATTACCAGCAATTGTATTATGGTAGTCTTGTGCTGGTCACTGTCAAATAAATTAAGCCAAGTATTTTATTTCTTATATTTTTAAAAGGTCAAAGTCAAACCTGACAAATAAAATTGCTTCCCAATAACAATAATATGATAGTGATGCTAGAAAACACATTACGGTATCAGATACCGTAATGTCCATTCGTTTATCTTGCTATTAAACTAAAAAACAAAAGAAAATCAAAACGAACTAACCTAATTGATAAAAGTATGCCCTTCCTTGTCAGCATAATAAGCAAACAATGTATTCAAGTGTTTTCACAATTTTAGCACTATACAGGGTGTTTCAGAATAACATGCTAATAATAAAGAGGGTGATTCTTGGGCTCATTCTAGGAAAAAAAGTTCATATGAACGTATGTCCTAAACGCCTAAACTTTTGAGATACAGGGTGTCAAAGTTTTAAAAAATAAATACTTTTTTTACAATAAGTTTGTCACTACTGTAGATATCTTTATGAAATTTGGGTCATGTATTTAAGGAATTATTACGCATTTTTTGATGCATCAAGAATTCAATTATTCTGACCAGTGCCGTCCATGCGGGTTTTGCTTTGCATATTTTTTGGGAAAAAAATAGTACGCCACTGGTACTATTTTGAAATAAAAATTATTTTTGAAATCTTCATTCATTTCTGAACAAATTTGCTCTCTTGGTATTTTTTCGTCAGATGCATAGTTTCGGCTTAAAAAAATAAAATAGATTTTACTGCAAAGTCAAAAGCTTCGGAGTAAACAATCTGCAAACTCAGATTATCTTTGTTTAAATTAATGTTTGTGATACAAATTAATATGGTATTTTTGAGAAATTTGTTACACACTTTCCATGTACTCATCAATTTTCTGGTGTACAACACATTTTTTTTATTTTGAAATTAAATTAAAGAGAAAATTAACTTAGAAGTAAAGCAAAATAAATTAAATGAGATGTTGGAAATGTCCACCTCCAGCATAAATGCATGCATCTGTTCTCTTTCTCATGGACTCACGAACTCTTTGGAAAATGTCGGGTGTATTTCGAATAGTTTCGCAACAAACTATTATGAGATTCCTCAGCTCTTCTACAGTGTGAATAGGTGTGCTGTAGACCAATGTTTTTAGATGACCCCACAAGAAATAATCCAAACTATTAAGGTCCGGGGACTTGGGTGGCCATGCTTGTGGTCCTCCGCGACCTATCCACCGATTGTTATAGTTTTGGTTCAGATATTCGCGCGCCAGTGCACTAAAATGCGCTGGCGCCCGGTCGTGCATAAACCATAGACGATTTCTTACTAAAATAGGAACATCCTCCATCAAAGCTGCTAATTCTTCTTCAAGGAACTTTCTGTAATTTTGCCCATTCAACCTCTCATGAAGAAAATACGGGCCAATCAAATAGTCACCGCATATTCCAGCCCACACATTAACGGAAAACTGTTCTTGGTGGCGAGACTCTGATATAGCATGTGGGTTTTCTTCCACCCAAAAATGATTGTTGTGGAAGTTTTGAATGGCATTTCTGGAAAAATTGGCTTCATCGGTGAATAAAATTTCGTTGTCAAACAAGGGATTTTCATGCACCTTCTGAAGAAACCATTGACAAAAGTTCATCCGTAATGGAAAGTCATGGGGAAGTAGAGCTTGAACCCATTGGATATGGTAGGGATACAATAGAAAGTCGTGAAGTACTCGCCACACAAGAACATGAGTGATATTCAAATTATTCGCAATTTTTCTAGTGCTTAATCCGGGATCTTCCTCAATTGCGTTCAAAACCGCATCCTCAATTTCTGGAGTTCTTGCAGTACGTTGTACTCCTTTTAGGTGATTGTCTTGATCAAAACTTCCTTTTTCGCACAACCTTCTATGAAGTTTTGAAAATGTTCTGGCATCCGGAACATTTCTATTGGGAAAACGTTCTTCATACAACCGCTTCGCTTGTAGTGCGTTACCGTCAGCTAGGCCATACATGTAATGCATGTCTGCTAACTCGGAATTCGTATAATGAAACATTTTTCGTTACAAAAAATCCAAATAAAATGAATTAATTAGACAACTGTCAAAATTATTTATGTTTATAAAACAAATGCCACAAGCATGGCGACCGACCGGCCCCGGCCGCCCCGGACCTCAATAGGTTATCATATCTTGTGAGGTGATCTTAAAACATTGAATAACAGAACACCAATTCATAATGACTTTGCAGTAAAATCTATTTTATTTTTTTAAGCGGAAACTATGCATCTGACGAAAAAATACCAAGAGAGCAAATTTGTTCAGAAATGAATGAAGATTTCAAAAATAATTTTTATTTCAAGAAAAACCAGTGGCGTACTATTTTTTTCCCAAAAAATATGCAAAGCAAAACCCGCATGGACGGCACTGGTCAGAATAATTGAATTCTTGACGCATCAAAAAATGCGTATTAATTCCTAAAATACATGACCCAAATTTCATAAAGATATCTACAGTAGTGACAAACTTATTGTAAAAAAAGTATTTATTTTTTAAAACTTTGACACCCTGTATCGCAAAAGTTTAGGCGTTTAGGACATACGTTCAAATGAACTTTTTTTCCTAAAATGAGCCCAAGAATCACCCTCTTTATTATTAGCATGTTATTCTGAAACACCCTGTATACTAATACAGGGTGAGTCGGGAGGATCGCCCCAAACTCCAGGAGTGTGTTCTATGAAAGATACTGATTTAAAAAAACTCATATGTTCTTATTCGATTTTCATTTGTTTTCAACTAACAACAAAAATAAGATTTCAAGCATAATTCCATACATACAACATAATAATTATAGGGTGCTTAGAAATCAAAATAAGTTAATGTTCCATTTACTGGTACTATACCTGTCAGTGTCATTTTTGAATTCGAGCTGTTGAACATATTCCAAAATGCCGAATTTTCACTCACACTTAGAGTATGCGAATATGATATTTGTTTATGGTTTTTGCAATGGGAATGCTACAGCTGCTGCTGAAGAATACCGTCAACGATTCCTATTTCAACGTCATCCTGATAAGAAAGTATTTATGAGAGTTTTCAACAAACTATGCGAAAGCGGAACACTTCCCAGTGCCAACACAACTTCTGAAAGAGCTACTCAACAAACTTTAGAAGAAGATATTCTGGACCTAGTAGAAGAAGATGCAACCATCAGTTCACGCAGAATGGCTGCTCAGTTGGACATTCCACAAAAAAGAGTGATAAATACGCTCCACGAGCAAGGTTTGTATCCTTACCACTTACAAAAAATCCAACACTTACAGCCAGAAGATTTTGCCAAACGTATGGAGTTTTGTCGGTGGATAGACAATAATCGTCATCTTATATCGCGCATACTTTTCACGGACGAAGCAACATTTACTCGTGACGGTATTAATAATAGTCGCAATTGCCATGTCTGGTCAGAGGAAAATCCGCATGCAACAGTCGAGAGCAACTTTCAACATAGGTTTTGTAAACGTGTGGTATGATAGATAGTTATGTCATTGGCCCTTTTATTTTGGAAAATCGCCTCACAGGGGACTACTATTGTGAATTTCTCGAAAATGAATTACAAGGACTACTGGAGGATGTTCCCCTAAACATCAGAAGGCAAATGTACTTCCAGCATGATGGAGCTCCAGCACATTTCGCACATCAAGTCAGGCAACACTTAGACGGGAGGTTTCCAAGGCGTTGGATTGGTCGCGGTGGTCCTATTATTTGGCCTCCAAGATCTCCTGACCTCACTCCACTCGATTTCTGTTTATGGGGCTGGTTAAAAAATGAAGTGTACAAAGTTCGAGAAGCACTTATTCAGCGTATCAGAAATATTGCAGATGAAATTAAGGCATGAGGCAATTAGAAGAGCAACAGGTTTAGACGAAGCCGAAAATGTTTAAGCTCAATGGGGGCATTTTTGAACATTTAATATGATGAAATCTAATGATTGAAACGTTAATTTGTTAGATCTTGTTTATATTCTAATTTATGCTGTAAGTTGAAAACAAATGAGAATCGAATAAGAACATATGAGTTTTTTTAAATCAGTATCTTTCATAGAACACACTCCTGGAGTTTGGGGCGATCCTCCCGACTCACCCTGTATATCTGTTATTTTAAATATTTAAAGTCATTATTCTAATAAAATATTTAAAGTCATTATTCTAATAAAATATTTAAAAAATTAGCCTAAAAAAACTACTTATTAAATTAATTTCGAGCAAGAATTAAGTGTGGTATAGAGATAAACTGGTAAAGTTGTGGTACGAATTTAAGATGGCGAAACAAAATGGCGGCCAAATAAAAGTTTTTTTTTATTTTAAATTATGTTCAAAGTGTGGCATAAGTAGAAAGAAGCTGGTAAAATATTGGTAGGAATCCAACATGATGGAACACAATTGCGGTCAATAAAGATGTTTGAAAAGACAGTATATGTAACACATATATACTGTGACTACGTACTGACCTAAATTGGATGACACTTCATTATTCCTAACAAATAGAAAAAATCATAACGAGGGAAGGTCCGTGGAAACGAGATTTACTTATTTTTGTATAAATAATGAAGTATTAGGCATAATATTACTTATCACACTTGTTATACATTAAAACCAAATATGCCTAGTGAAATCAGCACTGCTTTTTTATATAAACTGCTGGCCATAAATAGTACAAGATTTTTTTATCAAAGTTTAAAGACGTATATTTCAATTGCCCGAAACGCGATATCGAGATGCGGTTTTTGATGTTCGTTTGGCCGATCTGTTGGGTATATTGCAAAAGTTTGTTTTCACAACATTTTTATTTTTTTTTGCTTCTGACCAAAATGATCTTTAACAAATTAAAAAAAACAATTTCTGGCTATTTTTCATATTTTCGCAATATAGGGTCAAGTGGGGTAATTGTAAAAACGGGGTAATTGTAAATGGACTTATTTTTAAATATTGGCGCGAATATTTTGTGAAGTTGAACACACTGATTTTTACTGTCAACTGTTGTTAACATTGTTCAATGTCAGTTTGGATTCAACCTGTTGTGATACGATGTCTAGCGCCGGTGTTTCTTTGAAGTGCGGAAAATATTGAAATTTTGTTTGGTAATAAAAAATTGTATCCTACTTTTTTGCATATGTGAATGAACTGAATCTCCTTGAATGAATTTTAAACGGTAAGTAGAATACAAAAGTGTTAAATAAAGTGAAATAACAGGTCAATATTTATGTTTTTTCTTTGTTGTTGAACATTTACAATTACCCCCACAAGCCAATGCTGGGGGGTAATTGTAAAAATGAAATAGGGGTAAATGTAAAAATTATATTTTTCGGAACTTTACCTAGTCGTACCTAAATTAATACCCAATTTTGTGTATTATTTGTATTTATTTATAGTGTATTGTGTAAGTGATGACCAATCATCTTTACATGAAGATGGGTACCTAATACTTTTTAGTGTCAATAATCATTACAAAGTTTTTTTAAATGTTTTCAAGTTGTTTTTTATTCTATATTTCTTTTAGATATGCCTCGGAAGTACGTGAGAAAAACTCAAGGGCCCCAATATACTCGAGAAGAATTGAGAAGAGCCGTGGAAGATGTCGTCAATAAAAACAAAACCTACCAGGAAGCAGAAGATTTTTATGGCGTGCCTAAAGCCAGTATATTTCATAGAATCAAAGGACGTTCGATTCCTGTAGATAAAATAGGCGCTGGTCGTCCCCGTGTTTTGTCAGATGAAGCCGAGCGAAACTTGGAATTGTGCATCAAAGCCCGTGCTAGAATGGGATATCCATGTGATAGGGAAGAAGTAAAAAACATCGTCGCCGAGTTTGTGCAAGCTGCCCAGATTAAAAATCCTTTTACTGAAGGTCAACCAGGAAATGACTGGTATTATGGATTTATGCGTAGGCATTCGTCCCTTTCCCTCAAGAAACCAGAGTTGTTGGAAAATGCGAGAAAATCTGCAAGGGATCCAGAGGTCGTGTACGACTTTTATAATGAGCTCAAACAGCTTATCACTGATTGTGGACTAGAAGATACAAGTTCTTTTATATTTAATGCGGATGAAAGCGGTTTTACCACCGATCCACAAAGACTAAAAGCATTGGGTGAAAAAGGGAAAAGTAAGTTAGTGATAAAATTGAATTGTATAAAAATGGTCTTTCCATTCCTAATTTTTATTTTGGTCTACCCAATAATCAATATGAATTCAATATTTTTTTCACAGGTTTAGTTCGAGTAACAGGAGGTTCAGGTAGAACATCAATTTCTGTTTTAGCAACAGTATGTGCAGATGGATCTTTCTTGCCACCTTTCATTCTATTCAAGGGAGTAGCTGTCCAACCCAGATGGATATCTGAGAAGGCATATCCTGGAACACTCTATACCACATCATCAAATGGATGGATGGAGGAACCCCAGTTCTTCGAATGGTTTTCAAATGCGTTTGTCGAAGAAGTAAGAAAAAAACGGGAAACATTGAAAATGCCCAATCAGACAGCTCTTTTAATGTATGACGGGCATTCCTCTCACATTAGTTATCGCATTGTGAAAATGGCTATGGATAATAACATTCAGCTCTAGGTATAAATTTCCCAGCCATCTTACTGATACAATTCAACCATTAGATAAATGCATTTTCGGACCAATAAAAACTGCTTGGACAAAGAAATTAATCGCCTTTACTAAACAACAGATTGGAAAAACTGACGCTAGATTATCTAAATCCAAGTTTGTAGAACTTTTGGGATTGGTCTGGAAAGAATCTATGAACCCTGATATTATTCGAAAAGCATTCACATCAACAGGCACTTTTCCAGTTGATTCTAGCAAATTTCCAGAGTCCCACTTTAATCCAATTGACTTAAGGAAATTTAGAGAAAAGCACAATACTAAATTTTGTGAACAAGATAAAACACAGTCAATCGTAATTGAAAATATCAACGTTCCTGACACTAATCAACTGAAAAATATGCAGTTAGATTGCAACAATCCTGAAAGTCTTCCAGGTACTAGCAGTACAAGTTTAAATGATTCGAATGTGGAACAAGTGACTGCAAATGTTTCTTCAACTGGTACTGTTTCTATCGTTGAAAGTCTTCCAAGTACTAGCAGCATGACTTTGATTGATTCAAATGTGGGACAAGTGACTGCAAATGGTTCATCAACTGTTTCTCTCACTAAATGTCAAGGGAAGAAAAAATCACCTGTAAAGACTCCAAGCAAAATAATAGAGCTCTTTTGCGAAACCATTAATGGAAAAAATGAAAAGATAGAGACAGTTAAGAGAAAAATAACAGTGCCTAGATTGAAAGCTGTCAAATATGGCGAAGTACTCACAAACGAGAAAATACTCGAGAAGATGGCAATAACTGAACAAAAAAAGAAAGAGAAAGAAACGAAGAAATTAAGTAAAGTTCAAAAACCAAAAAAGGAGCAAGCTAAAGAACGAGGCAAGGAAAAAAAGAAAAAGACAGTTTACCTGGAAAGCGATTCTGAAAATGAAGATACCGTGTATTCCGAAAGAGAATCGGACGACTCTGATTTTCTTCAGTCGTGTATACAGGAAAATACAAAAGAAGTTGACTATGAGGAACCAAACTGGACAAAGTTGAAACCTGGATTGTTTTTGCTAGTGGATTTCTTAGGAGGTCCAAGAAAAACAAATCATTTTAAATATGTTGCTTGCATTGAAAATATTGACCAGGAAGATGGAGAAATTTTAGTAAATTGTTTTAAAAGAGTAAATATTTATTCCACCACGTTCACTACATTAGATGAACCAACAACAAGCATCGAATTTAGTTCAATCATAGCAATTCTACCTGATTCAAAAATGAAGTTGGAAATGCGAAAATTAGTTTATATTTTCCCAGGTTCTGTTAATGTATTTGAGAAAAATTAATAATTATGTAGTATAGTGACCACCTAAGGTTATTATATTTTTGTGTTACTTAGGTATTATAGGTATTACTCTGTATATTCGACTAGAATAAGAAAAATATTTTGTTACTTGTTTTTTTAATATATTTCCTGTATTTTTCCAATAAAAGTGTTTGTGTGCCTATGTTTTTTTGTTTTTTGGGGTAATTGTAAAAAAATATATGGTTTATCAAATTTTATTGGAAATCTTAGCAAAAAGTAGTTCCTTGTCATTTTGTTTACAAATACCCCAGTTTTAAATGTATTCTCTCTTATATCAGCCCAGTATTTTATTTACATTAACCCCGAAACGCAGGGGAAATTGTAAATAAAAGAGGGTAATTGTTAATGATTAATATTTTTGAAAAAAAAAAAGAAAATCTCACAATTTTAATTATCCTACCATTTCTACAGGTTGCTAGAAACATAATAAAAATGTTTTAACAAAGACATTATAATATTAAATTCAAAAAAAATTTGTTTGATTTGAAAAGTGTCTTATTTTATTTACAATTGCCCCACTTGACCCTACAGCGTCTGTACGAAAATTTTGACAACTTCATACAAGTGTAGCGTGAACTGAACAACCCGTATACAAAACAAATCTTTATCACCTAATTTATGATCAGCAGTTATACCGTTATCATTAGTATTAAAATTATGGATCATGTGACAAAAGTTAGCTAATCACTAACGTTTGTAAGAAACAGGGTGTTAAAGTTTTAGTTTTTACTTTTTTCTTTCATGGACCTCGTACATTTCTGGAGATAAGTCATTCAAATTTTATACATTGTATGCAGTGAGCAATGCCTTCGAAATGGCTATAATACATTTTAGAAAACTCTACAGAGAGTTACTTTTCCCAGGTCGCGGCACCTTTTACTCCCCCCCTCCGAAATTTTTACTGCGACGTCCCTGGCCGTTTTTAACATATTCTAATTCCTTATTCTGTTCTGTAACATTTTGGTCTCTTAGGTTTTTTCGATAATTTGTACCGTTTTACCTAACCTAATTTCAAGGTTATAATGCATTATCATTACAATTTTATGATTTTCTTCGCGTTCCATATGCCATGACCATGCATGAATGGACAAAAGTTACAGAACAAAATAAGGAATTTAAATTTGTTGTAAAAATGGCCAGTGGCGTCTCAGTAAAAGTTTCCGGTGATAAAAGTGGTCGAGACTTGGGAAAAAACCCTGTAGATTTTTCATAAATGTATTACATCTATTTTGAAGGCATTGCTGACAGCATAGAGCGTATTAAATTTGAATGACCTAAAAAAACTAAAAAAAAAACTGTATCTCAAGAATAAAGCCTTTACTGACACATCTTTATATAAACGTAAACTGAGTAGAAAAATTAAGCCCTGCATTTTCAGTCATGATTTAAATAACACCCTGTACAACTTTTTTCGAATTAAAAACGAATACCCTCTCTATCAAGGCTAATAAAACGGAGAATAAAGATAAGAAAAAGCCGTTTCGGCAAAAAAGTCGATAGATCTCATAAGTTTTATTGCAGCCGGAATATTGTAATTAAAAGCGAATTACTGTAAAATCTATAGAATACATTAAGTTAAAGTATGGTAAATTCTAGGTAACTTTTGTCACACCATGTATCCACACTTCTCAATACTAATGATAACGGAATAATTACTCAACATAAATTAGATGATAAAAATTTGTTTCGTAAACAGATTGCACTGGCCGACAAAAAAAATTTTTTTTGTTGTAACTCAAATCAGAATAGCATAATCTAATAGAATGGACCTATCCAAATACGAAAATGTCAAATAGAAAGTTGTAGCACGTAGGGTTTTCTTGTTAGAGTTTTAGAACCATATCGAATGTTACGATACTTAATATCTATAGAAAAAATGATTTCAGAAAATTCTTAACCCTGTTTATTGACTATGTTTACAGTTTTCGCCTATTAAACATACCATACATCTAAGAGAAAAGCAAACGAGAAAAATATTAACTTAAAATACTAATTAAACTTTATTTTTTCCGTTTATGAGGTGTCCTTATCTTCTCTACTCAAAAACCACCAGTAGTCACACATCATGGCTGGATCCCATCGTCCTTGGTACCGAATTTCCATTGTTCTGATATCTTGGTGAAACCTTTCACCCTGCTCGTTACTAACAGCTCCCAAATTTTTAGGAAAAAATGACAGATAGGAATGGAGGAAGTGACTTTTTAATGACATTCTGGCACCAAGCGCTTTATAGGCATCTAGCGCTTTATAGGCATCTAAGCGTTCATTAACTAATTGTTCATAATTTTCATCCATATTGTTGCCTAAAAATCCTCTTACTACATTAAGAAATGAATTCCATGCTCTGAGTTCCTGCCTGGTAAGCTTTTCCGTGAAATTGACATCGTCCAGTAATTTTCTGATTTGTGGCCCAATAAAATTGTCTTGTTTTAATTTGGCGTCACTTAACTGGGGACTTGACCTTAGGTATTTAAATCCATCACAATCTTTATTCAAAGCCTTCACAAAGTTTTTTATCAGCCCAAGTTTAATGTGAAGAGGAGGCAAAAGGACATTTTTGGTATCAACAAGAGGTTTAATTTAACGTTTAGAGATCCCGGTTGAAATTCGCTTCTTTCTGGCCAAATTTCTGTTATATAATGCTGATTTATTGCACAACTGTCCCATAAACAAAAAACACAGCAATATTTTGTAAATCCCCCCTGAAGTCCCACTAAAATCGCTATAACTTTTAAGTCCCCACATATCTGCCATTTATACCTATTGTAGTTTATTTTATCCAAAATCGTGCGCATATTTTCATAATTTTCTTTCATTGCAACTGAATAGAGGGTTTTAAATTTCCATTATGCAATAACACAGCTTTTAAGCTATATTTAGATGAGTCTATGAATTAAACTGTCTATATCAGTACACGAGGACAACGAATTTTCCATACTGTAGAATTCAAAAAACATAGCATTTCTTTTTCTGAAATTCGTATTTTTTGTTTCTTTGGCCAATAGGTTCCACTCCTTAAGACGGGAACCCAGAAGTTCTGACTGTTGCTTGGATAACCCCAAATCACGTACTAAATCATTTAATTCACTTAGAACAATCAAATGTGGCTCGCCGGAATTGGGACCTGTGTGTTAAAAGTGGGATCGGTGCACTGTTTTTCTGAGCTGCCTGATGATGCGTTATCTCCATTATCTCCCAAATCAATAGCTTGCCAATTTAGACGCAATCGGCACTAGCAAATTTGCATTATGAGGAACAGGTCGTATGGCAGATTGCAATTTGGATATTCTATATTGTGCTTTCCCTTTTTGAAATAACCTTCAGTCTTTGTCAGGCAAAAATAACAATTGTCAGAATGATTGGTGGGTTCTCGCCATACCATTGGAACTGCAAAAGGCATACTTTTGTCTTTCCCTTCATCCACTGCACCAATGATACACTACAACAAACACAGCACACATGGGGAGCCCACCGCTTATCTTGATCCCCAATTAACACACCAAAATATCTAAAGTAGGCTTTTTTTACGTTTTCGGAAAATGGCCTGGCTTGTGCTTTCACCAGAAATTCTCCACAAATATAACAAAATTTGTCAGGAGAAATTTTACAACTTCGGCGCGTTTGACTCGACATTCTCGTCTTCACATACGCTTACTTATCGATACACAGAGAACCACTCAATTCGAAACTCAACAGAAGAGTGATGTTTAACGTTTATTTTATGTCTAATGTTGTAAACAACCCAGTCTAGATAATTTTTCCGTTTTAAAATAGACCCATTTTAGCCGCCCCACAATAAAATGGTTTACCTACCAATATAAAAAGTTCTAATTAGGCTATTAAAAAATGGTACTTATTAGGGCTTTCCGAATATTTTTGGGAGGGTATTTCCATTGTGAATATAATGAGCTGGCCTGTGTTAGAAAAATCTTGTCGGCCAGTGTTGTTAAGTTATCCCTATACTTATATGAATATGTCAAAATTTCACAGAAACGTTGTATATTCCAAACAAATGAAAATATCAATTATTGCTAAAAATTGTTTTTTATGCATTTTACCAAGGATCATTTTGGGCAGAAGCAAAAAAAGTAAAAGAAAAATGTTTTGAGGATTTCAGGTATTAATAAACTTTTGCAAAAATGCAAAAGAGCTTTATTTCACGCCTTGCATATAGTATTTTTTTATGCGCATATGCAGACACGCAAGTAGAAGCACATACCAATAGATCGGCCAAACGAAAACTAGAAACCGCATCTTGATATCGCGGTTCTCAATTTAAATATCCACTTTTAAACTTTGATAAAAAAATTCTTGATGCACAATTTATAGCCAGCAGTTTAATAATTAGTATATTTGAAAACACTAGTAGCATTCTGCTATTTTTGAATTACATTTAAGGAAAAAGTAGCAAATATAGAATTATTTTTAAACTCAAGAAATATGAGAACAGCCTTTATAAAAAATCTTATATAAAAAAACAATTCTTGATCAGTCTTTTTTTGGTTTATTATGTGGAGTATGTTCTGCTTTGCTATCTCATATATTTAGGAAAATATTTTTATTTTATTTTCTTTTCACTTGTAACAACACAAGTGCTTAAATTATTTCCAGAAAATTGTTTGAGGTCACAATTATTATGAAAATTATCTCGAGTCGAAGACGAGGGATAATGTTTTATTAAAATATTTGTGACCAAAAAAAATCCAGGAATAATTTACGCTTGTGTGGAATTCGGTAAGAAAGTTTCACAGTAAAATTATGAATGAAACTAAAAATCAAGCCTAACATTTTGATTCAAAATTATAAAGAAGTTCATGCCTTTATCTTACAATATTTTGAATACTTGAATAATTACTTTAGTTAGATTAAGTCAATAGGTAATAGATCAATCTATCGATTGCATACTTCATTTCTCTAAAGGTGGTAGATTGTAACTTTTTGAAAGTAGTTCAAACGAGGATGAATGAAATTGCAATATACTTTTATCAAATTTTATGTTTAACAAAACTACCAATTTTAGTTACAATAACTAATTAAATGTTAGTTGGTAATAGCAACTGCTCGCATACAATTTTGTTTCACCAAAGGTGGTATATTGCATTTTTTAGAAATGACAGTAATGTTCTGTCAAAAAAATGTCAAAACATTTCCAGATTAATTCTCTCCAGGATGCCCCACGCGGAAGAAAATTTCCGGAAATATTTCCAGTTACCATGGTAACAGTTTAAAATGAATGTATCTGACAAAATGGTGATGTGAAATATTCTTACTCATTTCTCAACGAAACTAATGAAAAGAGAAGGCCAATGACAATATATTTGTTAAAGTAAACTATTCACGGGTCCTTTCCGATGATCTCATTCGAAGAATAAACTTTTTGGAAATTTGTCCGCTCTGTTACATACTGAGAAATAGTAGGTGGAGGACAAGTATCGAACTAAAATAAATATAATAAGAAAAAAACACGAATGTAGTTTATTCAGGTCGTGCACCTGGTTTGGGTGGAAGACGGACAGATGGCTTAAAAACTTGTAAGAAGAGAACTTTACGGCAGGTCAACCACTTGGCTGCTTCAAGGTGCCATTTTAAAAGTGCAGTTCACAATTAATATTAGTCGGCCACTTTGTTAGAAAAGAATTCATAAAAAAAATTACCTGGACCTACCCTCATTTTGAATTTTTTTTTACGTTACGTTTTACTGGGAATAGTGAAGTGTGACCTAATTTAGTTTTGTATATAGTCATTTAGTAACACATATATACTGTGTTTCCAAACATTTTTGTTGGACGCCAGTTTGTTCCAATATTAGATTCCTACCAATATTTAACCCCTTTTACCAGTTTCTACCTATGCCACACTTGATTTTTGGGCATAATTTTAAACAAATTCAATAAGTAGCTTTTACATCGACATACACCGCCATTTTGTTACGACATCTTGAATTCGTGCCAGTTTATTCTTATAATATTCAATTTTTCATTTCATTCATTTTTCATTCTGTTTTTTTTTTTAATATGTCATTACGTCGCCATTTTGTTTTGCTATATTGGATTTATACCAAAATAGTATCAGTTCATTCCTATATAACTCTTGGTTTCTGTACGACATTTGAGGTAAATTGAATGATTAGTTTCTTAGTAATCATTTTTTTACTGTTTCCCCACGCCGCACAGACGTTCTAAGCAATAATCTAGCGGGAAAAAAGTCATATTTAAAAAAAATCAACGGACTATTATACAAAGCTTATAGCAAAGCTTTATGTATATGAAGTTCCATGGTTTAAACGATTTTTGCAGAAAAAAAAACCATACCCGCGATCTAGTAGGCGGAATCTCATCTTTGGTTACGCGCCGTTCCGTATTGTGTCAGCAACTGACAGTTGTTGCTAAAACAGATCAGCGTATTGACGTAATTGTTTAAATTGTGAGTAATTGAAATTATGGAGCAGTTAGCTCAAGGTATGTATTCGTTTTAGGTTTTGTTTATATAATAATTCCAAAAACGTTTAGCGCTTTATTAAAGTTTAAAAAAAAAGTGTGAAATTGTTATTTTTTATACAAATCTTTTATGTTAAAAAAGTGATTATTCAAAACGTGAGAGCTGTGTTTTCGACTTTATCATTAAAAACTATTTTCCCAAAGACTGTTCAGATGATATTCAAGTAATAATGAAGAAAAAAGTGCACGTCAAAAACCTCGAATCCCATTATATTTTGGAAAGATTTTTGTTCAGATACAAAAACTGGTTGGATGAAAACATCTTTTTTAGAGAAGCTATTGACATTTGGAAAACAACCTCACAAAAAAACCGTGCCTTTGGTCGTCCACAAAAAGAATTTATTGAATGTTCTGAAAAAAAATCGAAAAAGAAAAATAAAGCCTTTAGTGGAATCAGCATCCGTTAATGAAATCGTCCTCGCTGCACAAATGAGTTTATATGCATCAGGATGAAGAACTGCGGCAGAAATTGTAAAGCAAGTGACAACTTATTCACCAAAAAAAGCTCTTAAAATTAAGAAGTCTTACATTTCACCAAAAAAGGAACCTATTAAAATGTCATGTGTGCAGCATTGGCTTTTTTTGTGGATAATAAATTAACAAAAGATCAGTACATATCTACGCGAAAAATCAATAAGGCCCATAACGCCGCGCGCCGATATAGATCCAAATTATCATTTACTACTGGAGGCGAAGAAGCAGTGCTATCCAGAAAATATTGAAGTTTCCGAATTTATAGCAGTGATCAAACTTCAGTCCTTACTTGACCATACAATAAAAAGATTGGTTTTTGTTCAATATGAGGTATTAAAATATTCTGTACAGATTTCATTCAAATGAGGATACGATGGAGCCTCTGGACAAAGCAGATACAGACAGCTTCCTACTGAACAACCTAGTGACTCTTATGATGATGGTTTTATTTTTGTTGTATCTTTAGTGCCTTTACAAATGACCACCTTATCAGAAGCTTCAACTTCTTCAGGGAAACAAAAAAATAATACTGTGGCAAAATCCTCGCCAATCATCTACTACAAAAGAAGTTGCAGCAGTAAAGCACCAAATTTCGGAGTTGAAACCGACTGTTGCAAGTGAAAGGGAGAGACATATCCGTAATATCAAACTTGGTGTTAACAATGATTGATGGAAAAATTTGTAGCGTTCTTTCGGGCCAGGCTACACAGAACTGCCACGTGTGTGGGGCAACTCCAAATCAAATGAATAACCTAAAATTGATTAGAAACAGAACACTAACACAAGGAGCGTTGGAGCTGGGAATGTCCAGTTTACATTCATGGATTAAATGTTTTGAATGTCTACTACATATAGCATATCGGCTGGATATACAATGCTGGCAAGTAAAGAAAGAACATAAGGAAGTAGTTGTTCATAGAAAAAAAATTATCCACGATCGTTTTAAAAATGTAATGGGTCTACTTCTCGATATACCCAAGCCTGGATTCGGTACGACAAATGATGGAAATACGGCCAGAAAGTTTTTCAGTAGTCCCCCTTTATCTGCCGGTATCACAGGTGTTAATGCAAATCTGATCAAACGCTTTGCAATTATTTTAAGAACAATAGCCAGTGGTTACAGTATAGATGTTGCTAGATTTGAAGATTATGGTTTCGAAACGGCCAAATTATGTATTAAATATTACAATAGGTATTTTATGCCCCAGAGCGTACAAAAACGTTTGATACACGGAGGGCAAATAATTAAAGAAGCTATATTACCAATAGGTATGTTGTCAGAAGAAGCGCAAGAGGCGCGAAATAAAGATAGTAGAAATAGAGAGAATTACTCGCGTAAGTTCAGCAGAAAAAGTACAATGGAGGACTTAATTCACATGCTACTCATCTCTTCGGACCCTTTAGTTAGTAGTCTCCGTATAAAGCGTCAGAAAAAAGATAAAACCTTGCCCTAAAACGTAATTAATCTTCGTCATTTAATGAACTGGATGAAGATTCGGATGGTAGTCTTAAAATGTAAGCCTTTAATGAAAATAAAACCATGTAATTACATTACAGTTCATTTTTATTTCTCATTTTACGTTCCTTCAGCTTCAAGTACAGAAGCTCTCCAAATCAATATGGGAAAAACATTTAAAATTAGCAGAAAAATAAATAGCGTAAAGTAAAATTATATTTATAAAAATTAAAAAATCGTAATGTTTGTTTTTCCCAATTTTTCACTTACCCTGTATATTTCGAAAGGCTTTCAAAATATGTAAAATTGATATCAACGCTATTTAACAGTACATTTGTTAAAACATTATAAAAAAAAGTCCAGAAAATATCTGATATACGCCGGTTGCAGCTTGTTAAGCATTTCGTCCGAAGACAGACATACAAACCGACAGGTAAACCAACGGAATTGATAAAACATATTTTTTTAACACCTAGGGATGGTAAAACCTAAAATGTGTAAAACCTGAGAGGGTGAGATTTTTTCACGATTACAAACATTTTATATGGCCGCCATTTTATCCACCATCATGAATTCGTCACAGTTTTAACAGGTCATCTTTATGCCAGAATCAATTATGGCACATAATTTGAAATTAATCGAGTAGTTTTTTCAGGCCAAATAAATTCGACAAGTAATTTTTTTTTAACAAAATGTTACCATATTATCACCATATAATCCTTAACGTTTGACCAAAATTTAAAGTCAACCTGGTCAGAAACCTTTTAGATCTAAAAAAATCTATATATATATATATATATATATATATATATATATATATATATATATATATATATATATAGTTTTCAAACAAGGGGGTGCCGAAAACATTGTAATGTACACTATTTTTCCTACGATCACTCAAAAATTTCAGTACATTTAGTATATTTTATGTTTTCTATATTTCAATGAAAAAGTTGTTTCAACCCTAGTATTAAAGAAATTGTCTGTGACACTGACACTAGATTGAACTAATTGATGAAAAGCATTTTTCAACACGTGGGTTCAATACAGCTGTGATATAGTACACATTCTAGCTCAGTAAGCTGTGTGTTTTTTGTCAGCTTCGTAAGTGGTCGTAGGAAAACCATTCTTCTTACGACCACAAAAACTTTTTCAGCAGAAAAAGATCTTCTATTTTTATTAATACTTCAACAGCAGTGTTGAACAAATATTTCAATAACAGAATTCAAAAACTGAATAATTGCTCGGATTGTAAATAAACTAAGTTAACAGTAGGCATTGCTTTTTCAACATTCTTTTGATTCCATTTTGTAATCACAAAGACGCCTTTTTGAAACGCAAAGTAGTATCGTAATGACCGTCTTTTCGACGCAACTTATTTTGCCTCAACAAAAGCATCAATGCTATAGCAACCTCGAATTGAAACCGGTGAAGTCTAAAAATTGAAAAACATAAAAGACGGGCATGTAATTGTTAGTTTTGGCATGAATTGCTACCAACTTGAAAATGTTCAATATTAAACATTTTGTTACAGATAATAGTGGAGTAAAAAACGGGTCAAAAGTAGTTTCCTTCTCGATTTTTTTTTGCGTTAGAACACGCCGATATATACCTCATTTTATTAAATGGATCATTGTACATGCGAAATCACAAAATATTACTTTTTTTGCGGTCTCGACTCTTTTTATTTACAAAAAACTGGAAAAATTATTATTTTTTAAAATCGTGTTTTTTTTATGTTTCCCCTCGTATAAACTCTTACCTAATTAAGCTATCAAGACGATTTTTTTTTGACTTAAAGCAGACATTTTGTGCTTCTTCCCATGTAAAACATGATAGCTATTATTTGTTTTAAATATGGCTAAAACATCGATGAACTTGAAACTTTAGAAATTATGTAAACAAGTTTTCAGTAATCGAAAAAAAAATTTGTTTCTGGAAATTTTATATAACATGCAACGAATAAAATATAAACAAAATATCAAATAAGTTTTTAGTAGCAAAATCGTTAGTGTAGCTTTCATACTTTAGGTGCTACGATTTTTAAAGTGCGCGAAATTTAAAACTTTGGTTATTCTCAATGGCGAATATGAAGCGGCCGGTGTTTTGTACCAGAGCGACGCGTTATAAAATGCAGGACTAAACCAGTGTTTGCACGTATATTACTATGGTGATAATTATTATCACCATAGTAATGTACAAATACTGCTTTGTTCAATTGTGAATCCTCAATAACTTAGTGGCGCTTGTATAGCTATGATATTAAGTAAATAAACACCGCCTCGTCTCGTCCTGGGCGCCCCGATTTTTGATATTTTGTCTACATTTTCTTCACTGCATGTTATAAGAACTTTCCAAAAACAAAAAGAATTAGCCATATTCAAAATAAAAAACAGCTATCATGTTTAATATGAAAAGCGCCAAAGTGTCTGCTTTGAGTAAAAAAAAATCGTCTCGATAGCTTAATTAGGTAAGAATATATTACAGGGGAAATATAAAAAAGACGATTTTAAAAAAATTTAAATTTTCACAGTTTATTATAAATAAAAAAAGTCGAAACAGGGAAGAAAGATCATATTTTTAGGTTTCAAATGTAGAATGATGTGGCTAACCCAATAGGTTTGATCGTGTTCTAAGCTCATTAAAAAAAAAAGACACAAAATTACCCATTATTTACTCCACTATAACCAAATTTTAAATTTCGCGCACTTTAAAAAATCGTAGCGCCTAAAATATGAAAGCTACACTAAAGATTTTGCTACTAAAAACTTTTTTGATATTTTGTCTACATTTTATTCGCTCCATGTTATATAAAATTTCCAAAAACAAATTTTTTGTCGATTAGTGAAAACTTGTTTACATAATTTCTAAAGTTTCAAGTTCATCGATGTTTTAGCCATATTTAAAATAAATAATAGCTATCATGTTTTACATGGGAAGAAGCGCCAAAATGTCTGCTTTAAGTCAAAAAAAAAATCGCTTAATTAGGTAAGAAGTTATACGAAGGGAAACATAAAAAAACACGATTTTAAAAAAATAATAATTTTTCCAGTTTTTTGTAAATAAAAAAAGTCGAGACCGCAAAAAAAAGTAATATTTTGTGATTTTGTATGTACAATGATCCATTTAATAAAATGAGGTATATATCGGTGTGTTCTAACGCAAAAAAAAATCGAAAAGAAAACGACTTTTGCCCCGTTTTTTATTCCACTATAATGCGTTTTCAAAACAGAGTGTACAAAATAGAAAAAACATATTATGAAACACTCGGTTCATTTCATAAATCATTTAATCTCAAAATCATCAAACTAGTGTTTTATTTTAATATACTCTTTTAATTTTATTATATATATATATATATATATATATATATATATATATATATCAAACGACGATCGCGATTTCGCTCTTTTTAGAACTCATCAGGCCGCCACAGACTAGCGAGCCCCGTGTAGGGCAAAGAACTTCACTGTTCATTCTGACTTTCGTTGGGAGAATAATGTTATCGTATTTTTGTTTCAGGTTACACCAACCAAATTCATAACAAGGATACCATAATCCCTCTCTCGATTGCGCCTGCGGCATTTCAGGATATGGTCCAAACAGGGATCATGGTGTCCTTGTTGTTACGTTGGTGTAACGTGAAATAAAACGACATTAACATTATTTCTCCCAATGAGTCAGGAATCAACAGTGTAGTAAATCAATGCCGGTCGTTGTATTAGACAGCGTAGTAATTGTTTGTATCTATTCGGCTCTTTCACTAGACGAATGAGGTTTTATGTGATTTATGTGCCGCAACACAATCGAAACTTTCAATTTACTCCGACATACTCTTGAAATGTTTTTATTTTTTCCTCAACAATGAAATCGAGATACTTTTACAGCCCAATTGTGATTTTTTTTTATTTCCAGTGTGTAAATTAAACTTATTGTTATCAGTTGTATGTTCGATAGGGTTTTTTTTAAACATATATCGTTTTTTATAGTTTTAAGTATGTCAGAGGCCAGGTAGATTCCTGTGTAAAAATATTTTACGTGGATGATTTAGAATTAATATCTATATGGCATAATATTAGTTTTAATATCTTCTATGAAGCAAGCGTCAATATTTTCAATATTAATGTAAATGGTTTACTTATCAATGCTTCTTGTAGTAGAGAGATACAATGTTACAATTTCTGATAAAAATTTGAATACTTACGATCTATATTGAGGCCTACCTTACTTCACAAAAAATCGGCTTTCACTGAAAAGTGCAGAACTTACCTGAAAAGAAAAACGATCTTAATAAAAACGATATTAAAATACTGATTCGTATTTAAAAACTACTTCACTCTCTTTACCATCACACACAGATATCACTCTTTATATGATATATAGTTAGTTATTTAGTACTAACTTTATCGACATTATATAAATTGTAATATATTTCACTTTCTTTATTAAAACGAAAGTCTTAATACGAGGTAAGTTCCGGATGGAATTTTTCATGCTTTTATTTTACAGAGCGCCATATTTATCGTATGAAAAGAGGAAACAAGATATTGCACAAAAAACATCACTTGAAATAAAAAATGTGCCAAGATGTTTCTTTGGAAACTAAAAGCATCATATCGTATAGCTGATAAATGGAGGATACTTTCAAAAATTAATACAAGTTTATTCATTATTGTGGTATCTTAACAATTTACAGACTTCTACTAATAAAATGGTTTTGAAACAATGGTAAATGGTATACATCTATTTATACATGTTAAAAAGAAGATTGGTAAGCAATATAGTAAGCAAAGACTGTGGTGGTACTGTAACAATGTTTTAGATTGGTATGAAAACTAATGCAATAAAAATATTAATATAATCAATGCATATATTACATTTTATTACAACGTTTATTAACAGCCTGAATTATTTTAACAGGATTTCTATTAAAACTATGTGTAATATATTGAAAATACCGCTAAAGTTCTAAATAGATGCTATAACCTGAAATGTGTAAAATCTGAGAGGGTGAGATTTTTTCACGATTACAAACATTTTATATGGCCGCCATTTTATCCACCATCATGAATTCGTCACAGTTTTAACAGGTCATCTTTATACCAGAATCAATTATGACACAAAATTTCAAATTAATCGAGTAGTTTTTTCAGGCCAAATAAATTCGACAAGTAATTTTTTAGTAATAATTTTTTTAACAAAATGTTACCAGATTATCCCCATATAACCCGTAATGTTTGACCAAAATTTAAACTCAATCTGGTCAGAAATCTTTAAGCTATGCCGCGAGCAGACAGACCGACAGAATTGAGAAAACATGTTGTTCGGCATCTAGGCACCCTGATATGGAAAGATCTAAGCAAATCTATATATATATATATATATATATATATATATATATATATATATATATATATATATATATACAGGGTCCTGCAGCTCACCTCCCGTCTTTTATTATACCTAAACCATTTATTTTAGAAAAAATATTTAAAAGCCACTATATGCTGTTGATTAGAGAGCACATTTTAAAAATATTCTTGATTATACAGGGTGTTACAAAAAATAGTGGCGCATAAAAGTTGAATTTTTTAAAATGGAACACCCTATATTTTTTTACATTTTTGGAACACTCTTTGCCTAGTCTACAGACTCCTATAGTATCTCTCTTTTTTTTAATAGTTTCGGAGAAAAAAGGTAAAATCGAAGAAAAAAAAATTATAGTCTACATTTAAAATATTTATAAAAATTAGATAAAACATCTTAAAAGCTAAGGTAACCTAGTAGCTTACTGCAAAAGGTTTATAGTTATTCTGCTACGAGTATTATAAGTCTTACTTATACAGGGTGACCCAAATTCCATGTCAAACGTTGCAAAATAAAAAATTATTTTTCTCCATTTTTTCAAATGGAACACCCTATATATTTTTTTTCTGTCAGGTACAGAATTAACAGATCAACATTTTTTATTATTACACTTATCTCAAAATTCCTGAAGGTTTTTGAAATATTCTTAAAAAACTAATGTTGTACTTTGTTTTTCAGTACGATAATTGAATAAACTCACTAGTAATGTGGAAAAATGGAACACCCTATATATATTTTTTTTCTGTCCGATACAGAATTAACAGATCAACATTTATTATTATTACTTATCTCAAAATTCCTGAAGGTTTTTGAAATATTCTTAAAAAACTAATGTTGTACTTTGTTTTTCAGTACGATAATTGAATAACCTCACTAGTAATGTTCATACCTTCGCGATTTTAAATATTAGATAGGTCAGCGTAGTTCTAGCTATGGGGAAAAACCTAAAATCCTAACATTTTTTCTAATTACGTTTGCTGCATAAAATTTAAATTACTGCCAAGAGTTAAGGCTCGACTTAAGGTGTAACAGCTTTATTTAACATTATTAACAAATATCTAATTATTGCTAAAATTAATTTTTACTTAGAACATATGTTCGATATGTCTTCCATTCTCTTCGAGGCATAAACGAAGACGGGTATGAAAAGATCTTCCTACTATTCTTAATACTTCGGGCGTAATACTTTGAAATGCGGTTCTAATCCGTTGCTGCATATTTTCGGAAGTTGTTGGAGGTTTTTTGTAAACAATTTCCTTAACGTAGCCCCATAGAAAAAAATCTAATTTCGTTAGATCAGGCGACCGGGGCGGCCACGCACTTGCTCCCTGTCTTCCAATCCATCGATCTGGAAAATTATTATTTAAATGATCCCTAACTGGCAACGAAAAATGTGCTGGAGCACCATCTTGTTGCAACCACATTGTATTTCTCAGATTAACCGGAAAATTTGGCAAGTGATTTTCTAGGAAGTCGAGATACATGGCTCCAGTTAAATGTCCATTAAAAAAATGGGGACCAATAACATGTTCACCAATAATTCCCCCCCACACATTAACTGACCATCTGTGTTGTAGATCAAGCTGCCTAAAAATTCTTGGATTATGGTCGGCGTAGTAATGGTAGTTATGACGATTTACAAATCCATTCTTATGAAATGTGGCCTCATCAGAGAATAAAACTTTATCAAAAAAAAAATAACCTAATTTTAGCTTGTGCCCAATTACAAAAGTCAACACGTTTCTCAAAATCTGCTGGAAGGAGTTCTTGATGCAACTGAATATGATATGCATGAAATTTATGGCTCTTTAAAATTCGCTGAACAGTTCTTTCGCTTACTCCTACGGCATCCCCGACTGCTTTTTGGCTAACAGAAGGATTTTCCGTGACAGCTAATAGCACAGCTAATTCATTTTCTTCCGTCCGAACGGGCCTATTTCTAACTGGTCTTGTATAATTTACATTTCCCGTTGCCATAAATCTCTCTAATAAGTTCGTCATGCTCCTTCTGCCTGGGTGCCTTCGTTCTGGATAATTTTGCGCATAAATCCTACTGGCCAAAAAGGCATTTCTATACGATTCTCCTAACACAAAAACCATATCAACCAGTTCTTCGCGGGTGTACTCCATGACGATAGAACGTTCAAATAAAACTTCTAAACAGTGACGCAAACAAACGAAAAATGAACTACGTAGAAGGTAAAGACCACTATATGAAAAATCCGATAATTATTTCAATTTGTAAAACTTAAAAAACGAAGAAGTAAATTGCCGATATGTTTTAGTTGTTTGACAGTTTCTAGACAATTTGTTTTTCATGGCCTACTTAAATTCTTGTTAATAATTTGGGCAACACTTGTCAATAATATTAAATAAAGGTTAAGGCCGTTTTACATGCTGCAAGTTTCTTGCAGCAAGGGGTTGCACCTGCAAGATATTGCGCGCAATTTGTCTTGCAGACTGTAAAGCGGCAGTTGTATTTCAATTGCAAGTGTCAGCGTATGCCTTTCTGCAAGTCTCTTGCAACTTGTAGGAAGACCTGCAGCATGTAAAACGTCTTTACGGCTTAACTCTTGGCAGTAATTCAAATTTTATGCGGTAAACGTAATTACAAAAAATGTTGGGATTTTAGGTTTTTTCCCATAGCTATAACTACGCTGACCTATTTATTATTCAAAATCGCGAAGGTGCTTACTTATGAACATTACTAGTGAGGTTATTCAATTACCGTACTGAAAAACAAAGTACAACATTAGTTTTTTAAGAATATTTCAAAAACCTTCAGGAATTTTGAGATAAGTGTAATAATAAAAAATGTTGATCTGTTAATTCTGTATCGGACAGAAAAAAAATATATATATAGGGTGTTCCATTTTTCCACATTACTATTGAGTTTATTCAATTATCGTACTGAAAAACAAAGTACAACATTAGTTTTTTAAGAATATTTCAAAAACCTTCAGGAATTTTGAGATAAGTGTAATAATGAAAAATGTTGATCTGTTAATTCTGTACCGGACAGAAAAAAAATATATAGGGTGTTCCATTTGAAAAAATGGAGAAAAATAATTTTTTATTTTGCAACGTTTGACATGGAATTTGGGTCACCCTGTATAAGTAAGACTTATAATACTCGTAGCAGAATAACTATAAACCTTTTGCAGTAAGCTACTAGGTTACCTTAGCTTTTAAGATGTTTTATCTAATTTTTATAAATATTTTAAATGTAGACTATAATTTTTTTTTCTTCGATTTTACCTTTTTTCTCCGAAACTATTAAAAAAAGAGAGATACTATTCTAGGAGTCTGTAGACTAGGTAAAGAGTGTTTCAAAAATGTAAAAAAATATAGGGTGTTCCATTTAAAAAAATACAACTCTTATGCGCCACTATTTTTTGTAACACCCTGTATAATCAAGAATATTTTTAAAATGTGCTCTCTAATCAACAGCATATAGTGGCTTTTAAATATTTTTTCTAAAATAAATGTTTAAGGTATAATAAAAGACGGGAGGTGAGCTGCAGGACCCTGTATATATATATATATATATATATATATATATATATATATATATATATATATATATATATATATATATATATATATATATATATATATATATATATATATATATATATATATATATATATATATATATATATATATATATATATATATATATATATATATATATATATATATATATATATATATATATATATATATATATATATATATATATATATATATATATATATATATATATATATATATATATATATATATATATATATATATATATATATATATATATATATATATATATATATATATATATATATATATATATATATATATATATATATATATATATATATATATATATATATATATATATATATATATATATATATATATATATATATATATATATATATATATATATATATATATATATATATATATATATATATATATATATATATATATAAGTGGTATAGTTTTCAAACACACATTATTGTGGTATCTTAACAATTTACAGGCTTCTACCAATAAAATGGTTTTTAAACAATGGTAAATGGCATACGTCTATTCATAATATATATAAAAATATATATAAAAAAAACGGTAAATTTACCTTTATCCACAACATCCTTCGTATATAATAGCATTATTTTAAATAAACAATCTAAGCATGCATATAATTATTTAATAATAACTTTACACAAATTATATAAACTGTAATTTGTTTTTTAAGTTTTAAATGTATTTATTATTATGTATTATTATTATTATTCATAACACTATTTACGTAGTCTACTAAAAACTAATCATGTCCTTTATTATTTTCCTCCATAATATGAAGATTTTATTAAGCTAAATGGAATTTTACCGAATATTTAAAAATTTGGTGCCACCATAATGAATTTACACAAAATATTTAACAGTTTATCCCTATATCACGTTTCAATTTTAAAGTCCTTTCGATAAATACCCTAACTAGCAATTTTGGACACACACTCGAAAGAAAACTGCTAGTTTCGAAACAGAATGAAACATTTTCGATCTTATTGTTTCTATTACATGAGTACCCATCTGTTTCGAAACTAAAGATAAACAATTGTTTCGAAAAAGTTTCGGTCAAAGTGTTAAGATACATTTCCTATATAATTTGGAGTCAAATGTTTGGAAGTATTGGTTGTTTCCAACTCGTGATGAAACGCGCGTATCGAAACTTTTTCCCCGTTTTTGTTCAAGACTTCTCTTCGAAAGTAAAAAAACACATTTCAATATTGTAACCGATTTACGTTTGTCTGCTTAGCACCGACACGGGCGATTTCGGTCCGTTCTGGTTGTCTTTCACAACCTAAAGAAAAATAAACGATTGTACTGACTGCAGAAGTGACCGCTGAAGTGAATTCTGCCCGTGCCACGGGAAGAATTCGATCTATGACGGATGCAGTCTACTTGTCTACTACCACAAGATCAGGCATATTCAGTTCGATATGAAACCACAGGAGGAACAGCCATAAAGAGTCTCAATGATAAAGATGTTATAATTCTACCTACAGATAAAGAAAATGCAACGGTGGTCATCGACAAGAATAGAACAGATTCAACTACGAAAATTGGCAGGAAAATATGCAGCTTATTAATGCTTTAGATTAGCCATACCTAGAGAAGAAGAATTAAAGCCAAGCGGTTCGAAGATTCCTCGATTTTATGGAGTTCCAAAAATACATAAAGCTAATGTACCGTTACGGCCCATCATCAACGCAATAGGTTCGCTATCTTACAAAATAGGTATGTATTTAGCTAATATTTTAAACCCCTCCACAGGATAATCTACGTTTTACATCATGCTCGTAAATCAATCACCACATACGTCGTCGGTGAGGACAGGTGGGGTATAAATACCTGAACTCTACTCATCTGAGCTCATCGTCAGTTCGCTTTTTGCATCGAAACAGTACGGATTGATTCGGTTCACCCGGCTCCGTACAGTGAAGTGTGAAAGTGGATATTTTTCCTTTATTGGAAATATCACCTGTGAGGTTATTAGTGCAGTGAAAGTGCTAAACACGATGAAACCCAGCAAATCATCCAAAGTTAGTAAAGTTTCTTCGGAAATGAAATCCGAAAAAAAATCCTCCGACTCAAGCAGGAGAATATTCGCCTAAGCGAAAACCTGAAAACCTTACGTGACGAAAATCGAAGCCTTACAGACAGGTTCGACAGACTAGAAAATCTTCTTGATACACAACAAGAAGGTAAGACGACTCGGCAACCCGCGCAAAGCGAACTACCAACTACAGCCGCCGAAACCAAAACCAAGAGGAATGGGTTAAATCCCCCCCCCAGTGGTGAAAATAGTGAAAACACCAAAAATAGTGAAAATAGTGAAAAAATTAGTGTTAAGTGCCTACCCCAAAAATCCCCCTGTAGTAATTGAGGACGACGGGACCTGGACAGAAGTCCGTCGTAACATCAAAGGAGCAAACATAGGCTTCAACAAAGCAAAGGCCTCCGGCTCGAGGCTCCAAATCTTCCCGAAAACAACCAGCGGGAAGAACAGCTCCATAGACTAAAATAAGCAATGCCAGAACACCAAAATGAAACCTTAAAACTCATTTCCTGGAACACCTGCGGTCTAAGGGCCAGGAAAACAGACGTCCTAGAACTCATAGAAGAACATCGCCCCGATGTTCTAGCAATACAGGAGACTAAACTAACAGCAGAAATAAGTATGACCTTCCCATGATATCACATCTACAGATACGACCCTCTTGGTCACCGAGCCATGAGAGGAGTCGCAATCCTGGTCAGAAAAGACGTTCCACATTCCTTCCTGGGGGTTGAGGATGTAAAATGAGACGCCATCTCCATAGAGGTCAACACGCGTAGAGGACCGATCAAAATCACCTCTGCGTATCGCGCCCCAACACAGGAGCTGTTGGATGAGGACATCCAAATGGTCGCAAACTATCCAGACCATGCGAGGACCATAGACTCGCCATAATAGGACCAGAACAACAAATACACCTCCTCCGTGGAAACGGGAGACCAACCGTGTTGGACATTGCACTCCTGAAAAACATCAGGGAAGAGCTGGACATAAACACTCTGAATGAGGGTACATCCGACCACAACCCGGTACTCTTGCAATTAGGAGTAAACCTCAACATAGTAAATCACAACACCAAGAAGAAGACCGACTGGAAGGCCTATCAAAGACATCTGAAAGCTGCAATAGAAATCCCTGAGATCCGCGCTCCTCAGGGACTAGATGAAGCCGTAAGACGTCTAGAGACAGCCATCCTGAATGCCTTTCATGAAAACACAGCAAACCGAGGAGCACCCTGAAATTCTTAGAGATGAGATTAGAACTAACAGACGCCTCCGTAGGATCTACGCTAGATCCCAAGAGGAAGAGGACAGGACTGCTCTAAACCGACACTCTCAAGTTTTGACAAACCGGTTACAAGAGCACCGAAACAACAAGTGGCAGGAAAAGCTGAGATCCCTAGACACGCATCACCAAACAGCCTGGTAGATGCAACGTGCTCTTCGAATGGATAAACGTCTTATCCCTCCAATCCAAAGTATAGATGGCCCCATCTACACCGACGAGGACAAAGCTGAAGCCTTAGCGGATGTCATAGTCCAACAAGGTCAGCTAAACCAACATCCAGAGGAAGACGAAGAGCTCACCGAAGAGGTCCACGACTCAGTTAGAGACCTGGATGCTTGGATTTTACCTCAACAAAATCCACATCCTGTCTCACCCGGGAAAGTTCGAGACATTATCAGGAAACTGAAGGTCAAGAAAGCCCCAGGAGCCGACGACATCACCAACAAGATGCTGAGATACTTCACCAAGGAAGGATACAGTGCGATGGCCAACATTATAAACTCCATCATAAGAACATGCTATTTCCCCAGCACATGGAAAAAGGCAGAGGTTATCGTCATTGAAAAACCAGGAAAAGACAGGACATTGCCACAAAACTACAGGCCCATCAGTCTACTCCCTGCTTTAAGCAAAGTAGCTAAAAGAGCTATAGCCAGAAGACTAAAAGATGAATCCCAAGAGCTAAATGCCATCCCAGAGGAGCAATTAGGCTTCAGGGCAGGGCACTCATCTGAGCAGCAAGTATTCAGAACCACAGAGTATATCACTAAAGGATTTAACAACAGAGAGGCCACAGGAGAAATTTTCCTGGCCATCGAAAGAGCTTTCGACGGAATATGGCATCAAGACCTGATCCACAAAATGTCGGTGGCTGAATACGACAGAAGAAATATAAAGCTTATCAGGAGCTACCTAAATGACAGATCATTCACAGTCAAGGTGAATGACTCTTATTCAGCTTCAAGAGGACTAGTAGCTGGAGTACCACAAGGGTCTGTACTGGGACCCATTGTATACTCCATCTTCTCTCACGATGTCCCAATCGGAGAAGAGGGCTTAATGGCACTTTATGCTGATGACACAGCCATCTTACACCAAAGCAGAAGCACCCGGATAATGGGCAGACGACTGCAAGAGGACATTGATAACCTTCATGACTGGTGTGTCAAATGGAAGGTTAAGATCAACCCCCAGACGTCCCAAGCAATCCTATACCAACGTAGGAGACTGGCTCCAAGAGCTAGAATCCGAGTTGGAGATGTCGAGATCCCTTGGTTAAACTAGGCCAAGTACCTAGGGATGACCATGGATAGAAGCTTGACATGGAATAACCATATCAACGCAGCGAGGACAAAAACCAGACAAGTAATGGGTAAACTTTATCCACTGCTCTGTCGGAAAAGCGAAATGGGACTGAGGACCAAGCTGCTACTGATCCAAACAGTAGCTAGGAGCCAACTCACCTATGGCTCCACATCTTTCGGATATGCTTCTAAATCCCACCTTATGAAGCTAAAGAGGACAGAAAACAAATTCATTAGGATGGCAGCTGACGCCCATGATTTATCAGGAATGAGGACCTACAGCAGCGTGATCTTCAATGGACACCTATTGAAGACTTCATGCGGCAAAAGGCTACCCGCGCCTTCAGGGCAGCAGAAAATCACCCCAACGAAAACCTACGGGACCTGGTAGACTATGATCCGCTAGCTCCGAGACGCAACAACTGGACAAGGTACAGGAGACCTAGACACGGGCTCCTGCACTAATATACTCTAGGATGGAAGTGGGCAAATCGAAATTTCTGAGTCTCCGTGCTCCTCAGGAACTAGATCTTGCCCACTGAAACCCTAAGAGTATCAACAAGTGGCCATCAAACTCCAAGAAGAGGATTCCCAGGTACCTCAGCTGGCTCCGGCGTGAGTTGCAGCTGAACCTGAGGTAAAAGAAAAGGATCCTAGGTACCTCAACTGGGTCCGGCGTGAGCTGCAGTTGAACCTGAGGTAAAAGAACATCCCACCTCAGCCTCAACACCACCGGATCACGGAACAGCAGTGTCGCTGAGGGCACAGAAGAGGACCAAAAATTCGAAGACCTCCAGGTGTACTGACGGAGGGACACTGGCAACGGCAGACTGGACCACGGGACAGTAGGACGTAGGCAGCGACAAACCGGACAGAAGAAAGGAGGACAGCAGAGAAATAACCCACCTGGTAAGACGACACTTTCCCTATTAATAATATTTTTTATTTCAGATGACTACAAGTATCGAGAAGTGGCAAAAACATCCTGCCAAGCGAGGACCTCCCCCCCCCCACGACAGTGAGGACGAAAGGACGGCATCAACCCCATCGAAGGATCCTTGGCTATACCCAGTTGGTATTTTTGAGTCCGAGAGGTGAAAACCTGACAGAGCAACGAGTCCCACACTGTCTTCCCTTCTGTTAGAAGGGAAGACAACCCCACGCCGCCATTTCAGCCCCTTATGACACTTGATTTTTTACCAAAATTTGAAGTCAATCGGATAAGTAGTTTCTGAGCTATGCTGCGTACAGACAGAACGGCAGAAAAAGCGACAGAAGTGAGATAACATGTTTTTTCGAGGTCCAGGAAGTCTAAAACGCAAGTATTTACAAAAATCTCGGCGGGTGACTTTTTTCAAGATTACAATACTTCTCCCCTTATGAAGAAAATAAAAAAAATACATTCTTAAAATTGGTGCAAGGACAAATTTAGACACAATTTGTGTAACTCTATAAAAGAACTTAAAAAATTATACATAAAACTTGTAATTTGTATATTATTGTAACATATTTATGAAACATTAAGCTAAAAGAGACTTACCGCTTGCCTAAAAAGTTGCACCCAGGAAAAACTATTACACAAAAGGCTTATTTAATGTAATTCCTGCCTGGGAGGATCGATTCGAAAATTACTTCTGGATTAGCACAAAACGCAGGAGGGAAACCACCACTAAACCGTCGCTGTTTGTGTGTCACGACAACCCTTAGATTAAGCAATCGGAAGGGACGCTTAGGCTGCTATTCCACTCGGAAAGAGCAAAAATGCGCTGATTGTATGGGGTGAACCAATTTTGTTCGCACAAATCGAAGAGGATGATTGAAAATTATGTAAATAACATTAAATAAAATACATTTTTGTAATATGAGAGATATAATAGTGCGAAAGCTTGTAGGGCTGAAACAATTGGAATTACTTTCTGACGTTTCGCCTGCATCTTCAGGTACCTTGCTCGAAATCAAAACACTAAACGAAATAAGTGTGAGCAACAGTGTTTTCGTATTGACGTACGGTGCATATTACAGGACGAAAACGACTGGGCAGATCAAAAGGTCCTTGTTTTTGTTGCAAGACATAGTGAAAGAGAACTCTTGTATTTTCGAGCTAGGCGTTATCTCATACCACAGTTACTGTTTCGTTTCCAGATACGTATTTTAGTAAATGTTTGGTTCTAAGTTATAACATAAATAAAACCAAATTATAATTAACATGTATAGCAAACAGAAAATCGGTCAAACGCAACCAGACACAATGGTTGATACATACACATTATAACAGGGAGACAAAATAGTTTTGATTTGAACCCAATTATATATTGTTAAAACTATTACTTGTTTGGTCTATTGTATCATTTTAGTTGGTTCATTGGAAAGATTGTTGTTGGCTATCTTACATAGAATAAAATCATAGACAAAATAAATGTCTATGAACCAAATTTATACTCGTTAATAGCACTAGCTTACAGCCATTTCGCAACTGTGATGTAAAAGGCAATTTTTTGTTAATTTTCCGTCGCTGCATTTTAATTAAGTAATTAACAAAATGACAAAAGTCGCTTATCATAAGTATTTTGGACGAACTGTTGTAGAATCAAGATCTGGACTAGACTCCTCACATATGTTGTCGGTGCTGCAAATCTGATTAAATGGCAAATGTTCTTCTATGCACTTTGCAGTTCCAATGATTTGACGAGAACCAACAAACTATTTGAACGACTGTTACTTTTGCATGACAAAAGTTTCTGGTTTTTCAAGAAAGCGCAAATATTATATAAAATATCCGGATATTCCCTCAGCAACAAGACGTTCTTCACGGAGAGGCTTGACCAGTTACAGCGCACCTGGCAAAGTGGGAGAAATATTTAGAAATGTATGATGATAAGAGAGAACCCGATAATATAACATAAAATGGCGGTTCTTCATATTTTCTCGAAAGTGAAGAAAAAGCCCAACCTGAATTAAATGATCTAGTTTGGAACTATGCAGAATAAAATGTGTGTTTGTGTTAATCCAAATAGTGTTATGAAAAAATGAGTCTTTTATCATAACCCGGACGAATGGCGCTTATTTGTAGATTCCTCTAAAATAAGTTTAAAAGCAGTTCTGCTCCATAATGGCAACAAAAGACCCTGTACTCCTTATTCTAAATGCATTAAGCTATGATACGTATATCCGCAGAATTCTTACAATTTTATCTTTGATACCCTAAATAAAAGGTAAAACTGAACTACTTGATGGTTGAATATCCAGTACTGGTTTAGGTCTGGCATTGTTATAATATCCAATCGAACGCCTAATATTTTCAGTGCAATATCTGTTTGATGTTAAAGTTTCAATTAAGTTTTCTATTTCATCCGGAATTGAATTTGTATCACATATTGTCAAAGTCATAAAGACTAATGAACTGATGATGGACGGTCTTTGAGATGGATGATGGTGAGAAACTAATTCGTTAGAAATAAAATCGTTGTAGCTATATCAAAAGAACAACATTATCATAAATTAACATTCAAAGAAATGGTCAAAATAAGAAGAAACATATAGTAAACGATAGGAAAGACATTGACAATTTCAGCCAAATATACACTGTCAAATTTAATTAATATGATATAAACTATTTTCATCAATAACAGCTCTATACTGTACACTGTCAGACTCACACAAATACTTTTAAAACAACTTGTATCCTCCAATATTGTCCACAATATAAATACAATTACAAAAATAAAATAATATATCTACATAAAAACACAATAGAATTCTTTAACAAGTGTATCACTTACCTTCGCACTGCCAAGAAAGACACAAACAAATAACATCTTTCTCAAGGTATGCACTGCATTATTTTATACCTAATTGTTTTTATTTTTTTTTAGGTGTAAATAAATAAGCATTTGAAAAACCCTAAAATGGACAGGCAAAAAATCAAGTAAAATATATATATATATATATATATATATATATATATATATATATATATATATATATATATATATATATTTAGCTTTACGGTATGGGTATAGTTTAGGTTTACGAAGAAATATAAGACACACGATGTAATTCATTCATTCTTCATGATAATAAGTGCCGAAAGAGGTGGCCTCCTGCATCCATACAATAATAGAGATTTTGTTTAGAACGGTCCCGAACATTATGAAACATTTCTTTTGTAATGGCCCGACATTAATCAATGATCCGCTGACGTAAATCATTCAACCCCATAGAAAAAATTTAAGGGGGTTTAGTCAGGTGATCTTGCAGGCCACCACATTGCTCCTGTTCGGCCGATCCATCTACCAGGATACGTCCGATTTAAATATTCACGAACAGCAAGGGTATAATGAGGAGGTGCATCATTTTGTCGAAATGTCAACTCAGTGACATTGTACTTTTTATTATTTTCAAGCGTTTCTCTCCATGCAGGATCGATAGCGTCTTCTAATAATTGCAGATACATTCATTCATTTAAATTTCCTGGAGAGTGTGAACCTCATGGAATAGATGTGGATTTTCGTCAGACCAATATCAACAATTGTGACGATTAACATCTAAAAATGGTAGTTTGTTGTTTTCCTCTAACTCTAGAGTAAATTGTATTCTAGGGTGGATTGAATTTACGTGAATCAGAAAATTTTCGAGCTCTGCATGACCATGTTGCCATATAATAAATATATCATCCACATAACGAATCCATAATTTGGACTTTAAACTTGCTTTCTCAAGAGCTTCTGTCTCGAAGTATATCATAAATATATTCGCGACTACTGGTGATAGTGAGAACTCCATTGGAGCACCATCAATTTGTTTATACATTTGCCCGTTGAATGAATAATAAGTATTTTTAAGGCAATGCTCCCAGAGTTGTATTATATGTGCCTGGAATTCCTCGTTCATAGCAATCTTGTCTAATGCTTCGTCGATGGGAATACTGGGATATAACGATTTGACATCTAGGCTTGCTATGATATCGTCTTTTTCAAGAACGAGGTCTCGTATGATTCGAGTGAAATGCTCCGAGTTTTTTACAAATGAATCAGCTTTTTCTACAGCTGGTTGCATAATTTCAGAAAGATATTTCTCCAGTTTTTGTAGCGGCGAATTAACAGCACTAACGATAGGTCTGATGGGCGCCCCTGGTTTGTGTATTTTTGGTAAACCATAGAGTTTAGGACATCTGCTCGACTTTTCCCGTGGTATGATTTTTTGTTGAATTTCGGGGTTTATTGGTGAACTTTTTATTTTATTTTTAGTTGTTTTTTCTAGGTGCGTTATCGGGTCCCTTGTAACAGGCCTATAACAACTGTCTTGTAGGATATCCTAGTTTAAAGGCCAAATTATGGATTCGTTATGTGGATGACATATTTATTATATGACAACATGGTCATGCAGAGCTCGAAAATTTTCTGATTCACGTAAATTCAATCCACCCCAGAATACAATTTACTCTAGAGTTAGAGGAAAACAACAAACTACCATTTTTAGATGTTTTGGTCACAAAACTGCGTAACGGATATTTCGAATACACCGTGTACAGAAAACCAACACATAGAGACAGATATTTAAATGCAAAACCACATCATCACCCAGCACAAATTCAAGCTGTGGCAAATACCCTAATATCCAGATCGGTGCGATTAACTGAAACACAGACGAGACAAAACGAACTTAAGGTAATATCTAATACTTAAATACAGAAAAATACCTACACAAATCGCACCATAGAGAAAGCTATTAATGCACAGAGTTCCCGAACAACGAACAACAAAAAATATGAGCCGGGAAAGCAACAAGTAGTCTTACCATATGTAACAGGCATAACAGACAGAATCGGAAGAATTCTTAGAAAACACAACATACAAACAATACACAAGCCACAAACAACTATAGGTAAACTACTTGGAAACCCAAAAGATAAAATCAAACTGGAAAACCACGGAGTATACAGCATTCCGTGCCAGGACTGTGAAAAGTTGTACGTGGGGCAAACTAACAGGCGAATATCAGCAAGAGTGGAAGAGCATAAACTACAAACATTTCAGCTTTATTCCTACGTCATCAGGAAACCGGCCATAAAATAAATTTCGATGGGTGTAGGGAGATTGCCAGTATAGAACATTATAAGACCAGAATAATCCGAGAAGCCATAGAAAGTGAAAAACTAGGTGATTTGAATAAAAGGGACGACTCATTAAAACTATCAACAGTATGGAAGACAATAATCGACAAATCTAAAATCGCAAAAACTCAAGCGCAATTAGCGCAACAATAACACCACCATCCGGAAAACATAAATAACGACCAACGGACGCGCAGATATAACCTTCGGCCCCGGGTGGGGGTATAAAAAGGAAGCGTCGCAGTCACCAACACTTCAGCCTCTATTCGGACGCGAGAAAGAAAGCTTCGAAAATGCCAAATGTGATTTTGGCGAAACGTCAGCAAAACTGTTCTTTTCAGAACGACAGTAGCGAACGGATGTACACCCGGAATGAAAACACATATATATATATATATATATATATATATATATATATATATATATATATATATATATATATATATATAAAATGTTATCTGTAGGTAGTGGGAATTCCGTACGAGGGAAGTTCTGCGTAAAGGTGAATTTACCGTTTTTTTATGTTTGAGACACTGAATAATATATGGATCGGTCGCCACAATAATTGCGTCGCGATTTCAGGGCATAAAGTAAAGATAGGTGTGCGATAGAGCCCGGGATTATAGGGCAAAGGGCATCATACGTCGAAGGGCTCGGAACAATAGTTTATACGCGATCGATGAGCTTTGATAATTCGATAGGTCGCTCCATTAGTTGGCCAAGTGTTGTTTACATATCGGTGACATCAATTAAATTTAAAACATTAGATAGGAAATTTGGCCTTTACTACCTGTTCCTAGACAAATTATTCACCTTTCTTTAAATTAAAATATGAAAAAATCAACAGTTCACTTTAATCTTAAGAACGTCTGCTATGCTATGGCATGCGATAGTGTCAGTCAACTTGGGACGTTAGAAATATCGATAGTCATATTCAATAAACGCTGTTTGTAATTTTTTTCTGGTTGCTCTGAAGAATTCTGACTAGTGCCTGTGTAGTTTTGTTCTAACGCTCCAAAAATGAATGTTACTCTAATATTTTATGATTGTGAATATTAACATTTCGATATAAGCAATTTGTTTACATAATATTACGAATTACCACCATGTTATTCTAAAGAAAATAATGTGTTTTAATCCCTCCTCTCAACATCAACTACACTGAAAAAAAAATCAGTAAAAAGTTTTAATAAATATTTGTTAAATTAAGAGATTAAATGGAATTTCTTATTTAATAAGTAAATTTTTAGTGCCATTTTAAAGAGAACATTAAAAAAAACAATACATTCAGTTTGGCCGGTTAGCACAAAAATTACGGACGATTCAATTTTCGGATTGAATTGTGTTCTATTCCATAACAAGAGCTTAATTTTGTTAAGCTTAAAAATTACAACTATATTTTTTTTTACATAAAAATTTATTAAACACAAAAAATTGTGAAGAAAATATTGAAAAAAATTGTATGTGACATGCTCTTGTTGTTTTGTATGTTAGGTATTAGTCAAGGACGTCTAAGATTAAAAAAAAACCTAAATTCTTGGTTTTCAAAATTTCGACAAATCTGCGCTGGTTTTAGACATCGATGTCCACTACAAAAGTAACAAAACCAGAAAAACCATATGACATAAAAAATTCTAAAATTTTCTTCTTCAATTTACTTGTAAATTTCGAGAAAAACTTGTGAAAAATCATTACTAGAGGACACTAATAAGAATACCAAATTTTAGCTCTATATCTAATAAATAGGTCGGTTAAAAACTGCAATTAAGTTTGAAATCTGAATGGTCTGTAGCTTTTGTGCAAAATAACCAAGTTAAATATTTTATTATTTTTTTAAATCAGGTTTTTACTCTTTTCAAAATGACACTAATAAATGTTGTCTAATTTTTAGTTTTTTTTTTTAGTAAATATTAAGTGTTTAAATATAAAATAAAAATGTATATCATTTAAAAACAAGATTATATTAATTATTCCTCTTTTTTTTTGCTTAAAAATAAAATTTTGTAATTATTTTGCTATCATTTTAAGTAAAATTTTAGATATTTTTGATATTTTGTACCGTTTAGAAATTATTTAGCGAAGTGTCAATTCATGCCGACGTAATTTTAAGGTCATAATGTATTAACATTACAATTGTACTACTTTTTTCGTGTTCCATACACCATGACCATGCGTGAATGGACATTTTGCTAAATAAGTTCTAAACGGCACATAATATCGAAAAAATTTAAGTGACCAAGAAGTTACAGAACAGAATAAATAACTTAAATTTGATGTTAAAATGGCCAATAAAAGTTTCGTGGAGGTAAAAGGGGTCGCGACTTACAAAAAAGTAACACCCTGTAAACTTTTTGAAAACGTATTATAGCTATTTCAAAGGCATTGGTCACAGCATGCAGTGTATCAAATTTGAATGATTTATCTCAAGAAATTTACGAGGTCCATAAAAAACTAAAAACAAATTAAACCCTTGTATATAAAAACAAAGGCTTTGCGGACATATGTTTATATTAGCCCTAAAATCAATTAAATAACACCGCGTATAAGTTTTTTGGAATCAAAAACGAATATCCATTAAAACTAATAAAATTGCTACTGTATCTATACTTCTTGATACTAATTGTAAGGGTATAACAACTGATCACAAATTAGATGATAAAGATTGGTTTTGTATAGAAGTTTTCAAATTAACGCTCTACTTGTATGAGGATGTAAAAATTTTCGTAAAAATATTTGCAATACGCAAAAAAATATAGAAAATTGCAAGAAATTGTTTTTTCTTTGTATTTCGTCAAATATCATTTTGGTCAGAAGCAAAAAAATAAAAAAAAAGTTTTGAGAATTATAGGAGTTAACAAACTTTTGCAAACATGTAAGGATTTTATTTCACGTCCCGTATGTACCATAAAACGGGGTAACTTAAACAGCAGGGGAAACTTGGAAACTTTTTTTACGTGTTATTTTGCTGTTTTCATTATTTCTTTCAGATTATTGATTGTTTTGTTGATCTTTTTTATACTTTTTACTATTTTTGATGATAAAATAATAATATTGGTATTATTAACAATTAAATAATTAATTTTTTTATTATTTCTATCAGATTTTTCAGATTAGTTTTCTATAGAGATGCCTTGCACCTATTTGAAAAAGTTGGGAGGTAGACCATACATCAATATCATATAGGAAGGGACATGGAAAAAGCTATCGAAGCAGTCAAAAAAGGTATGCCAAAACTAGAAGCGAGTAGAAAGTTCAAAGTCCCAAGAACAACCTTGATCAATAGGTGTCTTGGACAACATCCTCTAAGGCCGGGACGTCGTCTGTGTGTTGACTAGTGACGAAGAATATGTACTAGCAAAAACACTTGGCACAGTAAACGATTGTGGTATTCCAATAACATATTAAGATAGTGGTAGCAAAATTTGTTACTAGGCAGGGTAGTCATTAGAAATTGGAACGATAATCAACCAGGTTTAGATTTTGTACAAAGCTTTGCTTCAAGAAACAATTTGACCACCCGCTTAGCCAATAACATTAAACGTCAACGGATTCCTGTGGGTAAACCGGAGCTAACAGAATGTTTTAACATCAAGCGTGCCTTAGAAAATGTTTTAACGGATCACATCTATACCTACGATTAGACAAATATCACAGACCATCCGGGTGCAAAAAAAGTGTTGGTACCCAGAGGAACTAAAAGAGTATTCAGGAGCAATCTAGAACGTGTGTGAGTTTGATGGTATGAGTGACAGCTAAGGGGACTTGTTGCCTCCTATGATGGTTTATAAAGCATAACACTTTTACGAGAATTGGATGTCTGGTAGTCCTGTGGGGATAGCGTATGATGTTATGCCAAACGGTTGCTTTGACATGGTTACATTTAAGAAATGTTTTTTTTTTTTAATATTGATGACCCACATAAACACCAATAGCACCCCAGGAGTATTTGAAATCTAGGTCCGGATGATTCCCAATATGAATACCCAGCATGCAATGCTTGTTCCATGTGTCTGATACAATTCTCCGATTATACGTTTCGGACGGCATGGATCAAGTGCGTGAGTTGTGGAAAATGGGTGTTTGGATTTTGCAACGGGGATTCCAAGGTTAAGTCAGCTATGAATGCACCGCTTGCCTCGACGATGACTAAAATATATTTTTTAATTTTCCATGTATTAGTTTATTTGTTTCTTTCTAGTTTATAAAGTTTATA
Source organism: Kuschelorhynchus macadamiae (assembly GCA_030620095.1). Classification (NCBI taxonomy): domain Eukaryota; kingdom Metazoa; phylum Arthropoda; class Insecta; order Coleoptera; family Curculionidae; genus Kuschelorhynchus; species Kuschelorhynchus macadamiae. Next base: position 1,130,260 of record JAUTXW010005459.1, read on the forward strand.
AGAAAAATATGTTTAGTAAGAACAAAAAAGTAAATAACGTCCGTAGATAAATTAGTTGGAAGTTATACCGACAAGCCTTTAAGCGTTTTTCACGTTTCGCCCTTTTGGGGCTCATCAGGCCAATGCAGCCATATGGTAGAGATGATGAAAAATATTCAACGGCAGTTTCAATATATACGATGAAAAGTTAAGGCAATACGAAATTAACCCAAAGAGTAAAGAGGCGTCATATATGGGTTTAAGTGTGAGGCTTGTTATTTGAACCTCTAGTAGTAATGTAAAAGTTAAAAATTATTTGTCCGAATGGCCGTTAAACTTCCTACTAATTTATCTACGGACGTTATTTACTTTTTTCTTCTTATTGAAACTTTGGCCTAAAAAAGCCGATATCATGGATTTTCATCCTTTGGCGCCGTCGGCGTCGTTTCGCCAACAATAGTTTGTATCGCACGGCAAACAGAAAATTGAAAGCCTTCGCATATCGCGCTTGTGTTTTTAACTTTTACGTTACTACTAGTAATGTAAAAGTTAAAAATTAACAAGCCGTCAAACTTATACCCATAGATGACGCCTCTTTGCTCTTTGGGTTAATTTCTTACTGCCTTAACTTTTTATCGTATATATTCAAACTGCCGTTGAATATTTTCCATCATATCTACCTGCATTGGCCTGATGAGTCCCAAAAGGGCGAAACGTCGTCAACTGTGCCGGTAGAGATGATGAAAAATGCTTAAAGGCTTGTTGGTATAATGGTCCATGAGTTTTGGACCCTATACCTGAATAAGCTTATCAAAGGCAAAATTATTTGTCCGAATGGCCGTTAAACTTCCTACTGATATGTTTAGTTTTCTTTATTATAAGTTATAATAAAAATATGTTTTTTCTTGGACCACTTATTTTGTTTAGGTCTTAAAGACTGTTTAGAAACACCTCGTTAGTTATAGTAATTTCTATAGTTTTTGATGTCAAAGTTGCCCTAAAGCAGCCCTAAAACATCGCATTTTCCCTAATTTACATATTATGGTGTCAAAGTTGGGGTAACTTCGAAACCAAAAAGAATTTCAAAAGAGGGGGTAAGAAAGAGGTGGGCGAAAATAATTTTTTGGTGGTGGAAGGCCCAGACATCAGGTAAAATGTGCCCAAAACATGTCAAAGTTACCCCGTTTTATGCAGTCATGCAAGTAGAAGCACATACCCAACAGATCAGCCAAACAATCGCCAAAAATTGCATCTCGTAATTGCGTTTCGCGAATGAAATTTAAACTTTGAACAAAAAAAATCATAGCCAACAGTTCATTTAATCAAATGAAAAAACAAATTTCCTAAAAATTTTGATTTTTCATTAAATTAAGAGATTGAATAGAATTCTCTATTTGTTAAATCATTTTAGTGACACTTTAGAGAACAAAAAATCTACATTTAAAAAACAATACCTTCAATATGGCCGGTTTGCACAAAAACAAAGACCCAAAATTTGGTAAGCTTATTAGTGACAACTAGAAGTACTCTTCACAAGATTTTATTAAAATTCATTAAACGCAAAAAAATTATGAACAAAATTCCAAAATTCCTTATGTGTCATGGTTTTTGTTGTTTTGTAACGTCAGAAATAAGCAGTTTTGTCGGAAATTTGAAAACAAAGAAATATTTTTTTTTTTTGGGATCGAATCAACAGAAGTTACTATGTTAAAAAAATAGTTCAAAATGCAATTTTTCTACAAAAATCAAAAAAATATGGATCGTGCAATGCAAAAACTCAGAATTCCCTTCTGTTGTGATCCTTCCAACATGTTTATAAAAAAAAGCCCGGGGGGAAGAACAGTTTCTTTTTCACGAAAATTTCCAGTATATTGACGTAAAACGGACATATTTCAAATATAAAACGCCCATATTTCAAGTACACTTAAGAACTATCGTAAAACAAATTGTAAACGACAAATGACATCTTTATCTTACCTAAATAAAAATGTTGAAGGAACCGGATTTATTACACTAAAGCGAGCAATCTCAGAGGAAAAATAAAATGTTGTGGCACATCAGCATAAAACGAAAGCGACAAAAACAGTTGCTAGGCGTGCCAGAAACAAACTAGCGCCTGGGGCGTCCTGTCTGGATTAAGTATTCGAAAAAGAACTTCATAAAGGCTCGACGGAAATTGCGAGGTGAATGATGCGCTGCCTCTATACAGTGACGTAGGAAGACAATTATGATACTTTTTTTTTTTGGTTAATAAATGTAAGGACTTAATGCATTACAAGAATTAAAAAAAAGTCGTATTATTTAAACATTATGCAGGAGATGAGACACGGTATATTATCACATTGTATAGAAATTAAAACTATTTTTTTAAAGCTTTTATTTAACCTCATTTGTATATTAGTTAGTGTGTATTTTTGGGGTCAAATCTTGCAAATAACTTTTGATGCAGGTTCCGTTTTCGGAATTGAAATTTAATATACATAAATAAACACGATTACAATGCAATATCATGGTGACTAATCGCGAATGTCTTATACAGGGTGGGTAAAAAATAATGCTGACAGTACAAAATAGTTTACGTTAAAGGACCCTGCACAATCCTTATGGGAAATGGCTTTCAGTCAAGTTTCCTAAAAATTTGCTGTGTTGCAGTTCTCGACATCCTGATCAAAATCTTTCATAGGCACAACTCCATCCTGAGGCTAGTTTTCGATATACAGGGAGTCAAAGTTAGAATTTTGCTTGTTCCTCATTTAATGCTTTTTTTTTTGTTTTTAAATAAGTCAGTTTATTTTTTTTTATTTTAACGATAATATATGTATGTATTAATTATATTTATATATATATATATATATATATATATATATATATAGCTATATGACTAGTATGTATAGTTTGCCTTGTTGCATTTAACAGAGGGCTTTCAGAACAATGCTTTAGGTTTTTATGTATGTACAGGGTTGTCCAACGAAGGGTAAACACCTTTATTTTACAAGATATTGAAAAATGGTAAAAACAAAAGTTGTAGGGATTTTAGAGAGGAATAAGGATAATTTATGATAAAAACAATTGAACATCAAATAAAAAAATTACGCGAAAAAATTATGGTTATTTTGCTTATTTTAAATGGAACACCCTGTATATTATTGCATTTTTGGATTCTCCCGAAAATTCTAAACACTTTTTATATAAGATATTACACCTTTAAACCTAATAGTTTCGGAGCTATGAACAGTTGAAAATCAGTATTTTGGCTAATTTGCATTATTGTAAAACCTATCTAATGAAATAGGTACCATGAGTATACGAAAGTTGGTACTTCAGCTTGCACCATAGTAAGGACCACTATTAATTAAACTGGCCAAGAGGCCGATTTTTACTTGTTTTTAGCTTAAAAACATATGAATTTAGGAATAACGAAGTGGCAACATATCTGCAATAACTAAACGAGTAGATATTAAATAACGACGGAACAATATTTATTATAAACAAAATATATGTTTCAAAAAAAAACTCGTGGATGATTTTCCTCATTAAAAAAAGGCTTGTTAACAACTCTCTTCTTATAATCCGCATTCCCGGGCTCGCTGCAGAATCTAACTCCTAATTTCTTTAACGTGTTTAAACTTGGTTATCGTCTATCGAGATACCTGTGCAAATACTGTCGTTTGGTTGCCGGACAACAAGTTAATCAAAGATTTGTCAAACTTTCGGTAGTTTACTTTTTAAAGAATATTATTTTAGTGAAGTTGTTAGTTGTTAAAGATGAACAGAAACGTCACACGTTATTCCAAAGCCGAAATGATAGATTTGTTAAATATATTGGCGAGGAATGGTTATCAGTTAAGACCGTCCAAACGAGAGTATCTGGACAGATATCCCGATAGACGACAACCAAGTTTAGGAACATTAAAAAAATTAGGAGTTAGATTCCGCAAGACCGGAAACGTGGATTATAAGAAGAGAGTCGTTGTTAACAAGCCTGTTCTCAATGAGGAAAATCAGCTAAGAGTTCTGCTTTCCATTTATGAAAATCCAATTCAAAGTACCAATTCTCGGAGCGAAGCACTTGGTATGTCTTACACATCGGTGAAGAGAATTTTACAAAATCACAAAGTCCATCCCTATCGTATTTCATATCACCAAAACTTACTACCTGGAGATATAGAAAAAAGAGTAGATTTTTGTTCTTGGGCTATAGAGAAAACTTACCAAAACCCTGACTTTTTTAGAAATGTGTTATTCACAGATGAGTCTACGTTTAGGAGTGACCGTACTATGAACCGACGTAATATAAGGTACTACAGTCAACAAAATCCTAATTGGAGAGGGGAAATTATGAAACAAGGAAGATGGTCCGTGAACGTGTGGGGTGGCATTGTAAACGATTATGTTATTGTTATATGTTAATGTAACATATATTTAAACTTTTTAAGGGAGTCACTGCCGATTTTATTAGAAAATGTGAACATTCAAGTTAGAAACAATATGTGATTTCAACATGATGGGGCCCCACCGCATGGCACACGTGATGTCACATACTTTTTAACTGAACGTCATGGATCGAATTGGATAGGTAATAGGGGGAATCCATGGTACGTAAATAATGAAGCCGAAGGACCGATTCTATGGCCCCCTAGGTCTCCGGACCTCAGTCCTTTGGATTACTTTTTATGGGGATTCGTCGACAATTTTGTAAATGCTACACCTTGTGAAGGTCCAAACGAAATGAAAGAGAGAATACAAGAGGCCTTTAGAGCCGTTAACAACGAAATGTTACGTAACACTCAAGAAAACTTTATAGAACGCATGCAAATGTGCTTAGCCGCTGAAGGAGGCATTTTTGAAAACTAGATTTTTTTCTCATAAGTTTTGTTTCCTTGTTCTTTGATACCTATTTGTTTAGTTATTATAGATTTTGTTTATAATACATATTGTTCCGTCGTTATTTAATACATATTCGTTAAGTTATTATAGATTTGGTTTATAATAAATATTGTTCCGTCGTTATTTAATATCTACTCGTTTAGTTATTGCAGATATGTTGCCACTTCGTTATTCCTAAATTCATATGTTTTTAAGCTAAAAACAAGTAAAAATCGGCCTCTTGGCCACTTTAAGTAATAGTGGTGCTTACTATGGTACAAGCTGAAGTACCAACTTTCGTATACTCATGGTACCTATTTCATTAGATAGGTTTTACAATAATGCAAATTAGCCAAAATACTGATTTTCAACTGCTCATAGCTCCGAAACTATTAGGTTTAAAGGTGTAATATCTTATATAAAAAGTGTTTAGAATTTTCGGGAGAATCCAAAAATGCAATAATATACAGGGTGTTCCATTTAAAATAAGCAAAATAACCATAATTTTTTCGCGTAATTTTTTTATTTGATGTTCAATTGTTTTTATCATAAATTATCCTTATTCCTCTCTACAACTTTTGTTTTTACCATTTTTCAATATCTTGTAAAATAAAGAAATTATAAAGGTGTTTACCCTTCGTTGGACAACCCTGTACATCCTACATTGGACATTAATTTTTTTACACTTAGCAAAGATCTTATTTCAATAGGTATTGGGTTATAAATTTTAGGCCCTATAGGTCAAGGGTCTTCAACCCTTTTTAGTGCAAGGGCCAAAAATCGATTTCACATCGTCCCAAGGGTCACCATGGTCCACGTCACTTTACCATCATATCAATAAAATAGAAAACATATAATTTCAAAGTGTAATAATCTTTATTGGTTAAAAAGTCCAATCAATCAATGCGATTTTCGACATTGTTTATTCTTGCTTTTTTTCTTACTCCAATTGACGTGGTGAAGATTAGGACGATATTTCACGATATTAAAAATAAAAATGCTTCACGATGCGATGAAATTTCGATGAGGGTATTCTAATTTTTACCAGAGTCTACTTTGAATGCATTTGTGACGGCTGTAAATGATTCTTTCGCTGCAGGAATCTTTCCTGAGTAGTTAGGAGTACAGGAGATGCAATTTTTGCATTTCTTGATAATCTGTATCTCTACATTAATGAGGGTGAGGCGGCTGCATGGGGTGGTATGGTTTCAGGGGAAGTGCTCTTCACTGGTTTAGGTCTTATCTCTCCGGACGATGTCGGAGGGTCAGGTTGCATGAGGCTGATTCTATTAAACGAAAAATTATTTCGGGAGTACCTCTGGGTTCTGTTCTAGGACCAATTTTATTTCTTGTCTATATAAATGATCTAGCGTCACTGAAAATCAGGGCTGAATTCACAATTTTTGCCGATGATACCTCAGTTTTATGGCATTCCAGGAATCCAGAGAAGCTAACTCTGCAATCGCAAATGATGTTGAACAAATTAAAGGGTGGTGTGAAGTTAATCGTTTTTCTTTCAACATTTTTAAGACCAACATTATGCATTTTGGGTGTTCGCTTGATGATGTCTATCTTGATAATGAACAGGTTTCGTTAAAATCAAATATTAAATTTTTGGGTGTAGCCATAGACACTAAGTTAACCTTCAAGGATCATATTTTGAAAGTATGCAATAGTCTGGCATCGGAATGTTATGCCTTGAGAGTTGTATCGAACGAGTTGAATGAACACATTGCTTCTGGGGTAATTCGTGCCAATATCTGATAAACTCAGTTTTTGTTCTACAAAAGAGGTAAGTGGTAGAGACTCTTTTAGAACACTATTTATTAATCGCAAAATCCTAACTCTAACTTGTATTTTTATTTTTCAGACCAGAAAATTTAAAAATCGAGAGTATTCATTATAACACAAGACAAACTTGAGCTCTGCTACTGCCCATACCTCACACTTCTCGAGTTAAAAGCTCAATATTCAATACAGGTAGGAAGATATTCAACCACCTACCACAGAGTGTGAGAACTTTGAATAATCTTAAAACATTTAAATCTTCTCTTAAATGCATATTACTCAAAAAAGCTTATTATGGCCTTCTGGAATGTTTCAATGATGTATTATGACACTGGATAGACTTCCTCATTCCAAGTCTCTGTATAGGTGTTCTTTATATTTAAGTGTGTATGTATATTTATATTATATTAGTGCTTTTGATGTGTGTTTTTTTTATAACTTGCTGTTTTTATTTCTTATTATTATCTGTATAATCTCTACTTTTACTTATATTTTTTAACTGCTTGTTAGTTTATATATTTTTTGTAACAACATTTTATCTTAAACAATAAAGCAATTTTTGACATTTTGACTTTTGACTTTGACAAACCTCACGCTTGCTTCATTTTCAATGTTTTGCTTTCGAAAACTATCTTGCTGTCGTTAAAGCTGACTTTTTAGAGCTCTCACTTTATCTTGCCGTAATTGTTCTTTGAATGTCTCAAACTTTGTGGCATACTTTGTATGGTAATGTCTTTTTAAGTTGAATTCTTTCAAGACTGAAAGGAATTCTTAACACACCAAATAGACGGGTTTTTGCTTAACATTAACGAACAAGTACAACTCAGTTCACTTTCCTTGAAATATGCGCATTTCTTCACTAATTTTTCGTTATTTACCCGAAGTAGAAGCCAATTTTAATGTCAAGGTAGAAGATACGAGTTTAATTCTTCGATAAAAATGTCCACGACAAAACTAATCTTGTGTGACTGCACGCCACAGTACAGTATCCCCCTTACACGCGTCAAAACACACTATACTCAAATCATTATAATCACTTATCGCACAGGTAGCAACTTCACTGCTAGTTGGCTTTCTATCACTTGTATCTGTCTGTCTTTATATAGGTCGACTGCGCCAACTTTGAATCTCTGGAAATTTCGAGCAGTTACGAGACTGGACTAGTAGGTCCCTCTAGTAGTGATAATTTCTAGAATCATTAGAAAGATCTAGCGGCCTTGTGTGTAGTCGTGATCATTCGCGGGCGCGGCGCGATACAATATTTTCTTTAGTCTCTGGGTGCCGCAAGAAATTAGAAGGCCCGAAAACAGCGGGCTGAATCAAGGTTTCAAGGTCATTAATACGGATTTTACGAAAGTCAGGATGATTTGATGACGTGATGGAAAAGGCAATATAATTCGTTTTCGAAGCATTCATTGTTAATTTAAAACGGTCAAGGCAATTTTTAATTAGCCTCATACTCTCTCAATTATCGACCTCCTCACAGATGAACAAGAATCCCCTGAGAAAACAATGACAGTGTCATCAGCATAAGATATCACTGTCCCAATCTATGTTTATATCTGTTAAAGAATTTATATAGGCTATAAATAGGATTGGACCCAAGAAAGTGCCCTGTAGAATTCCACTCCTCAATGTAAGCCCATCACTGTTAGTAGGTGTCACCGATTTTAACAACCTATAGCCTGTCCTTTAGGTAGCTCCCAAAGACGTCCAACACTCTACCTCTTACTCCATAGAAATTTAGGAGCAAATCGTGAGGTACAGTGTCAAACGCCTTTGTGAGATCCACGAAAACAGCCAGGCACCAAGCAGTTGCTTAACATATGTGAGACTAGACGTTACTATATGTATTAGTAAAAATAAATTCATACAAAGTGTAACTGTTTCACACATTGCGGTGATTTTTGTTACATATTCGACTGCACCTGAAACACTTAATTTCCAATTTTTACAAAAGTTCAATTAAGCTAAAACCAACAGCCAGATTTGGCTAATTTTTTTTATATGTTTGTCAAAATTAAATAAAGCTTGAAGAATTGTATCGAAAAGATTTGTAAATAGCTGATATTACCGTAGCCATAAATTTTAATCCACGTTTTATGTTAGCAGCATATTGAACCTTGTCAGTAAATATAGCATATGAAAAAAATATACAATGTGGCCCATAAAACTATAGACAAACCATGCGACTGATGTAACATTAGGTTTCACTCACTATAACATAATTATAACTTTTTAAGTATAACGATAAAACTTCACTAATAAGTCATTACTGTATTAACTGTAAAACGAGAATGATAATTAATTGGTTTTGTATAAAAGTTAAAATCTTGATGTGTTCACTATACGTCCAAGGTCGCGTACAATAATTAACTATTTTTAAAAATATGATCTATCATATAATTATGTTACATAAAAAAAATTTAATTGTGAAAATCTATTAGAATTTATCATTAAAAATAATTTCCACCCGAAAAAATATATTTTTAATTTAACGTTTTATCCATTTTGGTCTAAAACGAGAAGATTGTTGACCTATTTTTACAATTTGTTTTTTTTTTGCTACTATATTATGGTATTTTCGATAATATCTCACAGTTATTATAACATAGTAAGACAAATAATTATCCAACAACTACTTGTATATAATATCTTATTACTAGAATTATTATGTAAAACCAGGTTGAATCTGACGTAACAGTTCTGGTATGGTCTGTTCAACATATTATGAGACACTTTATATTATACTACAATTTATATTATATCTTTTATTTTTCTGATAATTAAAATGTGTCACTTTTACCGGCTACCTACTTAAATATCCTTGCACTATGCTTATGAGGTCTAGATTTTCAGAGGATGAATAAGTTACAAAACGTGTATTAAAATTCATGGCCACGGTAAAGTCAGCTATTTACAAATCTTTTTGAAACAATTCTTTAATCTTTATTTAATTTGAGTAAACATAACAAAAAAAATATCCAACTCTGTTTGTCTTAGCTTAATTGGACTTTTTGTAAAAACTGCAATTTTCATGTTTCAGGGGAGGTCGAATATCAAAAGGTCAAGTCAAGGTCAAAAATGACCGCAATGAGGAAACAGTCTGTATTAGTTTATTTTTACTAATTAATACATACAGTAACTTCTAATCTCAGATATTCTAAGTTACTGATTTATTTGAACGCGTATTAAGTATTTAAGAACAAAAAAAATTAAAAAAAAAAACATAAAATAAGGAACTTTCTTGACCCCCCGTATATCGCAAACTAGCCGCAAGATTGGGTTGTACCCAATGAAAACTTTTGATCGGGGGTTTGACAAATACAACATATCCAATTTTCAAGAAAATTGACTGAAAGCCATTTCCCTTAAGGATTGTACGGGGTTCTTTGGTATACGTAAGGGGTATTCGGTATTTTGAACGAGGTCTATACGCTTTATTTCTCAAGATATCAAAAAATGTTACAAGCTACAAAAGTTTTAGGATTTAGTCTGAATTTCTATGGTTGTAGTCTTTTTTCTAGTCAAAGTTTTTCTGTTCTCAAAACTCTTCACCATGTAATAAATCGTAGATATTGAGGGAGCAACTAAATTAGGATACTCTCCTGTATTGATTTCGTGTTTCACGATAATTATTTACACGAAAGTATATTTTTAAAATATTGGCTTTTTCTTGATCAGTAAATCCCGTAGTTTTGAAAATAAAGGCAAAAAAGTGGCTAAAGAAGTGATGACAGAACGGCCATATCGAAGGAAAAACATTAGAACAATAATTATTGATTTCAAACCCTCCCATTATTCTTCCAATATGCCAAAGCGGCTCATATTTTAAAACAAGTTGATAAATGAGTGACAGAACGGCCATTTTGAAGTAAAAACAATGGAAACCTTTTTCTATTATTTCTACTATACTTAAGCCAGAGCGGATAATTTTTTCACGTTTTTTCAAAATTATGGGATAATGGTTACAGTGAGCATAGACAAGCCATATACTTTTGGAATCAGGAGAAAAAGCTCTTTTCAATAAACTAAAAATATACAGGGTGTTCCATTTAAAATAACAAAGCTGATGCTCATTTTCCTAATTTCCGATGTTTATATGTTTTTTTTGATAACAAATTCTGACGATTCAGACTAAATCCTAAAACTTTTGTGTGTAAAATTTTTTGATATCTTGAGAAATAAAGCGTTCAAAATATAACCGAACACCCTGTACATAAACCCGATGACAATACAATATTATGGTGTCCAATCGTGAATGTCTTATACAGGGTGAGTAAAACTAATTCTAAGAAATACAAAATAGTTCTCGTTATCTGAATTGACTGAGATTTGTTATACATACGTAAACCCGACGACAACACGATGCTATGGTGTCCAATCGTAGTAAATGCCTTATATAGGATGCATGCATAAAAACAATGTTAAAAAGTATACCAAAAATAAAATAAATGAAAAAAAACCAAAGCTTCTATTTATAAACTATTGAACTGAAAAGTAAAAAATAAATAAACTTATATAAACACAGAATTTATTCTTAAAAATTTGCACATTTTCTAAAAAGTTTGAGGCCTGAGACGTCATAACATTTTAAATAAAGCCTCAAGCTTTTAAGAAAATTCTGTGTTTCTGTATTTTTTTACTTTTCAATTCAACAGTTTATAAATAAAAGCTTTTTTTATTTTTTTTACATTCATTTTATATTGTTTAAGAGAGTTTTTGCGCACCCTTTACAATATTATACAATGCTGGGCGAAAACAAATAATAAACACACGTGTGTGTTATCATTTGTTTTCGCTTCTATTTTGTGCGGTTGTGCTTTTTAGGGGGTTGTGGAAAAAATTGTTTTTCCAAGGTTCGAGTTCAATAAATTTAAGATTTTCTAATATTTGAACTGCACCCGTACACTGTAGTATCTTCTATAGAACGTAAGACGCTAAATTTCTTGGTTCACGAACTTTTAATACATAAAACTCTGAGCAGAACTCTTAATAAATAAGACATTATTACGAATGAAGATCATTAGAGATACACGGCTTAATTAAATCGGCAGAATAAAGAGATCTTTGTAGTTCTAACAGTAATAAGGCACATATTAGCCATATGAAATGCATTAAAAATCTAATTAATTGATGGGTAGACATTTTGATGCTTCCCACAATAAATAAACTTCAAAATATTCATTATAAAATACCGCGTTGCATCAAATTCTGAACATTAATTAAATAAATTAAAACAAAATAATTTAAATAAAATAAAGTCATGTGATAGTCACATAGACATAATAACAGGGTGATCCAACATATTGCTCTGTTTCATTCATAAAATCGTGTAAGATTTGATGCAATGATTAGAGTAAATAAACGCGTACTGCACTATATATTAAGTGTACATTAGTCCATCTGTCTGAAAAATTCCGTTAAATTTGATGTATTGATAAAGAGATTGCATTTTTATAGTCTGTTTTAGAAACGTATAGAGCAAGTATCTTCAACCTTTTTTAGTGCAACGGCCAAAAATAGATTTTACATCGTCATAAGGGTCACAAAGGTCCACGTCACTTTACCACCATATCAGTAAAATAAAACCATATAATTTTAAAGTGTAATAATACTTATTGGTTAAAAAGACACGGTTTATTTTTGACAAGTGTGCCGATATTTGGTTTTATTTTTGTAGTTGCAACTCGCAAACTTCCTTCTAGTCGGTAACTATCGACCTTGTTTTAGACTTCACATTCTCGCACACATATGTGCTCCCAAACAGACATATTTTGAATAAAAATCAAGAAGACCCATGTCGAACTTGTCTTTCAGTTCCGAATTACACTTACATTACACATACACATTATCTCTGAAGTCAGAAAACCTTTATTGGAACTCTTTTTTAAGCAAATCTAGTGCTACGACATATTTATCCACAACTGTACATTCGTAACTCTTCAGTTTAGGAAAGTGCGTAAACTCTTTTTTCTACAACTGATTTTTCCATAAATCCAGTTTAAACTTAAATGTCTTCACAGTGTCAGGTAGGTTGTTGATGAGACTTTCTTTTCACAACACGAAGGAAGCCATTTCCCCCTTCAGTTCAAAAATACGTTTTAGCATTTTTCCTCTGCTCAGCCAACGAATCAGAAAAATATGTCACATCACCATACTCTGCATTAATTTCGTCTAAAAAATTTTGGAATTATCTGTGGTTGAGGCCGCGTGATTTAATGAAGTTCACAGTTTTTACGACCCCTTTCAACATCTCATCAATATTTGTGGATTTTGCAAACAGATTTTGTTGATGAACGATACAATGGTAATGCATCAAAGAAACTATATCGTTTTCTAGAAACTGCAGGTATCTGATACCTGTTAAAGAATGTCTAAAAACTATCGGACCAATTATTTGATTTCTAAGAATCGCACACCAAACATTTAACGGCATACGCCCCTTAGTTTTAAATTCAATATATCCATGATGATTTTCTAGTGCCCACATGTGAGTATTTCTTCTGTTATAAACGCCCGCTGTAGTAAACACAGCCTCGTTGCTCCATAAAATTTTGTTAAAAAATCATAGTCTTCATTTTTTTTGGCTAAAATTCCAGTATCCCAGTTTTTTGATTTTATGGATATCTGTTAACTTTTGCACTGGCAACTGTTTATAAGGATGATATCCATGTCTATGTGGGATTCTGAAAATTTTGCTTCTAGATGTATAAACATGTTTACTAGCATCTGATATAGATAAAGCCGGATTTTCTACAAAAGGAAATAAACAGGCGTTAAATTACGTAAGTAATTAATAATAACACATTTCCAACCTTGAAAAAATCATAATATTTGCAACTCTTCACCATTATTTTGAGTCATTGTGCGTTTTCTTTTTTGAAAATGCTTCCGCTCTCTGATGCATCGTTCAATGTAATAGAAGGTTGATATGGAAGGAACTTGCCGGTCGGGGTAAATACGGCGATATTCTCCTTGGGCTTTACTAACAACATTACTGTTTTTGTAAAATATACGAAAAATGTCAAATTTTTCGTCTTTTGTATAACCCATTTTACAGTTTAAACTATTTCGTTTTGACGTCTAAATAAGTTTTAATTAATACTAAACACGTTTCAATCTTCCGCTTGGTTTTGTTTTTTGTCCATGGCAACTGTGAATTCGTAAACCCAAATCTGATATCGGAATTTTTAAACATGAATATTTCAAAAACTGATCCAAACATAGACATATTATATATTTTTGAAGTCAGAAAAATATTCTCTATCGAAAAATAATGTAATATATAGAATACCAAGTTTATGTTTTTTAGTAGCTTTGCGATGTTCCTTTATTTCCTGGCGGTTTAGGACAATGCCTACAATTTTTGTATTTAACATTTTTTTTTCTCTTATAATAAGGGCGGTAGATAAAGTCTAAATATGGCGAAACACCCAAGGAAAGTTTTACTAGAAATTCAAAACGAAATATTTTCAATACGGATGACCGTTCTGAGTTACAGTTTTCGGCCTTTGTTTGACCAATTCCTAGAGTATGCAGCAAGATGAGGATAGCTTCAGGATTCCATCCCAACCGTCTTATAGAGGGTGTTATATAAAACCCTGTCATTTTTTGAAAAGTTTATTCGACCAGAACTCTTACTGTGGAAGATTTCTTTTTCTCTTTGTGTAACCAAAATAATCTACAGCTAGGTACAAAAAAAAACAATTTTCAAAGGTTTTGAAATTTTTTCTTCCTTCCCGATATACAGGGTTTTTTAGAAAAATTGTTTTTTTTAATAAGGGTTTGCTGAACAAACCCACTTATGGCAATCAGATTCAATATGATCTATCAGATTATGAACAGGGTTGATACCCTTAAGTATTACATCATAAATATTGTATACAGAGTACACCAAAAACTCGAACCATTCTAAACTTTAACAATGTTGAATTGAATTGAATTGAATGTGCCCACCTTGTTCATAATCTGATATATATTTTATTTTATTTTTACCACATTCAACAGAATATATCCAATTAGTAAATGGGAAAAACTACTTAATTTACGTACAAACATATTTTAATTAATTTAAATAAGTAAAATATAATATTTAAGATGTTTATAGAAAAAATAAAACAATATGTCAAAAAATCAGCCGCTTAATCGAGGCCACGCTGCATCTAAATATATCAAATAAATAAAATAAATAAATAAATGCTTTATTGTCAAAAAAAAATTTTACAATTTTGTGGACAAAGCTGTTGTAAAAAAATAGTTTACAAACATAAAATTAGCAAACAAAACAAGACAAAAACACATCATAAATATTATAGAAAAATAATATTTAAATCAGGAATTTACACATTACAAAGTTCGGTAAAAATGGTTGGTAATGGCAACTATCACACTAGGGGTTCATAAGGATAAAATTATATGTTGTAAAACTCGTTCACGGTGTAGAAGGCTTCTTTCCAGTAAGAATGATTTCAAAGCCTTGCGAAATGAAGTCAGAGATATTATGGATTTGATGTTAAATGGCAGGTGATTATGCATTTTTTTTGCATTGTAGATTACTGATCTTTTAATTAACTCTGAGTGTGGGGTTGGAAGATAGAGATCGTGCTCAGTATTTCTGAGAGGGTAGTTGTGAGAAGGTCTCTCTAATAGAGCAGGTGCCTGCTTACGAATTAAGCAAACCGATTCCAAAATGAATAAGCAAGGAAGGGTTAGTATTTTATATCTTTTAAAGAAATCTCGGCAGTGAGTTCTACTGTTAAGTCTCAGTAGGTAACGAACAGCTCTTTTTTGTAGTATAAAAATTCGATCAAATTGAGTCGCACAACATGTACCCCAGAATGGAATAGCATATCTGAGGTGCGACTCAACAAGAGCAAAATAAACAGTTCTAGAGGTAGAAAAGCTAAGCTCCTCGGAAACAGATCTTAACGCAAAGCAAGCAGAACCTAACTTCCTCGATAAAGCATCGATATGTGGATCCCATTTTAAAGAATCATCTACAAGAAGCCCTAGAAATTTTACAGAGTTTACGACATCAATAGTGGTGCCATTAAGGTCAAAGGGTTGCAGCGTGTTTTTATAAGACAAGACTTTCGTTTTAGAGATGTTCAAACATAGGAGATTAGAATCGCACCAGGATTTAATGGTGATTAGGTCATTAGATACAATCCTATGTAGGTCCGTGACATCTGGGTGGCTCCACGTAAAGCTGGTATCGTCCGCAAAGAGACATATTTTTCCACTAATGTTTAAATTAGCCATGTCGTTTATGAACAGAAGAAACAAGATAGGGCCTAGTACCGAGCCTTGAGGCACTCCATATTCCATTGGCCCACAAGAAGACATCCTGTTGTCAACTTTCACAACTTGATTTCTGTTGCTAAGATATGACTTAAACCAATTGAGAGGAGCCCCTCTAAATCCATAGTACTGCAGTTTGTTAGTTAATATATTATGATTCACACAATCGAAAGCTTTGGAAAAATCACAGATAATTGTTGCCGTAGCGTGATGGTTGTTTAGGCTGGAGTAAATTCTATTAAGAAGGGAAAACATGGCATCGCTTGTGCATTTGTTACTTAGAAATCCAAATTGATGTTTTGTAAGTATTTCATATCTAGACAGAAATGATAAAAGCCTTTTTTTAACCAGTCTTTCGATGATCTTAGATAGCGTAGGGAGAAGTGCAATTGGGCGATAGTTCGAAGCTTCTTCTGAAACACCTCCTTTGTGAAGAGGTATGATTATTGCAGTTTTAAGGCAGCTTGGAAAAGTACCATTTTGGAAAGACATATTTATCAAAGCAGTCAGATGCTCTAGTGTGCATTCCGGCAGACTTGAATACATTTTTAAAGTAAGCCCATCAGTTCCCGAAGAAGATTTATTTTTGATATCATTAATTGTACTACGAAGTTCTGATAAAACTACTGGTGAAAAGAAGAAACTGTGCAGGTTTACCCTATGATCAGAGAGATATGAAATTGGGTCATTAGATTGAGATACGGATTTAGTCAAATCTTTGGCTACATTTACAAAATAATTGTTTAGGTCCTCAGGAGTTGATTTTGTTCACTATTGTTTTTGTTACACAATTGAAATAGCGGGGAAAATTTTAGCACATTTGTTCTTGGGGTGGGTAAGAAAAATGTAGAGAAATTACGCGTCGTAGGTCCGGGTACTTGGAATTTCAGAGACTGCAAAATTTTGTTGGCATCTATTTTCCCAGAAATTATATTATGTAAAAGGATAAGTTGAGCTTTATCTCGGCGAATTTCTAGACTCTCCATTGAAAACCTAGTTAAAAGTTGATCATGTGGAAAGCCTATTTCAGGATAAACCCCATCAACTTTAAAACAAATATATTTCAAAAAACGTCTTTGAACTTTTTCTAGGCTTGTAATATGCGCCTGGTAAAACGAACACCAAACAACTGCGGAATATTCTAACCGAGATCTGATAAAACCATTGAAAAGCAACTTAAAGAGTATCACTACTGACGAAGTCACGAGTATTTCGTATAATAAATCCTAGCAATTTAAAACTATCTGCAACAACTTTAGAGACGTGGTCACGAAATGAAAGACTTGCATCCAGAACTACACTCAAATCATTCACCGATTCAGACCTATCTAATATTTGCCCATTTATAGTATAATTATAGGTTATAGGCCGAAGTTTTTTAGTGAAAGTGACAACGTAGCACTTAGAGACATTTAGAAGCAATTTATTTTCTTCGCACGACATGTTCATTTTGTCAAAGTTATTTTGTAGTTTAACACAATCACTTAAATTTTTAATTTTGAGGTATAGCTTGACATCGTCTGCGTAAAGAAGGTAATCAACGTCTAGAGTATAAATAAGGTCATTAAGAAATAAAAGAAGAAGCAAAGGCCCTAGGTGGGTGCCCTGTGGCACACCAGATTTAGCGACAAATTCTTTGGAGTTGTGACCATGACATTGAACGAATTGAACTCGGTTTTTTAAGTAAGACTCAAAAAATAAAAGTAACTTATTTGAAATACCATAGGAAGCTAGTTTATTTAACAAAATGCCATGATCAAGACGATCGAAAGCTTTTGAGCAATCGGTATAAATGACGTCAGTTTGATCTCCAGCATCGGTAGATTCTGCAAGATCTTGAATGAGACAAAACAAATTTGAAACTGTAGATCGACCCTTCATGAAGCCGTGCTGCTGTGGTGATATATGCATACTTACCGAATTGTATAAATAGCCATGCAGAATAATTTCAAATATCATCGAAAAGTTATTTATAATACTTATTGGACGATAGTTTTTGTGACAGAATTATTGTCTCCTTTTTTAAAGACAGGAGTTATTCGTGATATTTTCCATAGGTCTGGGAAAATTGAAATATTAAGTGATATATTAAATAATATTGAAAGTGGTCTAGCAAAAATAGAAGCACAGTCCCTTAAGAGAAACGCAGGTATTTTATCCGGCCCTATAGTAGCCTTAGGTTTAATTCTTTTTAAGCTAATTATATATATATATATATATATATATATATATATATATATATATATATATATACCTTTGATTACCACAAATGGGCTTTGTTCACCAAATTATTTTAAAAAAACTTTTCGAAAAAAACCCTGTATCTCGGAAAGGAAGAAAGCATTTCAACATCACTAGAAATTGTTTTTTCGTACCTAACTCTAGATTATTTATGCACAAAGTGAATAAGAAATCTTCCATAGTAAGAATTCTGGTCGAACAAACTTAAAAAAAAATGACAGGGTCTTATATAACCCCCTGTATAAGGGTGCTATGGTGTCCTGAGGCTGTCCTTATGCATATAAAACAAAAAAAACATCCGTTCATTTTGAATTTCCAGTAAACATGTCCTTGGTGCATTTCGAAGTTTCAGCAGTTTAGTTGGCAACTAAGCAATAAAAATACAATAATGAACTAGTATGTCATAAAAAAATATACTAAAAAAATAGTATGCAGCCTAAAGTCGAATAAAATTAATTTATTTGGAAATAAACATTCTTCTTCGGTACTGTATCAGATTTTAATGAAGACATTAAGGTTGTTTTTATATTCTTACGTCAGCATTTTTTTATGAACGCCTTTTCGACAGCAAAAAAGCTTTTTCTTTATGTTTTTTTTACGCATTTCTCAGATATCGCGCTAGTAACTTGCTTAAGTACATTTTTACGACTAATTCATTGCCGCTTCGGGTAGTTTTTACTTTTACGACACAAGACACAGAAAAGGAGTTAGTTTTATTTACACTGGCTGATAATATTGATTTTTTTAAATAATAAAGGCTATATATTAGTGAACGTGAAACTTTAATCAAATAGAGATGAACTGGTCAAATTGTGGTACAAATTCAAGATAGAGAGACAAAAAAATGGCCCGCAAACACAATTTTTGTAATAGTTAAAAAAACATCTTCCCAGGTTTTTACAGATCTTCACTTTTTAAGGACCCTAGATGCCAAAAAACATGTTTTCCTCCTCTCTGTATTGTAAGTAACCTATTTTGACCCCGCTTGGACAATCGTAAGTGAAAGTTACTCAACAAGGTATTGGTTGCCCTTAACGACGGGACGTAAGTCAACTTACATCCCTAGGGAAATAATAATCTAAATTTATTATAAGTAGCTTTTTTTTTGATTTCATCAACATATTACAAAAATCCAGTGATATTAATTGGAATGAATATTAATGGTACAATTATTACAATTATTCACATTATTAAAAAAATTTGGAAACACGTTTTCTTGTTTCTTCTCGATGTGTATTATATTTTCTGAGTCCACAGATCCTTCATTTCTAACCAATGTTTCTGTAACTGTTGAAGCACTGCAAGAGACTTCTGGCTGGGTCTTATTGTATAAAATTTTATTCGTTACTTCCTTTTTATTATGGAGGCTCTCAGCTACGTTACTTTCCGCAATAGTAGCGGACATTCCATTTTTGGAGTCAGGAATGGTCACAATTATGACTTCTTGACTTATTTTAACATTGTCCATTTTCATTTCACAGATTCATTAGAACGGCACGCTCCAGCAACTCCCATTACCATTACGACCTTTATCAATAAGTATATATCATCGAGGGCTTCAAGCATGAACTTATTCACATCTTCCCCGTTAAACACATTCGATTTTTTGTGTCTATAACCATCATTTTTTCTTTTCAAAAATGCTCGAAGTTTTGGATACTTAGAAATATCTATATTTTCCTCTATAAAAAGGGTGGACTTCAACATCGAATACTCACACCATAAGCTTGATGGGGACTTCAATATAGCACTTTTTTCGTGGAAATACGCCAAAAACAAGGTTTCTGAGTCTGCAGTAGCCGTCTTGCTTTGGCACCAATTCTTAAAGGATTTATAATATGCCGGTTCATATCTTTTTTTCGACTTTTCCGATAGTAGAGATAAACAAGCAATATTCGCTGATTCTTCTACGTCTAAAACATCAATTTTGTCCACACAAAATCATTCGACTTCTTCAAACTTTTCGCTATGAATTGTCAACTTGACGTTGTTGATAAAATAAAAACTGCTTATGTTGCTCTGTCAATGGATCACGGCTGCCTTCATAATTTAATGAGAATGCTATCGAAAGTAATGATAATGAAAATCCAAAAATATATCCAGCATTTTCTTGTAAACATACAATACACGGAGGGGGAAAAATAATATATACTATATGGGGTGTAAGTACATTAACACCAGTCTTTCTTTTTTGCCAAGCCCTCGCTATCGCTCGGGCGCAAACTCGTCCTCGACTGGTAAATGTTACTTACATCCCTTATAGGATAAATAACTATTTGTCAGTTCAGTTCGCGGCCAAGATGCAATATCGCATCACAAAATGGCGGCCTAGCGAAATAATTACTAGAAAACTAATAATTATTTAATATTCTTCAAATTTGTCACAAAAATCAAATGTTACATAGGAATGAACTGGTAATATTTTGGTACGAATCCAAAATGGCAAAAAAATTACAGCCCAACAAAATATTTAAAAAATTAGCCTGAAAACTACTTATAAGATTCCAGTCTGATTTTTATTACTTATTAGATTGATTTCAAATTTTGTGCAAGAATGATGCAAAGTTAAACTGGTATGTCAGAGTTTACACGAATTGAAGATGGCGGGACGTTTTTTTTTTGTCCAACTGCAAATTTTGCACAAAAATTAGAGATAGGTAAAATTTTGATACAAATTCAACACGATGGAACAAAATGGCTATCTAATAAAATATTTAAAAAATCAGCTGCTTATTCAACGTATTTTAAATTATGCCCAAAAATCAAATGTGGCGTAGGCAGAAACTGTTTAGTACGAATCAAATATGATGCAACAAAATGGCGCTCAGTAAAAAAATATTTGAAAATAATATTAAAATATTTACTGGTAAATAAACTAAATAACTGCTAAAATCAATACCTTAAATTTGATAGTGTCAAAAGGACTTTTTCATTTTTCCAATTCATGCTATAGTCTGATTTCAAGAAATTACAGTTATTTTATATAAATGTTTCCACTCCTCAGCAAATATTTAATTCACAACTGTTATGTCTAATGAACCAAATCGAGGAAAAACAGATTCTATTTAGTCCATTTGAGAATTAGCAGATTGGTTTCTATTGACAATTCTAATTAATTTGATTAATTGGCTAATTCGAATGCGCATCTTTAAACATAATTTGACGGCTTGTCTTGTCTGAATAGAAATGTCGTTAAATATATGCACGAAAATGAAGCGCAGAATTCGTATCTATTACAGATTACCTATTCAATTAATCTTAAATTTTGCACAAAAAACAAGCCGGATAAATTGGTAAAATGTACGTGCGAATGTAATATGATCGAACACAATGGCGGCCTAAAGAAGTACTTAAAAAGTCATTATAAAAAGCTAAATATTCAATTGAAATGTTCTAGCAAAATCAAATGTGATATACGGATGATCTGGCAAAACGCTCTGCGAATCCTATATGACGAAACAAAATGGAAGCTTCATAAAATAACAAAAAAATAGATACGATCAGCCGAGGCGACTCCAGGAAAGATACTTTCTCAGGGTGTTAAATACAATCTTTTTTCGCCGACCATCAATTATGCAATGTCCACCACTCTGCTTCGTTGATTTAATTACAAAATAAAAACAAATGAACTGATTGAAATTATAACTTTATCGGCCGGTTGCAGAAAGCTCAATTAAAGTTTAGAATGTTTAACGGAATGTCAAATTTGACAGCGAGTTCCTAGATTTCTATAAGCAGCTTGTCAAATTCCAAAGCTCGATTCAATGTTCTAAACAGCAATTAAGTTTTGTGCAATCGGCTGTCCGACTCTTAACTGTCAAAATCTCAAAATCCCTTCAGATAATTGGCCTCATTTCACCAGCATATATAACCGTTATTGTTCGCCTGAACGCCCACTTCTCGACTACGCGTCATCTATTTGGTCTCCCAACTACCAAATTTATATAACTAAAATCAATCGTGTTCAGCGCAAGTTCCTTCGTTATCTATAATTTAAATTTAATGGACCAATTTGTTTCTCAGAGCTTGTAGAGTTGGGCCTCACCCCCCTGAAGTCGCGTCGAAAACAGCGAGAACTGAAACCTCTCCATAAGGTCCTGACTGATGGTTCATGTCCTGCCCTTCTTCAGAAAATTGGTTTACACGTCCCAGGTAGACCTACACGAAACTGAGACTTATAGAACCAACTATGACACCAATTCATTTATTAGTCATTAGGTTTGACAAATTAATCAACTGTTAATTATGATTACGTATTGTTTATTGTTATTGTTTATTCTTTATTCTTGTTTAACTTATATTTTCTTTTATATTTAGTTTTTTACTTTTGTATATATTGTATAAGTTAGTCTGTTTTTTATTAAATAAGATACCAAATAACTTTTGTTCGTGACTATACACCACAAAAGACTAAGAAAAAACCTACATTTATGACCAGTTCAATCTTCAACTTTGAATGTTGCCTGTATCATAAGAACATACCACCTTTTCTTGTAATAAGGCAGTCTACTAGCGTAGTAAAATTATTAATGAAATTTATTCACGCCATATTCCTATTCACCTTTCCTTCAGTTACTCAGATATACCTACACGTATTGGAAAAATATTTGATTTATAAAATCATGATCGCTAAAATTAAATAAACCTGTTTCAAACCTAAGCGTCATAAACAGTAGACCACGGAAGGTCTACGCATTTCTGCTAAAAATATGCGTTTTCTCTTATATATAAAAATTACTGACTCCATTCTTATTCTCGACTATATCCCTAATTATAGGGGGATCCATATTAAACTAATCAGGTTAGCAAAAAAAATATACTATCAAAAACAAAGCCTAAAAATGTTTCAAAGGAAATCTGGTCCATTATCAATGACCTTAGAAACAAATCAAATCCTGTGACTCAGATCGTGCCAAAGCCAAATGACTTAAATGATTATTTTATTAATGTAAGCAAAAATGTTACCTCTGGTATCACGCCAAGTTAGAACCCTCTTTCGTTTCTCCCTCCATCGAAAAATGTCTGCTGTTAGCAGCATGGAACTATTGAACGAAATTAATACAATCACAAGCAAATCTTCGTGTAGCACTGATGGCCTATCAATTAAACTATTCTTGAATCTGCCACTCCCAGTCATAGAGGCCCTTACAACACTAATAAATGAATCGCTTATAAAAGGTATATTCCCTGAACAGCTATAATTATTCCTCTTCATAAAGGGGGCGAAAAAACTAACTCTTGCAATTATCGCCCAATTGCTCTACTACCAGTGCTATCAAAAATAATTGAAAGGTTACTGAAAAATCGCCTAATTTGAATTTCAATATCATCGAAATTATTCACCTCGCATATGTATGGTTTATTTCCTTTTGTTAGGTCACCTGGTTTCATGGACCTATCGAAAAATATGTTTTAAGGTAAATTTCGCTTTGTCCATAAAATTGTAACAATTTTCCTGAGACAAACAAACTTTTGTTTGTTTGTTTGTTTGTTTGTTTATGACGAAAATACGTCACGGTTAATTAAAAATGTTCCGTCGAAGTGTGTGCTAGTGCCTCATAAAAGTGTTTCTAATCATCAAACGTCGCTAGTATAACATGCTTCATTACTAAACCATTTTGAATTACTTTATCTGTCAAAAATGGATATAAGTTCCAACAAGTTTCCGCTTTTCACGTGTGTGGGCTTATCATGAACGCTGACACCAGCTAAATAATGCACGCACTGAATGCACTTATTCCCAAAAGCACTAAGAGAAATGTAGGATATGGGACTGCGCCACAATTTCACATCGGCCGGCTCTCAGCATTATTATTTACTAATGTAGAAAGGCGGCAGTTTCAATTTTTAACGAGCTTTCTAATAATAGCTGACAAATGGTTTTATCGCGTAAAAAAACAGTTGGAATAATGGAAAGCCACATGCGGCCGTTCTCACGCGATTTTTTGGCGCGACTCCCATTTTACTAGTTGCTTTTTGATGGTAGTTATTTCGATTTACGGGGCCCGATCTAAATGTTAAATTTTACACCGCAAAAAATCGATAAATTAGCTTTCCCTCGCTCCATCTTTTTATTAGATATATTGAAGTATGACATTTTTTAATTTTTTTGACATATATCCGATTAAAGGTTAAATAAATATGTTCCCTGAAGATGAAATTTTAGCTATAAACACCCAAATTGTATCAGTGAACCGCGCTCATTTACAAATTTTAACTCTATCGCACCTGCCTGGATATTAGTCCCTTGAAAATACCTTCTAACCTTTTGCTTGAAAACTCTTCTAACCTTTGTTTGATAAGTCTGAATGGTCAACATACGTTAATTTATATCTACATACAATTTGAGCCTTTATAAAATAATCCAAATCAAACAGTGCTGACTGTAGACTTTCTATCAAACGCCTTGCTGAGTGTGTACTTCAACGTTTCATTAAATAAATTGCTAATAAACTAAAATGATTTTTGGACATTTATTTTTGCTACAAGTTTGGAGTCTGCCGGGGATAAGTACCTGTTGTAAGTGTGGTATTTGCTATAGGAGATGCATTTTTATGCTAAATAATAAAGATTTCAACATTTAAAAAATGGCACGTATAAACTGAGTCCAAGTTTTCTCCCGGGGTATAGGTAATCTTGACCAAAATAGGCTGATACCAAAGAGTAGGTATGTAGTGATATCACAAGAATAATTTATTAATTTTTGTGCCGATACCTTCAATTGCGTGATAAACATAATAACGCAATAAATGGCCTTTTTGAAGGGAAAATTTTAAACGATTATTAATATTATTAATTTGCTTTTCTAACACATATTTTTTTCGGTTTTTGAAACTACTAAAACCGCAGCGATTGACAGAATATACATAATCAACTTGATAAGAATGATAAAGTTGTAGCACTGCTATTTGATCTAACAAGGGCAATTGATACCATAGGTTCTGACTTTGTCGTTAAAAAATTTGAAAGGTTAGGTATTAAAGAACCATTAAGTAAGTGGCTTGATTCTTTCTTGACACTGAGTGAGTTCTTAAATTGGTGTAAAAAAACAACCTTATAATAAATCTGGCCAAAATCTATGGAATTTAAGACAAAAATGCACAAACCAATAAATCTAAATATTTTATTTAATAATATGAGTTTGCCTGTTAGCCATAGTTCAAAGTTTTTAGGAATTACCATAGATTTTAACCTTGAGTGGAGCCTGTATATTGATGATGTTTGTTTAAGACTAAATAAATGTTTTTTTATGATAAAATCTTTAAAAAACACATTAAGTGTTTCTAATTTAATAACTGTCTACTACGCTAATGCATACTCAGTCATTTCCAACGGTTTGGCAGTATGGGGAAGCGCGCAGGACCTAAACAGAGTGCTGGTTATATAGGATGTCCCACGACGAACTGCGGCGATCGATTTCTCAGAAAGTAGGCTTTGGAAAAATTTGAAATTTTGGCAGCTAACTAGTCGATGAGAGCAATTTGCGAAAAATATTTTCAAGAATTATACTTTCCGGGTATACCGGAAGTAGACGTCAACTTTCTTTTTTTAAACAGAACACCCTGTATATTATCGAATTTTTGGATTCCTGGAAAAATTCTAGGTATATTTCATGTCATTATCCAATACCTAAGTTCAACTGTTTTTGAGATATTTTAAATGTTATGTAAAAATGACGTTTGCAGGTATATACATACATACAATTACCTATAAAATATTATTTATTTATTATAGTAATTATAATAATTATTAAACTAATAATCACGCCGGGGCGATTAAATTACACACACGAGGATTATTTGAATTTGTTTATTATCTATGGGAAATCTAACAGAGTTTTAACAAGAACATGCCAGATATTTGCTGATAGATATCCAGATAAACGGAAACCGTCACCGAACAGTCTTAATTAATTTTTGTCTTCACGGTTTCAACATTTTTATAGTTTTCCAACATTTGTTTAACGCTGTTCGGTGACGGTTTCTGTTTATCTGGATATCTATCAGCAAATATCTGACATGTTCTTGTTAAAACTCTATTAGATAAACAATTTCAAATAATCCTCGTGTGTAATTTAATCGCCCCGGCATGATTATTAGTTTAATAATTATTATAATCACTATAATAAATAAATAATATTTTAGTAGGTAATTGTTAAACGACAACAAATATTACGCTTCTATAGTAACCAATTGGTTTTGTTCTCGCCAGGCCTCCCCGTCATGGCCAACTAACAAGAAAACTTAGAAGCCGTCTGGTATTATTAGAATAAAATATGTTAAATCGTCAATAACTCAAAAACTACAAATTTTTGGAATAGACAGCTTTATACAAATTCACCCTTATTTTAAGTGTTAAATAAGACAAAATTATAAAAATTGGGGGTTTCTATTTGAAAAAAGTAAGTTTTAACGATTTTTTAAAGTATATTTATAATGTCAGTTTTTGATCACCCTATGTTTATTTACTATAAAAATATCAGCACAGGCCACTAAAGTGTACCCTTTTGGACAAGGAAGCCAACCGCAAATAAATAATAGAGACTTCGATAAGCAGGTATTTATAGTTATGTCTAGACGTGCAAACGTCATTTTTTACATAAAATTCAAAATATCTCAAAAACAGTTGAACTTAGGTATAGGATATTACACATGAAATATACCTAGAATTTTTCGAGGAATCCAAAAATTCGATTATATACAGGGTGTTCCATTTAAAATAAAAAAGTTGACGTCTACTTCCGGTATAACCGGAAGTGCCGCCATCTTGAAAATATTTTGCGCGAATTGCCTCCATCGACTTTAGTTAGCTGCCAAAATTTCAAATTTTTCTAAAGCCTACTTTCTGAGAAATCGATCGCCGCAGTTCGTCGTGGGACACCCTGTACAGAGACTGATTTTTAACTTGGCATCTGTAGGGAAGTATTTAAAAATTAACAAATACTAACAGTAACAAGTGTTTATGTATATAAACTCTTTGTGTACATATATACATGAATATGTTAAAAAAACTAGTCACTATTTAGGTTGCAGACTCTTTAACTCACTGCCAGAAAATATAAAAATGATTGAAACCATAGCACCTTTTAAAAAACAAATAAAAACGCTACTACTAAATGAAATTTTTTATTCTGTAAATGAAATTGAAACTTATCTGCAGGGCAGAGGGTGAATGCTGTTATTTTTTTAAACATTTTAACTTAATTAAGGTATATTCTGCTACGCCACATTTTTAATAACACAATAATACAGCTCTAAATTTCATAAAATAACAGATATTTTACTGTTGATTTTATGTTTTTTGAACATCAATGATCATCGCACATCTCTACACAAGACCCACGACGTCGAAATGGCCTCACCGGTACCCATCGGGCCGGAGAAAGAACCAGAACGGGTTTGCTAGAGATCTTTAAAACCGTACAACATGCTGATTTATACGCGTGGATTTTTTTAAAACCAGTCACGAGCGGCTCACAGCTGTGACTTGGTACAAATGATAATGCGGCACGGTCGAATTATCGGGCCGAAGTACCGACGACCCATTGTCTATCGAGGAAAAGTTCGAATATGGCGCCAGCCTTACAGTAGTTGGCCCACATTCGAGCCATCGAAAGTCTTGAAATATGCTTGGAATATGGAGCACCGGTTTTTAAATTTCACGAAAAATGGTACTGACTTACTACTGGGTTTGGCTACTACCTGGGTCGACCCCATGGTGCAGACACGAGCTTGGCAATAAACAAAAATAGTTGGCAAGGCCGGATTTTAATAATAATTTCTAGTTATAGTCCGACACATGATAGACGATCATGAAGTTGCCGGGCTCATAACGATTTTTTTGGGGGTTGAAAACTGTGAATCCGACGACGGAATTGAAGAGATAAACGAACATCAAACAAGATGCCATTTACCGATGTGCTGCAAGAGAATTGTTTTACGAGTATATCAACGTAAAATTTATATATATTTGTATATATATATATATATATATATATATATATATATATATATATATATATATATATATATATATATATATATATATATATATATATATATATATATATATATATATATATATATATATATATATATATTTTTTTCATTTCAGTTTTTTTACATTTTTAGACAATGAAAAATGTTGCCCATTTATTGATAGTGTTATAGCGTAAAAATCGTTTTTAAGTAGTTTATGGATAGAACCGTTTTTTTAACTTCTATTCAAATAACAGTAATTTGAGTATTTAAACAAAATAATAATTTTTTATTTGGAAATTCTGAAATTTTTAAAACTATACGTATTTAATGTGATGACGGAATTAATTAGGGTGATTGTTTTATTAGATACATCTAAAATATACATACATACATACATACATATATATATATATATATATATATATATATATATATATATATATATATATATATATATATATATATATATGTATATGTATATATAAATCGAAATGATATGGTCTGAATTAAAAAACAGTTAGACGCAATAATGTAAAATAATTTATCTCAAAGTCAGCAACAATAAATTTTTGTACGTACATATATAAACATTGTTTCAATCTTCCTGCTACCACCCTGGACCAGAATGATTTATTATCCAAAACAGATGCAAAAGCAAAGTATAAAGGTATTAGTTAGCCATGACAATTTATCGTGTGTCGGACTATACAAAAGGATCTAAAATGTCGTCTGTTTTGTAGGAATAAAAAGATAATTTATGCAACTAGTACAAAAAGTAAGTTTTTTCGCACGCGACATGAAAATGTGGACTGTTATATACAATATTTGTTATAAAATACATAATAGTAACAGTTAAAACAAAAGTATTTTCTTTTATACCTTGTAGAAATACTGGCAGTTTTGTAGGAAACTTCCTGTCATATAACCATCGAATTTTCATTGATAATTATTTTAATCGTCAAGATGATCGTTTGTTAGTGGTTGCTGGGTGAATTTGTTTGTTGAAAGCTTGTCAAATATAATCGAAGAATTTTAAAATAGGATTTTTATTATTTTTTTTTTAATGAATGGAGACGATATTCCATCGGATATTTATTTATTTATTCATTTATTATCCATAGCGTCATACAACTGACAAACAAAATACAAAAGTACAATAAAACTACCTTAGACTTTATATTAAAAATCAAATGAATAAGGGCAACTATCCTTCATCAATTTAATAACCAGTATCTTAATTTTTTTAAAATTCCCTTCCTTTTGGTTTTCCTCTCAGGCAACTTCAAAAATGCCTCGACAACTCTATATCTGGGTCCCTTTTTAAAAAACGATGTTCGATGACTAGGAATAGTCAGGTGATTCTCTGACCTAGTAGTCATGGGTATACTGGTTCCTCTTCTATCTCTATTTGTCAGAAAAAGATGAGGATGTTTCTTAACAAACAAAATTAATGCGAAGTAATACAAAGAAAGAGTAGTCAAAAAGACCAACTGGCCAAAATAGGGCTTACATGACTCCCAAGAATACAACCCAAGAATGCAGTAAATTAGAATTATTAACATGGCACGTGTTTCGCCCTTTAGAGCATCATCAGACTTACAAACAACAGAGAGGACCTTAGTAAATAATCACGCTCACAAATCCTAAAATAATAACTTACAAATAGAGTAAAACACACTAAAGTACAACAAAACAAATAACTACTTATACATATTTGATTGACACTAAAATGAGGTTAAGTCTCACGTGAATAAACAATAAAATATTAAAAAAGATTCATGTCTCTAGCTGGAATCGAACCCGGACGGCCTGAGTGGGAGGCCAGAGTAAGTACCTACATAGCACTGGACTGGTCAAAGAAAATAACCAAAAACATGATGGCCAGTTGTAGAAAGCTCAATTAAAAATTAGAATGTTTAACGGAATGTCAAATTTGACAGCGGCTTCCTAGATTTCTGTAAGCAGCTTGTCAAATCTGAAAGCTCGGTTAAATATTCTAAACATCACTTAAGTTTTGAGCAATCGGGGGGATAGTGAATGAAATGAAGGTTACCTACAATAATTATCACATTAAATTGTTAAATATTAGGGTTGGTTCGAAATTAAAAACATCGTTAACGCAAGTGAGCATAGGACTTTTTATAGCTTTGGTTATTTCCATTTTATCTAGAAGGTCAAGCTTTTTCCCCTTCGGACATTCATGTAAAACATCAACATCAGAAATAGAAAAGTCATGACCTGACTCTATGATTGGCAAAAGCTAAAACAGTTTCAGGTACATCCGTATCTCTGAATTTGTTGACAAGGCTCAAATGTTCTCAAACCCTTGTGGAAATTTGTCTACCTGTTTGTCCCATATAGGTCGTGGAACAATGGTAGACAAAATAGCTATACTTCCAGAAAAATCCAGACATCTGTATGAACTGGGGTACACTCGGTTGCTTGAACCGTGATAGAAGAACATTGATGTTTCAGAAAAATTTCTATTTGGCTATTTTATAGCAAAAATTAAAAATCCAAAAACCAACTACTCTTTGGAGTCAATATTCAATGTTGAAAAATACTCCATATTTGAAGGATAATATAGATATGCGAAAGTTTTGTAACTTACTGGCATTTCTTAAGCGAAAATTAGATGCATAGACCTCAAAAGTCGAAAATATTTACTCGAGCTGAAGCATATTTCATGTTTAAGGTTTCTCTGATTATTTGAGCTTCTGGTAAATGCTAATATAAAAAAGATTTTATGTTATTATTTGTAGTTAAACATTATAACATCCAGACCTGTATTCAGGTAGCCATATATATAGGATTTTACGGCTAAAGTTACCAGGTAAATTCTATTGCAGCCAATATACAGACTCATAGTTTGTTCTTGGGTTATTTTTATTCCAAAATCTTTGCCTATATACGGAGCGCTTGAACTTTTATTTCCTTGCCGCCTTGAACACGCTTAACAATATGTTTTATTTGTCATGTAATTACTACTTTGAGAAAACTTGAAGGTCTGAGGATAATAGCTGCAAAGTCCATTACGAAACCAAGGAGCATATTCTGCTTTTAAAAAATTGTTTTAAGTTGTCACAATAACTTTTCGGGCTGGTTTTCAGGTTATCCTTAAACTACATACAGATTAGGAACAAAGTTATAGTCTTCATAATACAAATATAGAGTCACTTACCACAGATCGTAAAACACGATGTTTTAATCTATAATTATTAGTAGAAAGCTATATCAGATCCTAAACCAATTCTTTAAGGCAAGGAAATAAAATGCAACAAACATGTATACGTACTCGAAGTTTGTTTAATACTGACCCAAAATATGATGGTAAATGTCAGTGGGCTGAATTTTTTTTAGCACGTTGTTGGTTAATGTTATTAATGTCTGGATATTACATTTAGATTAGTCTTTTTTTTATTTGCTACGTATGTTGACTAAAGGTAATTTGTCGTATTTTTCATCAAATCATAATGCCTTGGCAGCAAATAGAAACGTATGTTCATAATTTATCCAACAATGATGTAAAGTCTGTCATTTAATATTGGTGGGCTGATTTTTTTAGTTGTTTGTTAATAATGTTTCCAATATAAATACACATGGGTAAATATTACCTTATATTTTTCGTTATTTACGTTAAATTATATATAATTTATACTCTTTTTTTAAAAACGGGTTACATCCGTTCACTACTGTCGTTCTAAAAAGAACAGTTCTGCTGACGTTTCGCCAAAAATCACATTTGGCATTTTTGAAGCTTTCTTTCTCGCGTCCGAATAGAGACTAAAGTGTTGGTGACTGCGAAGTTTTCTTTTATACCCCCACCCGGGATTGAAGGTTATATCTGGGCGGCTGTTGGTCGTTATTTATATTTTCCGGATGGTGCTGTTGTTCTTGCGCTAATTGCGCTTGATTTTTTATTATTTTAGATTTATCGAATATTGTCTTCCATACTATTGGTAGTTTTAATTATTCGCCCCTTTTATTCAATAAATCTTGTTTCTCAATTTCCATGGCTTTCTATTCTGGTTTTATAATTTTCTAGATTGGCAATCTCCCTACATGATGCTGATGCTGAGTTTATGCTCTTCCACTCTTTCTGATATTCGCCTGTTAGTTAGGCCCACGTACATCTTTTCACGGAATGCTGTATACTGCGTGGTTTTCCAGTTTAATTTTAACTTTTGGGTTTCCAAGTAGTTTACCTATAGTTTGTTGTGGCTTGCGTGTTAGCTGTAAATATGTATGTTGTGTTTTCTAAGAATTCTTCCGATTCTGTCTGTTGTAGCTTTTACATATGCTAAGAATACTTGTTGCTTTCCCGGTTCATAATTTTTGTTGTACGTTGTTCGGGAACCCTGTTCATTAATAGCTTTCTCTATGGTGCGATTTGTGTAGCCATTTTTCTTTAAAGCACTAGATATTATATTAAGTTCGTTTTTGTCTCGTCTATATTTTAGTTAATCTCACGGATCTGGATATTAGGGTATTGGCCATAGCTTGAATTTGTGCTGGATGATGATGTAATCTGCCTGTATGTGTTGGTTTTCTATACACGGTGTATTCGAAATATCCATTATGTAATATTGTGACCAGAACATCTAAAAATGGAAGTTTGTTCTTTTCCTCGAATTCTAGAGTAAATTGTATCCTGGGGTGCATTGAATTTACGTGAGTCAGAAATTTTTCGAGCTCTGTATGACCATGTTGCAATATAATAAGTATATTATCCACATAACAAATCAATAATTTGGGCCCTAAACTTGGTTTCCTAACAGCTTTTTTCTCGAATTATATCATAAATAAAGTCGCGACCACTGGTTATAGCGAGAACCCCATTGGAGCACCATCTATTTGTTTATACATTTGCCCGTTGAATGAAAAATAAGTATTATTAAGACAATGCCGTCGATGGAAATACTGGGATAGAACGATTTGACATCTAGGCTTGCTATAATATCGTCTTTATCAAGAACGATGTCTCGTATAATTCGAGTGAAATGCTAAGCGTTTTTTACAAATGAATCAGCTTTTTCGACAGCTGGTTGCATAATTTCAGCAAGATATTTTTCAGTTTTTGTAGCGGCGAATTAACAGCACTAACAATAGATCTCGGAATCTCGGGATTTATTGGTGAACTTTTTATTTTATTTGTAGTTGTTTTTCTAGGTACATAGTCGGGACCCTTGGAACAGGCTTATAACCATTGTATTGTAGGATATCCCGCATTTGTTTTGAAAAGAAATTGAAAAACAAGGTGATTTGAATAAAGGGACGAATCCTAAAACTACCAACGGTATGGAAGACAATATTTAACAAATCTAAATCGCAACAACAACAGCACCATCCAGAAAACCTAAATAACGACCAACAACAAACAACAATATATATATATATATATATATATATATATATATTTATATATATATATATATATATAAATATATATATATATATATATATATATATATATATATATATATATATATATATATATATATATATATATATATATATATATATATATATATATATATATATATATATATATATATATATATATATATATATATATATATATATATATATATATATATATATATATATATATATATATATATATATATATATATATATATATATATATATATATATATATATATATATATATATATATATATATATATTTATATATATATATATATATATATATATATATAATATATATATATATATATATATATATATATATATATATATATATATATATATATATATATAGGTGAGTGGGAGGGTAGTCACGACCGAACTAATTGAATACAAAAATTTTAATTTTTTTCTTGGGGTAGCGGTCTGGGGCTGAAGTAAAACTCGTTTTTTACAAACGCCGAGCTTTCGAAAATTTATTGTTTCCTTTTTCAAGGCTACAATACAAAACAGAACTTTACAATATTGCACCAGCTCTCTAAATTAAGCTTTAACGTTTTTTTATATTGAAAATTATATACAATATCTATATAAAGATATTAAGAAAGAGAGATGAAAGATTTTAACATTTCTGGTTGACTGAAAAATGTCTTTTTTTGAATTATTACTTTCATTTTCTATTTTCTGTCCCTACATTTTACTTAACTACTTAATTTAATTACTAATTCTATGTTTTATTTGTGGTAAATTATGCTTGTTAAAATATTAGGATTCTACATTTATGTTCAAATTAGTTTATGAAAATTAATTTAAATTTAATTAATACTCTAGGACTTACGTGCAAGGTGAGTTTTTTTACTACATCTAGATTCTATGTGAAACATTCCAATTTTTTTCATTTTTGTGTTATATAGGACTACATATTGGTATATTTACATAAAAATATAATTATTCTACTTTTACGTTTTAGATTGATCGCATCTAATGAAGACGACCGAGTGTATTATCAGTGGAATTTCTTTCTGTGGTTTTTTATAAACTAGGTGAATAAACAAAAATCGATACAAAGATCTGACAGAGTAAGCATATTTAACAAGTAATAGTATCTCTTTCTAGCGCTAAATTTGAACTTGTGTTCTTTCTTATATTGAGCTTTCTCAAGACATTTATTTTCTACAATAAAAACATGTATAGTTAGTATTTAAATTTTTAAATCGGTTAAAACATTATTGAAAAAACATCACTCAAAAAAACATTACAAAAACATACAAAAAAGTACATAGGAATGACAACACAATACTTAGATAGTCGATTAAACGGCCACAAATATACAAAAAATGCATCTACTGCACTCCACAAACACGAACATACAGAAAAACATGAATTCGATTTTAAACAAACCAAAATTTTAGAGCAAGAAACTAATTATGCAAAACTCACAATAAAAGAAATGATACAAATTAAAAAAGAGAAAGATGCCGTCAACGATAAAAAAGACATCAATAACTTAAGCCAAATTTATTATAATCTGATATCTAAGTAAATTAATCTAAATATAAATAAACTAATCCATACATAAAACCCTGTACATTTCAGTAAGATCATAAACCCAAACTCGGTACAGAAATAAAAATCTAAGTAAATATAAAAAAAAAGAAGAAATTTGTCTCGTTTTTATCTACCAGAATTCCAGACGTGCCGAAATTATTGCAATCGCAAAACATTAGTAAAACTGACATGTTTCCAAGGTCGTACTCTGTATAATATTAATGTTGTTTTAAATGTATTTTTGTTTTCATGATCATAGTTTGTTTTAAATGTAATGTTTTTTTTGAGTGATGTTTTTTCAATAATGTTTTAACCAATTTAAGAATTTAAATACTAACTATACATGTTTTTATTGTAGAAAATAAATATCTTGAGAAAGCTCAATATAATGAGCGAAACGTCGATTGAATTATAGTTTTACTTTTCAATGACTTAACCTATGCCCAAGAAAATAATTAACAATGTATATATATATATATATATATATATATATATATATATATATATATATATATATATATATATATATATACATTTTGTCCGGCCATCTTGAATTAGTACCACAATTTTACTAGTTGATTCCTATACCACAATTAATTATGGAACACAGTTTTTCACGATCAATTTTTTAATATTTTAATAAACCGCCATTTTGTTCCGCCATCTTGGATTCGTATCAAAATGTTAGCAGTTGATTCCAACATAATACTTTTATGTTTGTACAAAATTTGAGATAAATTGAATAAGAAGTTTTTTAATAATAATTTTTTTAACATTTCATTTCACCATATTGAATTTTTACCAAAATATTACCAGGTCAGCTCCATATAACTCTCAATTTTTTATCAAAATTTGAAGTCAATTGGGTAAGTCGTCTTTAAGCTATGCCGCGAACTGACAGACAAACAGACAGTGCTCCTTTGATAACCTTCTTCTGATCTTAAGTTTGAAAAACATATTTATTTGTATTATTAAAAAACATTTGTTGGATTAAAACCACTATACAATTCGTTGAGCGTTCTTGATTAGATACTAAAACGAGTTCTTCGTGACTCTTTGATGTTATCGATTTTTAATTATTTCGATGTTGTTTACGGACCCTGTTTTACAGACAGGACACCGCGACAGGTGCAAAGAATACAAGACTGACGTATCAAGTTTATACGGGATGCGCGAAACTCAGTGGCATATTAGAAGTATCAGTGAATAGATTACTTTGAAAATTTCCCTCGCATACAAAACTGCCATAAGAGAGATGCAATTTTTATCGAATTACGCTGACAATTTCACACTATGTGACAAATGTTATAAATACAATAGTAAAAATTCAGGTCGGATCATCAC
Source organism: Kuschelorhynchus macadamiae (assembly GCA_030620095.1). Taxonomy (NCBI): domain Eukaryota; kingdom Metazoa; phylum Arthropoda; class Insecta; order Coleoptera; family Curculionidae; genus Kuschelorhynchus; species Kuschelorhynchus macadamiae. The sequence continues at coordinate 1,166,736 of JAUTXW010005459.1, forward strand.
ATGACGTAAGTTTTCAAATATCGTGGAGCAGGGGTGCTCAAACGGTCGATCGCGAGTGCTTTTTGAGTAGATTTCGAGAAGAAATTTTTTTTAATAAGTAGGTACTTAACTAAACTACACAAATTTATTACGTAATAAAATAACACTCTGCTAGCGGCAAAAGGCGGCTTTTTTATTCTTGCCGCTTTTCTAGAAATTTCGGGCGGCGCGTTTGACTGGAACATTCGAGCCTTTGGTTCACGCCGATATAAATGTTGCGCCTGCAGGAATTGGAGTCATTCTGAATTGCAACTCGAAGGCAATACTACGTCGATACAAAGTTTATTATTAAATAGTACAAAATGAGTGCAGCGAAGAAATCTAAAACGTATCACTTTAATAACGATTGGGAGGAAGAATTTTTGTTTTGTATGGTGAAGGATAAGTGCATTTGTCTTATTTGTCCTGCGTCAGTTGCAATACCTAAGCGTGGTAACTTAGAGAAGCATCATAAAACGGTTCATAAAAACTATGAAAAGGATTTTCCGCCACAGAGTGAATTAAGAAAACGAAAAGTACGTGATTTGATATCTTGTTTGAAAAAAGAACAAACCATGTTCACAAGACCAGCCGAACAATCAAAAGCTGCTACGATCGCGTCATTTAAAATATCTCATATATTTGCGAAACACAAGAAACCAAGATGGATCGGTTGTGAAGGAAGCATTTTATTGAAGCGGGTGAGACTTTATTTGGAGATTTTAAAAATAAAACAGAAATCATGTCTGCTATTAGAGAACTTCAGTTATCTCGTCCGACTGTCACAAGGCGTATTGAAGTCATGAGTCAGGACATGGCAGATAAACTAAAAAATGATGTCATGGAATGTACATACTTTTCTTTAGTTCGACGAATCCACCGATATGACAGACACTGCCCAGCTGTGTATTTTTATTCGGATGGTATTCAATGACATGTTGGCTCAGGAAGAATTTTTGAAAATCATTCCTCTGAAGGGGAAGACCCGTGGCGAAGATATATATATATGACGTTTTCTTCAATTTTGTAAAAAATTACAAGCTACCAATATATAAATTAGTGTGCATTACAACCGATGGAGCACCAGCAATGACTGGAAACAAAAACGGTTTTGTGGCATTGTGTCGAGCTAATGAAGATTTCCCTTCACTTTTTTCAATCCATTGCATTATACATCAACAAGTTTTATGTTCAAAAGTTTTAAACACACAGGAAATTATGGGCATTGCAACAAAAATTGTGAATTTCATCCGTGCGCGTAGCTTGCAACGGCGGCTCTTTAAGTTGCAGTTGGAAGATAGGGAGTCAGCTGAACACACTGATTTAGTCCTTCACACGGACATCAGGTGGTTGAGTCGCGGAAAATTCCTAGAAAGGTTTCAAGAATTATTGCCCGAAATAACAGCTTTTCTAGACGAAAGAGGTGATGACACCCAGATGTTGAAAAACGAAAAATGACTGACTGATTTATTTGGCATTTTTGACTGACATCAAAATGCACTTAAACACCATTAACTTGGAGCTTCAAGGTAAAGGAAAAACTGTTATTGAGATGATTAGCGCAGTAAACGCATTCAAAAGTAAATTGCAACTTATGATAGATCAACTGAAAAGAAAGGATCTGAAACATTTTCCGTCTTTGAAAGCAAGGATTCCTCAGTTGAATTATGATACGTATGAGGCTGAATTATCAAATACTTTGAAACAATTCGAAATGCGTTTTTATGATTGTTGGAAATTGGCAAATGTAGCATCATTTATGAGTTATCCTTTTTCATGTAAAAACATTGAGAAATTAGCTACTAAATAGCAAGTCAGTTTAATATGAACTCATGTTCTGTTGAAAATGAGTTGGTGCAGATTATATCAGATATACATCTCAAAGCTACAGCATCTGATACAAATTTCTGGTGTTTTATATCTGAAGATAAATATCCGAATCTAAGGCAAATCGCCCTTCAACTGACAGCAATGTTTGGGTCAACTTACTTGTGCGAGTCTGCATCTTCTGAAATGAAGATAATTAAGTCAAAATATCGCAATCGACTAACTGACGATCATATGTCATCATGCTTGCGATTAGCACTCAGTGGTTACGAATTATCTTATGAAAAATATGCTGAGGACATGCAGTGCCAAGCTTCAACATCCAAAGTCACTCCTTAGTCAAGTTTAACACCATATGTAACTCTTTTGTTTTGTAACAACCAATAAACTTGCAATTTTGAATAACTATGAGTTTTTTCATTGATATTGTGGAGAAGAACCTAACTAAATCTAACCCAAACCTTGATTAAAATAATGTATATTGTGCGGAAAGCTAATATCTATATATGCTACGGTACACCCTACCTGGGTAGGTAGGTAGGGTGTATGTATCGTGTATGTACGACAACCCGGCATCACACATACTTGCAGCCTCTCAGAGTCGATCGTAAGTAGTCTAAAAATATTAAGGTAGATCGCCAGCAGTTCAAGTTTGAGCACCCCTGTCGTGGAGGCTTTGCCTAAAAGAACTTGATTAAAGCCATAGTAACTCTCGAACTAAATAATATAAATAAATCAATTTGACATCAGTAATTTTCGATGCAATTATTAACTCGCTAAATATTTGTTTACACTTTAGCATTACACAAAATATCACTGACGTAAATATAGAAAAAAGTATCCCAAGTAACACCACGAAACGCCAAGTAATTTGTGTGGAAGAAGTTTATGGAGCTTTCAGCAGAATACTCCAGTTGCCCAACTTGCCTTAATATGTAAGGATTGATGCTTTAATATGAGAAAACTAGACGGAGAAGATTATAAAGAGAGTAGTGTAGAGACCATATGGAGGAATCTAACAGCAAAAATGATCATAGATCATAGAATTTCGAGGAGTACAAAATTAAAATAAATCCTTTTGAGCAACACGAATTTAAAATGGCGCGGGAAATAAAGGATGCTAAGCCGTGTGATTTGCAGAAACAGGAAAATAAAAGAAAAGTAAGATCTGCTTTTCTGAACTACGAGGAATTAAAGTTATCTGTGGTTAACTGTGATGACAACACCCATGAAGGTTTGCAAAAGAAATAGTTTTTTGTGCTTTCATATGAGTGGGCATAGCCAGGTGGAGGAGTAACAGCGCAATAGTATAAGGACATGGCAAGAAAGATATGGCAAATGGACCACAAAGAACGCTGAAAAAGTTGAATTGGGTGTTAAGAATAAAAAAATTACGAATCATTCGTTAAGGGCCACAGTACATTTAAAATTGGCTAAAACGGAGTTTCCTAGCAAGAACTCATACAAATTTCTGGACACGCCAACTCCAAATCTATCTGGCCATGAACATCATCAAACAAATATAGATAAGTTGAGAAGATCATAAATCGGCCCCTAGCTTGCAGCAGGAAGCTCCTTTCACGTCAAATAACAGTAATTATACTAACATTTCAAATAATTAATTCAAACATAATAAATTATAATAATTGTAATATAAAGACAAAAAAATAAAATTCGTTATAACAAATAAATGAAAGCACAAATTTTACTTTGTTAACTGTCACTTTTTTAACTATAAGTGACAGTTAACAAAGTAAAACTTGTGCTTTCATTTATTTGTTAGAATGTACTGTCATAAAGTGTCGGACGACCCCATTAAATTTTAAAAATTCGTTATTTATTGTTAAATAAATAATGTTTATATTATTATGTTATTTCATTTTATTCGAGAAATTTTCCATACTGCGGAGTCGGCTCTCTCGTAACATGCATTTTTTACGAATTATCAGTAATTTTTGTTACACTTGTAATACTATACCGAAAATTTTACAGGTGACTTTTTAAACCAATCACAAGTTTATTTGGTTTCGTTCTAATGTCAGTTTTTTTGCAGGCCTTCTGCAGAATCTTTATCACAAGTTTTTGTGATAATGTCACAATGTTTGAAAACTCCTTGTTAGATAATGCTATTAAGCTTGATTTTTCTTTCTAATGGATCTTTTTGGCAGCTCAGCGGATGGAAACTCTGGATTTTGATTTTTGTTTTATCGAATTAATTTATAAAAGTTTGACTTGTAAAGACAGAACGCCGCCTTACTGAGTTTTCCAAAACTCTTCTATGCCGCTATTTTCGAAATTTGTTTTTACTTAAATTCTATATTATTATTTATTTTTAATAATATTATTTACATAATCAATTATAGTACTTCCCGTAAAAGTGCATTTGTATATAAATTTGAAACACATTGTATGTAAAATTTAATTTTTCGCATTATTCTAAAGTCAAGCATATTATATCTACCTCACTTGCCCTTAAGATCTTCAATTAAGATTCTAATCCAAAAGGGCAACGCTTCTCCGAAGCTTGCCTTTGAATACGTTAGAGGAAAACGACAAACTCTAAGCAGACCTCTTTAATCTTTAATAAATCTTGCTGAGGGAAATCTAAATTTCGTTTGAAGTAAAACTTTTTCTGATGGCGTTTATTTTTTCGTGCTTATTGATAAGTTCATACGAATCAAGTAGATTTATTTTTCTAATTCAACGGATGCTATTTTATGTGCTGACATATAAAAACTAGACGATATACATTATCTTGTTTGGGTTACGTTGGCGACAGGGACAGACGATAGAATATACGGAATTTTAGAAATCAATGTTTTTATTACATTTTATTCCACAGAAATAAGAAAAAAAAATCGGTAAATTTCCTTTACCCAGAACTTATACCCGTTTAAACGTAAACGTTTCTAGAAACGTTCTAGAACTTTTTTTAAATTACTATACGCCCCTGAAATTTTGGACACTTATTTAGTGCCACACTGTATACATAGACAAGGCCGCGACCTACACAACCTCTATGTTAGTTTAGATGTTACTTTTCTAAAAATGAGACACGAAGTTCCTTTACTTTCTAGTGTGAATTGTCATAGCCCCAACGACTAGAACGTTGGATTTGCACTAAAAAGTTCTTAGGTTCCATCTTTGAGGAATGATTAAATTTTTTTTTATGTAATCGTGTTTCTTGTTAGCCCAGAATAGGCATTTTTTTGGTTTTATGTAAAAACTGTCCAATGATCTCTTCTGGGATTGTGAAACATTGTCTGTAGTGTCTCGTCTCGACCTAATCTCGTCTCGTCTAGACCCCATTCAATCTCGACACTCGAGAGGAAATGGGAATGAAGGGGGCAAAACCTATTATCAACATTTCATGTGTTAAATTGTACCTATTATTTAGAATAATAACTTGATACAATCTAATTATACATGATATTTACACGATGCAATCTAGTCTATATTGGTTTTTAAACTTTTTAGCTAATAATTTAAATAATCTTTCATATAAACTATATTAACTGTTGAAATAAAACGCAAAGAGCTCCAGCTACAAATCCAAAGTCTACCTTTTAAGAGCAGCAAACCGTAAAATGATGACCCGTCAATAAACTAAAGAGTTTTTTTGGTTCATTGTGACAAGCTTATAACATTTTATTTAATGATTTTAGTTTTCTCACACTTTTTTAATTAAAATAAAAAAAAGCCAACTTATAATCGTTTATGGTATTCGCTGCAAAACGGCCATTTGTTGCTTTATTATTTGTTTATTTATTTATTTATATAAAAAAAACATACACTACGGAAACGTAATATTCCAAATTGTATGCGTGAACGGCGAAAAAAAAATAAGAATGCGTACATAAATATAAGTATAAACTTACATATAAAAACAATATCAACAGTCATAGTCAACAGATAAAAACGGCAAAAAAGAAGAAAACTTTTTTTCTTTTCAAAGTTGATAAGTTACAACCAAAGATGTCACAATCTGGAAAGTGTCTGTTATAAACAGATACTATTCGGATAACAAAAGCTCTTTGACCATAATTGAGTCTGTGGGTTTTAATAGATTGGGACAGTTTATAATACCATTAATGAGTTTAAAAAACCATACTAAAAGTGCCTTTTTGCGTCTATTTTCCAAACTTTTCATGCCACAGAGAAGCAGTCTCGTTTCATAGGAAATATTTTGATAAGGAAACGTTAATTTGTATAAAATATATTTTAAAAACTTGTTTTGCACCCTTTCAATGCGGTTGATATGATGATTGATAACTACTTTGCATTTACTAGTGTTGCAAGTGCAAGTGGCTGAATATAACTTGAAGTCATCGGCATACAAAATACATTCAGACGCTTGAAAACATGATAAAATATCGTTGATAAACAAGAGTAATAAAAGGGGGGTCAATGTGCGATGTTTGAAGAACTCCGAATGTGACAACTTCATTGGAAAATGCTCCATACAAAGTAACACGTTTTTCAGAGAGCTTTCGTTAATATAAGTTTATGGCTTACACTGTCAAAAGCCTTGGACAAGTCGGTGTAGATAACAGATAGACTTATTGTCCTGCCTCCATTGAGGTGAGTAGATGATTCGGGAAGACGGCGAGATTTGTAGCAGTACAACGACCTTTGTAGAAACCATGCTGTTTTGAGATTATGTAGTGTTTGTATGTGTTAAATATGTCGTCCGTGATAATGACTTCGAATAATTTTGGAATTGCAGTAGGCAAAGAGATTCCACGATAGTTCTCAATATCAGATTTATCTCCAGACTTGAAAACAGGTATCAGAGAGAATTTCCAAACCTCTGGAAAGGTAGCAGAGTCATAGATTTGTGGAACAATAGGCATAGAGGTTCGGCCAGTGGTTCTACACAGTTTTTTATTAATAATAGAAGAATACCATCAGGATTGGACTTTTTAGAAGTATCCAGGTTCATGATTGTAAGCACAATTTAATTGTCAGTACACTGACGAACTGGTAAGGTACTGGCGAATTCCACAGGGTCAAGAGTTGTTAAATCCATGTTTATCTCCCCAGAGAAACATGACTGAAAATGAGCAGCAAAAGCATTTGCTATCTCATTTAGATCGCTGAGTTCCAGATCTTACTGCTTCATGAGGCTCGGAAAGCTCGAATCCCTCTTTAGGTTGTCGGCAAATGACCAGAAATACCTTACGTTATATGGTACCAAATAATAATAATAATAATAATAATAATAATAACATTTATTTCCAACAGGTAAATACCCACTTTTCAAATTCAAAAACAATTGTGAGACTAATTACTTGTAACTAACTAACTAAAAATTAAAAATATTAAATTATAATAACATAAAACAACAAAAATTATTTAGATAAATGAACTAATGAAATCTAGAATGTTTAATTTAGAACTTAGTTATAAAAAGAAACAATATAACTAAGATTTAAAACTAGGAGAAAACAATTAAAAAAAAAATGAAATGAATACATTATCAGCTACTGAGCCAGTGGAGACAGTGGTATCAGCCGCTCTCATGGGGAACGAGACCCTTAAAAGGCTATCATAGCGTAGGTCACAACGATCAGAAATGAGGTTAAGGTTTATGCTCATAATGTTAATGGGGTTTTGTCGAAATATATTTGTTCTTGCGGGATATATATTGCAAAATCGGGACTCTGGCGAGTACCAAAACGTGGAATGTGGAACTTTAGTTTATCCAGTAAGAAAGGACAATCGATATTATTTATACAGAAATCTAACTAATTGCACATCGCTGCGAACACATAAGGGTATCTCATTAAACCTCTCCAAAAGGATCCTGTGATTAAAGCCCCTTTCAGGATATATGCTGTCCCCCCTAGAAGCGAGATATTTGAGAAACCTTCTCTGAACCACCTCCAGAGATTTGATGTGGCAATTAAACAGTGGATACCAAATGATGCAGGCATATTCCAATTTACACCGGACAAAAGAATAAAATAACATTTTGATTATAGAGAAGTTGGAAAATTGTCTAGAATTGCAAATGACAGATCTTAAGAGCTTGGACGCACCAGCAATTATGTGCTCAATATAGCGGATAAAAGTAAAATTTTCATCGAAAATAACACCTAGGTCTCTGGAGAGTGGTTGATCTGCTAAAAATATTATGGAATCGTTAAATCTAAAAAGGTTATCAATTCGATGGAACATCAAAACAGCACATTTAGAGACGTTCAAATCCAACCTATTAAGCAAGCACCAATCAGTAACAGCACTTATACTGATTTCAAGAAAAAGACAATCAGCAATCCAGTCGACATAGTAAATTTTTTAAAAATCATCAGCGTAGGCGAGTTTTGGGCAGCATATCTTACAAACAAGGTCATCGACAAAAATATTAAAGAGCAGGGGTCCCAGGTTGGATACCTGGGGTACACCGGAGGAAACAGTAAAAGAGTCGGATCTGAAACCTTCAATGTCAATGAATTGTTTACGATTTAGAAGATATGATCCCAAAAGATGAATAAAGCTATTTGAGAAGCCAAATCTGTTTTGGGCTTTATGTAATAAAACATAGTGGTCTATCTGATCGAATGCTTTGCAAAAGTCGGTGTAGATTACATCGACCTGTGATTTATCATTAAGAGCATCACAAACATATGCTGAAAGGCAGCTAAAATTAGAAACCCAAGACCTATTTGGAAAAAAGCCATGTTGCTCAAGGGATAGTTTGTTTTGGATATTGAATGATATGTGCTTATGCAGTATTATTTCAAATATTTTAGAAAAATTTCATAGAACTAAGGTTGGACGGTAGTTTTCAATCACAGAGGGGTCATCTTTTTTGTGAACAGGACAGACTCTAGCCACCTTCCATAAATTGGGGAATGTTCCAAGATTCAGCATTAAATTAAAAATGTGGCACAGTGGCTCACACAAAACGCGGCAGGAATCCTTTACGACCAGACCGTCAGGATCATATCTGAGCAAACTAACGAATCATTTTGTACGAAGGGCAGTGAAACCTTATACACACTTTGAAAATAATTTTAAAAAGTGGAAACTATGTTATTTGGTCCATGAAAAGTAGTATTAGAATCTGTCATAGAGGCAGGTGTCCTGAATTGAGCTCTTTTGCCTCGAATATATGACCAAAAGTTCGATGGATCTGCAATTATGCTAAATTCGGCATGTCGGACATATTGCTTAAAAGCATTGTCAGACTGTGTTTTAATTAAACTACGTAAGGCTTGATACCTAACACGAACGAAAGCAGATTTATGTTTTTCCAGGTCACGAAATGCCTTTTCTTTCTTAAAATTCCTTAGTAACCAGGGTGGGAAGCATCTACGTCTTGGTAATTCAAGAGGCACATGGGCAGTGAAAATAGTGTTTTAAATGCCATAGAAAGCTTGACACGAGCTGTGGACACCGAAGCACTGTAAAACAGGGTTCCAGTCAGTATTGGCCATAGATTCATACAACGTAGAGTAATCGGCTTTTCTGAAATTATACTGAGGAGGACCGCTTTTATGAACTTTTTATTACGTTAGGTACATACAGATGTTCAGTTTGAGTGACGAACAATAGATAACACATTTCTGAGTGGAATCTAACTTCATGACGCAGAATAGAATATGCTTTGTAGCCAGATTGTCGGCCAGTCCTTTTAAATCTTTTATGTAGTAGTTTCCGGAAGGTGCCATCAAACTACTTAGGGTATTTTTGATCCTTAATCGTTTTCTTGGGCACGTATAGATCAATACCATTAAAGAGAGTTTCATGAATAAGACCAACAAGGACGTTGATATTGGATACTTCAGCAAGGAAAGACCAGTCCGCCTGTTCGTAAAAATAGTTTAGTATGTTGTAATCTGCCTTAGAGAACTGGTAGACAGTTAACTTGTTTTTAGGTTTTAATGTAGGAGTATATCGGTCGGAGAAACATATCTGAATAGGTGAATGATAGGCATCTACGAGAACAAGACGGCTATTACATGGAATGTCACGCAATTGAAGGTACCGGTACAAAAATAGATACATTATTTTTGTGGTATCAATCCATGCCCTACCCTTATAAAAATCGGATTTTTTTAATATAGAAATATTTATTATTTAGTATAGAAATGCAGTACTTAGTATAGCATACACCACACTCTTAGAACAAGTAGCTCCCGAAGAGTTCAAACTCGTTGCAAAAATAATTGTCAAAAAATTATTTTATCAAAGCTGACATTTTGTAAATTAGCAATGTTTTTAATAATAACACAAACAGAAAGTCTACAGTCAGCACTGTTAGACCTTTGTGATAAAAAAAATACGATTATATTAAACAAAAGCTTAGAAGGCATTTGAATTACACTGTGAATGTTTGTAGCTAAAACTTCATCTTCATTGAACATGTTTATTTAATTTTTAACTAGAGAGATTAATATATTCAAAGTCGAGACGAGATTTTTCGAGTCGAGAGAGAGAAGCCAATGCCTCGATCTCGTCCCATCTAGACCAACATTTCGAGACGAGAACGAGATGATTCCTTAGTCTCGTCTCGTCTCGTGGATCACTAAATTTGTGCTTAGATACTTAGAGAACATACAACGAAGCCCAATTTCATTTTTATGCCGTGTAGTTGCTTATGTGTAACTTATATGAATCAAAAAGATTTATTTCCTAATTAACCGGACGCCATGGGATCATATATTGTAACGAATACTCCAGTTGCGCAAACTAATATCCGGTAAAAGGATAATACCAATTTAGAATTGAGGAAAATCAATGAAGTCCCCAAGGGTAAACGTTAATCTATTCATTTATTTAATGTAAAGGGTCAGACTGGTTATATATAGTGAAAATAAAATAATAAAGTGGTCGATAGTGAATAATATATTGAGGAAAATCTGAATTTCCAGAAATTATTTTTAGAATTTTGATATAAGCTGTTCTAGAAGCGTGGCTTACATGTTTACTAGCACAATCAAAATAACCGTTAATTTTTTAAATTATGTTTTAACATACAAAAAGATGCTCCAAACAAAAGTTGTTTGATGCGATCTGCTTTTTCATGTGCTTATATTTTAATGTAAACTGGGTGTTTCAAAAAAGCAAGGCAAGTACCAACTTCGTTTTTTAAATATAATATACCACATGCTTTAATGTTTTTGATTTTTTTATACCATGCATCAAAAATTGACGGTTTTTGAAATACGAAAGGCTTTAGAATAACGAAATATTACGATTATTCGGATATAACTGCTTACTTATTTAGATATTTGCTGCTATCTGGAGATAAAGGTTTATTTTTCGAATGTCATGACATTGATGTTTGAAATCTGATTTACTGCTCGACTCATTTTTATTTTGTGTTAATACTTAAAAAACTATCTATTTGATTGCTCAAAGGTACAAAATGGTCGAATTTTATTTCAAGAATAATGCAATAATGCATTGTAACATTGATCCTCTTTGCCACAGTTACTGATGGTCCCACTTTTCTTCTTACCTTAGTTTTAGACCAACATTTACCAAAGTTTAATGGACAGTTATATAGGCAAAGGTCTGGTCTAGCTATGGGTTCCTGTTTGTAGCCATTTCTGAGTAAGGTTATCATGAATAATTTGGAAAACAGGATTATGAAGTTATTTTGCCTCCTTCATAACAGACCATAAAAGATACGTGGACGATATTTGCATTGTGTGGAATGGCAACAGATAACAGTTGGAACAGTTTTTACAATTCGTTAACACGATGCATTCCAAAATTGAGTTTACATTGTTAATGGAAGATGAAGGAAAACTGCCGTTTCTTGACCTTTTGCTATCGAGGAAACACAGTAGGATAGAGTTTAAGGTTTACCAAAAAGCATGGTTCACGAATAATATTAATTAGTAAGCTTTAAACTCTCTCCTTACACACATAAATTCTCCGCTTTCAACTTTTTTTTCGATCAGTATAAACGAGTACAAAATGTCCTATAATGTCAAATATTTAAAACTTAGGGATGAGACAAATTTTTTCAAATGAATTACTTTTTTCGAAAGCATTTCTCTCCATTGTCACACGTGTCATGTTAATAATTATAATTTACTGAGATCGAGACTTGGAGTCTTTTTCTATGTTTGTTATTGAAACTAGGTGTCTTCTCGTAATTCAAAAAATTGGTTTTATCAAGATACGAATCCTTTTTTTAATCTGTAGATAGTAATTTATTAATATTACAGTACAGGGTGTCTTATTATCGATAGTTTTGCAGGGTTTCTCAGTTATTATTGAAGATAGAAGGATGCTGTTTTCGCTAATTTAAGAAGTTTTCGGGAATGTGAACGCCCTAGGAGCAGATCACAAAATAATAATAGTATTTATACGTTATTATTGAATTAAAATAATGCTAAAATATAGCTAGACTAAATTTAAGTGCTAACTGATTTCGGTAGAGAATTCAGCGAAATTTACGAATTTTATAACGTTACATCAGTAAAACATTTCTATCAAAATGAAAGTGTTATTGCTCTTTTATCGATTTGTGAAGTGTACTTAAGCTTGATTGAGTGCCGTCACTGGACCGTGCCACTCGTGCGTGATTGAGTAACGAGTTAGGTATTTTTAGAATAGTAAAATCTAATTATGTGGATGGTATCTGAATAGTATGCTTAAAATAAGACGCCATATCCCCTTATCTGGTGAAACATAAGACAAAGGAAAACTTTAAAGAAAATCATTTATTTGATTCCTTATGTACAGGATGTTGCAATTTCCAGTGCTGACATGAACTTTCTTATTTTAAACTGAACACCCTATATATTAATACATCTTATGATAGTGCATTTAAAGACGAGTTCAACGATATATATTAAAATGGCTATGTAATCAATGTTTCGGATTCATTAGCATTTTTTTTCAGTTTTGTATCTATTTTTTAATTAACATAATTACAGTAGTAGCTTAGTGGTAAGAGAGTTTGCCTTCCGATCGGAAGACGTGGGTTCGAGACTAGATTAGCGAGTACTTTTTTAGTACTATACCTTCTCGAGGTGCCTTGTAGTTGTTGGGACAAAAAATAACGACTCTGTTCATAGATTTGGGGTTGACTTTTTGATTTTGATTGTCTGCACTCCAGAGAGTAAAATCCGTGATAAACTATTTTCTTTTAAATATTTTCCTTTGCGGCAAACTTGTTAATATCTCTTTCATTCAAATCATACCAAGTAAATTTCTGTTCAACTGACAAAAATACTAAGGCATTAAAATTGTTGCATGGTACTACTCAGAAATGCCTTTAACTGTTTCAGAGGAGAAACATTTCTTTCCGTTTCTACAGTAGTCATCGGCTGTATTTCCTTTTAACAATTTCTTTAAAAACTTCCTCAGGAGTACTGTCAACTAAGAATCTGAGTAGTACTGCACAAGATGAATAATTTCTACAACAACTGGGTGAGAGACTTTTTTCACAAATAAATAAATTTGCTGCATTTAACTGATTAGTATATTAAAAAAGGTCCTTTGCAGCATTAATTATTACATCGCCAAATTTAAGTGCTGACACCCTCCATTTTTAATGTTTTTGTTTATATCATGCATTTTCTGATTCCTAATTAATAAGGCTTCTATTTTCTTTAAATATTATTAAATATTTGCTGATTTCTACAAAATCTATTACTTGTCTTTACAGCTTGTTAAAGAGGATGCCCATATGAGGTATTATCTTATGAAGCAGTGTTATCCAAAATACAAATGATCTTTCTTGCAACAATCTTCGTGCTGAGTCCGCATTGTATTTATGTTTAGAATCGAGTAGCAAGCAAATACAACATGGGACATGGGCCTGTAATATGATACACCGCGGTAAACTAAGGTAGTATCGGTGGAAACACGAATTTACGAGGGAATGCGGATATTATATTATGCATTATCTGTCGTATCATGTAAATGCTTTGCCCAAGTGAACGAAACTACGGATATAAAAGTTAAAGCTGGATTAATGTTATTATTTTTTTAAAGTCGTGACCAGCGCTGCAGCTCTTATTAAAAAGCCCTCATTGACATAGTCTACACGACACAACTCCGTAGAAGGCAACGCCTCACTCCACTTCTCTATCGAATCGTTAAGAAAACGTTAAAAAATTGAGTACATTATTTTTACAAAGTGGAATATCTCGCTTTAGATAGGCAATAGGTAAAAAAAAAACTTTAAGAAGTTCAGTGGTGGAGCTAATTTTATTGTTTACAAACTAAAATATCTCGGCTTGGAAAACTGAGTAAAAATCGTACTTTCGATTCACATAAAACATTGAGTAGGGGGGGGGGCTAATTTTATTTTTACAAAGTGAAATATCTCGCTCTAGGTATCAAACAAACCTTAAAAAGTTTAGTTGAGGATCATACTTTATTCATACCAAGTAGAATATCTCGCTCTGGGCAAGTGTGCGAAAACCTGCAATAGGTGTGCAAAAATCGTACTTTCGAATCGCATTAAAAAAACCTTAAAATGTGCAAAAATTTTAATATAGTGTGCAAAATTATTCAAAATATGTGTAAAAATCCGACGTAAAAATTATTTTAAAATTTTGACTGGGGGGGGCTTTTATGTAATTTCACTTGTATGTTATCGATGACAATACAATATTATTGTAGGCAATTCTGAATGTCTTATACAGGGTGGTAAAAAATAATGCTAAAAAGAACAAAATAATTCCCGTTATCGTTTATTAATATTTAGTATACATGCATAAGCTTGATGACAATACAATATTATGGTGTCGAATCGTGGATGACTTATACAGGGTTCGCAAAAAATAAGGGTAAAAATAACAAAACAGTTCCCGTTATCGGAATTGACTGACTGAGATTTGGTATACATGCATAAGCTTGATGACAATACAATATTATGGTGTCCAGTTGTAAATGTATCATACAGGGTGCGTAAAAAATAATGTTAAAAAGTTTAAAACAATTTCCGCTATCGAAATTGACCAAGATTTAGTATACATACATAAACCCGATGACAAAACAATATTATGGTGGCCAATTGTGAATGTCATACAGGGTGCGGGAAAAATAATTCTAAAAAGTACGAAATAATATAAATGTCAAAAATATTTAAAAAAAAAAGCTTTTAATCACAATCTATAGAACTAAAACGTAAAAAATAATTAAATAAACGCCGAGATAAACGCAGAACTTTTAAAAAATTGAATATTTTTTTAAAAGTTTGAGGCGTGAGACGTCACCATACTTTAAAAATTAAGCCCCAAGCTTTTAAAAAAATATTCATATTTTTAAAAGTTCTGTGCTTATATTTCTAGTTTATAATTAAAAGTTTCTTTAAAAGATATTTTTACATTTATTTTATTGAGGCGGTAAAATGCATATACAACATAATATAGAATACATTTCACCGATCTTGTCCAAATTTTGTTCAGTTCTAACATATATTTGATATAATTTTACAATACAAATAATAAATAGGTTAGTGATGTAAAACATAACACCGGAGTAAAAAGTTTTCTGTATATTTTTCAGTGGCGTGAGGTCCATGGAAGCGCCGCCTCTCTTACTCTTATAAGAATGCTATATATATATATATATATATATATATATATATATATATATATATATATATATATATATTAGTTTAGACACTAAAGTTGAACTGTCTATTAAGTATTATTGTTGGCCTTTTTTTTATATTTTGTCGACCACCTTAACAATCCTATTGTTTAAACTAGAATCATTATTTTTTATCAGTTTGTTGGATTTTCCAAAAAAGCATGGTGTACTAAAGTTATATTTTTTTAAATGAAATATCTTTTATATTTTCACGTTATTTAAATAAGCACTAAAAGAGCTTTTCATTTGATTTTAATATTATTTTCCTATTAAGAATATGTTTTTCTCAGCCACTGAAACATTTATTTTTAAAGTTAGGGCAATAATTTTTTGATAGAGTGTAAAAAAGAAACTTACTTAAAACCCTACAAATTAACACAACAAAATATTATTCTAACTGTAAAAATAAAAATTTCAGTGGTTGTCAAAACATATTCTTAACGAGAAAAATGTGTTTTTTGAAGTTAAATATTTCAAAATCTGTTAAAGTAAATGTAGTAATATATAGTATTTTTGCTCTTTCATACAGCGTGATAATATATAGATGGTTTTATTAAAAAACATATATAACTTTAGAAATTCATGCTTTTTTAAACACTCTGTAGAGAAATTTTGTCTTTGAAAAAAAAATGTATCTAAGAACCTACAAAGTATTAGAAAAATCACAACTTTAATTTGAAAAATAAAAAAGTTAAGGCAATGGACAAAATATAATCAGTAACACTCTACATTTGTTTTCCATGTAAGTATGTATTCTACTATATATTTAGCCATTATCCTAATCGCTTCCCTCACAAGATATTTCACCGCACGCCACTGATATTTCTTATTTATACAAGCTACCAGGTACCAATAGTGCTTATTTCAGTTTGTTTTCTGTTTTTTTTTCTTATATTCCTAGACTAGTTTTAGTCGGGTTTTTTGTTTTTCTTTTTAATCCTTATACTTATTATTCGCCAGAAGTAATTACAAAAATTAAAATAATATTTTATGCCTCATCATTATCTAAAATATTACTCAAAATTTAAAGTCTTTGGAAAGCTAAATTAAAAACTCTATTCAATTCTACTAAAATCAAATAAAATTTTTATTTAAATGTATCTCCACTGTTATTACTGTTCTTGAATAAAAACTATACAAACAAGAAAACTCGAATGAAAACTATAGTTATAAAAAAATCATACGATCCATCATAAATTATCAACAGTTTAATTAAGAAATAATAAAAAGTCAATACGTACGTCTAATTCCCCAATCCATCATTGTAGTGTTTGTCACATGCCCTGTCTAATCCCCTCCAAATTACGTCACCGCGCCGGGCATTTATTAACCCACTTAGACGACTACCTCAATAATTAAAAAAATACCGGTTCTCCCCATCGCAGCTGGAGGCGCTTAACAAAATAAAAACTTTTTGCCGCCGCCAAACTTCAAGATCCCGAAAACTTTCAATTTTTTTTTTAATTTTCGCGAAGGGGTTAAGCGCGCCCACCCCTAAACTTTTCGCGTATTATTTTCTCTGTTGCCCCGCGCCGTGTTTTGTTTTTTGATTCCTGCCGTACGTGGCGAACGAAGCAGGAACTAGAGAAGCCGCGATTCTTTGCCGTGGCGACGACGGTGAACTCGGACCCCGCGCGTTCGCCGAAGCATGCGCTCGGTGCCCCGTTGCCGGTTCCTCTCTCGTCCGAGTTTAGAGACAAAGAAGAAGTGGGATAGTGCCGGTCACTCAACCAGTGAGAGTTTATTTCGAAGTTACTTGCACCCATGACTTTGTACCTTTACCTTTATAATAATAACCCAATTAGGCCGGATCTCCTCTTAGTCGGGTCAGTTACTGTGGCGTACTTACGGGGTAAATGATTGCTTCGTTTAAAGTATCTTTTTATTTCAGTTCAAACGATTTCTCTTATCATATCGAGAGCCACTATGGGGCGCTAAAGTATAAAATGTTAGTTGAAACACCATTTTGGTGATTTTGTTGTATTTTAATCATAGATTAGATCAGAAACTTAAATCAAAGAGTCTCCGGTTATGGCTGGGCGATTATTCAAATTAATAGTCGATTATTGCGAATAATCGATTTATCGATTATTCGTTCTTACGATTAATCAATTTTAGACAATTAGTCAAACCGAAAAAAAAATTGTAATTGAAGTTATAATTTAACGAGCTGATATTGAGTACTTATTTACAGATTGATTTAAAAAGATGTTTCTCATGGACATCAGGATTATTGAGAAAAAATTTTGACGAATTAATTTAAAAATTTTCTCTATCCTCACCTGAATGTTTTTAGCGCAAAGTCTGTTCACTTTTTGTCACTGCGTAAAATAGTTTAAGGGTCGAACTTATATTGGGGAGTTAACATAAGATTAACCCTGTAACATTTTTTAAAAGCTTTTATTTAACTTTCCTTGTATGATAGTTAGTTGCTGTTATAGGAAATTGATTAAGGTTTGGCATACGTACCGGGTGTACAGGGTGTCCAGATTTAGTTGCAAAAGCAGCTTATTTTTAAAGATAGAACCTTGCAGTTTTCACGAACCTGAGCTACTTTTTTGTGAAACTCATGAAGCCGTAAACAAAATTTTCATAGCCATCTTCGTTTATGATATACAGGGCGAAATAGAAAATGTTTACGCTGGATCCAGTGGCGTAGTCATATTTTTCATTTGATCCAAAGTTGTGTTTTTTTAAATGGGACACTCTGTATATTTGTCCAGAAATTGATTTGTCCTTTAAAAAGCTTCTCAAAAATATATAATAGTATGGGTCTATTTTAATAAACAACAACAAAAATCCTAATTTTTATAATTATCATCCCAAATTTTGCAGTAGGCCATGCAAAACGATGCCGTTTTCTTTTATTTTCTTGGAAGCAAATGACATTTCCCAATTTTGTACGCGTATATAAAATATAGCGCTAGTTTTTTGTATTTATTTATTGTGTAAAAATATATTTGTATTATTATGGAAGAAAACCAAACTTTCGAACATTATGAAAAGTACGATATGTTAGCTTGTTTTATATTAAGTAATGAAAATTTTGAAGCGGCTTCTGAGATGTATTTTAACAGGTAAATAGTTAATTTTTACGTATGTTGAAATACTATTGCTTAATTTTTATTTAGATATCCAGAAAGGAGGCAACCTAATATATCCACTTTTTATCGGATAAAAAAGAATTTACTTAATCACGGATCATTTATCAAATTTCGTACGAAAACATATAACAAAGAAAATCGGGAGGCTGAGGAAATTACGGTTTTGGCTAATGCAGAAGCTTACCCTACAAACTCTTGTAGGGCCAGTGAAAAGAACAAAGGGATTCCAAAAACTAGAGTTCAAGAAATTCTAAAAAAGCACAAATACCACCCATACAAATTTAGGCTCGTGCAGCACTTACAGCCAGGGGATGCAGAGCGTCGGGTAGTCTTCTGCAATTGGTTTCGAGAAAGATGCGATATGGTTAGAGATTTTGAAAGGAAGGTATACTCAATAGGCACAATAGTAGATTCTGGTCCCAGGAAAATCAACACCAAATATTTCCCAGAAGACAGCAAGGCAGGTTTGGTCTAAATGTGTCCTGCTTCATATTAGGAACACATATAAAATTTTATATATTTGAGGGAAATCACCAATCGCTATATAGAAATTTTAGAGGCAGCTATACCTGAATTACTTGACGATGTTCCTTTAGCGCAAATTAACGAAATTTATTTTCAACAGGACGGTGCTCCTGCACACAATTCTGGAATGACGAGATTATTTCTGGACAATAATTTTACCAATCAATGGATCGGAACAAATGGATCTATAAGATGGCCCCCTAGGTCCCCAGATTTGTCGATTTTAGATTTCTTTCTATGGGGATATCCGGAAAATAGAATTTACAAAGACCACTATGATAATGTCAAAGATTTAGGAAATGCAATAAGAGAAAATTTTCGCTATTTACAAAATCATCCCGTTATTTTGCTTAATTCCCTAAAACGAATACGAAAATTGTGCGAAACATGCATAGAACAAAATGGATATCAGTTTAAACAGTTCTTTTGATTTTCTTGGTTACTGTAGTTCTTATACGACAGTTGATTTTTGCTGAAAGGCTTGTTACATAATAATTTATTACTGTTTTGTTCTTGTGTTACATAAATCTAGGTAGGTGGTACTTTTTTGGTGCGAAATTATCAATAATCAAAATCAATTTTGATAAATAGATTTAATTACATATTTATTTTGATTTATTGTTAGGATGTAGATATTGTTAACGACTTTAAATAAAAGGCAGCATTGTTTTGCATGGCCTACTGCAAAATTTGGGATGATAATTATAAAAATTAGGATTTTTGTTGTTATTTATTAAAATAGACCCATACTATTATATATTTTTGAGAAGCTTTTAAAAGGACAAATCAATTTCTGGACAAATATACTGGGTGTCCCATTTAAAAAAACACAACTTTTGGTCATATCTAAAAAATAACAACTCAAATGAAAAATATAACTACGCCACTGGATCCAGCGTAAAGGATAACCGAGATACGAGGGGGGTTCCAAAATGCAAAATTTTCTATTTCACCCTGTATGTCATAAACGAAGAAGGCTATGAAAATTTTGTTTACGGCTTCACGAGTTTCACAAAAAATTAGCTCAGGTTCGTGAAAACCGCAAGGTTCTATCTTTAAAAAAGCGAGATACCCTGCTTTTGCAACCAAATCCGGACACCCTGTACAACTAAGAAAGGAGGCTGGCTGTATCTCGGAAACCGTTTGTCCCATGATGTGAGAAACATTTTTCTAAAAGTAAAAATGGCCAAGAAAAAACGCTGGAAATTATTTTTAAGTTTCCAATTCGGCCGTAAGAGGGCGTAATACGCGTAGTCAAACAGAAGAGGCAGATTTTCTCAGAATTTCACCCACTGAAGGTATAACAAAATTGACTTTATATTAATCTCTGCTAAATTACGAATAATTTTTTTTCTAGGGGTTGAAAATAAGATTGGGAGAAAGGGGAAATGTTTGTTTTTTAAAACGGCTATAACTTAAGTAGTAATTAACGGATCTTGATGACTTTGGTCTTGTTGAAAAGGGCATTTATTAGGCTTTCACATGACGTATAAATTATATTATTTTAAGCTTCGTTCCGATCGCCAGGTGGCGTTTTCTGGCAACTTCTTAAATTTAATGTGTTTTCTTAGAAATTTCAAATGGATTGATATATTTATTATAGGTGTTACGGAGCACAAAAAAACAAGAAGATAGCGCAAACTGCAAGTTGATATCTTTTTATTTACGGAGATATAAGCAAAAGAAAATATTACTTGACACTCTTATAAGAAACTCAAGCATTTCTAAACGAATTTTTAATTATCAATTTTTAACTTATTTGCTTTAATTAACACAACCCTTTCATAAAGAATACATCTCAAATGCGTTACTATTCAATTATGCGACGTGCTAAAAGAGTAGTACGCTTTGGCAAAAATTAAGTGCGAGCATCAAAGTAAAATACTATCACAAAATGAGTTGTCAAATTATTATTAAGTTTAGTGTTTGTAGTAAATGTGTATTACGAAAGCAAAATGCCTACTGAAGAAGGGTATGATATGCTACTAGATACCCCGGGAGACGTAGATATTAGCAAAGAGTTTTTACATGATTAGCAAGACGTCTTCGTGCTACTGGTATTTTTGATCGCCCCCTCCATCGAAAGCAAAGAGAAGAACGGTCAAATCGATACTAAATTTGCATAAAAAATAGTGTAGCGTCTCTTGGCGTAATATCTTTGATATTTTTTAGAGGTAAAATTCATTCAAGGCCAAGATGATGATCGCCCGAATCCGAAACGTCGTATTAAAAAACCTACCTCTCCAATTTGTAGAGGAGAAAAAGTTACATTTATGAAGTGAAAATTATTTTCATCTATCATTTCAAATAAACCTACAATTTTAGAAAAACTAAAAAAAATCAAAAAATAACTTTTATGGTTTTTCTATCATTTTAGGCTTAGTTGAAATGACAGACGAAAATAATTTTCACTTCATCATTGTCACTTCAAATCAAGGTTTTGTTTAAAAGCTTCGTTGTGAACAGTTTGGTTGTACATTCCCTAGGTTTTAAAGCCATTTGCTCGAAATATCTTGATAAAGAAAGAATTCAAAGATTGGTATGGCCAGTGCGAAGCCCCGATATAGATCCTATCAAACATTTGTGGGACGAATTGGGAAGGATATTTCAATGACGTCATAAAGTACCGGCTAATTTGAATGTTTTAGGTTAGGTTTTTCTTTGAGAGAAATGACTTTGCGAAAAAAGTTTAAGTATGTTTTTTGTGTAGAATCGCTTAGACTACACTTTTTCTCGTAATTAGGTTCCTGGGAAAACAGATAATTTATTGAAATAATAATAATCTTTACCACCTAAAAACCAAAACTCGCAAGATAAAAGTCTCCACAAAAATCCAACTTGACTGGATATTTTTAAACTGAAGTTCAACTTTATTGGGTAACGGAAGATACATAATTTATGAAAATTACTGAATTTCAGGAAAGAAATCCGCATCTTCAAAATTCTCTTTGATTTTATTCCTGCAGCAGGGATTTGAAAGGAAAATGTTAAATCTACCCAATAAAGGTTCACTTAGAAAATAAACGCGTCGGGACAAAGCGCCTTTTGACTTCAAATGTAATGGAAACGTTGGAGAAAGCTACGTATTTTGTTAAATTAACTGGCTTCGCGTTAATGAAGTTCGATTTACCGTCCGAGTAAAGCGAATTGTTTTTGGAATCCCGAACGCTGGATAGCGTTATATGTTTTGTGGAGTAAATTAAGCACGGCGTTTGAACTCAGTGCATACTTTTTTGCACAGAACGAGACTTAGGGCAGTCCTCCTTAGAAACATGACGTATTACACTTGTAGACGTAGAGATATTTATAGGCCCGTCAAATTAAAAAGTTTTGCTTAACATTCACGTCTATATACAAGAAAGTAAGTTGACAATGGATAAAGCAATGATTTTTTTAGGCCGTTGCTCCATCCACGCTAGTGTGAACGAATCCTCGGGAAATCGGTTCACGCTAAATAAGAAAAACGTGTAAATGACTGCATTTTTGACAAACTTGTACTAATCTAACGAGGGGATTCAATTAACAGTATAGATTTTGTTAAAAAAAAAATCTTTGTTTTAATATAGACTAGCAATTCGGTTGGCAGCAATCCTAACCAATCCTAGCCTAACCTAATTTTAAGAGAATAAGTAATCCGAATTTTTATTAATTATGAATTTTGTTAAAAAAAATTCGCCTTTGTCGGGATTCGAACCCACAACCCATACGACGCGGGCCACTGCCAAGCTTCCCGACGAAAAACATATAAACAGCTTATATTAGTTAGCCACATCTGGTTTCGCGTGCACCAAAATTTAGAAAATTCGTTCACGTTAGCGTGGAAGGAGACAGCGGTTTTTTTTTATTTTACCTTACTACGTAATTAAGGTCAGTAAAAGTTACAATAAAATTGCACTTGTAAAAATTCTATGCTTTACCAATTTTTTATCCGAATCGATTTTACGGCTAACAGGTTCTAATTTAAAAAAAAATCGGCTTTACCCGAATGCAAAATATTCCTTTTTATCTTACCACTTTTGCAATGCCCAAATTACGTTTATATGTTTATGGTATCAACCTTATAGCACCCTATATTAAGTATACTATGTCTATAAGCCGAGGTACATTGGACATTATCAGATATTGTATATGAAATGCGCGTAAATTTTAAGGAAATTTAAAATGGATAATTTCCAAAATAGGAAATAGGTGTACAAATTTTTGAGCCGTAAGACGCCCATCGTGTGTATACTTCATTTATATACTTATTTTTTAACAAGTGGATTGTAATAATTTATGTCCTTTCAACAATTTTCAGTTCTCGGAAAAATAGTATATACTCTTTTTTAAGTTAGAAAATCATGATGAAAGTATTTTTTAATCATTTTACATTAAAAATATATACAAAAAAGTTAAATTATTTTTTTTAAATATATTTTTTCCATAGTTCTTGAAACCAGAGCTTATTTACGTAAATTTTAATTCGTTTAAATACTGTGTCAAAACGAAAATACTTTTCTATGAAGCCACCTTATATTATTCAAAGCATTCAAAGGTGTTCATGCCTAATGGTATTTCTAAGGTTGATTACATTAAGGGTTAATAAGATTTGTGATTACTATTTGATCGTTCCTTAGAAAGCAAAATTACATATCTATACTTTTTCCCTAAGCTAAATATACATTTCTTATAATAAATTATTTTAAAATTTTGATAAATAAAATAGTACATTGTTTTGCAATCAGAACTAAAAAAAATAGATTAGGTATGTTATTAAATATGCCGGCTGTGCTAATAGCTTTTAATTTTGATGGGTAGTTAAAAGAATGTTATACAAATGTGAAATCCGATAAGTGGATAGATTTTTTTTTTCTTTTTCACACTTACCTGCAGTACAGGTTTATTTACTTTATTCATTCCAACAAAACATGTGTTTGCTTGATTTTGACTCAAATAATTTTTGTTTGTTTATAATAATGTTTGTTTTAAATTAACTTGATTATTTAAACCTTTTTATATATTTGTGTGCTTCATTGTCGCATTGATTTAAACAAAAAAAAATTAAACTGTAATATTTTTTTATTATTCTGTAATAAACAAATTTGCTAAACAAATATTTACTAAAGAGAACCAATTTTTTGTTTAAATATTATTCATATTCTGCAGTACTACAGTGGTCAAGTTTTCACGTTTACGATCGCAGTTTCTTTTTTTCTTACGTACTGTGGAGAGTGTTGCCCGCCTGGTTTTCAAAAGTGAGCTAGCAGTGGCGGCTCGTGGTCAACTTTTCAGGGGGGTCAATACATATAAACCACAAACAGCCGTATTCACTAAAGAGGTTTAAATTTTAAACCCTAGGTCGAGGTCTTAAACCCCCTTAAACCGTATTCACAAAGCAAAGTTACACCCCCTTCGATTACTGGTCTTAGATTCGAGTCGTTTCTCAGCTCGCCAATATAATTGAAAACGGATTGTAAATTCTTAATATTCTAAAACATTGTGGATACCTTTCTTTAAAACATTAATTTAAAACAAACAACAAGGAATATGTAAAATCTTCACAATAAAATCTATAAAAATACGCAATCGTAACCACAACCTATCACACGATCAACATTAAACACATCAACTGACAAAAATATTTAAGTTTCCTCGGCGCGGCTGTTGACCCAAATTTTGCCAACGTAAGCCTTATCTTACCTATGCGCCCCTATGCGAATTTGATCGGGAATACTCGGGAAAAACTCGCCCCCGTTTACAATCACGAGGTCAACGCGGGCCGGCAGCCGTGATCGATTCCAAATGAAACGAAACCTCTCCGGAGATCGCGGTGCGAGGAATGGATAGTGTGTTGCAGCCGGCCAACGAGTTTATACGCTTAGACTAATAAAGAGAATTTCCAAATTTAAAAAAAAATTGAAACAATTATGTATTATTCTATTTATTTGTTTGTTTCTGTTTGGAAATATTTATTGGGGGGTTATTGACCATTTGACCTAATGGAGGAGCCGCGACTGTATAGAAGTACAAAAGTTGCTGGATCATTATTATCTCGGTTATTTGTAGCATTAATTGGAAGGTAAGAAGGGTTTTTATCGACATTGGTATATAACCGATTGCAGTAAATAACTGTTTTAACTAATAGAGCAACTCATCCATTTTCGATTTTATGATGGAAGCCATGGCAAATAATGTTGATAACTTTTACGACCTGAGCAGCTGTTTGATTTATTCTAAAAAGTTCTCTCCCATCATACACTACAAATAAATATGCAATAAATATTTATTTTTTCTAAACACTCCGTTATTTAGGAAATGTTGGTGATTATTCGCATATACATTTTTGTTTAGATACAAACATATTTGTTTTAAACAAACAAAAAATTGTTAATGTTGTTTTTGTTTATATTAAGGATTTTCTTGGTTAACATATTACACACGATATTTACGTATTTTTAACAATAATCTCTTTCAGAATTTATATTTTAAGAAAGCCCTGAAAAATGTACTTATAATATTTTATTGTAATCATAGGTTGCGTCGTTTGTGAAAGCTAAGGTGACGCTATTTTTACAACCACGTTTTAGGCAATATGAGAGACATTTCAGAACAATTTAAATACATCTGTTCAAGCCGGCTGATGTTATAAGGGGTATGCGGGGGAGTTTAAAGCTCCTGATTACGAATTCAACAACCAAAATTGTTCACCATGTACAAATTTTGAGTTATAGAATGAATCAGTTATTTTTATTTTCCAAAATGTTTATATAAATTTTATATATAAACCAAGAATATTCTAAGGATAACAGGTTTTATTTGCAAAAATACCTCTTTCAGTATCCGTCGAACTATCTAATGCGATGGTTTACTGTTTTAACGTTGTATGTGTGACGTGTTTAATTTTAAAGGTACTATTTATTTTAAAGGCTTTTAGTTAGTAATTAGGAGATGTTTTTCTGATAGGTCTGATGATGCCCGACCGGGCGACACAGGTGTAACCAGTTTTATTATATTATAAACTTTGACTGAGACCGAGACTTAGCGTCTGTTTACTGTTTAACCTCTGAAAATACATTTATAGTAACTCTTTTGTAGATAACTTTTTGCAGATGCTAAATATCCATCTACCTTGGTAGCGTTGTTCCGTTGTTAGTATATCTTGGTGGATCAAATTTTCATGAAAAAAATTAAATGGGAGTGCAAGAAGTGTATTGTAAAAGATATGCGATAGCCCATTTTGCAGTAGTTTTCAATCACTTAATTTTTGGTCCAACAAATATTCCTTCCCTAAGCTTAACATCACGTAGATTACGAAAAATTTGTTAAGGTATTTAGACGCATCTCTTTCGTTATCTAATACTTTTACGAAACTTTTTATTAATTCCAGTTTAATGTGTAATGGAGGTAACAGAACTTTACCAAGAGGTATATTTTTTAGGTTAGGTTAGGTTAGTTAGCCGAATTTATTTTTTTAAATTCCAACAAACATTACTTTTTAAAATAATGTGGTCAAAATACTATAAATAAATTTTGCTAAAAAAATGATAACATTAAACCAAGAACGAATAAGTTGGTAAATCTGTTTAAAAAAATATTTACTATCTATTAGAAAATATTAATGTCGAATAACTTAACGCATCATAATTTAACACTGAACTCTCGATGAGCAACGTTCTTAATAAGAAAAACACACAATAAAAATATATTTAGATTAAATAATTATCATTAGACAGGACACGTTTAACTTTTTGAAATGAACAAAAATATATTTGATATAAAAAAATATACACTTAAAGCAATCCATTGTTTAGTTTTACGAAACGAAACTTTACTCGGGTCAAATAACACATTTATTTAGTTAAAAGTATAATTTAATTTCAATGAACCTAATAAGTTCAAGCAAATGTTTGCCATTTTTTAAACAAATATTTGTTTCGCTTACAGGAAACCAATATTTGTTTCAGTAAACTCCATTTTTGCTTAAATCAAATCATTTCAGTGAGTGAAAATATAACGTTTTAAATCAAAAAAACTCGCATTCAGACTGATTCAAAGCCGCCAGCTTTTAATCAAATATTGCACGCATTTAGATCAAGAGACATTTTTTTTTCAGTGAATAATCTGAATAAATTACTAGTTAAAGTACCTATAACATAGACGTCTTTAAAACAGGCTGGCAACCAAATTTACTCTGATTTTTATTTTTATCCGATTTGATGTCCAAATTGGATACACCCGAAGTGATTCGATAGAAAGCTCATTCTAATGAAGCGATAGTATGTTTGGCAACCTCGTCGTCAAACCAAGACCATGCACAACGGCTTTTAACCCGTCCCGGACCGTGTTGCTGCAGGCATCGGGCGAAGAAAAAGCAACAAAGAAGAACGAAGACACTAGCCTGATAAATAGTAAGAGAGGGAACTACAGTCGCAACCCGAAGAACCGAAACACGGTCCGCGCTTCGGAAGACTTGAGCTCAGCATTTAAATTGCTGTGGTGAATATGCAGTTGGCTTTTATGTCATTTAATGTATTCTTTGTTACACCTACGCTGTCGGTAGATAGTTCAAAGTCGACAATATACTTACAATATAGCTTATTAATAATTAATGTACACTCTGTACTTCTCTTTATATTTTGAACGTGGCCAACAATATTTGGAGAAAGGACAGAAAAAAACTGTTGTAACATTAGCTTTTCAACGATATATCGCAAGTTAACTTTTGTTTTCAAAATGATTGCTGAACAACCTTCTTTATAAAAATTCAATATTTATACAAAAAATACAGTCATTATTTTATAAAATTCTTGTTCAGTCCACAATAAATTTATTACTTCATTTTTTAGTACACTTCGATTTAAAAATTGTTTTGGGTACTAAGACATTTTTTTAATTTTTCCACTTCTCGTTTAATCGAAAGATATGCCAGCCATTTGTTACAAATCAGGATAGAGTTTATTTAAAATAAATGACTATTTAATAGTCATTTTGTGACTAAAGGTTAACATGTGGTACATTTTTAAAACGACCATTTTAACGGTGAAAAAAAATATACAAGGCGGCGTTAAAAATACAAAAGTAATTTTCTTTTTCGGTAAAATAAGAAATAAATTTTTTCAATTAAAAAAAAAACAAACTTTTTTAATATCAAACAAAAAATAAAACATGAAAACAATACTGACTCTCCGATAATCTTAACGAAACAAACTCGAAACATTTTTTCCTGAGAACTTTTTTTATTCGTCGGAAAATACGAACTTGAAAAGTCGGTGCATTTTAGAGTTACATATCCCTTAGAAAACAGTATTAAACAAATATTAGGTTAGCTTAGGATTCAACAAAGTTTGGATTAGCTCTAAGCCTAGATAAAGTATGAAGGGAGGAAAGCCAAAAGTAACAACTAATATTACATTATTGTTAATACAAAATAATTTAATAAAGCCGTAAATAATAATCTGCCCAGTATTTAAAAATATTGTTTTCATAATCCGCTCTACCAAACTTATATATTTAAAACCCTAAACCAGATTTTTCAGCAAGTTCCTGAGAAAGTTGTACCGCACCAATTTACATGATTTTTTTTTAAATGATCGTCTAGTTACCGAGACCTTTCAGCACTATTTTTTGCATTGTTTTATTGCGTATTTTTTTTATAAAACCAATGTATTTTTCTTTAATAAAATTTCTGGACAATGTGGCGAATGCGCCCCATATTCTTATAATTCCTCTGGAAACTCATTGCGCCATCTAACGGAAACGACAGAAAAAGGTCTGCCGGGCCAGCTAGTAGTTGTCTATCGTCGTTTTTAAAAGGATATCGGAGTAACTCTAAATCGCATCGACTTTTGAAGTTTTTTCGACGAAGAAAAAATATCCCTCCAAAATTTTTTGCTCTGTTTCAAAAAAGTTTGTTTTTGTTTATTGAAAAATTGTAGACTTTCCAATGCCAACTTGTTCCATCATATTGGATTCCTACCAATATTTTACCATTTTCTTTCTACGTATGCCACACTCGACTTTTGGGCATAATTTAAAATAAATTCAATAAGCAGTTTTTACATTGATATATACCGCCATTTGTTGAATTGGTCCGCAGATATTTCCTAACCCCAAATAATAACTTCTTACAACAAGAAGGTCGTTAACGAAAATCATTTAGAAACTTAATATCTGGGAAATTTCTGCGGACCAACGGAATAAGTAAAGACTGATAATATGGAGTTCATACAGGATCTAGAATCTATATATGTGTCTTATGGAAGCAATACATGCAGACCAACGGATTAGGTAAAGACTGATAATATAGGTTTCATGCAGGATATAGGATCTATATAAAAATCTATATATAAACGTCGACAATTTAAAAAAAGAATTGTTTTTTACTGGATTTTAACCCCAAATAATACACCACTCTAACAAAAATGTTTTCACATTATTTCGCTATATTTTTACTAAAATATTACCACGTCATACTGATATGATCCTTAAATTTTGTTCAAACTTTGAAGTCAATCGGGTAAGTAGTATTTAAACTATGTCGCGAACTGACAGACAGACCGACAGACGGACCGACAGAATTGATAAAACGTGTTTTTTAGGCATCTAGGGACGCTAAAACGTGAAGATATGTAAAACCTGAATGAGTGATTTTTTCACGATTACTTAAAATTTTATTTGGCCGCAATTTTGTTCAGCCATCTTGAATTAGTACCACTATTTTACTAGTTAATTCCTATACCATTAATAGTTATGGCATTAAAACATTAAGCAGTTTTTCAGGCTGAATTTTTAAATATTTTATTAAACCGCCATTTTGTTCCGCCATCTTGGATTCGTACCAAAATGATACTAGTTGATTCTAACATAAGACTTGATGTTTTTGCAAAATTTGAGTTTTTTTAATGATAATTTTTTACCATTTCAATACGCCGCCATTTTGTTTCGCCATATTGGATTTTTACCAAAATGCTACCAAGTCATCCCCATATGACCTTTAATTTTTGACCAAAATTTGAAGTCAATCGGGCAAGTAGTCTTTAAGCTATGCCGCGAACTCACAGACAGACAGACAGACAAATAGACGAATAGAGGAACTGACGGAGTTGATAAAATATATTTTTTTGCCATATAACGATGCTAAAACGTAAAGATGTGTAAAACATGAGAGGATAATTTTTTCACGATTACAAATATTTTATTTAGCCGTCATTTTGTTCCGCCATCTTGAATTTGTACCAAAATGTTAACAGTTGATTCCAACCTAATACTTGATATTTTTGCAAAATTTGAGATAAATTGGATGAGTAGTTTTTTAATAACGATTTTTTTAAGATTTTACTAGGCCGCCATTTTGTTTCGCCATATTGGATTTTTACCAAAATGTTACCAGGTCATCCCCATACGACCCTTAATTTTTGACCAAAAGTCAATGGGGTAATTAGTTTCTTGGCTACGCCGCGAACACAGACAGGCAGACAGACCGACGGAATTGAGAAAACATGTTTTCATCATCTAGGGACCCAGAAACGTGAAGATCTGAAAAAATCTCGGAGAGTGATTTTTTACGATTACAATACTTCCCCCTCGTCGAAAAATAAAACGTTGAAAATTCAATGCATTTTTAGAATCAACCGCCATAGCTCGTATTTGGCTTGTTTACTAAACAAATGAGGTTTCTCTCAGAGGCTGACATCGATCTGTAACACCGCAGATATCATATGCATTGTGTGCAGCAGCAAAATCGAGATTTTAAAGAGCATCACCAAGAGGGGGCAGAGGGGGGTCCAATATATTAAGCAGTTGCCTAAATTGTGGTTCAATTGGCAAATTACGAGACATAATTAACAACAAGCAGAAGGAATTATTGAAATACAAAAAACATGAATTTTTTTCGATCTTTTATTACTGTGTATAACTAGCGTAAGAGAAGTATAACCTTCTATTTAAAATTTTTAACAAAATTGGGAAAATCTGTAATCATTACAAAGATCGCCATCTAACAAATTTCTGAAAAACTATGTCACTCCTCAGCTTTCCAAAGACATAATAAAAGTTATATCTAGTTCTAGGGGTTTTGGTAGAATTTTTGAAATTTACTGCCCCCTTGTATTCAATTAGAAACTTAATAGTTATTTATACTATAAGGGATGTAAGTAACATTTACCAGTCGAGAACGCTATCGCCCAAGCGCAACCTCGTCCTCGACTGGTAAATGTACTTACATCCCATATAGTATATAACATTTCCCCCCTCCTGTAGTCTGTGTAGAGGATTCAGACAATAATGCACCGATATTCCACAAACAATATTATATTCTAGCATATATAAACAGAAACGAACGTGATAACATCCGTACAATACACTGAAAAGAATTATTCTGTCCATATCAACATATCAAAACTAACTGAATCATACTCTTTGTTCGATCCGAGCGTCTTCTAGGGGGAATATATGGGTCCGACTGCACTCCCTGTATTGTATTTTTACAAGAAAATGCTGGATATATTTTTGGATGTTCATTATCATTATATTCGATAATATTCTCATTAAATTATGAAGGCAGCCGTGATCCGTTGCCAGAGCAACATAAGCAGTTTTTATTTTATCAACAACGTCAAGTTGACAATTCATAGCGAAAAGTTTGAAGAAGTCGCATTGTTTGATTCTGTGTGGACAAAATGGTTGTTTCAGACATAGAATAATTAGCGAATATTGCTTGTTTATCTCTACTACCGGAAAAATCGAAAAAAAGGTATGAAGCAGCATATAAATCCCTTAAAAAATGTTGCCAAGCAAGACGGCTACTGCAGTCTCAGAAACCTTGTTTTGTATTTCCACGAAAAAAGTGCTATATTGAAGTCCCCATCAAGCTTATGGTGTGAGTATTCGATGTTGAATTCCACCCTTTTTATAGAGGAAAATATAGATATTTTTAAGTATTCAAAACTTCGAACATTTTTGAAAAGAAAAAATGATGGTTATAGACCCAAAAAATCGAATGTGTTTAACAGGGAAGATGTGAATAGGTTCATGCTTGAAGCCCCCGATGATATATACATATTGATGAAGGTCGTAATGTTAATGGGAGTTGCTGGAGCGTGCCGTTCTAATGAAATGAAAATGGACAATATTAAAATAAGTCAAAAAGTCATAATTGTGACCATTCCTGACTCCAAAAATGGAATGTCACGATCATTTACAGTGACAAAAAGTAACGACACTCAGGTTTGTCATTTGAAAATAATTCAAAACTACATTGATACAAGATCCCACATGACGACTATTAATCCGCGATTCTTTATACGATATCAAAACGGAAAGTGCTTAAAGCAGCCTGTCGGGAAAAATACGTTTTCGTCAATTCCAAGCAAAACTGCGAAATTTCTAAAGTTTGAGAACTTCAAAATGTATACTAGACACTCTTTTAGAAGAACGTCGGCAAGTTTATTAGCAAATACTGGAGTTGATGTATTAGCCATTAAGCGACATGGTGGATGGAAATCGGCTACTATTGCGGGCACTGACGTAGCTGAGAGCCTCAATAATAAAAAGGAAGTAGCAAATAAAATTGTATACAATAAGACCCAGCCAGAAGTCTCTTGTAGTGCTTCAACAGTGACAGAAACATTGGTTAGAAATGAAGGATCTGTGGAGTCAGAAAATGTAATACACATCGAGAAGAAACGAGAAACGTGTTTCCAAATTTTGTTAATAATGTGTATAATTGTAATAATTGAACCATTAATATTCATTTCAATTAATATCACCGGATTTTTGTCCAGATTTTTGTAATATGTTGATGAAATCAAAAATTAAAGCTACTTATAATAATTTTAGATTCTTATTTCTCTAGGGATGTAAGTTGACTTACATCCTGTCGTTAAGGGCAACCAATACCTTGTTGAGTAACTTTCACTTACGTCTGTCAAAGCAGTGTCAAAATAGGTTGCTTACAATACAGGGAGGTGGAAAAAATATTTTCATGCAGTCAATTGTTCCTGGCCACTTTTGTTATGATATTTTTTTTTAAGACGCTAACATGAAGGACCTCCTACATATGGGTAAGTGAACAAACAGCCTGTATAATGTCGACCTTCCTGGAAACATATAAATTCCTTATTTATGACGTGTAGTTAGAACTGTCAAGTGTGGGTAAATTTGTTCTATCCTTCCCATACCCGGTTTTTACGTACCAAAAAACATTAAATTGATCCAAGTCGAGCGAAGTCTTCTTAACCCTCGAGCGTAGCATTCAAATTTCACGTTACGGGATAAGGTCAAACCTACAATCCCTTTTATGTCCTAATGCCGTAAAAATTGACGACTGGCAAGAGGCCTTCCACAAACACAAGGGCATCCCGGCAATCTTAATTCGACGAGACACGGAAGGAAGGAAGGAATTGGCTGTGAATTTTCTACACGGATGATAGAATATATTATTTCCTTTATTTTGTTACACATAATAAAATGTGTTTTAATGCAAATTTAATTAATATGATTGTGTCAGCCGATAGACTGTGGAAATCCATAATAAAATTATGTAAAATGTCAGAACACAAACTATTTTTGAATTCGGCATGTACCGAGAGAAATTGAGAGAGTGGATAAAGGCGAATTTATAGATTTCTTTTTATTTACTTATATTTTTTTTTATGTTATTTATATTATGATTATTATTATTAATTATGTTTTATAACTTTATATACATAGTCTATAAAAATACCTTATGTCATTTATTATTTTTCTCTATAAAAAGAGGTTCTCGAAGAAGGTTTTGTTACAGGAAATGGAATTTTGCTGAATATTTAAACATTATGTTAGGCCGCCATTTTGTAACAGTTTTTCTGATATCTGTTTATCACTTATTCAGTATACCTTTTCAAATTCCGAAATGTAAAATTTTTATCGAAGTAGGCTGTTATTAAATCAGATGTCATCAGTTGTAGTAACAAACGCTACACACTGAGTTACTATCAAACTTTGCTAGTGTTTGTTGACATGACATGACTTGTATCCCACAGTTTTCGAAGGATTTTCTCATAATTACGAAATTCTTTAGAACTAAGACAAAGCATGCTGTTTTTGCAGGATGGAGCCCCAGCACACTTCTCTAGACCTGTCAGAGATTACCTAAATATTCAATTTCCTCATCGCTGGATAGGCCGCGGAAGCCAGATGCCTTGGCCGCCACGGAGCCCAGATTTCAATCCGCTTGATTTTTATGCATGTATGAAGAAACAGTGAACACTCGAGAAGAATTATAGAATACAATTGGGAATGCTGTGGAACGATTTCGAGATGATCGGTTATTATCGAAGATAGGACAGTCGTTTAGCAAACGGGTTGTTAAATGTATTGAAGTAAATGGAAATCACTTGGAATATTAAATTTACTGTCCTCTTTTTTATTAAATTTTGTTGTTTTTGTGTCGTTGTTTCCCGATGTAATTATTGTTGTAGCCATATATTTTAACAAACATTTTACATTTGGAAATTTGAAACGGTGTACTGAATAATTGATAATATTAATACACCGTGACACAAAAAAAGTCATTTTAAAGAGACTTAAAATACCGTAAGTGACGCCCTCTACAAGTGGCATCCGAACTAAGAACAGATTTGAATTTCTCGCCTCAAAAAAAAAAAGCTGGATTTCTAATTTCGTGCCGTTCTGTCACCTTGTTGGTAAAGTATTAATAAAAAACGAAATGAAAATTACAAATTTGACACCCACTATTTTATATTATTGTTTTTTATATATATATATATATATATATATATATATATATATATATATATATATATATATATATATATATATATATATATATATATATATATATATATATATATATATATATATATATATATATATATATATATATATATATATATATATATAGTCGAATGCGGTCTTATCGTGCGAGTTTAAAGGTCACCAACATTATGAATCAAATCAGAAAACACAGTGAATCCCAAAATATTGTGTGATTCTTTTATCGAGCTATTAAATCTCGGTGGGGTATTTACTAATATACAGGGAGAAAGAAAATAGTTTTTATTATATAACGCAATATTATTAAGATAGCCTCTTAATAATATTTTATGTATTAAATGCCGAGGGACTAAATGAGAAAATTCGGTAAATATGTTCAAATTTTTTGGTTGGCAAAAACAAAAATACACAAAATGGCAAGCGCCTTAATAAAGTCGGTAGGCGGTTCGAATCAATGGAACAATCAGGATATGTTCTGTTTATACAGCCACATAATGAAAGTGAGATTTTTTTATCAATCAACAAAAATTATGAGCCCCGCTTGACCTAAAAATCTAACCATTTATACAGTGTCATTTATTTAAATGCGGGCCACCATTGTGCAAAGAAAACTTGTTTTTTTTGTATCGTGAAAACAAAAAAAAAATTATTTTGCAAAAATATTATACACTTTTGTTAAAAACACAAGATAATTAGTTACTACTTCCCTCGTGAGATTTTTTCAGATCTTTAAGTTTAAGGGTTCCCTAGATGCCGGAAAACATGTTTTCTCAATTCCGTCTGTCTGTAGGTATGTCTGTCCGTCAGTCTGTCTGTTCGCGGCATAGCTAAAAAACTACTTATCCGATTTCTTCAAATTTTAGTCTAAAATTAAGAGCCATGTCAAAGACTAATATAATCTTTCAGAAACTTTTTAATATTATAGACTAACAAATATCGCCATCTTTTCATTCATCATTTCTTCCAGTACTACGGCGTAATATAATTTAATGAATCTTGCCAAACAATTTGCACTTCATCTGATCTGAGACCATCGATCACGTGTTTTTCGTAATACGATTTTGCCCCAGCCCATATTAATTCTATTGCGCTAAACTGGCAATGGTATGGCGGCAATCGTAAAACCTCATGTCCATTTTCCCGTAATATTTCATCTACGGCATATATTGTTGGCTTTTTAATAGTTTTGCCGTTAAAAGAAGTTCTAGTTTCAGCATATTGGGTAAAGGATTTTGTTTTTGTTTTATTAGCCAGTCATAAATATCACTTTTTTTCCAGGATGAAGTAGGTTGTTTATTTAAGATTCTTGAATGATTGTCCAGAATGATTAAAGATGGAGCATCTAAATTTGGAATCAGTTGTTCTTTTAACCACTTTTCAAACAGTTCACAGTTCATATTATCATGGTAGTCCATACTTTTGGATGTTGAAAAAAACAGTAAACTTGCACCTGGGAGAAATCCTGTTGAAGAACCTGCATGCAAAATGATGAACCGTTTTCCCGTCCCACATCCCTTTTTTCTCTTGACACTTTTTACAGACTCGTCCTGGCATGGTTTCGAACCACTTCCATTAGAAAATATCCAAGTCTCGTCTAAAAATACCACTTTTCTAAATTTTGAATTAACATTTTCCGTGTATGTCTTTAAAAACTGGATACGCTGACTTGCTATATGTGGCAACTCGCATAAAAATCTTCAATTACAGTCCTTTTATATCGAAAACCCAACCTTTTTATTAATTTTGACGATTTTAGTCCATTTTCCAACATGACACGATTTTTTAAAGCTTTTTTTTTAAAACTTGAAGGGTTATATTAGTTTTTGATGTGTATAAATCCTAAATTGCGTTACGAACATCCATTTTTACATTGTCACTTAAGTCTTCTGTCTTTGGCTTTTTTCGTGTACATTTCTTAATCTTCTTCGGTAGTAAATCATGCTTTTGTTCATGCACAATTTTCTGCACAGTCCTTATACCGATTTTCATTTTCGTAATATTTTATTAGATTTAATACCATTTTTTTCGCTTGTGGATGCAAAAAACCCGATAATTGTTTTCTATTACTCATTTTGTCACTGACTTGTCAATCTGACTTTGAAGTGACATCGTTCAAAGATTTTTGCAACTGCTGGTATTTATATGTTTATCCTCTTTTTTTCATATGAAAATATCATAGGTCTATCTAATTCATCTTCCGGATTTTATGCGGAGGATATGATTACACGTAATAAAAGGAAAACAAACTTAAAAAAAAGTTTGTCGTTGATAAATCGTATGACCCGCATGATAACACTGCTTTTGCCTATAACAATTTCATTGTTACTAATGTAACATTGAAGGTGTTTCCTTTAGATGGCAGTCACACAGGATCGTTGACCCAGTTTTTTAATATTTAGCAATTTTGAGAATGGAATTCAATGTACAATTTAAATTCTCAAATATGATCGAGCGTGTGGGCGTCAATTAAAAAAATAAATATTATTCAATTTCAAACCGGACGGTAAAGCTTGGTGGTGCACGACCGCGCGTGATTGATGGTGTGACGATTGATTAAAATGGCAATTTTTTTACAGAAAACATAGCGAAAACTAAATAGAACTGCTTTAAAGTTCCCTTGGGTCCTTCAATATTGAGTTTAACAAGAAGTAATATATGGAAGTGCCTACGATCTGTCACTTTATAATATTACTATTAAGTTCCTATACAGTGAGGTTATTTTTCAAATTCATATCGTCGTCGTCGTAGGTTTTTCAATCAAACCTCTTAGTAAAGCTTACTTCGTAAAGTCGTCGTTCAGTTGTCACAGTAACCACCATTTTTTACTATAAAGTTGTGGCCTCAGTTTTGTTCGGCCATCTTGAATTAGTAGTACAATTTTACTAATTGACCCCTAAACCACAATCTGAAAACAATCCATTAGGTAGTTTTTTCAGGCTAAATTTTTAAATATTTTATTAGACCGCCATTTTGTTCAGCCATCTTGGATTCGTACCAAAATTTTACCAGTTGATTTCAACATAATATTTGATGTTTGCAAAATCTGAGATAAATTACATAAGTTGTTGCCACAGAACGAAAGCTTTCACGGCTTTGGTCAATTAAGGAATCATGGTTTTTGGGATTAGACCGTGTCAAATTGGAATTACTATCCGACGTTTCGACTTCGACTGCACGAGGCATCTTCAGGGATCTTTACTCCACGAGATCTGAACACTGAATGTTCAATGAATTAATTCTACTTGGCTGCCATTTTATTCCGCCATCTTGAATTAGTATCACATTTTTACTAATTCGTGTCTATACCACAGTTAGTTATATCATACATTTTGAAATCAGTCCGTTAGGTAGTTTTTTCAGGCTGAATTTTTAAATATTTTATTAAGCCGCAATTTTGTTCCGCCTCTTGGATATGTACCAAAATTTTACCAGTTGATTCCTAAATAATACTTGATTTTTGTGCAAAGTTTGATCGAACGTCCCAACAAGATGGGGCCGCTTGTTGTACGGTTAAAAAAGATTGGATGTTAGAAAACAATATTCTTTTAAAAGGGACCTCCATTAGCCCAGATCTATCGCCGATTGAACTTTGTGGCGTATCATGAAGAAAAGGCTTCGGTCAAACCCCGTAAGAATCTTTCCAGAACTACGAACGCGTTTCCAAGAAAATTGTATCAATTTTACATCAGATGACTGCCAAACATTAGTTAATACTATGTTAAGACGTATCGAAGCAGTAATCCGAGCTGTAATCAGTCGAAAAGGCAATGTAACGCAGTAGCAATTTGCTGTTATTTGGTTGCGTTGGTTTGTTTTTAATAGACAGTTTTTTGAATTTCTAAGATATACAGGGTGTTTCTTAATTGAGTATCAATATTTAAGGAGGTGATTTTTGGGTCCATTTTAAGAAGAAAACTTCATATAAACATATGTCTTAAACGGTGTAAATTTTGAGATACAGGGTGTTAAACTTTCAATAATTTCATAATTTTTCGATAATGTCTCGAATACCACTCTAGATATTGTAATGAAATTTGGTATAGAGCTACTATGCATATAGTGGAATTTTTTGATGTAGAACATTTTTTTAATTTCCACCAGTGGCGTCCGTACGGAATCCGACCTGCATATTTTCCCAGACATTGATGGTACGCCACTGATTTTTTTTTAATAAAAATTATTTTTGAAATTCCCATTCATTTCTGAGCAAGTTTGATCCCTTGGTAATTTTGTGTTGGACGCACGGTTTTCGTTTTAAAAAATAAAAACCGTTTCTCTGCTTGGTCCAAACATCATGCATGCAGAGGAATATTATTGTATTAAACTCGAGAAATCCAATCTTGTCGAAAATAAATACTAAAAGTTTTCAAAAACAAACAAATGAATCAATAAAAATGCTTTATTTTAGAAAAATCAGTGGCGTGAAAGTAATTACTATGTCCATTCTTATTATAATCAGAAATCGCTTTATCTTAGTGAGAAATATTTGTAGATAATAGTATGTAATCTTCAGCCACCAATTTAGGACCACTATGTCAATGTTTTTCAGAAGTCTGTTCCTTCATAAATACTTTTTATAAATTTTATTAAAATAATATGACATTCTTCAACAATAACAAGTTATTTACAAAACTATACTAATACAACTAGGTACATAATTAATAATTTCAACAAAAATGGTTTTAACAAATTGACAGCACACTTTGTGAAACAAAATAGAAGAAAAAAATTAGATAAGTTGTTGAAAATGCCCACCACCTTGGAGAATACACGCTTCAGCCCTTTTCCTCATGTTGTCACGGACTCTTTGAAGGATACCCTCGGTGTTTCTGATAATATCGCAAGAATCTCTTATACGATCCTTCAGATCTGTACAGTGTTTACTGGGGTGCGGTAAACTAAAGATTTAAGATGTCCCCATAGAAAAAATCCAAACTATTTAGGTCTGGGGACCTAGGGGGCCATGGTTGGGGTCCGCCACGACCTACCCATCTGGCTATTCTCTGGCTTCAATACTAAAGTGAGCGGGCGCGCCATCGTGCAGGAACCACATTCTGTTTCTAATCAGAATAACAATAACACATATCGGCAAATCGTTCTCAAGAAACCGGCGATAATTATGGCCATTTAATCTTTCTGGGAGGAATAAAGGTCCATTTAGGTGATTTTCGATAATGCCAGCTCAAACATTTACAGAGAATTGCTCTTGATGATGATGTTCTACAATGGCATGGGGGTCCTCGTCGGCCCAGATATGATTATTGTGGAAGTTTCTGATAGCGTTCCTGGAGAAGTTCGCTTCATCTGTGAACATTATTTAGCGATCAAATAAGGGATTATGCGCAATTTTTTCCAAAAACCATTCACAAAAATTAACTCGGAAAGGAAGATCTCGGGGAAGTAAGGTTTGCACTCGTTGAATGTATGGGTATAAAAAAAATCATGTAGAATTCTATAAACTAGGATATGCGAAATATTTAGGTTAATTCCAATTTTCCTAGTACTCAGTTCAAGATTTTCATTTATGGAATTTAATACTGCCTCTTCAATTTCTGGAGTTCTTACAGTCCGATGGGCCCTTTTTAATTGATTATTTGGCTTGAATGTACCTGTTTCAGTCAACCTTCTATGCACATTTGCAAATATTTGCCTATCTGGTATGACTCTACCAGGAAAGCGCTCTTGATATAATCGCCTAGCTTCCGGTGAACTGCCATCATCCAAACCATACATGTAATGCATGTCTGCCAACTCTTCATTGGTAAACTCAACCATTTCTTTTCTCAGATATATCAGATATTTAGAACACAAAATTAATTAAACCCGACTGAATCTGAAAGCTGAACTGTCAAATTAAGTTACAAGAGAATTATTAATTCTGACAGCCAAAGCCTACTACAATAATAATTATTATTAGTAATCTTTCTTTATTGATGAACTAATATTATTTTATAGTCTCGTGTTAAAAAATTATAAGCTCAAATAATAATTTTGAAATCTTTGGGTATTAGTTATTCATAAGCAAATTTGATTTCTTGAATTTCAGTCAAAAAAAAATTTCCTTGCATGCCATGGCGATTGGTGTTGTTATATTAGCGATATTGTTAAAACTCTGCAGAGAAACGGTTTTTATTTTTTAAAACAAAAACCGTGCGTTCAACTCAAAATTACCAAGAGATCAAATCAATTTTTATTTAAAAAAAAATCAGTGGCGTACCATCAATGTCTGGAAAAATATGTAGGTCGGATTCCATACGGACGCCACTGGTGAAAATTAAAAAAAATGTTCTACATTAAAAAATTCCACTAGATGCATAGTACCTCTATATCAAATTTCATTACAATATCTAGAGTGGTATTCGAGATATTATCGAAAAATTATGAAATTATTGAAAGTTTAACACCCTGTATTTCAAAATTTACACCGTTTAGGACATATGTTTATATGAAGTTTTCTTCTTAAATTGGACCCAAAAATCACCTCCTTAAATATTGACACTCAATTAAGAAACACCCTGTATTTTTCTCTCTTAAAAAAAATTTAGTATTTCAGGCTCAAATTGAACAAACATATCATATGTTATCCGAAACATATTATAGTTTACTGTTTTTCGTTAATATGGCAAATTTCTTTAAAAACCACATTTTCGATAGTCGAGCCAACTACACTGAGACAGGATTTGTAGGTTATAGTAAAGAATGCTTCAGTTATCAATGATTATAGCACACTTATGTAAAAATATATTACTTCTTACATTCAAAATTTATATATTTTTAATATCCCTTTATAACACACATTAAAAAAAATGAAGCCAAAAAATGTCGAGGTACATTTGCACCCCACTTGGTATTCAATGTAAGTTCTTGACCACGGGTTCCTAAAGGTAACGGCCCAACCGAGTCTTACTACGCCACTGCTTAAAAGATCCATATCTCTGTGAATAAAAGATTTCATCGGATAAATCCAATTTACGTGACAGTTCCATAAAATCTGACAAATGTTGAAATGGCGGTGGATACGCATTTTGTATAAAATGTTCTTTGTCGACGTCAACAAGTATGAAATATGGCGAATTTGCCAAGCGCATTTGCTTTTGCGGTGTAAAGTTCCGCAATATGCAGCGTCGTAAATAATTTATAAGGAGGAAATATCCTCGGAAGGTTTTACTGTATGGACTCGTACATATTAGATTTGATGAAGCTATTCAGCACTAAATTGGCGAGTTTCCAGAGACTATATTGCGCTTCGGTTAAACCGAAACGGTCGAACTAAACTGCCTTCAAAAGGGACAATTTTAGAACAGTGTATGTATTTTGAAAAAAGTCAATCGATTTTGACCGCGCCACCACGTTTTGAAAATTTAAAAGAAAATTTCGCACCTGTACTTTATAGCCAATTAGAATCCTTTATTTTTCAATGTTACCATAGCAACGGGTGGGATTTCCGAAAATTTTTTGCTTCCAGGGTAAGCTGGAGGTGATTACACTGGAAATCTTTTTGACATATGTCATGTGATAAAACAGAAAATTTAGATTATTGCATTATTGTTTAGATATTTCCTTCCAAAGTTGGGACTTTCAATAATAAAACAATTTTATATGGTCGATAACATATAGTACATATTTACTTTAGATAAACCACGAATTATTTTAATCTATAGTTGGCGCATTACCTTTCTGGAATGACGTCATTTTTGGTTATTTTTGTTTGATTTATGTTAACTGACAGTGAGAAAAACATTTTGAAAAAACTCATTGTCGTTTCTTTACAACAGTCAATGCCGGTTTTGGTTATGTGTCTTTCAGAATATATTCGTCAAAATTGACATTGATTTGTTGTGATTCTTTTTAAACTTTTGCAAGATGCCGCGAAGATATAATCAGCAATCACAGCTAATAGTTTTGAATATCTTGGCTTTTTTTCAATTGGAAAAAGAGCAAGCTAAAAATGGAATCCTTCCGCAAACTGATAATATAATTGAACGAGCTTCAAATGCAACAAAACTTAGCCATACAACAATCATAAATATTAAGAAAAGAGGAATAACGAGCGAAGCAAAAAGAGGTAAAAACCAAAATTACAGATTACTTAAAGAACAAAATAAGAGATACGATCTACTGCATGTATGCGAAAAATGAATATGTTACAATGCAGACTTTGCTTAAAAAACTAAAAGAGATAAATGAATATTTTAATTTTTCCATCACCTCGCTAAGAAAATACGTACAAAGTATTGGTTTTAAGTGGAAGAAATCAAATAATAGAAAATACCTGATGGATTTGCCCCACATCGTCCACAAGAGAATCAATTTCTTGAGGGAATATGTCAAAAATCAAAATCTAGGACAAGATGCTTATACCACCGTATTTATTGATGAGACTTGGATTTTTAGTAAAGGTTCGTTTAGAAACAGCTGGCAGGATAACACTATGTCTACAAGTTCTAAAAAAGCTAGTGAAGGTCATCGATATATTGTAGTTCACGCTGGATCAAAGGAAGGATTTATTAAGGGGGCCAGTTTAATATTTAAAAGTGGACTAAAAAGCGGAGATTATCATGACAATATGAACAAGCAAAATTTTGAAAATTGGTTTAAAAATCAGCTGGTACCAAATCTTCCTCCAAAAAGTTTGATAGTGATGGACAACGCAAGCTATCATTCCGGCCTTTTAGAGGATATTCCAAGAAAATCATGGACAAAGCAGAGATTGATTGGATGGTTAAAAGAAAAGAACATTGACTTCCCAGAGAGGGCCATGAAGGATGAAATATGGAGCATTGTAGAAAAAAATTGTAACATTGAAAAAACATTCTACCTTGACGAATATGTGAAACCTTTGGGCCACAAAATACTAAGACTTCCTCCATACCATTGTCAATTTAATCCTATTGAAATGGTATGGTCTGAGTGTAAGAGGAAATACGACCAATACATTGCTAGTCTGAAGGGGACACCATCGGAAGTTTTGGCCATGTGGGAAAAAGCGATAAATGAAGTATCTTCAGAGCATTGGAAAAATTATGTCAGCCACACAGAAAGGGTAATCCAAGAAGCTTGGAAGACAATACAGATATGTGATGCTTCAGACATTGCGCCACTTGTAATTAGTACCGACGAAGACAGCAGTGACGATGAAGAATTTAGTTCTGATTCTGAAGACAGTGAAGGGGAGTAGTTTTTATTTTTAAAGTTAGTTAGTTATACATTAATTTCTCTCTTTTAGTTTTTAAAGCAAAGTCTGCATTGTAACATATTCATTTTTAGCATACACGCAATAGATCATATCTCTTATTTTGTTCTTTAAGTAATCTGTGATTTTTGTTTTTACCTCTTTTTGTTTTTGAAACATTCTGGAGGTAAAGGATTCATCGTTCGTTATTCCCCTTTTCTTAATATTTTTTCAGTATTGTCTGTAATTGAGAATTAAAATAATTTTGATGAAAATGGGTAACTGGCGTCAATTTATTACATTGCAAATAAAGAATAAGACTAAGATGAAAGAATTTATATTAGTAAAGTCTTATTTGCAAAATAATTTTAGTTTTTGAAGTTATAATAGTTATTTTTGTATTAAGTGTGCAAAATGAGGATTTTTTTATGGCAA
Organism: Kuschelorhynchus macadamiae; assembly: GCA_030620095.1. Classification (NCBI taxonomy): domain Eukaryota; kingdom Metazoa; phylum Arthropoda; class Insecta; order Coleoptera; family Curculionidae; genus Kuschelorhynchus; species Kuschelorhynchus macadamiae. Next base: position 1,211,142 of record JAUTXW010005459.1, read on the forward strand.
TGAGAGTGTTAATTTTTTGCCAGCCATTTTCGACAAGTTGCAGCGCTTTCTGTACAGAAAATGCCAATTTTAAATTCGCTTTAGCCAGTGCTGAACGCACCCCTCCTATCGACATCACTGCATACGTTTAGGTTAGGAATCATCGCTGAAATATAAATAATATAAGAAATACGTTATTTAAAACCAGCGTGACGTCATTCCAGAAAGGTAATGCGCCAACTATAGCAGCTAAGGCATCAAAATATTTCTTAAATTCTTGCAATACTTCTTGCTTTCTTAATGGGCGGCAGTAAGGAGGTGCTTCAGGTGTATACAACTCATCAGATTCCCATAAATGTTTATGTTTCAGGAAGTAGATATAATATTTGGACACTATTTTGTTGTGCTTACTTCGGGATAATCGGTCCAAGAAAGAAGATTCTTGATAAACTATTTTCTTCACATCCGCAGAGACTTTTTTGGAAAAATCAGACAGCGGCCTTTTCTACTACTTTTATTAGGCAAGGCAATGTTCTGTGGTTTATTTTAATATCGTTCACCTTTTTACAAAACTTACATAAAGTGTATTTTTTTAAATTACCTATTTTAAAAAAAATCTCATATACGTTGAGCGGTGTAAGTGTCACTGTCATTCTTAATTTACTAGTTACATTCATTTGTCGTAGCCGTGGCACTCTCTGTTTTACGATTAATATGATAATTTAAATATTGTAAGGGGGTGGTCCACTTAAGATGCTCCTATACTTTATCTCAATAATAAATAAAGACACTGAGAAAAAAAAGTTAAATACAAAAAGTATTTGACCCTAAGTATATTTTTTATTTATAATATTTTTATGCATACAGGGTGTTTCATTGTGCTAGGACAGTAACCAACTTTTTTCTTTTTAATGAAATGGGATGAATATTTTTAGAAATTCTAATTCTACGCTTGATTTTGAGTATTCTTTGTCATCGTAGCATACGAAATTTTGAGTAGTTTTTGAGAAAAATTAACTTTTCTAATTTTTTTCGGAAAAACAGGTTTTTGGAAAAATGTGATTTTTGTCATACCTGAAGACTAAAATTGTGAATTTTGGTTATGGATCCATGGGAGTGGTTAATATTTAATACTCTGGCCTATCAAGAGCGAGAATCCGTTATACAGGGTGGTCACAAATGACCATCGAAAAAAATGTTTTTGTAACTAAAAAAACTTAATTTTTTTAAATGGAACATCCTGTATTTAGCACTTTTATTGTGTTTAGGATTTAATTCTGCATCATTCTATATATATAGTTTATATTCCAAAAATTAGTAGTTTAGAAGTTATGACCAATTTTCTATAATAATTCGGGTATTTTTCTTAAAAATCTAACTAAACCTAAATAATATCCTATTCTAAGTTTGTTTTTAACATTATAATTAAATTTAACATTAAATCAACAAGTAATGCAAGAAAGAAAGTAGCTAATTACTTATTACAAAACATTTTCGACATAACCCCCGTTTTTGGCAATACAAGTAGTATACATGGTTTCAATTCTCGCAATAGCATTTCTAACCGCGTCTGTTGCATTAAGTCTTTCTACCTACTCCTCTCAACAACAACAAATGGGGCAACCTAAAAAACGATGTGTATAAAAATAGGTGTAATACTGTTCAAGATCTAAAAAGGAGAATTAGGCAAGAGGTAGAAAGACTTAATGCAACAGACGCGGTTAGAAATTCTATTGCCAGAATTGAAACCATGTATACTACTTGTATTGCCAAAAACGGTGGTTATGTCGAAAATGTTTTGTAATAAGTAATTAGTTACTTTCTTTCTTGGATTACTTGTTGATTTAATGTTAAATTCAATTACAATGCTAAAAAAAAACTTAGAATAGGATATTATTTAGGTTTAGTTAGATTTTTAACAAAAATACCCGAATTATTATAGAAAATTGGTCATAACTTTTAAACTACTAATTTTTGGAATATAAACTATATATATATATATATATATATATATATATATATATATATATATATATATATATATATATATATATATATATATATATATATATGGAATGATGCAGAATTAAATCCTAAACACAATAATAAAAGTGCTAAATACAGGGTGATCCATTTAAAAAATTAAGTTTTTTTTTTAGTTACAAGTATTAAATATTAACCACTCCCATGGATCCATAACCAAAATTTACAATTTTAGTCTTCAAGTGTGAAAAAAATCACATTTTTCCAAAAACCTGTTTTTCCGAAAAAAATTAGAAAATGTAATTTTTCTCAAAAACTACTCAAAATTTCGTATGCTATGATGACAAAAAATACTCAAAATCAAGAGTAGAATTAGAATTTCTAAAAATATTTATACCATTTCATTAAAAAGAAAAAAGTTGGTTACTGTACTGGCACAATGGAACACCCTGTATACATAAAAATATAAATAAAAAATATACTTACGGTCAAATACTTTTTGTATTTAACTTTTTTTTCTCAGTGTCTTATTTATTGAGATAAAGTATAGGAGCATCTTAAGTGGACCACCCTGTACATAATACCTACATAATGTACTTTCAGGATAAATTTCAATGTTCAATCAGGTTTATTGATATTAAATAGGGCAAAATTTTAGCTTTAAAATGCTCTGAATCTGAAGTTTCAGGGAAAGTTTAATTTTAAACCTAAAAAAAATGTTTCTTATAAGAACCAAAATTATACTATAATATAATATACGGATAACTAGACCACCGTAAACTAAAGCATCAAGGGGTTTGTCATCCTGACTTTTCATCACTCACAGCCGACTAAACAATAATTGAACAACAATATATCGTTTGCCATCAAACTACAGGAAAATCCAGATGAAAATTTTCAATAGAACAGAAATTTATTGATTTTGTGACAAAAATACTACCTGAAAACTAACTGTGCCATCACTTAAAATACATTCTGCTGGTTCATGCTGATGTTTTTTCTACTCGTAACTATTATTTATTAATTGGTTATAAACAATTTGGTACAAAAAATGGCGTTTTTTACCGTTTTTTTGCTTATTAAAGGAAAAAGGGGGAGATTTGTCAAAAGCAGGTCGTTTCTATGGATATGCAGGGTTTTAGCCAATCACCAATGACTAATGCACCATTTCCATAGATACTTGCTTTCTTTTTATAGCCTCAGATTCGCGCGACAAACTATAAAATTGGGAAGTTTTATTTCGGTTATTTTAGTTATAATATTGCCAAAAAAGGACACTTTTCAAATTCATGTTTATAACCTATAAAACCATACTTTTAAACCTCACAAGATTTATTTAGAAAAACGATATATAAATTATTTATCATACAAAATGTCTAAAAGTTTAAATAATCCACTACATATAATAGAGGAAGAGAACCCCTACTCGAGGTAAGCATATAATACATTTTGCAATGTTTTTGCGAATTACTTGCAAATGTGAACATTATTAAAATACCAATAAATTTAAAGGGCAGACCTATTAGATAGTAAAAAATTACCAATAATACGTTAAATACATTGTAAAACGTGTACATTATTTTCAGCAATTCTCAAGGTATGATTACAATTACCTATAACTTCACTTGGGGATACGCTGGCTAATGGGTCTTAATTTAGCCAATTTTAAGCGAATATCAAAGACAAATCAAGTAGGCATTTTTACTAGTAAAATTTAATACATATTTACTTAAAAAATAACTAGAAATTTTTTTATCCACCACGATTGAAATAAATATTAAACTAATTTCCTAGCAGCCATCACATGGCCACTTTATAAAACATTCTTACACTCGTTGAATCTGTTACTATTATTTACACATTTTGAACAATTGATGGTTTAACATAAAAATGAAGAAAAGACAAAAAATAAAGAATTATTTTGCTAAATTTCCAAAAAAATGTTACTGAAATTTCGATTAATAAAACGAAATAGAATTCCGGTTAATAGACTCGATTTAAAAGTAAACAATAAATACAACAATAGAATCAAAAGATAGAGTCGTATAATTAGGTACCAATTGGCCACTTTTATCTCATTATGACCAAATTATTATCCCCCACTTTAACCGTATGTTCTTCTTTACAATGTAATAAAACAGTTATTTTGGCTAGTAATTTTAGCTAATTATCCAAGGATATTTAGCCATTATCACAGCATTTTAACCCACATATGATTATGTGTGCCTCTTGAACAAAAAGCAAAAAAATGAAAACTGTTTTTAAGATAATACCATAAGCTTTTTCTGAAAAAAAACCGGTAAACACTTTTAAATAGAACTGCCTTGAAAGAAGGACGTAATTCCATTAAAAGCACTTACCGATTTTTTTTGTCTTTTATTTACTAAATAATACTTTATTAATATTATTAACGTTTTGTAGCACTGTTCCAATTATATGCAAGCCAAATGTCTCAAGCCCATTAGGCTGAAATCTAGCATGAATAAACATCAACACAATTCGCAACTTAATGGATAAATTAAACATTTGTGAAGGGAAAAATTGAAATTTTATTTTATTTAATTTACCTAGGATATAGGACGCGCCATCTATACGCATATAACGGAATCAAATTCAAGAATGTAAAAGTGCCTAGAGATTTCTGTGTTGGAGTAAAACCATATAATCGTTTGTTCTTTACCTAATCGATTCTCAATATATAAATAAAATACGAATAATTTATCCAAAAATGATAAATTAATGTGTGTTTGAAAGATAAAATAGTAAGTATCTGACAACGACTTACCTGTATTGGGTGCTGTCATCAATATACTTAAAGGACATTCATCATCATCCAGAACATACTCAGTGTCTGGAATGCCAGGTTGCTGGGTCACTTGAACTAAACAGAATTGCGAAGGATCTGCTGAAATACACATTTATATATGTCACGATTTTTTTTTCTGCAAGTTACATGAAAGGTCTTAAATTTAATAAATTAGCTTAATTCAAATAATGATTCTTGAAAAAATTATGACAGCAATAAAATAATTAAATTTACTTTCTCTGCTTTCTACTTCTCGGTTTGGAGAAGCATTAAGCTTAAGAGGCAAGGTCGTAGCCCCAAAAATTCTTGTTCTCAGGCTAGAGAATAGTACAATAGCATAACAAAAGTAAGTAACTTTTTTTGATCCATGGGTGGCTGAAAGTTTGGGTACCATGGTTACCTTAAATGAGGAGACGGAAAGTTTAAAAAAAAGGAAGGTATATAACTCAGCTGTCTTATCTATTGCCACTTATGGACTAGAAACCAAGACTCTTACAAAAAAAGTGTGAAGAGATGCAATAAATAAATAAATAAATAAATAAATAAATAAATAAATAAATATATATATATATATATATATATATATATGTATAAATAGACAAAGAACACCAAAGGAGATAAGAAGGAGAGTGGAAGTAATGTGGGCTGCCTTTGAGAACCTAAGGCATATAAAAAAGATACGGACGGATATCCCGCTCAATCTAAAAAGGTATATATATAAGCCATGCGACCTATCTATGGCTACTTATGAACTAAAAACCACGACTCTTACCGAAAAAGTGGTACGAAGGGTCATAGAACGTTTAAGGCTGGGAGTTCCCCTGAGAGACCGACTAAGAAACGATAAAATCAGACGAATTATTGGAGTTACAGGGTATGCAAGCGAGTGACGGAACTCAGATGGCGATGGGTGGGATAAGTAGTTCGACAGAATGCGGATAGGTAGGCAGTAATGTTCTGGAGCCCCGGGAAGCGGGCTGGACGAGATCAAGAGCGCAATAGGAAGGGATTGATACCAGCAGTGATGGAAAATCTGGATTTATTTAAAGATCCTGGTCAACGGATCTGGGTCAATTTAACGACCCGGATCTTGTTAAATTCATTAAAATAGACGGGCAAAATTCGTCATATTCGGCAATGGGTATGTAAGCGTATCTCCATCCATCTGAAAACTTTGTAAGCATGCAACACCGGTTTTATAGACAGAGTTGTCAGAACATTTTTTTAGTTTTTCGCGACGAGTAAAATGAGTTGCGCCCTCTCCAGTCTATAGTTTTTGGTTTACAAACTTGTATGCGATTTACAGGGAATCGTTTTAAGTGATATTGTGTATTAATATTTTTTCATCTACACACCCGGGAAATTAAAGGTAAAAAATCTAATAGAGTCGCAATTTCCAAAGGTTTTTAGAAATAAAAGTAGTGATTGTCGGGCCGTACAGCACATTATGCTGTTCCTTTGTGTTTAGTTGCCTATCCAAAGCAATAAGTACATCATTTTTAAATATATTGTACTTTTAACTTACAAGGCTTAAGAGTCTTGCTATAATGGTTTTGAAGTTGAAGTTCTTTTTATATAAATTTATTATTAAAGTATATTATATTATAATTTACATTATTTCTCAGAAAATCAATTTTACAGACATGAACTATTGTATGACTTGTTACATTTAGATTTTTAACATTATTTATAATGCTTTTTATTAACTATCATCCTATTATCATCACTAATTATAAACTCATCCGAACTTCAATTTATACATCGCACTAAAAACTAAAGATTTAAATCTGTTATCTAATCCACACAGGGCCGTTTTTAGGGGTGTGCACGGTGTGCCGGCACAAAGGCGGCCAAATTATTGGGGCGGCCACAGGCCGCCCGCCAAAAACCACAAAATTAGCCATTTGATTACAAAAATATACCTATATTTTTGTTTTCAAAATAAAGAAAAATTAAATTACATTTTGTTAGGCTTTTAAGATAAAACATTCATAAGAAATTTATTACCGGTCATTTCTTTTTTTGCTGTGCATGAGTTGCCGAAATTACAATAGAACTATTTATAGCAGCGTTCCTTGGAAAAGCAATAAAAATGATAGATAAGGGCGGCCGCCTTTCAATGCAAAAATGTTTGTTTATACTTCATAATTGGTATGTGTACAGTATATAGTTTTATATAGCTCTATATACTGTAGAATGGGTCAGTTTTTAAATGTTTTGTTTTTCTTTTTAGTATTCGATTAACTAGCGAGAGTTTAACAGTGATATAAAGTGTTTGTTGTTTAGTTATTTTTTTCTACATTTTGCAAAAGTGAAATTTCAAAAGAAACAAATTTTCGTAATTTAAAAAGGTAAGTTCTTCGGATAGATATTACTTTACTTAATATTACCATCCAAATCCGCATCTTACGTTTTGGATTTAATATTAAACATGTGAAAAAAAATTTTTTTTAGCTTGAGATCAAAAAGTGGTTTATTGTTAATTTTATGTCTAGATTAATTTTCTATATTTCAAGTTTTAAAAAATGTATAAAGTAGTTTTAATAATTTACTTATCTAATAAAAATATAATAATTATATTTATTTTTTGGGTCACTTTAAAAACAAAATCTGATGCTAGATTACAATTTTACTTATTATTTATAAAATATTCCATTTGGTGCGAACTTAGTTGGGGATACTATAAAATTATATCTTCGCAGATTCAGAACTATTACATAAACTAAATTTTCTAACTTTAATTAACTTTCAATTTTATTTCCAGATGTCCGATAGAAAAACAAAACGTTTATCTGGAACTCAATATAAAAAAAGAAAATTAGAAAAGGAAGAAAACAAAAAAAAATTAAGTGGATCTTTGCAAAAATATTTAGTTCCATCAACATCGTCACAGGGTACAGATACAATTGAGGATGAAAATGTAAAGGATGCATATAAAGTAAGCGACCCTGAAGAAAAAAAACACCCTGAATCAAATACAGAAATAGATAATGAAGAAAAGATGCTCTTAACCGATGATAATCCTAACTTAAACGAAGTTATCCCTGAAACTAATGATGATTTTGATGTCAGCGACCCATTCACCTGGCCGGATATTTTACAAAATCAAGTTATTGAGCAAATAGTACAAAACGATTTTCAGCATATAGAAAAAAAATTTCCTTCTGATGAATCGGGAAGGAAATTTTCTTCAACTCAATATTTTCGAATTTTGCCAAATGGTGAAAAAATTAAAAGAGCTTGGTTGGTATACTCTTGTAGAGCAAATAGCATTTTTTGTCTTTGTTGTAAAATATTTTGTAAGGAAGTGTTTAAGTTAAATAGCAAAATGGGGTATTCTGATTGGCGACATCTTTCACATATTTTATCCAAGCATGAATCTTCTGTACATCATTTGCAAGCTAATCAAAAATGGGTTGAGTTAAAAATGTCATTAAATAAAAAATTAACTATTGACAAAGAACGGCAAAATTATTTTGAACTTGAAAGGGAACGCTGGCGCTCTATCTTAAAAAGAGTTATTGCAGTTATTCAATTTTTAGCTGGACAATCATTGGCATTTCGTGGAAAAAGTTCCGTCTTATACGAACAAAATAATGGCAATTTTTTAAAAGCTGTTGAAATGGTGGCAAAATTTGACCCAGTGTTATCCGATCATCTAAAAAAAATTACAAAGACCCAAGAATCAAAAAGTAAAATAACTCACTATTTGGGAATTCATTTTCAAAACGAAATAATTACTTTGCTAGCAAAAAATATTTGCCATCATTTTACGACACTCTTAAAAAAATCCAAATATTTTTCCATAATTTTAGATTCTACTCCAGATGCAAGTCATACAGAGCAAATTACATTTGTAGTCAGATATGTAGACTGTAACGAAGAAAATGTTGTCATAAAAGAGTGTTTTTTGGGTTTTTTTCCTATTTTATATACAACTGGGGAAGGGATTTTTAACCTATTGGTTAATGATATTTTGCCTAAGTTTGAATTAGATATTAGGGATATAAGAGGTCAGGGCTATGATAATGGGGCCAATATGTCCGGAAAACATATCGGACTTCAACAAAGGGTAAAAAATGTTAATTCCAGGGCTATATTTGTTCCTTGCACCGCTCACACACTAAATCTAGTAATAAACGATTCCGCTAAAATCTCCCACGAAACAATAAATTTTTTTAACATCGTGCAGGAACTGTATGTATTCTTTTCTTCTTCTCCTTTTCGTTGGGATGTTTTAAAAAAAAATGTTATTAATTTAAATCTTACATCGGTAAGTGACACCCGATGGGAGAGCAGAGTTAAAGCGCTTAGACCACTTTGGAATCAACTAGGAAATATTTGTAAAGCTTTGGTTGAGCTTTCAGAAGATGTTACAAGAGACTCAAAAACAAAAATAAATGCCAATTCATTATTAGAAAAAATAAAATCATTTACTTTTATCTGTAGCTTAGTCATATGGTACGAGTTATTAGTTAAAATTGACGTAGTCAGTAAATTATTGCAAAAAATTAATATTGATCTGACTCAGTGTGTCACATCATTAAAACATGTACTTAACTTTATTAACGAAATGCGATCGGACCAAAGTTTTAACACTTACATAGAAATTTCATCCAATTTAGCAAATGAAATTGATGTGGAACCAGATTTTCCAGAAGTTCGTATAAGGCGGAAAAAATCCCAATTTAGTTATGAAAGTACAGACAATGTATTAACTAACGAACGAGAGAAATTTAAAATAAATTTTTATTATACTGTTATTGACCGAGCTAGAATATCAGTAGAAGAAAGGTTTAATTCTCTTTCGTATTGCAGTAATATTTTTAACTTTTTAACACGGTTTCATGATGTGACATCGGATGATTTAAAACAAAAATGCGTTGAACTTGAAATCGCATTAACCGAAGACGAATCGAGGGATATAAGTGGCGTAGAACTATTTGAAGAAATTGTTACATTTAAATCTCTAACAGATCAAATCAAACCTATTGAGATTCTAAAATTTATTTATAGTAATAATTTGGTCTCATCTTTTCCTAATTTATGTATAAGCTTGAGAATTTTTTTAACAATACCAGTAACGGTTGCATCTGGTGAACGGTCATTCTCAAAATTAAAAATAATAAAAAACTATTTAAGATCTTCTATGTCACAGGAAAGGCTTACAAATTTAGGTATAATTGCCATTGAAAATGAAATTTGTGAAAATTTAGACCATAATAAAATAATAGACGAGTTCGCAAGTACAAAAGCCAGAAAAATATTTTTGAAATGAAGAGGTTGTTTTTTTATTGGGACTTGCTTAGTTTTATACTTAGATACAATATAAAAGATACCAATTTTTGTTTGTTTGGCTTTTATATTATTTGATATTTAAATAATTAATAGTTTAAACATTTGTATTTTGTTTTATGTTGTTTATTGTTTCGTTTAATAGATTATTACCTTATGTTATGATACAATGTTACTTGTTAATGTATACGTAGGAACTTAAATATATTTTTTTGTTCAATTTTTTGTTCAATGAATATTGTTTTTTTTTTTGTTATAAAAGGGCGGCCGTTTTATTTCTGCACAAAGGCGGCCGAGGGGCTAGGAACGGCCCTGAATCCACACAACATGAATATAAGTTTTAAAGGACTGCTATATGACGCTTTTACGATGATTTACGAAGTAAACAAGCTAATCAACCCCAAATTAAATTTTTACACGAGATTCTGGCTATACAGAATTTCATATTTCATGGCAATCAACATTCAACAAGCTAATGATCGACCGACCCATCCATCCCGTTCTTCTTATCAATCAGACCGGTTCGAAAAGTACGCTACATCGTTCGTCGGCTCCGCGGTTCAGTTTCCGACCCGAGACCTACAAACGATAATGATTCATTGAATGAATCGAAGAACTGACTGAACCATAGACAAACACAACTGAACGCTTCATTTTGCTTTGTATCTATTTCAAAGATCCGTGATCCGACTCGCAATATCTTCAAGACCCGGCTCCCGTGGATCAGTATAAAGATCCGGATCAGTCGTGAACGACACATCTGTAGATACCAGAAAGCTCAAAACCGAGTCGAATGGAAGAGGTTGGGAGATGCCTTTATCCAGTAGTGGATGGAGAATGGCTGAGGTAGAAATTAGAGAAAGGAAATATTTTTGCTGGGAATGAAGAAAACAACAAAGTAGGAGGTCCTTAGTCATTGTATTCGGACGATGAAGAAATGTTGGGGCGGAGTAAAATGATGAAGTTGGTTTGGATGCCAGGACATTGTGGGATTGAGGCAGATGAGCTTGCAAGACTCGGAGCCGCCAGCCCATACGTGGGAGCAGAACCAGCTTTAGGCGTTACTAGACAGCAAATAAGGACTGAGACATGAGTGGGACCAATTTGAAAGTGGTAGGCAGACCAAAGACTTCATTACCAAGCCAAATAAAGGCAGAACAAAGTGGTTGTTAACGCGGGACAGGAGGACCCTAAATTCTATTGAATGAAGTAAAGGGGCACTGTTGGTTGAGGACACACCTCTGTATATTAGGTATTGAGGACCAGCACGTTGTGTCGAGAGGGGAAGGAAACACCACTTCACTTCCTCTGTTGATATGAAGTACCAACAAGACTATGTCGGGATATTTTCGGCCCTATGGTCTCGCATAGGGTGACAGTTAGGGATCTTGCCTGGAAAGATATTCAGGCTGATTTAAGGGGGATAAGTAGATTCAAGAATGGAAACCTGGTGGCAGCTTGTGGTTGAGGGAGGATCTGGGGTGGATTGAAAGGGCCTTATAGGCCTACCAGTAATGTCTCTAGACCTGACTGGTAGGCTACTACCAACTACTATTACTTCTACTGGACGATGAAAAAATGGCAAAAAGCGGTTTTTCGGCAATATCTTCCAAATTATTATTGCAGATAGAGCAAAATAGTTTAATTAAGAAATGTAGGTCATATTATTACCTAAAAAGAGATGTTCATATTTTTTTCTGCATTTGTCATAGTTTTTGCAAAATTGAGAAAAAAAGTGTTTTGAGGTTATATTATGTCTTCTTGCAAACTTATTTTGAATTATACATAATTACTCAAATTATAAAATTTGGCCGCGCGCTTGCTAATAAAATCAGGAATTTTTTCTCTTTCTAAAAGAGGGGAGAGGAAACTCAATGATTTTAAATTAATTTATTTCATACAGTCTAGTAAATCCACTGTACTGATTTGTGGTCGGTAAATCGAACATTATAGTATCTGACACTGTAATGTATTGCAACACTACCATGTTATTGATATTAGCAGAGGCGCAGCCAGCTTTTTGTGGCGGAGGGGGGAGGAGGGAAATCATAAATGGCGTCTAAAATAATTGGATAGCGTAAGACCAAAAAAAAAAGGTCATTTCTTTATATCACGTAAAGAAGCAAGATAAAAAGCTCTTTACATTTGGCCGACGAAGAATCTGTTTGCATCTCTTGGGCATTTTTGAATAAAGTTTTTTTGTAACAGTGGGCGCCAAAAGGCGGGGGTGGAAAGCTCCGGAAGGTATAAGGGCTAGGGGGTGATGTGCATTCACTCCCTCTGCCACCACTGGTTATTAGGGGGCGAATATTTGTCAGGTTAAAATATTTAGTTTTATTTATTTGATAGTGACAAGCAAAAGACTTTTCTAATTAGCTATGGAAAACAATGACTGTAAATAACATCGTTAAAGTGATACAATTGTTAGATCGCCAAATTTTCTTAAATTTTAAAAAATACAACTTTTTATTCATTTTAAAATGGAAATTAAGGTCTTTAAAACACGCGCGAAATACAGCACGTGCACTTTGAAATCATAAATAGGTACTGATATTAATACAACAAATGGAAATAAGAATTAACAATGAGAAATATTAGATTCGGGACGTGACATCAGTTTTCCTTTCATTGTCACGGAAATGAGAAAAACAAAAATTAATTTTCAATCTGTTACATAAGTGTGACGCTGTATTTCGCTTAAAAACGAGTTCTAACATTGATTATTTAAATAGTAAAGCAGTATCGCGGTTGATACCGCAAAAATCGGAACACGGTTTTAAAAAATAATTCAAGTTCATCAAATGGACGGAAGAGCAAAATGTAACAGATACAGATGAACGAGTTGTGCTTGCTTATCTTCAGAAAATGTCGGATCTGTACAAGGCTTCGATTATGTAGGCTATCCTTCCGAAACTGCAAAGTACTGGGAAATCTATGAATTAAGGAGATAAATAATGAATAGTGAAGTAGTGAGCCTTGGAAACTGCCTTGTACGGTAAAAAAAAACAAAAAAGCATGCAGTAACAGTTGAAATATTATCATGATATCAAAGTATTCTGGCATTATATTAAAAACCCACTTTGTATTTGTATAATTGATATCTTCCATTTCAAGTGCCTTTAAAACTGGGGAGACAATATCACTACTAGCGAAGAGCTGTTAAGTATATTGGGAAATACAAACCTTTAGTTAATCCGTATTTGTCTAACATTTCCCTGACCACTGCTCCTGCGCAATCCCGCACCGACAACAGCAACGTTTTGTATGGTACATCTTTACAAAGGGCCTCGCCATATATTTTTAAAGTACCACCTAAAAAACATGAATAATTGAACAATTAAACAATAGATCATTAAAAAAATAAGTAAATACAATAAAATTACTAAATTTGTTTGAACAACTTTTCAGACTAATAACTACCAACCATCTGAACAAGCGGGGCTTTGCAAAGGCTATGGCACAACAGAACACCTTCAAACAGAACACTCATAGAAAAGTGTAATTAATACAATATACCCATTAACCCGGTCTTTGTGGACTATAATAAACCTTTCGATTCTAGAGAACTGTGGGACCTCTTTCAAGAAATGAACAATGCAAAGATATAAATAACGGCGCAACCATGCAAAGAAACATAAGTTACGTCGACAAAGAGAATAAAACCCCAAAGGGGAGTCAGACACGATCTCCCTAAAACTGTTTACCGTTGCATTGCAAAACATATTTAAAAACTAAACTGAGAAAACACGTGGTGAAGATCGAAGGTAGATATTTGAATAAGTAGCACAGAAGAATTAAGAGAAATGCTGGAAAAACATAATCAAAAAAGTTCGGATTAAAGATGAACCTAAATAAAATTAAGGTGATGACTGAACAAGATATTCAAATTAATGTTGACGAAAATATATTGGGCAAACAAAATCAAATTGCTGAAATCACTAGAAGAATACTGGCAACCCGGCCAGTTGTAGGGAATCTCAGTATAGTGCTTAAAAATTAAGAAACACCTATTGATCTTAAAAGAAAAATGTTTAATAGTTATATCCTGCCTGTTATGACCTATGACATGGAGACAACAACACTCACGGTCCAATCAGTGAGCAGATTAAGATCAACACAAAGAGCTATTGCACGAACTATATTGGGAGTCTTTCTAAGAGAACATCAACCGAAGACATAAGAAACAGGACTAAGGTGGAAGGTGTAATCGGTAAAATTGCAAAAATGAAAGTGGAACTGAGTGAGACACGTGGCTTGACAGGAAGACGGTAGGTGGACTAGGAACGTGGAGCAATGGAGACCAAGGCAGCAGAAAGTGACACCAGCTAGCTGAAAATCGGCGGTACTAGAAAATTCACGGTGAGGTCTTTATCCAGGAGTGGATGCAAAAAGGCTGTTAAAGAAGAAAAAAAAGTTAACTTGTCTTGGCTGGGATTCAAACTTCGGATCTCTTACTTTCAAGGTAGACGATTTAGACTTCAGCAAAGACAAGTTAAATTGTTCAAATTCTAATATATTTGTAAAAATAAAATACACATAATTAAATAAGCGACAATTTAAAAATTACCAGTGTCCGGGCCGCCATCCTTCGATCTGAACTGCTGCAATTTTTTTTCTAATTTTTGTTGGCGTCTCCGCCTCATCACAGCCTCTGGATTTGATATTGATCGTGTAAATGACGTTTCGGGAAGTTCTGGAAAAAGTTAATCGATTTAAGCAGAGAAGGCAAAAACCAACCAATAAGCTTTATAACAATAAACAATAAATTGGGTTTAGACCATATATATAGCAGGGAGACCAACATCTTGTGCTGTTTTCTTCATAACATCGTATGTTTTGATGCATCATTAAAGTAAATAAACATGTACTCCAAGTATCAGACCAATCTTTTTCTGTAAGTCTTACTGCTGTCAGATATCTTCAATATATGGAAAATGATATAGGACAGTAGTTAGACAACATTTCTTTAAATCCGAGATGTACATTCATTTGGCAACAGGATGGCGCTCCAGCGCACAATTTTTGAATCGGAACTATGATCTGTGGATTGGACGAAATGGACATATAAGATGACCAGCAAGCAGTCCGGACCTGACGCCGCTTGGCGTATTTCTATGGGGTTATCTAAAAAACACTATTACAATAAACCCGAAAATATAGCTGTACTGGAACAGAGAATTAGGGAAGAAATTGCAAGATTAAACGAAAATCACTCTGATTTTATTTTTAACTACATTAATCGCAAATTGTTAGACAATATTTAGCAGTGCTTCGCCAAACAAGGAGGACATGTGATTCACTAGAATTTACGGTTTTTAATTTTATTTTTCATGTTTTCTTTTATTTTATAAATTTTCAGTTAGTATTTAATGTTCATAATAAAATATTTCTTTACTTTAAAATCATATTAATGATTTTTTACATTATCATCAAGACACCTTAGACATGATTTCACCTAAATTAACTAGGATATTATATGATGAATTTCGGTTAAGGATGAATTTTGTCGAATAGCTCAAAAGCTACCGCTCTAACTATAGACATATCACACATTTTGGAAAGGGAATAATAATGAGAATCTAAACAATCAAAAATATACATGGCATTTCATTTAAAAAATCAAAAATATACATTTAAAAAAAAACTAGGGTACTACTTTCTGACTCGCTCTGTATATTCAAAATAATTTTTTCTAGGAAGTTCCCTGATATCCATATAACTTTTGTATTTATTATTTTTTTATGTGTATAGTTATATATACCTGTGTTTTTTTGTATCTAGTTTTGCCTAGTAATTTATGAATATGAAACTTAGGGGAAAAAGTGCAGATATGTAATTTTGCTTTTAAAAAAAAACAAAAAAAAACATTTTGACTTACCCAATAAGAGAAACGTTATGAGTTAAATAGTCCAAATTTATGCACACTTCGCTCTTACGCACCATATCGGCCCTGAACTCGCACAAAAATTATCAAAAATAAGCCAAAAACTCATAAAAATAGCCCGAAAAAAAAATACTCCGGATCAATGCAACACCGCTTTGTTCAATATACGATTTTACTACTGACAATTTACAAAAATGGTGTTGCCGGTTTTTAAATAATGGCATTGCATTTAGACACACAAAAGGTTATTTGCAGATACTGATTATACAGGGTGGTCCATCTCAGCTCACTTATCATTTGACTCATGAATTTAAAAATTTTGCACAACTCATATGTATATTAGGACGCATTTTCTAAAAATATTTTTAATTATACAGGGTGACCCAAAAAAGTGTGACGTCACAATGACATATTTTTTTAAACCTATATTTTCTTGCATATTTAGATGGCTTCCATAGTTGTCTAGATTATCCTAAAATTTTATTGGATTCGATCGGTCAATAACGGCTTAAAAAAATTAAATGTGAAAAAAAAGTGAATTTACACCACTGGTTAAAAAAAATTATAAAAATTCAAATATTGCCTCGACATAAGAATCAAACTGGGAGTTCATTAAATAAGGTTTGACAATCTCGCTGATCAAATTTAAACGATCTAAATTATACAGGGTCTACAAAATTAAGTGTCAAAATTACCAAACTTCAAAGTTCATTTTCTTTCTTATTTTAAATGTCAACCCTATTCTTTTCTCATTACAATCGATGCGTAATTGAAAAATAAAACTTATTTGTAAATACATCTTTATTAAAATTTCTAACGTATTAAAAGATATTCGCCAAAAACTGGTAAAGCGTCCTATTTTAGCAACCATTTTAATGAAAAGTAATCCAAGGTGGCTTAGATTATTAAAATGAATGACGTAGAATTGAATCAATATGACAAGAGACAATTTTGACATATCGCAAATTTTTATTTTTAAATTATTTTTTTATTTATTTCTTTTTATATTGAATTTTATTATAATTTATCATTTATCTTGACATTCAAATTAAATATTTACTATTTAAGTATCACATTTGAGACTTACACTATACTAAATTAAACTATATTTAATCTAATTTTTTCACTAGAACTTATGTTCAATGTGTCTTGCGTTTTCTTCCAAACACAAACGAAGACGAGTATGAAAAGATGCTGCCACTCTCCTTAAAATATCGGGTGTTACCTGTCGAAATGCGTCTTGAATTCGCAGCCTCATGTTCTCAGGTATTGTTGGGGGCTCCTGGTAAACGATTTCTTTAATATAGCCCCATAAGAAGAAATCAAGCTTAGTGAGGTCGGGTGAACCGGGTGGCCATCTAATTGGCCCTCCTCTTCCGATCTACCGATCCGAAAAGGCTACCTCAAGCTGATGCCTGACCGGTAAAAAATAATGTGCTGGAGCGCCATCGTGTTGTAGCCATATGCTCTCCTTTACGGATCTGGGTAGATGTTGACATAAACGAAGCAACTCATGTTGTTAATAAACCATCTGTGCTGTCGATCGATCTGCCGAAAATGTCTTGGATTATGATCGGAGTAGTAATGAAAATTGTGGCGATTCACAAATCCATTTTTATGGAAGGTAGCCTTGTCTGAAAAGAGCATCTTATCGAAGAATTCAAAATTTGCTCTGATTTTGGTGAAGCTGAATATGGTAGGCATGAAAATGATTTTTTTTTAAAACACGTTGAATGGCGTTTTTGCTAACATTCGCTATATCGGCGACTACCCTTTGGCTAATTGAAGGGGTTTCTGTGATATGAAGTAGCACATCCAGTTCCTTTTCATCAGTTTGAACTGGCCTATTTCTACTAGGTTTTGAATATTCGACATCTCCCGTCTGAATAAATCTATCTAATAGGTTTTGCAGGCTTCTCTTATCGGGATGTCTTCGTTCCGGATATCGCTCTGCGTATATCCGACTAGCCAAAAAACTATTTTTTTGAGATTCTCCCAACACAAAAATCATATCTACTAGCTCTTCTTGGGTATAATTCATTGTAAAAATACTTATGCAAAACGTGAACAACTTAACAAACTACTTAAAAAAAATAACTTCTTGAAATAAACTGCAAACAACTATAACCACAATAAACAAACTATACTACTGGAACAAAATTAACGCAATGCTTTGTAATAATTATGATCAAGAACAATATTAACTCGTTTGTAAACTAAATAATCTTTTAAATTTGTCAAAAAGACTCTCCTGTCATTTTGATTGAATTCTACGTCATTCATTTTAATAATCTAAGCCACCTTAGATTACTTTTCATTAAAATGACTGCTAAAATAGGACGCTTTACCAGTTTTTGGCGAATATCTTTTAATTCGTTAGAAATTTTAATAAAGATGTATTTACAAAAAAGTTTTATTTTTCAATTACGCATCGATTGCAATGAAAAAAGTATAGGGTTTACATTTAAAATAAGAAAGAAAATGCACTTTGAAGTTCGGTAATTTTGACACTTAATTTGTAGACCCTGTATAATTTAGATCGTTTAAATTTGGTCAGCGAGGTTGCCAAATCTTATTTAATGAACTCCCAGTTTGATTCTTATGTCGAGGCAATATTCGAATTTTTATAAGTTTTTTTAACCAGAGGTGTAAATTCACTTTTTTTTTCATATTTAATTTTTTTAAGCGGTTATTTACCGATCGAATCTAATAAAATTTTAGGATGATGTAAACAACTATGGAAGCCATCTAAATATGCAAAAAAATATAGGTCATCTAGTTTAAAAAAACATGTCGTTGTGACGTCAAACTTTTTTGGGTCACCCCGTATAATCAAAAATATTTTTAGAAAATGCGCCCTAATATACATATGAGTTGTGCAAAATTTAAAATTCATGAGTCAAATGATAAGTGGGCTACAGAAGAAGGGAGCTGGGATGGACCACCCTGTATACAGTTAATAAAACATTACGGATGTAATTATTACAGTATTAGAACTACCTTAAAATTTAATTTTAATACTATTAGCAACTATAAATTATATTCATAGAAAGACATTATTATGTCTATCTTTGTGTTCTATGTAAGATATGTGAAACACCCCAAATCGACCAGACGACAATAGACCAAACAAGTAATAATTTTGGCAATGTATGATTGCCTTTAAATCAAAACAATTCCGTCTCTCTGTTGTTATGTCTATGGTCTGGACCGCGTGAAATTGAAATTACTTTTGGACATTTCGCCTGGGATTGCAATTTGATATGGTCTAAACCCAAGAATTATGCATGAAATTACTGACTCTAGCCGTGAAAGATTTCTTACTAGATTAAAACATTATTGATTTACTATCAAAACATGAACCTTCATAAAACAAACAAAATACATTTAAGAAATTTTCGTACCATGGTATAATTTTTCCGTTACATTATCTTGTCCCTTTAAACCTCCATTTTCGCTTTTCATTCGTGAGAGTTTTTCTTGTTTCTTGAGTTGTTTCTTTTCTCTTTTGGACAGTTTTCTTCTGAAGCTTGCGTTAGAGTCTAAAGAACCCATTGAACCAATCTATAAATAAAAAAGATGTTTGTAATAATGCCTACCTTACGTAGGAAAAGCAGGTCCTTTAAAAGAGAATGGATATTGCACCATAGTAATTTACGTTATAAGTCCGCTATGTGACATTATAGTACGAATATAAACGAATACTGTAATATCACCTAATGGACGTGTATCGTATAATATTTTATTTCATGCTGTCTTCGTACCATAAAACTTTCCCTAACACCCTTATGCAAAATATTTAACCTCTCATTAAATCAAGCCAAATATCCGGATTGTGGGAAAGATGGTATTTTCAATATTTAAAAATGAAAAAAAAATTTGTAAACCAAATTATAGAGCTGTCTCTCGCATAAGTGGTTTTTCAAAGCTTTTTGAGAGGCTCCTGTATCAACATATAATTGGAGGGATCGAAGGACGAGTATCCTCTAGGCATGTTTTTATGAAAGGAAGGTCTATAACCTCAAATTTGGCATATTTTAGTTATTTCACAATAAATGTAATAGATGACAGAGGTCAAGTTGATGTGATGTTTACCGACTTCTCAAAAGCTTTTGACAACATTATTCAAGTTTTACTTTTGTAAAAAATTTATTTTATTCGAAAAACCTGCCTGGAGGAGAGAATTGAATATGTACGATACAATGTTTTCACAGGGATACCCTATGGCTTCAACCTTGGGCCCCTAGTATTTCCTATTATCATAAATGGTATTACTGACATCATTAAAGTAAAACATCAAGTATTCGCTGACGATTTGAAGCTCTTATGTGTTGAGTCAAATGTGTAATATTAATGGCCTGCGTCTTAATACTAAGAAATGTTCTCTACTGACCTTCACAAACAAAATAAACCTAAAAACTAATTTATTTCTAACCTACTCCAGCACCACGTTTTTTACATGAGAAAGACATTATTTTAAGATTAAACGCGAGAGAGAGAGAGAGAGAGAGAGAGAGAGAAAAGTATAAAAGATGAAAAATATAAGCATTCTAAAGACACTTATTATGAAAGAAACAATTATAATACATTATCAGAGTTAGAAATAACCTTTATAAAATCATTTATAAACATTAGAAATATTGGAGCCCTGAGGAACCCCAGATGTAGGCACAATTTCGCGAAAGCAATGCCCCTTCAAAACTACTTGATACCGTCTGCCCCTTAAATAAATATTCATTAGCTCTAAAATATTTTGGTGAAAATCACAACTGTATGCCACATCCATCTGCATTCTCTCATTGAAAGCACTCGATATATTCTGAGTGAGATTGATCAGACCGGAGACTGTAGACCTTTGTCTCATAAACCCATTCTGACATACTGAAACTTATCATATTGGTGATACTGGATTGACTGCAAGAGGCAGACAGGTTATACTTTTAGCGTTTTAGATGTTTTGATGCTCATATTAATTTAATTGTGTTTGAAGCTTTGTAAACGTTATGTTTAATCTATAGAAATCACTCTAGGGGTGCAACGGAGGAGTAAATTTGAATATGCGTCAGTAATAT
Source organism: Kuschelorhynchus macadamiae (assembly GCA_030620095.1). Taxonomy (NCBI): domain Eukaryota; kingdom Metazoa; phylum Arthropoda; class Insecta; order Coleoptera; family Curculionidae; genus Kuschelorhynchus; species Kuschelorhynchus macadamiae. The sequence goes on from JAUTXW010005459.1 coordinate 1,232,161, forward strand.
GGTCGTCATTCTATGATAAATATGCAACGGCATAAGAAAAGATTTACAGAAATATTTTACAATACTTGGTTTTAAAAGAAGAGTCATTATCTAGAGCGACGAATAATAGACAATAGCCTATTGCAGCAAATATTCAATATAGTAGGTTTACAGAAAAGAAGAGGTGTTCATACTACAATATTTTAGTATAACTTAGTGAAGGAAGCTGTTTTTAGAATTTGAAGCAGAAATAGCAGATATCTTTACACTGAAAAGGGTGGCCCATCGAAAACGAACCAGAAGGCATAACTAACAGGAAACTATCTTGTCGAAAAAAAAAACTGAAACACGTTAAGCATGATTGTCAGGGAGAAAACTATTGGCGCAAAAAACATAGCCTAAACTTCACCTTGCAATGAATTTTCGGATTACTGTACTTTTTTTGATAGTGAGATTAATTGACACAACTGTCGTTACTGGGCAAACTCGAATCCCAGGGTATTTCACGAGGTACACACACAAAACCCACAAAAATTAAACACATGGGTTGTTATTTTTGGGGACTGCATTATTGGTACTTTTTACCTTCCTGGAAATTTGGTAGGTGATATGTGTTTAGATTTACTTGAAAATGCCCTTGACCCATCTTAAACTAATATCACAGAAAAATTGTATTGCAACAGGGTGGAGCAACTCCACAATTCTCGTGGATTGTGCGTAATCATTTAAACGAAACGTTTCCTGATCGGCGGATAGGACGATTATGCGCGATTGAGTGGCTTCCGCAGTCACCCGATATAAGTCCTTTGGTTTTTTTTTGTGGGGACACATAAAAAGCAAAGTTTATTGCATTCCACCACTGGAAGTGAAGGCGAAGTGACACCGCAAGTGCTGCAGAATGTATGACACCGCTTTGAAGATAATCTGTATCACTGTATGGACGTTGGCAGTCAACATTTTCAATATTTACCTACGTAAAATCGATTTAATTTTTGCATTTTTTCGACAAATGTATTAATGCACTTTTAAGGCTTCATAGCTTCTAAACAAATTGACCGAATTTTAAAAACAAAGCGCCAAGGGTAAATCAAAAACCCTTTCCAATTACGTATCACTTGACCCCCCCTCCACTTCCTATCTGAACCATTGTGGGACAACCCCGCTTAGGAGAATGTAGTCTGGACTATGATTTTTGAATCAAAAGGTGTCCCCCTAATAGCCAAGCTTGACAGTTATGCGATCTGGTACGTTTTCGTTGAGCCACCCTGTACACGTCTTCAATGTATAAAAGGTGCTCTTTATACAGGGTTATTCACGCAACCCGTTCATTAAAAGTTTTTGATGATGCCATTTAGATAAAAATTTCAAATTTTGGGATTAAGGTAAGGTCAAGGGATACTTCTTTTTTGAAATATTTTCAACTTCCTGTCACTTCCGGTTTAACCGGAAGTTGGTATCAACTTGTTTATTTTAAATGGAACACCCTGTATTTTATGATATTTTTGGATTCTACGGAGAATTTTAATGCTATTTTATGTAGCATGTCCTATACCTAGGTTCAAGCGTTCATAAAATACTTGACCTTGAACCAAAAATGAGCCTTCGGGGTACCAAATTTTAAAATCTCATTTTTTTGTAAGTTTTGAAGATATAATCTTCATATTTTGCAGACGATCGGTAAATAATCTTAGGTTTCTATTTTTTTTTATTGAATTTGTCTATTTTTATACAGGGTGTCCTAAATTCAGCGGCAAACATTCACATTTTCAAAGCCGCTAAAGTCCGTTTTTTTAAATGGGACACCCTATAACTTTATGCACTATCAAATGTAGAATTTAATTTTCTATCGAACTGTATTAAGGTTCCCTATACCTATTCGTAACCATTTTCGAAATAATCAGGTTTTTATTAAACTATCATATGTATTTGCTAAATGCTTACACCTTCCCGTAGTAAGCCATGGAAAAACAATTGTTGTGCTTTTCTATTCAACATGACAGCTGATTTGAAACTTTTAAATTAAAATAAAATAACACTCAAAAGCTGATATTCTCAATTTATTTTATATTCGCGGAGAATGTTACAAAATATTGGAGAGAACGTGCCATGTTTTCAATGAAAAACATCCTCATTTATCGCCAATGAACAAGAGAAAACTGAAGAGGACTGAAACGAAATTTTTTCGTTTCGGACAAGTTAAAGTTATAAAAAATATAATAAATTGTTTACATTATTTTTAACCATATCTACTAAGTTCGAGACTGTTCTAAACTTGTTTTAGTGAACTTAAAAATTATAGCAATCTAACAATCAACAATAAATAAAAAAGTCCGTTCATTTGAAGACACATTTCAATTCTTCTTTGTACAGTTGCTGTGACCCGTTGAATTGTCTGTTTTCTAATTCGGCAAAAGCTGTTCGTATCCTGTCCAGTAAATCTTGTTGTTATTTACTGGGGAAGCATAGACTTTATTGTACCTTTGATAAATCCCCATAAGTAAAAATCTAGGGGTGTTAAATCAGGCGATTGCGGGGGCCATCTCCAAGGGCTATTGGGATCAATCCAGCGATCTTCAAAAATTCGAGATAATTGAGATAAACTGCAGCGGAATTATGTGCTGGTGCCCCATCTAATTGATACCAATAATTTTGCAGCTCACCAATAGGAATTTCTTCTATAAATTCAGAAACCGTCCCTCGTAGAATTTCCAAATACTTATCACTGTTTAAATTGTCTTCATAAATACAGTACCGCACCGATCATTTAATACTATACCGAAAACATTGAAGCTAAACCTCTCTTGAAAACGCGTTTCGCGTAAAGCGTGCGGATTTTCTGCTACCCAGAAATGTTCGTTTCTTCTATTTGTTATTCCTTCTCTAGAAAATTTCGCTTCATCGGCCCAAAATATTTTTGAAAGGAATTGAGGGTCCTCTTGAATTTTCAAAAACATGAATTCGCAAAATTCTACTCGTCGGACGTCATCACCAGGTCTCAAGGCTTGCACGTTTTGGAAGGAATAAGGGTGCATATGATGTTCGCTCAAGATTCTTTGGACAGATGAAGAAGAAATTCCCAAATCGTTTTCTGCAGACGGTATTGAACTTTGCGGGTTTGCGTGGAAATAAGCTAATGTGTTTATTACGTTATCGTCGGCATATGTCACTGGTTTCGGAACATTTTTTGTAACTTTAACCTTGCCAAAACGCAAAAAGTTCGTTTCAATCCTCTGGAATTTTGACTTGTTCATTGGCGGCAAATCAGGGTGGCGTTCATTAAACACACGACACGTTCTCTCCAAAATTTTATAACATTCTCCATGAATATAAAATAGATTGAGAATATCTGCGTTTGAGTATTCTTCCATTTCGATTTAGAAGATTTAGTTTATCACTGACAGCTTTCGATAAATAACGCATACTAATCATTATTTTTCCATGGCTCACCATTGGAACATGTAAACATTTAAGCAAATACATACGATATTTTTATAAAACCCAATTATTTTGAAAATGGTTACGAACAGGTATAGGAAACCTTAATACAGTTCGATAGAAAATGAAATTCTACATTTGATAGTGCATAAAGCTATAAAGTCCTTTAAAAAAAAACGGACTTTAGCGGCTTTGAAAATGTGAATGTTTGCCGCTAAATTTAGGACACCCTGTATAGAAATAGACAAATTCAATAAAAAAAATAGAAACCTAAGATTATTTACTGATCGTCTGCAAAATATGAAGATTATATCTTCAAAACTCACAAAAATATGAGATTTTAAAATTTGGTACCCCAAAGGCTCATTTTCAGTTCAAGGTCAAATATCTTAAGAACGCTTGAACCTAGGTATAGGACATAAATATTGCATTACAATTCTCCGTAGAATCCAGAAATATCATAAAATACAGGGTGTTCCATTTAAAATAAGCAAGTTGATACCAACTTCCGGTTAAACCGGAAGTGACAGGAAGTTGAAAATATTTCAAAAAAGAAGTACCCCTTGACCTTACCTTAATCCGAAAATTTGAAATTTTTATCTAAATGGCATCATCAAAAACTTTCAATGAACGGGTTGCGTGAATAACCCTGTATAATTGAACTGCATAGACCTAAAGCTTTGCTGTAGGATACAAAGAATTCGCTCAAACATGCTCGAGTACTTTGTAGTTAATAGTTATAGTTTTTTCCTTGATCCATTAAATGTTATTTTTATTTTAAATTTAGTGATGTATAAAATAATCCCTATTATCGGTTGCCTAATGGGAAAATAGGTAAATAAATAGAAACAATGGTCAAATGTCGCTACTCACCGTCTTGTCGTCAATATTCTTCAACAAGAATCGTCCTTCCCGGTCGTCCACGTGCCAGTTCAGCTGCACCAATAAAGGCTTCTCGTCGGGCGACATCTTTCGTTCGGCGCAGCCCTCGTGCAGCTCGTAGAGCGCGTAACTGGGCACGCTCAGCATCCTCATGTCCGGCCGGAACTTCTCCACCAGAGTGCCGATAACGTCTTCGACGGTGGCGTCGCTGGCTACCCGTATGCACTTGGTGGCCACCTTCTGTCCGGAGTCTTGGAAGTAGAACCGCATTACGCCATGAAATTCCAGGTCCTGAAACCAAAATAATCATGTGAGTACATAGAGAACAATCATATAACTGGCATGTAATAAATAAAACTAGGACAATATCACTACATGGTATAAAATCCCCCATCGCGTTTGTCTGCCTATACGCGCTCATCTTAAAAATTAAAGTATGGATTTTTATTCGGTTTTCAATAATAAGCAGACTGATTCACGAGAAAGGATTTGATATACGTTTTATGAATATTTTGTGGAAATTGGCCGATTATTGCCAGTGAACGTTTTTTTTGACAATTTTTACTTTGGCTTCGAAGCTTTTGCGTGACAGTACGATTCTAGAATCTACACCAGTGGTCGCCAACCTGTCGATCGCGAGCTACCGGTAGCTCGCCAAGACATTTCTGGTAGCTCACAACATATCTTGTAAAAATCATAGAAGCAGATAGATACACGTTGAAAAAAAACCACAATATGAAAACAAGCAGCGGCAACACTGCGTTGAGTGCTCTGAACAGCTGCTAAAATTGACCAGAGCGCCAGCATCGCGTGAATGTATAAAACTAAAAGACATTAGATGTGTTAGTACACAGAGTGAGCAATACAAAAGATAATGGAAAGCAGTAGTAAGAAAGTAAAGACATACAATATTCATTTGGAATAGGAAGAACAGTATTTTTTTACAAAAGTTAAAAGTAAAAATGTATGGTTGTTATGTAATGCCTGTGTTTCGGTTGCTAAAAAAGGAAATATTGAGAGACATCATAAAAGTGTACATCCGAATTTTCAAAAATATTTCCCGTTACATGCTGCCAGCAGAAAAGAAAAATTGAAACAAAGAACCAGTTAATTGGACAACAGTCAGTTGATAAAACAGACGTTTTTAGAAGCTGCCAGATTCCTTATTTTCCAACTTTAAAAATAAAGACGAGATAGTTTGAACAATATAATCTATGCAACTTTCTGCTAATGCAGTGATGAGACGAGTGGAAGGATATTTTTTCACAGTTAAAAACTGACTTAGATAACTGGGTTTATTTCTCTCTTTAAATGGATGAATCAACAGATGTGGTTGATACCTCCCAGATGGCCGAGCTCGTCAGTACGGTTTTAAGTGATTTTATGATTAAAGATCTTTTGAAGTTTATTCCACTAAAAGGATATGCCACTGGACAGGAAATGTTTTCTCATTTAAACAATTTTATATCTTTTGAGAAAATTCCAATTACAAAATTGGTAAACTTGACAACTCATGGGGCTCCAGCTATGGTGGGTTATGATAAGGGTCTGGTAGCATTCTGTCGTAAAGATGAACGCTTTCCACAATTTGTTACCATGGTATTATTCATCAGCAAGCATTATGTGGAAATGTTTTAAAACTAAACAACGTCATGAAATTGGTAGTAAAAATTGTAAACAAAATTAGAGTTCTCGAATTACAAAGATTATTCGAAATCTTAGCCGATGAAATTGATTGACAGTACGGGCATCGACTTCTTCACTATGAAGTGCGATAGTTAAGGAAAGGATGAGTGATAACACGTTTTAATGAAGCCATAGTTCATCTGTCATAGTGCAATGTTTCAAACAACGCGGCGAACCGATTCAGGAACTAGAAAATTCAATTTGGCTTAGAGATTTTGGGTTTCTTGCGGACAGACAAGACTAATGAACTCAATTTGCAACTGCATTTATATTGGAAATGATTTCCAATATAAATGCATTCATAAAAAACTTAGTCAACCGTGATGTCAAGGATTTTTCTGTTCTTTCAGAGAAGATATCTCAAAATCCAAAAGAACCCTAGGACAGTCTCATGTAGAAATAGTTTCTAACTTGAAGGATAACTTCAAAAATCGGTTTAAGGATTTCAACAAAATGACATTGGTGGCTTATTTTTTGTTTCACACTTCATGGAAATTGATATCCAATAGTTTGCAACTTGTGTTATGCAGAACTTTGGCGACGACATCTCTGCAACTGAAATGGAAGTGGTTGCATTTCAAAGTGATTTAGCATTGAAATCGTTAGTTTCAAGTACAAAATGTATCTGGCCTATAGTAAATAAAGTCAAATATTCAGTTCTAAAAGTGAAAGAGTTATTTACTTCCATCTATTTGTGCAAATCTTCTTTTTCCAATATGAAGTTTGTTAAGAATAAATACCGTACTCGCCTTACATATGAACACCTGGATAATTGTGTTCGAATGGCTGTATCAAATTACACTGCAAATATCAAAAAAAAAATTATCGATGAGTCCAAGTGTTAACCTTCTCATTGAATGCACGCATTTTTTATCACATGTTAATAATAATAATAATAATAATAATGTATGCTTTTATTGCCAGAAGTATACAAAAACTTACAACTTAATTCTAACCCAAGATGGAAAAAAAAAATCTGACAAAGGGCAGAGTTCGCATTCACCGGCGCGGCATAGCGGTGACTAGCTCTTTTCAACTCAACCTTTAAATTAAGTAAAATTCAGTAAAGAAAAAAACAATACAATATAAGTGAGATAGCTTATAGTTTCTAGTAGCAATAATCAATAATAAAAATATTCATTATTACATATTCAGAATTAATTTTCCTATATTTTATACATATACATACAGAAGGAGTAAAATATTTAGAATTTAAAAGCAGTTTTTTAACTTGCCTTTTAAAGGCTGGAATAGACAGAATCTTTAAATGATCTAGTAAATTATTATATTTTTTTGGAGCGTCGAATGAAAATGATCCACGAAATGTAGCGGTTTTATGCTGAGGTATAGTGAGGAGATGTTTGTATCGTACATTAACCGAGTGCACAGATGATCGAGATTTTAGTTTTTTAAAGAGATAAGATGGTTTTTTTAACGAGATTATTTTATGATAAAATATTAGTGAGTGTAGTTTGCGTCGGTTCTCCATATTAAGCCAATTCAATTCTTTAAGTGCCTGAGATGCATGACTTCGTCGTCTTATGCCACATGTAAGTCTTATGCAAGCATTCTGAATCAGCTGTAGCCGACTCACATCAACACGTAGTTGGGACCATATATTATATCACCATAGTTGAAATGTGACAGAACAAGCGCCTCGCATAATAAACGGCGCGTACTTTTGTTAAAATAATGTCTGTTTGTGTAAATAACTTTAAAAAGCTTTCTTTATAAGGGCACTGAGCTGCTTGTCAAACCTAAGCTTATAATCTACAAGAAGCCCTAAGTTTTTTGCCTCATCTGTTAGGATTAACCTGTCCGCATCCACACTAATATTGATGTGATCAATTGATGCATTGCAAACAACATTACTTTGGACTTACTTGCGTTGATATTTAAACCGTATTTATTGGAGATGTCCAGAAGACGTTTTAAGTCGTTATTAATTTTTATACACGCAGTGTCAACTTCTGCTGGAATAAAAGATAAATATATTTGGGAGTCGTGGGCGTAGAAATGCGATGAACAGTGCTGGAGGATATTGGAGAACTGAGACGTATAAATAGTGAATAGAAGAGGTCCCAGAACGGAGCCCTGTGGCACTCCGCTCTTCACAACAGCAAAATCCGACATCACCTGACGCAGTTTCACTGCCTGCAATCTTCCAGGTAAGACGAAAGAAGGTCTGTTGAATTTTTTGAGAAGCCCAGATAACCTAAGAGTGCCATAAGAAGGGTGTGACTGATGCAGTCAAAGGCCTTGGAGTAGTCAATTAAAACCAGAATCGTCAATTTGTTATCATCGGTAGCTGTTAGAATATCGTCGATTACTTGAGCTAGGGCAGTCATACAGCTATGATTTTTCCGGAACCCTGACTGGTTTTGTGGCAAAATATTGTAATTATCAACAAATTCCCTAATCTGGCTTTCGACAATTTTTTCAAATATTTTTGATAGAACACATAAAATGCTAATTGGTCTAAAGTCTTTGGGCTCTTCTGGGGAATTATTCTTAGGAATCGGTATGACGTGAGACATTTTCCAGGTTGAAGGGTAGGTGTTAATAGCAATAATAAAGTCAAAAAGATGTTTTATTACGGGACGTATTATAGGACAACATAACAAAAGCATATTCAAGCTAATACCATCTGGGCCAGTGGATTTTGATTTAACTGAAAGTAGTGTTTTATAGATATCATTCTCATTAGTATGGCTAAACTTAAAATTTAGTCCTTCGTTAAATTTATTGTTCTTGTTTAAAATTTTAATTATAATGTTTTGTTTACTTTTATTAAGTCTTATCATTATGGTTATATGAAAATTTTGTTTATTTTTTAGGTATGTATTAGTATTAGTTAAGTACTTATTAATTACATAAAACATGTAGTTATGTCAAATACAACTGTGCATTATTTCGTTTAGGCTGGCTTAAACGCTGGTTACAAATAGGTAGTTTACAGTTTATTTCTAAATTATCAAATTAGCTCAACACCTTGAAAAGGCTGGCGACCACTGATCTACACAATCTTCACTGCGGACAGATTAAATGTCACCATTTAATGAACATAGATAAAAGCCAGTACCAAGTAAAAGCAAATTCGTGGATTGAAATCTTAAATTGGCAGATCATAGGCCCATTGGAAATGCCGGAAGTTTTAAATACAGGATACTATTCGGATTTTCTCAGAAATAACCCTCCACCACTATAATTACACTGGTTAACAAAATTAAACTTTTTTCTTGCCACACGAACTAAATAAGGTACACTATATAAAACTTTTTACGCTCAATTCAAATATGTTTTCAGATTTTTTCCATCACGCATAGTTTTATAGTGACAAGGCCTTTAATTTTTGAAATATATATATATATATATATATATATATATATATATATATATATATATTTTTTTTTTTTTTTTTTTCATAAATAAGCATACAAGAACGTCAGTTGTACAATAAAAAATTGTCCCTCAAAATGTAGTTATGTGGCATTTTCGCTTGTATTTGGCTTCAGGTATATCCCTCTTGAGTGTCCAGCAATAGTCTGCCAACATACTGGGACTCCACTTCCCCTGGTAACGCTTTTCCATAGTAGAGATATCCTGATGGAATCTTTCTCCATGCTCGTCACTGACTGCCTTAAGATTTTTCGAAAAAAAAAGTGTGAGTGCAAAAAATGGATTTTTAAACTCATGTTACATCCCATTTTTTGATAGCAATTTAAAAGATCATTTACAATTTCCTGATAGTTTTCTGATTTGTAATTTCCCAAAAAATCGGTGCAAATCCTGGTAAACGATAGCCATGCTTTTTTTTCAAATGTATTGAGTTCTGAAATAAATTTGTCATCCTTAAGCAGTTCTCTGATTTGGGGTCCTACAAATATACCCTCTTTGATTTTTGCTTCGCTGATTTTAGGAAACTTATTTCTTAGGTACGCGAATCCATTACCCTCTCTATCCATACCTTTAACGAAATTTTTTATTAAGCCAAGCTTAATATGCAAGGGGGTAGTAAAATTTTCCTAGGATCTACAAGGGGAGGATTTACAATGTTCTTATTCCCTGGAATCAAAGATGTTCTTTCTGGCCATACTTTCTTTGTGTAATGGTTTTTCTTGTCTTTGCTGTCCCACTCACAAAGGAAACAACAACACTTTGTGTAACCAATTTGCATTCCAAGTAGAAGCGCTACAACTTTCAAATCACCACATATGGCCCACTTAAAGTTTTTATAATTAATTTTGTCCAACAGAAGCTTCATGTTGTCATATGATTCCTTCATATCGGTAGCATGAGCTAAAGGAACGGACGGAAACCTGTTTCCATTGTGCAGTAGAACCGCCTTCAAGCTGACTTTGGACGAATCGATGAACAATCGCCACTCATCTGTTTTATATTCATGCTCAAGTTCCCGCATTACAGATATAACATCATGACAGAACACTATCCCATCTTCAATGGAAAAGAAGTCACTGAATTGCTGGTGACGACTACGATAAAACGAAACTTTAGTTTCCTTCTAAAGGAGATTCCAATTCTTTAACCTAGAACCTAAAAGTTCGGCTTGCTTCTTAGACAAGTTTAAATCTCGTACAAGATCGTTCAGATCCCCTTGACTTAACAAATGTGGCTTATTTGAAAAATGACCTGGGTCAAATAGCGGATCAGATTGCAAATTTGTTTCTGCCCTGTTTACTTCTAAAACATCTTCCGACTCATCATCACTCAGGATCATATGCTCCGGAAGCTGTGGTACAGGTAGCTGATCACTGTGAGGTACTGGTCTTATTGCCGATGGTAAGTTTGGATACTTGACAGTGTGTTTGGATTTTGATGTTATTCCAGTTATATTTGTTAAACAGAAATAACAATCCGAGCTATGATCTTTAGGTTCTCGCCAAACCATAGAAATAGCAAATGCCATATGACGAGTTCCTTTTGCCCAGGCTGTGAGAGTTTTAACACAAGTAACACAACAAATATGGGGGGCCCAAGGTTTATCTTGATCTCCTATTTTACAGCCAAAGTACTGTTCGTAGCATTTTTTAATCAGAGGTGTAAATGAACGTTTTTGGAATTTAAACGTTAACTCACCGCAGATATAGCAGAAACTGTTTGGGTGATTTACACAATTTCTAGGCATTTTGTGAAAACACGGTATTTTGGTATACACCAAAAATAAAACACAACTGAATAGTTCTAAATTCCGGATTGCACACGAGACACGATAAACGCGCTTGGTAAAGTCTAACAAACGACTAAGCCGTTGGACTGATTAACCGTCATAGGTGTATAAAATGGCTACGTGTCGTCGGCAGCAGCGGCGGCATAGACTATATTATATTACCTGTATAATAAAATGTTCTCTTATCTGAACTTTATTATGCTAAATATATAATAAAAACAGGTAGTGTACTCCAAAATTAAGTATTTGTGCACTATATTGAGCTGCTACCTGTATTATAATTTAATATACTACCTGTATTATATTTTATACTGGAACATAAAAACTGTGGGTGATAGAAAAATTCTAAAAATATATTTGGTTTCAGCGCACAAAAAAACACCAAAAACAGGTAATTTTTTTTCTGTGGCAAATTTCTTGTTAACCAGTGTTATTGGTGAAGAGCCACTTGCATTAAAAGTGGATAATTTAAATATGTGTTGTACGGTTAGGTAAATATTAAGCTGAAATTTTTACTGCAGTAAAATTTAAAAAAAAATTGCAAAAAAATTACCTAGAAAAAATAAATAAATCACGTTTTTGGACATATAAAATACTCAGTAATCAGTATATGACCCTAAAATATGTATCATACTTTTATCTAGACACACTACAGATCGAATTGTAAGTGTGTAAAGACAACACCTCCTGTCTTGTAGGAGGTGGGTAAAATGCGGTAAAGCCACCCATTTATATTTGTAATTCTTCTCGGTCTTACTTTCTTTGTTAATTTCGCATTAAAGACAGACTAAAAAGTTGAAATAAAGTAATACTTTTCACTTTTTAGTGCATCTTTTTAAAATCGGTTATATTTTTTTTGCAAAATTTTTGTTTTCATCTTTTTTAGTTTTATTTTTAGGAGTTTATTGCAAACGTCAGATTTAACTGGCCCGAGAAGATTTTTCTAACACAGGCGAGCTCATTATTTTCACAATGGAAATACCCTCCCAATAATAAAAAAAATATTCGGAAAGCCCTAATACGTACCATTTTTTAATAGCCTAATTAGAACCTTTTATATTGGCAGGTAAACAATTTTATTGTGGGGCGGCTAAAATGGGTCCATTTTACAACGGAAAAATTACCTAGACTGGGTTGTTTACAACATTAGATATAAAATAAAGGTTAAACATCCCTTTTCTGTTGAGTTTCGAATTGAGTGGTTCTGTGTGTTTAATAATAATAATAATGCTGATAAGCAAGTGTAAGTGAAGACGAGAATGTCTAGTCAAACGCGCCGAAGTTGCAAAATTTCTCCTGACAAATTTTGTTATATTTGTGGAAAATTTCTGATAAATCACAAGCCAGGCCATTTTCCGAAAATGTAAAAAAAGCCTACTTTAAAAATTTTGGTGTGTTAATTAGGGATCAAGATAAGCGGTGGGCTCCCCATGTGTGCTGTGTTAGTTGTAGTGTATCATTGGTGCAGTGGATGAAGGGAAAGAGAAAAAGTATGCGTTTTGCATTTCCAATGGCATGGCGAGAACCCACCAATCATTCTGACGATTGTTATTTCTGCCTGACAAACACTGAAGGTTATTCCAAAAAGGGAAAGCACAATATAGAATATCCAAATTTGCAATCTGCCATAAGACCTGTTCCTCATAATACAAATTTGCCAGTCCCGATTGCGCCTTTAAATTGGCAAGCTATTGATTTGGGAGATAATGGAGATAACGCATCATCAGGCAGCTCAGAAGAACAGTGCACCGATCCCACTTTTAGCACAGGTCCCAGTTCCGGCGAGCCACATTTGATTGTCCAAAGTGAATTAAATGATTTAGTACGTGATTTAGGGTTATCCAAGCAACAGTCAAAACTTCTGGGTTTCCGTCTTAAGGAATGGAACCTATTGGCCAAAGAAACAAAAATTACGAATTTCAGAAAAACAAATGCTAGCTTGAAATCTGTGTTATTGCATAATGGAAATTTAAAACCCCCTATACCAGTTGCCCATTCAGTTGCAATAAAAGAAAATTATTAAAATATGCGCACGATTTTGGATAAAATAAACTACAATAGGTATAAATGGCAGATACGTGGAGACTTCAAAGTTATAGCGATTTTAGTGGGACTTCAGGGGGGATTTACAAAATATTGCTATTTTCTTTGTTTATGGGACAGTCGTGCAATAAATCAGCATTATGTAACAAAAATTTGGCCAGAAAGAAGCGAATTTCAACCGGGATGTTAAATTTATACCTCTTGTTGATCCCAAAAATGTCCTTTTGCCTCCTCTTCACATTAAACTTGGGTTGATGAAAAACTTTGTGAAGGCTTTCAATAAAGATGGTGATGGATTAGTTAAGTGATGCCAAATTAAAACAAGGCATTTTTATTGGACCACTAATCAGAAAATTGCTGGACGATGTCAATTTTACGTAAAAGCTTACCAGGCAGGAACTCATAGCATGGAATTCATTTGGTAATGTAGTAAGAGGACTTTTTGGCAACAATACGGATGAAAATTATGAACAATTAGTTAATGAACTCTTAGATGCCTATAAAGCGCTTGGTGCTAGAATGTCATTAAAAATTCCCTTCCACCATTCCCATCTGTCACTTTTTCCTAAAAATTTGGGAGCTGTTAGTGACGAGCAGGGTGAAAGGTTTCACCAAGATATCAGAACAATGGAAATTCGGTACCAAGGACGATGGGATCCAGCCATAATGGGTGACTACTGTTGGTTTCTGAAGAGAGAAGATAGGCCACCTCATAAACGAAAAAAATAAAGTTTAATTAGTTTTTTAAGTTAATATTTTTCTCGTTTGCTTTTCTCTTAGATGTATGGTATGTTTAATAGGCGAAAACTGTAAACATAGACAATAAACAGAATTAAGAATTTTCTGAAATCATTTTTTCTATAGATATTATATTGAGTATCGTAACATTCGATATGGTTCTACAACTCTAACAAGAAAAGCCTACGTGCTACCACTTTCTATTTGTCATTTTCGTATTTGGATAGGTTCATTCTATTAGATTATGCTATCCTGATTTGTGATACAACAAAAACTTTTTTTTGTCGGCCAGTGAATCATTGGGTTCATTGCATGTGTAATATACATATTTGTTTTTCCTCATAATATGGTGAACGTAAAGAATTCAAATTGGCGCCATTATGCCATTTTAAACATTTTTTCAATATGCTTGCACTTTGGCAAGATCTTCAATATTTCCCATCCAAACTGGTCAAATAATTGCCGAGTAATCTATGACAATACATTAAAAATACATTTATGATTTCATCAACAACATGACGTTTAAAATAAAAAAATAATTAAGCAAATGCATTTAAGCGATGAATTTATAAAAAATAAATAGTTCCAGGTTTGCTTACATTCTCTACAGTCAAAAAGAATCAAGTCAACCGATAGCTCTGAAATTTAACATACAATCAAAAAAGAAACAAATTTTTGATTTACCATTTTTTAATATTTAGAAACAAAGTTAGTTTTTAGCCATTTAAAAAAAAATGTAAAATTTGACCATTTAAAAAAAATGTGAAATTTGTAAAATAAATTACATGACTTTCTTAAAAAAAAACTTTTTGCCAAGTGAAATTTTACCGAAAGCGATTATTTTAAAATAAAAGTAGAAATATATTAAAAAAGCATTTATTTATAAACTATTGAACTGAAAAGTAAAAAATAATTAAACTTATATAAACACAGAACTTCTAAAAATGTATATATTCTCTTAAAAGCTTTCTATAAAGCCTTTATTTCAACTGTGATGACATCTTACATCTCAAGTTTTTAAGAAAATATTCAAAATTTTAAAAAAGTTCTGTGTTAATGTAAGTTTAATTATTTTTTAGCTCCCAGTTCAATAGTTTATAAATAAAAGCTTATTTTAAATATTTTTATATGTCTATTTTATTTTGTACTTTTTATTGTTGTTTTTCGGCATCCTATATAATACATTCACGATTGGACACCATAATATTGTATTGCCATCAGGTTTTTTTGTACTTTTTAGCATTATGTTTTACGCACCATATAATTGCATTGTCATCGGGTTTATATACCTATGTATACCAACTCTCAGTCAATTCCGATAAGGGGAACTGTTTTTTACTTATATTTTATTTTGTAATTTCTAGCATTTTTTGCGCACCTTGTATAAGACGTTCACGATTGGACACCATAATATATTGCCATTGGGTATATATGTATTCCAAATCTCAGTGAGTTCCGATAACGGGAACTGCTTCAAAAGTTACTTGCAAGATTTGACCCAAACATACTAACAACTAACTAACGTACAAGTGAAGTTAAATAAAAGCTTTTAAAAAAATCCCACATGATGTGAACTTTACTGGTCACGCTATTATAAAAAGGAAGCTTGACCGAAATCGTTCTTCAATAAATTAGTGCCTGGGTCCTAGTTTTCCAAAATTCCCTGAAAACATCCACCATAAAATTTTGGTGAATGCGCCAGAAAAATAAACTTACACGTTTCCTGCGGAAGGCAAAAGTTTAACTGATGAAAACGGAATCATAACAAAATCACAACCGGCGTAAAAAATTGCTAATTGAATAATACTACGACTATGGAACCGAGAGTGAGTTTCTAATTTGGCATACGTTACTTTTACCTGATGAATAATCACTAGGCCAATGTCGGTTATTAAATAAACAGTAACAGACGCATATTAAACATTTCACGGTGCATGTCAGGTAACGGATTTTTAATGCTTGTTAAGTTGTAATAGGTGTTGTTGTCAGAGAAATACTTTGAGAATTTTAAGTTAACCGGTTGTGTTAGGAAATTTTGCAAGACATTTCCGGACTTATTAATTTAATTAACCTTATAAGTAACCATGAAAATTCATTAATTTCCTGAAAATTAAGAAAAAGGAAACGCCAGACATTGGTAATGTTTCACTTTCGATATTAAATTGAGTTCCATCACTTTTACGAAGGAGCTAGATATAAACGTGTTTAGAGTATCTTCCTGAGGGTGGGGGGGCAAACATTTGGCTACTAAAAAAAAACAAAAAAAAAAAACAAGACAAAAAGAAAAAACCGGAAAACGAGGACAAAAGGCAAAAAGAAAATGAAGTTTGTGGAGCACCAAATAAAAGTAATTCCAGTAAAAAGAGCTTTTTATTCGTATCAAATATTTTCTTTACACACAACGGTAATAACACTTCTATATATATTTTACGGACGATGATAGGAAAAAAGACGTTCATTACTTGACAAAGACAGACAACTCTTCTTCTTTTTAATAATTACAGGCTAGTTCTACCACATTGTTGTTTTACCTAATTAGTTGAATCAAGAATGTGGCAACACTGTACTGTAGGCTTACTCCTATAAGACATTTTGCATATCAGAATTGTTATTTACTACATTCCCTCTCAATTCTGCAGTTATGTAAAATGTTACAACTCGTTTAAAAATCATTTTTAACACTTTAAGTCTACTACATTCAATTTATCTCTCAGATAAACAAACTGAGTATGAGACAAAGATTTTGTGAACATATCAGCAACTTGTTCGTTAGTAGGAATATAATTTAAAATAATATTTCCGTTGCTGATGTGATCACGAATAAAATGATGTTTCACATCAATGTGTTTCGATCGTTTTGTTTCTAGCGTAGAAGCCATTTTTATACATGATTGATTATCTTCATATATATTAACTGGAAAAATTTCTTTTTGTAAAATTTCTTTTAAAAGTTGGCTTATGAAAATGACTTCTTGCAAACAATTCGAAAGTGCAACATATTCTGATTCAGAACTTGAAAGTGATACAGTGTTTTGATTTTTGGTTTTCCAAAATACTACATTTTAAATATTTTAATTATATATCCCGAAACACTTTTTCTGTCACTTGAGTCACTGAGTCCACATATCCTTTCAAAATATTAGTTACATAATTTTTATTTGATTTTTCATATTTTAAGCCGAAATTTTGAGTATATTTCAAATATCTTAACATATTTTTAAGTTCCCTCCAATGTTCGCTTGTATAACAGTTTTGATATTTTGCAAAATATGTTATCGCATAACATATATCTGGTCTGCTTCCTAACATAAGATACATTAAGGATCCTATCAACTGTCTGTATGGAACATTTTCTAAATTTGAATTATTAAATTTATTTTTAGTCAACTCCAAATTTATTTTAGTTTGAACTGGTATTTTTGATGTTTTACAATCAGTCATATGGAAATCAATTAAAATTTTGTCAAGTAAATCTTTCTGATGAATTTTTATACAGTTATTTTCAAATATTATGTTTAACCCTAAAAATTTTAATTTACTTTTATTTGTTAAATCACGCATTTCAAACTTTTTCTCAAGATTTCTTTTAATTTTACTTATTTTTAATTCAGACTTTGAAACTAAAATTAGATCATCAACATGGATTAACAAGTATGTTGATTCATCAAAATATAAGCAAGGATCGCTTTTTGATCTTTTAAAACCTATTTCTAAAACGTAATTGTTAAATTTTTCATACCAGCATTTAGGTGATTGCCTCAAACCATAAAGAGCTTTATTTAATCTACATACAAAATGTTTGCTTACATTCAGTCCTTGAGGTATTTTCATAAACACAGGTTGTTTTAATGTTCCATTTAAGAATGCACTTTTGACGTCCAACTGATGTACTTTCAGATCATTTTGTACACTTAGAGCTAGAAGAATTCGCATGGTGACCATACGTGCAACTGGAGCATACACTTCTTCTTCTATATCTGTCAACTGATATCCTCTTGCTACCAAACGAGCTTTGAACACATTTTCCACAATACCATTGCACATTACTTCCTTTTTCCGAAAAATCCATTTCGAGTCAATGATTTTGTCTGATTTCGGTACACTTTTCACTGGCACTAATTTCCAGGTCTGGTTTTCTTCTAAAGAATTAAATTCTTCTTGCATTGTTTTCTTCCATCTTGGGTCCTTTTCAAATGCTTCTTCGTAAGTTTCTGGTACATCTTTAGACAAATTTTGCACTGATAATGCTGTCATGAGACTTTCATTCCAGCTTAGGTCATAGTCTTCCAAGTTTCTGGGTAATGTCACTTTCCTTGAACTTCTTCTTGTCTTCTGCTTAGTTCTTTCTTCTGTAGATTCATTTAAATTGCCATTTTCTATTTCATTTTCTCTTTCAACTTCATTTTCTGTCTCTTCCTTGTTGTTTTCAGACTCTTTATTTGTTTCTTCCTCTTCTTTTGACATTTCAACTATATTTTTCTGCTGCTGGTCATTCTTTTCATGTTTTGGTCTTTCATCAAAAATTACGTTTCTTGCAACTATTACTTTTTGTTTGTTTTCATCCCATAGTCGATATCCGTTGTTTGTATATCCTACTAGAATCAATTTTTCACTTCGGGGATCTAGTTTATTTGTTCTTTCTTCCTTTTGAACATGCATATAAGCATCACATCCAAAAACTTTTATTTTCTCCAGGTTTGGCTTTTCGTTTTTCCAAATTTCAGCCGGTGTTTTATCTGTAACTCTTGATGTTGTCCTATTTATTAAGTATATTGCTGTGCCCACTGCTTCTTCCCAGAATTCCTTTGGTAGATCTGCTTCAAATATCAAACATCTGGCTCTTTCCATGATAGTCCTGTTCATTCTCTCAGCGACTCCATTTTGCTGTGGTGTATGTCTGACTGTATATTCAACCTGAATACCTTTCTGTTTACAATAGTTTTTAAACTCATGTGAGACATATTCCCCACCATTGTCAGCTCGTAGACGCTTAACTCTGGAATTGAATTTGTTTTCTACCAGGGCTATATAGTTTTGAAACTTGTTAATAACTTCGCTTTTTCTTTCCAGAAAATAGCAAATTGTGAAATGAGAGAAATGGTCTATAAATGTTATAAAGTAACGTTTACCATTGTGGGATGTTGGATTTATAGGACCACACACATCTGTTGATACAACTTCCAAAATCTGCCTGAGTTTCCTTTCGTCAGAGAGATATTTATAGGGTGATTGGGTTTGCTTCCCTTTTAAACATATGTGACATATTTTTGTTGTAGGATATTGGGATGTATGTCCCATTTTTCGGTGCCATAGATCATGTGCTTCCTGAGACAAATTTGCACTTGTTGTACTCTACACTTTAAAGTTTATGACATACAAGTTTCCACAAAGATTTCCTACTGCTAGGCTTACATTTTCTTTTAAGATTTTTTACTTCTCTGTTTTCAAATATTATTTTCAGTCCTCTTTGTTCTATCTTTTTAACTGATAATAAGTTGTACATAAGGTTTTCACACACCATAACATTTTCTAGTCTTTACTTTTTTGACCGTCCCTTGTTTCCAGACATAAATTTCCCTCTTTATATGATTCTACTACTTGACCTACTTTTGCTACTTGTATTTTATGATTTATTTCTCTAATATTTGTTAAATATTTTTCAAATTTGGTACTTACTAGATGGTTAGTTGCTCCACTGTCAACTATAAACTTGATACTTGGCATTTCACTCAAACATATCACACTTTCTGTTGTCATAAATGCTATTTCGTTTTCTTCCTCTGCCATATGACACTGTGATTTGTCCTTCTTCTGACACTCAGATCTTTTATGCCCTGTGCACAATTATAGCATTTAAAAGGAAAACTGCCCTTTTGATTATCACTTCTATTACCAGAAAAATTTCCTCTTGAGTGATTTCCACTATAATTTCCTCTGCCTCTTCCTCTGTTCTTCCATCTGCTTTTATACCCTAAGAACACCTGAGACTCACTTTCTTCTTTCTCATTTTTATTTTTATTCTGTCTTTCTTCTTCCATTAATAACTTGTTCTTCACAATGTCTAGAGTCACTGTTGACGTTGACTGGCAATACAGAATATCGATAGCGGTTACTACAGAGTTATAAGATGATGGCATAGCTGCCAAGAGCTGTGAAATGACTTCCGTGTCGTCAATTTTTCCACCACTATTTTTAATATTTAGTACTGTCTTTTCAAATTCTATTAAAAATTCATTTAACTTGACTTTCTCTTTAAATTTTAAGATTCTTAATTTACTTTGTAGGCTCACTAAAACTAATAAACTGAATAAAATCGTACAAATAAGTATTTAGAAAATCCAAGTAGCGTTGACTATTTAAATTATGTCGAAAAAAAACTGGTCCAATTACTCTATCTTTATAAATTCCGCACCACACATTTGTTTTGAATGAATACTGATCACGAGTTTGTATAAGAAAATTAGGATTAACGTCACTCCACCAACGACAGTTTTGCGAACTTACAGTCCCATTGGAAGTAAATGTTGCTTCATCGGTAAAAATAATGCGTCTTGTCATAAAAGGATCATCTTCTAGATCTCCTTGTATCAGACAGCAAAACTCGAACCATCGCTCAAAGTCTCCTGGTCTCAAGGTATGTATAAATTCTGGTTTGTAAGGTCGAAAACTGTTTTCTTTCAATATTCTTGAAACTGTATCTTTACCTACGTTATTTGGCAATCTTGCTGACCTTTTGCGTAGGGACTTTTTAGGGTCTTCTATCCAGAGAGCATTACTTGATTTGTAGTTTCGTCATTCTCAACCCTTGACCTCCGTTTCTTGTTAAAGTTATTTTCTACATTTCCAAAAGTCTTGAATTCAGTTAGAATATTCCCCACTGTTGTGAAATGTATAATTTTATCGGGGTGTCTGTTGTTAAAAATGTCTGCAGCTTCTGGAAATGTTTTATAATTTTCTCCGACAATTAAAATTATTTCAATTTTATCTTATTTGCTTAATTTCAGCGGCATTTCTTTTTACTATAATATTCAAACTGATGTTTTAGTAAAGTAATACAATATTGTGGTTGACAATGGCAGTGACAATGCCATTATCAACAATCGATAAATCAGGAAATTTTGCTGGTATGTAGGTAGGAACAAAAGTAAGAAACTGGACTTGCCAGTAAGAAGCCAAAGTTTTACATTCCTTGAGAAGTGATTTCAGATAAGAAGCAACGAATTTAGTGCTAGATATGTTTTTTTATTCTAAGTAAAATTTTGTATTACATTTTGCTATAAAATAAAAATTAAAGGTACTTTTCTCTCGAGACAATTCCGATTTTTTGGAATTTTTGACCAACCCTGTATATGCAATCTCAAGTTTGAATATTTTAATATTATATTGGCAGAAAGCAGAACTTTTTATAAAGAGTAACTTTTTTCCGTAAAACTAGTAATAAAAAAGTTTCCCATATGTAGTACTTAAGTAGACACACTGTATATATATAGACATCTCGCCCATATTGGGCAGGATGGAAATGTCTAAATTAAAAACTTGACTTGAAATTACACCTTCAGAGTTTAGATCCATATTAGGTTGCTATTTTTTGCAATTTGACAGCTGTCAATTCTAAATGTAAAAATGTGTAATAAGACCCCAAATCGATATGCAAAAAATATAATAAAATGTTTGGGTTTTATTGTGTTTTAAAATATTATTAGTTTCTGAAATAAAAAAATATACATGCACTTTAAAGAGATGTTTTACCCTCTTAGAATCACCCCGTAGTCAAAAAAAAAATAGCCAAACCTATTTTATGGTTTGGCGTTTTCAACCGCTTAAAACATATATAAAAAATTGCTTGTGTATGAAAAAAAGAGACTAAGGCTATCATATGGGAAAGTAAAAATATGATAGTTTAATTGTCTTAAAAGTAAATTAATTGGCGAATCTCGGATCTATATTTTTAACTGTCCAAAATTTACACTAAGAAATTTTGCAGCCCTCAATTCAGAATATCTTAAACAATTAAAAGCTTCTCTATACCTATTATCCAAGTGTAACACACACGCTCTGATCAACATATTTAGTTTCTGGTTCTCCTAGTATAAATAAAATCCATTATAATTATTACAATTGGTATATGTAAAACATCTGAAGCTCTTAATGATCACCAAGATGGTCACTGATGATGATGATTATATCAGTTCTCATTAACCCTCAAAGATATATTTAAAAATATCCTTGAATTGAAAGTCCCTGTTAAACTGTTTATTCTGACATGGCCATAGATAATAGTAGTTTACCTAACAAGTGCGGAAAGTGCTACTTTTCCGCACGCAACTGAAGTTGTGCATACAAACGTGCGGAAAAACTCAAAAGTTAAAAATAATCGTTTATTTATATCAAATACTTAATCATAAATTAATTATTATTAACAACATGAATAGTAAACGTTTTTCAGTTCTCTTTCACGAGTACTTATTGTTATAACCGTCGCCGAGGGGGTAACTTTTTGGTTGGAAGAGGTCGATTTGGTAGACTGCACTGGTGAAAGTTGGTGACTAGTGGAAGAAACGGCATTGTTGAGCTTTCTAAATAACCTCCTGACACGGTTGAAGATTTCCAACCTCCGAGGCGTTTAATATTTGGGATCTGCATTTTTCCAAAGGTGTTTATTCCGATGCATTGTACTGTGCAAGCTCCTTCCTTGTAGTTTACAAAAAAGAAGC
Source organism: Kuschelorhynchus macadamiae (assembly GCA_030620095.1). Taxonomy (NCBI): domain Eukaryota; kingdom Metazoa; phylum Arthropoda; class Insecta; order Coleoptera; family Curculionidae; genus Kuschelorhynchus; species Kuschelorhynchus macadamiae. The sequence goes on from JAUTXW010005459.1 coordinate 1,254,826, forward strand.
CTATGTGGGGTTTCTGACTTTCTTAAAATCGCATATTTTCTGACCATTTTTAAATATTCTCCGCTTTCAGCTTCATCAGATATTACAAAGGTTCTAGAACGGTAATATGTTGTGTCTGGAATATTTATTAATAAAATATTTCCTTTGTCTTCAATATGATCAAATGACATTTCTGTTAGTTCTTCTCGGCGACATGCGTCCAAATATAGTAGCTACTTTAATATGGAGAGAAATTTCGTCAGGCGCTTCATTTATAAATTCAGATATTTCCTCTTTTGGAAAAATTTTCGCCTTCTTTGGTATAAATCCAACAGTTTGTTTTCTTAAATAGGCCGTGACTTTGAAAAACATGCTTAAATCCATGTTTTCATTGAGTTTGATCATACTTTTTAACATTGAGTATCTAGACCAAAGCGTGTTTGGCTTACATGTTTCGGAAAATTTGGCGAAATATGGGTTCTTTCAAAGTTTTGATGCCTTTAGTTTGACACCAGGGTTTAAACATTTATTATTCTTTCTCATACCTATATGACGGGATTTTGATGGTAGCAGATTGAAGTTTGCAGTTCTAGCTGCTTCCAACACTGACTCTGGCAAATGTTCGTCTGAAGAATCAATTAAAAACACTTTTAATCAGGTTTTACTACGACAAAAATCAGCGACAGCAAAATTGGTTTTGATTGACAATTAATGACACGCGTATTTTTATTTTGTGTCTATGGTGATTCAAACTGCCAAATAAAAAAAAGCAGGTGTTTATTATTGCTTAACATTGATTTTATAAGGCATAATACGAGAGCCATTAAACAATTTTTTAAAACAAGTTCTACATATTTTTTACTATTTTGTTGAAAATTATAGCAGGATTCTAGCGAATTTATGTTCTTAAATCATTTTGCTAACTATCAACGAATATATTTTTAATTATTTAAAATCAGTAAGTATATTTCAAAATAATTGGGTTATTTACTTTTCCGCACTAGAGCGGAGTTTTTCGCACGCTTGTAGAAAAAAGCATTTTTCGGTTTGCTATAATGACATGGCCGTCAAAAATTCAGGCCTTGAAAAATGTCTCAGATTTCTATCAAATGGATATTATTGGCATTTTTACTGGAAATTCAATTTTACCCAATTTTCCGTCTTCAAATAAAAAAAAATGTAAATCTACGTCTTCAATATTTTTTAGTTTTTCCTTTATAGCTTCTGCAATTTTTCAGGTACTTCGGAATAAGGTTACGCAATAGGAGTTATATAGTTATAAAAATCATTTTTCTATCTTATTTAAAAACTTCTTGTCTTCTTATAGTTTTTGCGTATCTCCGACCCTTAAACGATTTTCTGTAATTAGCTAGATGAAACTAATTTCTTTGAGATGGTCTAGTAGGCTAGGGCTTTATTTGGATAATCTTTTGTTTTATTGATTTTGACGTTTTATTCTTCACTATTTAGTTAAAAATTAAAACTCGGATGAGCCGGTTTTTGTAGCTGTAGCAATAACGATTTATTTAATAAAAAACATATTTAGGTTCTAATAACAATAATTAACAATTAACAACAAGACAATTTAAAAAACTACTTCACACAAGTATTTCTTACGGTTTCAAATCCATCTATTATTCGATGTCGTAAATCATCAACTGTATTCACCGGTGTCGTATACACTAGTGACTTTTGAGATGCCTACACAGGAAAAAAATCTACTATACTTAGGTCGGGGGCCTTTTCGTCATATCCACTTCTTTTGATATATTTTATTTAAATACTTCCGAGCCAAAATAGTAAAATGTGCTGTGCTTTCACAGCATAAGAGGTAAGCCTTCAAATAATTAAGGCAATTCGTGCTGCAAAAAGTGCCTATACATACCACCCCCATACATTTAATATAAACTGCTCCTGAAAATGTTTTTCGACAATTCAATGAGGATTCTCGCCTGCCCATAAATGGTTGTTGAATGAAAATTTATAATGGAAGTCCTTGAAAAATTGGCTTCGTCAGTAAAAAGAATGATAGGATGAAAGTTGGAGTTTGCTACGGAAATTAATCCTTAAAGGAAAATCCCAGGGAACCCTTTGAATGTGATAAGGGTATAGCAGAGAATCATGCAAGATACGCCAAACAACTTCATGGCTAATATTTAATAATAAGGAAATTTTTCTAGTGTTGGTCTCTGAGTGTTCTATTTCAGTTAGAACATCTTCTTCGATCTGTGGTGTGGGAACAGTACGTGGTTCGTCTGGCTTTTCCTGCATTTCCATTCGCAAGGCCATAATAGAATGGATCTTAGCCATTTCAGAATTCGTATAAATTGTCATTGCAACGAGATTATAACGAGTATTTAAAATTTAAAAGAGTTTTACACTTTACAACTCTTAATGTTGACACAACAACAACGATTTGAAATGCCAGATGTCAAAACCAATAAAACAAAAGATTATCCAAATATAGCCTACTAGAGACCATTTCAAAGAAATTAGTTTCATCAAGCTAATTACAGAAAATCGTTTTTAATTTTTTTTCTCGATTAGGGTTCGAGATATGAAAAAACTACAAGAGGACAAAAAAATTCTAAATAAGATGGAAAAAAAATATCACCCTGTAGATTCTGACAATCATTTGACATGTGCAACAATGTAACTCCTATGGCGTAACCTTATTCAAAAATTTGAGGTAAAGACCTCAAAAATTGCAGGAGCTATAAAAAAAAACTAACACCCTATAGATAGATAACGAACCATTTGCGGACGTTTATTTGAAATTTCAGTCATACAATAAACTAAAGAATCACCCCTTCCGTTTGTACATGATATTTAAGAACACCCTGTATTATAAAAAGACCAAAGTCAGAACAGTTGGAGCAGTGTGAAATGATTTCCCACGATATACGATGTTAGTCCGTTTCCAGACCATGCTCTAGTTATGTGTTTTTGAGACAGTTTCGTGGCAGTGGCAGAAAAAATTTCTACTCAGATATCTGAATTTGTTTGGTCACCCGTTAAATTCTTATTAACACGCAACATGTTTTTTATAATTCCTAGAATAATACTATACCGAGAGACAGTTACACCAATTTCCTTACTAAACCCAATGATCCGTTAAATTTATTTTGCATCTACTAATCGTATCTGAATAAAGAACGTGTTTAATTAAATGTTAATTATCAATTAAACGGGGCCAAACAGTTACAACCGTAATTGTTAATAATAAACAGATTAGACCTTTATCGCGCTGAGGAATTCAATTTTTTTTCGTTTATACAAGGTTCGTTTGACCTTACCGCGGCAAATCTCACACATATGTAAGTCACATAACAATTTATTATCGCATTGATGGGCGTAATCTGTGGCATTGTTATGAGAAATTTGTTGTTATTGCCATTTGATTGTGCTTAAGTAACAGCGATAGGATTACAGTCACAACACTTAAAATATATGGGAATTTAAAGATATATTATATGGACTGATAAATTTAAATATGATTTTAATCATGGAAATTTTTTCCACGGTGTGGGGGGGAAGGGGTAGGAGCAATATCAAAATTCTGCAAATTTACTTTACCCGGAACTTCGCTCGTTATGATTTTTTCGTTTTATTAGGAATAGTGAAGCCACCCAATTTAATTCCGCACATATTCGTTCAATAAGACATACATACCATATATTCATTATGAAAAATTGCCGATTGGGAAATAGTCACATGCCTTATGTTACCTGTTAAAGTTGACACTGATTAATAAAATCGCAGAAAAAGGACTTATTGGCTAAAATATGAGAAAGTGTTATTAAGAAAAGTTGTTTATTATTTAGTTTTACATCCGTACGAAAGCGTAGAAGAGCCACAATTTTTTTATTTTTATTTTTGTATCAAATTCCGACTTCTATCTCGGAATTCCGACTTCTATCTCGGAATTCCGACTTCTATCTAGGAATTCCGACTTCTATCTCGGAATTCCGACTTCTATCTCGGAATTCCGAATTCTAACTCGGAATTCCGACTTCTAACTCGGAATTCCGACTTCTAACTCGGAATTACGACTTCTAACTCGGAATTCCGACTTCTATCTCGGAATTCCGACTTCTATCTCGGAATTCCGACTTCTAACTCGGAATTCCGACTTCTATCTCGGAATTCCGACTTCTAACTCGGAATTCCGACTTCTAACTCGGAATTCCGACTTGTAACTCGGAATGTAACTCGGAATTTCTATCTCGAAATTCCCACTTCTATCTCGGAATTCTGACTTGTAACTAGGAATTCCGACTTTTATTTCGGAATTCCGACTTCTAACTCGGAATTTTGACTTAAAGTAGTGTTTTCACCTAAATGTTCCAATTTTTGCTTTGGATGCGTTGTCCAGTGACTGCACATTAATAATTATCCTTGTGATAAAGATATTTATGACTTGTGTAAAATATTAATTGCTGAAAATGTCTAGAAATAGTATCTAGTATGATGAAATCTAACCTCTGAAGGTGTAGAAGACAGAGAAATATTAATAAATGAGGAAAAAATAAATAAATTATTAAAATCTATCCCTTGTAGCGACACCATGGACGGCAATGCAAGCCAAACTATTTATAGGATGCTTTTACCAACATATCTATAATTAATATCAAGTATAAATAAAAAGTGCAGCTAATCTCTAAAGAGTAGATAACTTAAATAGATTTTAATAAATAAGAAAGAAAGTATATTTTACCCTAAGTAGACTCCCTCGGATCGTAGTGCAAGCCAAAATATTTATAGGGGTCTGTTGCCCCTATGCCTGGAAATAATATATATTATGAATTAATGTAGCAGAGGGTTTCTGAAAAGGTAGAAAATTCAATTTAATTTTAATAAAGTAGGAAAAATTCAATTAATTTAATTACCAATGTGTCTAGAAAAAACAACTTTATGAATAAAAGTGGCAGGATTAGAAAACTGAAACAAATTTTATAAAATGAGAAGTCATATTTTCATATTGTGTCGCAGGTCCTGGACAAAACTAGGTAGTCAAAATATTAATTGAAAGTTGTTGTCAATAGGTCTAATAATAATATATAGTATGCATAAAAGTGGCAGTGAGGTCCTTAAGGGTAGAAGACCCCGGCCTGCCGAGTCATTCCAATATATTAATGATGTGTCTATTACAAACTTTTACGACAAGTAGAAGACGATCCAAAACGGGTAATGAAACTGAATAAATAAAAAACGTAAATGACTGGGAATATTAGTCAAAGAGTCTATAATCAGTAATGAAGTCTACTGTATTAGATATTTTGTCAGCAAACTACGTATATCAAGGTACCCATTTTGATATTTTGGACAAATTAAAAGAAATACCTATTCCTTTTGTTGGGTGTAATCAACACGAAAAAAATTTACAACTACGATCATTGAGTTGTACCTTGTCAGTAGAATGCTCTTTATTTGTAAAGAGGTTTACCGAATAAATAAAGCTAAAAGAGAGAAAATAAGGTGCTTGAAGAAACAATCAAAATTATAATTAACTTTTCACTGTGTTCCTGTATCTGTTTTGATAGATTGATGTCCTTCCACAAAGTTAGAAATAAGAACTACAACGGAAACTTGATTTATGAGGATGTGATTTGCAATATTTTTTTTTGCTGAAATCATGTTACAGTTTTTTGTTTTCAAACTTCATAAAATATCAATGTCCTCATTTGTGGAGGAATTCTAATAAATTATAGTTTAAAAAACTGAAAAACACGATAATGTGATTAACAAAAAAATTAATGTCATTGTGAAAACAGCGTGGGTCTGATATCAGTTATAAATATTTTATCGATATAATTTCTGAAAGTAAAGTCAGTATAAATATATAGCATAAAGGCACCCTACGCTTTTTTACAAAAGTAATTTTTTTTCTTTTTAGTTCAATTTACTATTAAAGCGTGTTTTTTAGTTTTTTAAACTATAATTTTTTTTCTTTTTAGTTCCGTTTACTATTAGAGAGTGTTTTTTAGTTTTGTCAAACAATAATTTATTTTTCTTCGCTACCTCCCCGTGCCGAAAATGGGTAATTTGCGCCCCTGCTGCCTTCCTTTTAGATGGTAGCCATTTCTCAGGGTCCCTCTCCGAGATGAAATTTTTGTATCCTCATGATCCTGTTCAGGATAATGGGACAAACTTATCAAATCATTGCATGGTCATCGATTGTAATCTGGCGTTATAAAGTGGGTGAAAATCAAATGAAACTAATAAAAGCGTTTTAAAACAAATACTCAAGTTACGCGAATAATATTTTAATTAACAGGTATCAGGGAAATTTGGTTTTTCTGACTTTGTTTTAGTTATTATATTTTGTATCATACATATAATGTAACTGTCCTTACTTGAAAAAGTCAACCTAAAATCTTTTATACTTTGATGAAATTTAATCTGAATGAATAATAACGAAATTGAAAAATAAAGATTAATGAATAATCGTTTAACGAAATATAAGTTACTTTAATATAGGATGCATAAACCTTTCATAGGTACTAGTTATTTACTCAAAAAAAAAAAGATATTTTTTTAAACAAATATATTTCTTTTCTTCTAAAAGAAAAACAATAATAATTATATTTAAATTTTATGTATAATAGTAAATAGTTGGTAAATTGGGAAAAGAAAAGAACAATACTTAGTAAGGGAGTAAATGACGATAATCCTTGATGAAGAGCCAGGAGACATATACCCCCACACTACAGTGCATATATTAAAATCTGAAAAAAAAAAAAAATATATATATATATATATATATATATATATATATATATATATATATATACTGGGTGATTCACGACCCACTGTACATACTTATGTGGTGTATAGGGTATCCCTAAGGTATATCGAAATGGATATTTAAATTGATTAATTCGGCTTTATTACCAAGATACAGGGTGATTTTCGTATTTTGGTGAAAATTTGTTCACCCTGTATCTCCTAAACTGCTTAATAGATATTTTTTTAAAATTTTGTACACAAACACTCTTGGTATATCATAACTTTTTAACGTTTGAAAAGTAGCAAAGTTCCAGGGCCGTATCCAGCCAATTCACACAGGGGAGGGGGGTTAGTTTTGAGACACCCTGTACATCGGAATTCGGTATTTTTGAATTTTTTTCTTAAACTACATTCATTTGTGAACAAAAATATGCCACCATCTTGAATGGCACACTAAAGGTTATGTACGAAATTTAAATCTTTAGATAGTACATACCCCTTTTTTCAGCGGTATCTGTATTAAAGCTTTTAACTAAGTATAAAATTATTACAATGATTGACTTTAAAAAAAAATTAAACTATCTCTACTAATAAAACACAGCCTTTTCGAATTAATTTTTATTTTCAGTAGCCCAAAAAAAACTAAAATCTACCCTAACACAATAACGTCTTAAAAGCTACAAAATGTTTTCAAAATGCATACCACCGGTGTCTCTACATTTTTGTGCACGCTTTTGTAGGTTTGCAATTGAGCGGTGAATCATTTGAGGGTTTTGTCTAACCTCGTCGCAATAAAAATGTATCCTATTTATTATTGATTGATTGCTAGTTTCGATTGGAACACTGTAAACTTTTTGTTTTAGATGCCCCCACAAAAAGTAGTCGGCTGGATTAAAGTCTGGCGACCTAGCTGCCCAAGGATGTGGTCCTCCGCGTCCAATCCACCGATCAGCAAATTGTTGATTGAGATAATTTCGAACATCAATTCCAAAATGTGCAGGTGCCCCATCGTGTTGAAACCATATGCCTCTCAAATTTACATTCTCTAATAAGCCCGGTAAAATGTTTTGTAGAAAGTCCAAATACACAACAGCCGTTAGTCGTTGAGGGAAAATATGTGGTCCAATTAAATGATTATTTATTAAGCCGCACCAAACATTCACTGAAAACTTTCGTTGAGAATTGGCCAATCGCAACGAATCAGGGTTTTCATCTGCCCATACAAGAGAGTTTCTAGAATTAAAGACTCCGTCCCTTGTAAATTAGGCTTCATCAGTGAATAGTGCTCTAAAAATAGTTCTTCGATGATTTATTACCCACCTAGCAAATGCTAATCTAGGCAAGTAGTCGCCTTCTTCTAATCTTTGTACCTCTTGTTCATGGAAAGGGTATAAGTTTTCATTTTTTATAGTTCTCCATACTCTTGTCTGCGGTTTCGCTAATTGGGCGGAAATTCGCCTAGTGCTTGTGGTTGGATCTTCCCTCACAAGGTTGAGAATATTCTCTTCTTGGACCACGTTATTAGCACCCACTCTTTCAACATGAAGATCGGTTGAGGGAAACTTACCCTTTTCACGCAATGTATTAAAGGTTGCGGCAAACGTTTGGTGATTTGGAATTCTCCGATCCGGAAATCGTCTTCTGTATTCTTCTGTAGCAGCCCTTCCGTTACCATTACAAAATCCGTACACAAATACTATGTCTGTGTACTCAGCATTTGTAATTAACGGCATTTTTACAATTATTGAAACGTACAAACTTTTTGCAAAGAGAAAATTCAAATAAAAAATCTTTAATTAACAATGTCAAACACAAATGATTGTACGTAATGTCATTTTTAAAATATCTGTCTAAATTCCAAGGCTCACTTTATTATTTTTAGGTATTAAAATTTATTGAATTTGTATTTTTTTGTCGGTTTTAAGGTTACGAAAAAAATAAAGGTAAATAAAAAAATTAAAAAAAAAAACAAGCTCTTACACGTAATTTGTATACAATAACAAAAATAAAAAAAAGATAGATTTTTACGGTAGCCGATAAATGATCACGTTCTCGAACATTAGATAAGAGATGAGGCGAAAAAGACTCAAACAGAAATTAACTGGTTTATTAGTAGAGATAGTTTAATTTTTTTAAAAGTCAAGCATTTAGATAAAAACCTCAAATGTAAATGATTCAACGCTCAATTGCAATTCTCAAAAGCGTGCACAAAAATGTAGAGATACCGTTAGACAGGCGTTATTGTGTTAGGGTAGATTTTGGTATTTTTGGGCCACTAAAAATAAAAAATAATTCGACAGGGCTATGTTTTATTAGTAGAGATAGTTTAATTTTTTTTTAAAGTCAATCATTGAAATAATTTTATACTTAGTTAAAAGCTTTAATACAGATACCGCTAAAAAAAGGGGTATGTACTATCTAAAGATTTAAATTTCGTACATAACCTTTAGTGTGCCATTCAAGATGGTGGCATATTATTGTTCACAATGAATGTAGTTTAAGAAAAAAATTCAAAAATACCGAATTCCGATGTACAGGGTGTCTCAAAACTAGCCCCCCTCTCCTGTGTGAATTGGCTGGATACGGCCCTGGAACTTTGATACTTTTCAAACGTCAAAAAGTTATGATATACCAAGAGTGTTTGTGTACAAAATTTAAAAAAAATGGATTAAGCCGTTTAGGAGATACAGGGTGAACAAATTTTTACCAAAATACGAAAATTACCCTGTATCTTGGTAATAAAGCCGAATTAATCAATTTAAATATCCATTTCCATATACCCTAGGGATACCCTATACACCACATAAGTATGTACAGTGGGTCGTGAATCACCCAGTATATCTGAAAATGCGTGCACTTTTTAACATAATATGGATCAGATGTTCTTAATAAATGGCGTTTTATTATTTCTACTATCTATGAAAAAGATAAAGCAAAGTACAAGATTTTATTTTTCATATCAATCATATTCAAGCCATCGGAACCGACCCAGTTATTATTTTTTAATTTGGACTTTATGCACTGTTAATAAATTTCTTGTAGTTTTACTTAGCTTCATCCTGATCCCTATAATTAAAATATTAATCTCATTTTGAATGATCGCTTCATTTGACGTTAAAAGAGTATAAAAAAGTTATTGCGCTTATAAGCAGTCGTGTATTAATTACAACTCACATAGAAATTCCGAATTAGAAGTCGGAATTCCGAGATAGAAGTCGGAATTCCGAGATAGAAGTCGGAATTCCGAGTTAAGAAGTCGGAATTCCGAGTTAGTAGTCGGAATCCCGAGATAGAAGTCGGAATTTGTTACAAAAATAAAAATTGTGGCCCTTCTACGCTTTCGTACATCCGTATGCAATTTTTAGTTTTTAAAAATTTTTCCAAAAGTAAATTATTAAAAATTTCAAATAATTTATAATTTCGATTACGCTCCTAAATCATTTCATTCCTATTTTAATTTTTTCGTATTATGATATGTATTTACTACCAAAAAAAATGTAATTTAAGTAATCTATACCTAAAATTCCTTAAATCACGCTAACTTTGCATCAAGCTTAACATATTTTTTAGAAGTGATTTTTATTTTTCTCGGAAAAAGATAGTTTTTATAAATATTTAGATATAAGAATTTAATATACTGGTGAGGTTACTTAAATATTTTTTCAACTTTGACAGTTATTATTTTTTTAGAATTTTTGAAAAACAGAAAAAAAACTATAAAAACTCAATATTGGAATTTCTGGCCAAAATTCGGTAGACGTATTTAAAACTACAAAAACAAAGAACTTTTTTTATCTGTAAATTAGTTCTTTGGCTATTTCGCCAAACTGATGAGACCCAGCAAAGTCAAAAGCACCATATTGGAACTGAAGATGACGAACAGAAGTCGAAACAGGCATTCTTTTTCGAACAAAGAATACTTTTAGTTAAGCGAGTCACTTTCCTTCAACCAGTTTCTGTCTTTGACACATCTGATTTTTGGGTATAATTAAAAATAAATTGAATAAGTACTTTTTACACTAATTTTTTACGACCGCCATTTTGTTCTGTTATGTCGAATTCATAACACTTTATCCCTATATTAAATTTAAATTCTGAATAAACTTTAAAGTCAAATAATTGAAGTCAAATAAATGAATTCGTACCACAATTTTACCAGTTTATCTCTATATCACTCTTTTGCTTGCACAAAATTCTTGTCGTTCAGGGAATCCGCTCTAGTAGTCGCTTTATTATAGTTCATGCTGGTTCAGAAGCCGGATTTGTTCCAGGTGTTGATTATCATGGACAGATGAATAGAGAATTTTGAAAAGCGGTTGTTCGAGAAGCTTCTACCTAACATTCCTCCCAAGTCAGTCGTGGTAATGGATATTGCGTCTTATCATTCTCACGTAGAAGATAAAGTGCCAACTAAATACTCTACAAAAGCTCATATGATATCGTGGCTTAAATCGAACAATCTTGTATGTTATCCAACACGGAGAAAATATCCATTATATGAAGTAAAATCAGCCAACAAGCCTAGAGAAAAAAATATAAAATTGACGGTCTTTTACGTAACGTCGGTCATACATCTTTAAGGCTGCCTCCATACCTGTGCGACCTCAACCCTATTGAACTTGCATGGGCAGGAGTAAAAGAATATATTCGAGAGCGCAACACAGCTGAACTTTCAATTAAAGATTTAAATAAAATAACATTAGAAGCGATTGACTCAATATCGGCTGAAAATTGGAAATCGTATGTTAAACATTTTCGTTCCATTGAAGATAAATACTGGGAAGTAGATGGCAAAATGGAAACGGTTATTAATGATTTAGTTGTCACACTGGGATCTTCAAGTAGTGACGATGAAACCTCATCATTTTCAGAGGAAGACAACGATTTAGAAGGAATCGAACCATTAGAATCACAGCCGTCAACCTCAAAATTGGCTTAGTTTTTTTTCATATATTTTGTAAAATTATTCATAAAGTAGCTGTCAATATACTGCTTCAAAATAATTAATTTTCTGTTCAATACTGGGTGTCAAAAAATATATTATGTATTTGAAAAACTACAGAACTCATATTTTTCCAAAATTAACACATCAATGTAGTTATAGTAGGAAAGCCAGCACTGATTCCAGTGAACAAGATTTATCAAAATTTTAACTTATGCAGTTCGACTTTGGGCTATTCGGGTATGCCAAAAGTGACCTTTTGTCTCCGTCTGTCATATTACTTTGTACAGGGGGCGTCATTGTGAAGAACTATACAGGGCGTTTCCTAATTGCGTGCTAATGTTAAAGGGGGGTGATTCTTGGACCTTTTTAAGGAAAAAGTTTAATAGGAACCTAAAAGTCTTAACTTTGCAGATACAGGATTTTAAAAAAACATTTTTTTAAAATCCTAATTCTGATGCTATTATAGATAAATAACTGTTTGAAATTTGATACACGTCTTTTATGCATAAAAGGGCATTTTTTATTAACAATCAATTTTTGAAATTTCTACCAGTGGCGTGCATATGTAATTATCAGTTATCTACAAAAGCATCAGAATTGGGATGAAAAAAAATGTTTTCTTTTTAAACTTTACCATCCTGTATCTCAAAAGTTAAGACTTTTAGGACATAAAAACATTCCCTTTAACATCAGCACGCAATTAGGAAACGCCCTGTATAGTACTTCACAATGACGCCCCCTGTATAAAGTAATATGACAAACGGAGACAGACGGCCACTTTTGGCATACCCGAGTAGCCCAAAGTCGAACTCCATAAATTAAAATTTTGATAAATCTCATTCACTGGAATGCTTGCCCTTGTAAAATCTGGACTTGTAAATCGTGTATTACTATACTGGTTGGTCCAATAATAGTGGACGCAGGCAGTAGCCCGGGAACCGTTAATGACAGAATTCAAAGAAAAATATATTTATAGGTAAATCGATCAAGAAAAATCAAAATTAAATCATTTTAAAATTCGAAAGTTCGCCGTTTTTGCAGCACTAAAGAGAACAGACAAATACAGACAAAGGTCCAGTAAGCATATACTTACATTTTTTTAATTATCTGAAGTGCGTATAGTCAAAAAGGAGTGCCATATTATTTAAAGAACGACGGGAAAGAGATTTCTTGGTCGATCTTCCTAAACCGATTGACTCCGCCCGGTTTTCTTTCGTGTCCCGCACTTTAATGCAGAAAATGACAATGCCAATTCCCACAGGAAATTAATGTGACTGTTACTTACTGATTAGAAAACCATCGGAAACGATCTCATAATACATAGAATAACGGACTCAAATGCTCTAAAGAGTGGCGTTTCTATATAATAGTTCGGTTTTAGCCAGATAATAGCCTCGAATTGAGTTCTAATGAGAATATGCGTTATTGCATTAGTCATAAAGTTTTGCTTGTCATATGGCTGCATACGGATTTGGCTTTACTTGGTAATTCATAAATAAATAGTTATAATGAATGAAATATTACACTCTCCTGATTTTATGACTATACTGCAAATAGATTTATTTACCCAAGTTTAATATATACAGGACTGACAGAGAAGGTGCTCCCAACGGACGAACCATACTCTTAATAAATAAAAATATATCCTATAGAATACCTAACTTCAGCAGGACTGGTCCTTGCTGGAAAATCAGACCACGGTGGAAAATGCCTGTAATACTTTTTATAACTTAATATACTCCATATCTGACCTAGCAGTTCCCCGTTATCGCCATTCGTCAAATAGAAGATATCATCCTTGGTTCACTTCAGAAATTATTAAAAATATAAAAACTAAAGATAAATTGCATGAAAAGTACAAAAAATATCGCAGCATACAGGATTTCGAAAGATTTCAGACTCTGAGATCAAAAATCAAAACTGATATAAGTATAGCATATAAAAAATATATTCAAAAAATGGAGACGGATATCAAAAAATATCCCAAACGCTTTTGGAATTTTGTCAAAGGCCGGAGAGATAACAGGCATTCCAAACAGTATGCACTTTGATGGTCAGAATCTAGATAATCCACCCGATATTTTGAATTCATTTGCTTCATTTTTTAAGCAATCTTATTCAGTTTCTAACAATATCCAAATTTGAAATAATTCATTCTCGTGTAGTGATCAAAATATAAACATATCTACAGTTAGTGAACGGGATATTATTTGTGCTATTAAAAAACTTAAACCTAAACATACTGCCGGACCAGACCTTATTCCAGCATTTTTGATACGTGACTGCCGATTTGTGTTAATAAAACCTCTTCAAATCCTATTTAACATGTGCATTGAACAACAGACATTACCAAATATACGGAAAAAGTCGAAAGTGTGTCCAGTCTTTAAGAAGGGTGATAAATCAGACATTCAAAATTATAGACCTGTTTCCATCATATGCAACTTCTCAAAAGTCTTCGAGTTCATATTACACGACATCATTTTTCCGTTGGTGCAAAATAAAATTGTTCCTGAACAGCATGGTTTCTTTAAAAATCGTTCCACAACTACCAACCTGGTCCTTATAACACAATACATTGCGAACTCGATTGATGAGGGTCTGCAATCTGATGTAATACATTTAGACTTCTCCAAAGCATTTGACAAGTTAAATCATGACTTGTTAATTAATAAACTTTCAAATATCGGATTCTCGGATTCCCTATTTACGGCTCTTTACATGTTACCTTTCAAATCGTACACAATATGTGGCTATAAATGGTTTTCAAGCCGAGAACTATATAGCATGTTCGGGGGTACCGCAGGGTTCCGTTTTGATCCTTGCTGTTTAACATTTTTATTAACGACATTGGTGATTCTTTGGATATTGGTTATTTAATCTACGCTGATGACATCAAACTGTTCGCTAACATTAAGTCTATGGAGGACTGCTTAAAACTCCAACAAAATTTACAGCATATTATTGACTGGTACCAGAGAAATTGTCTACAGCTAAATATTGGAAAATGCAAGGTTATGTCGTTTACTACAAAGTCAGAACCGATTATTTTTAACTATAATTGCAATGGTGAAATTGTAGGCCGATCCAAGGAGTTCTGTGATCTGGGAGTTACATTCGATCAAAAATTATCATTTACCTCACATTACATCGCTAGGTCAGATTCTTCTAAAATGTTAGAGTTTATAGTTCGTACTACTAAAGAGTTTAGCCAAGTGGAAGCCATAAAGCTGCTGTACTATAGTTATGTCCGATCCAAACTTGAATATGCGGCAGTTGTATGGTCTCCGGGATATAATATACGTGTGTCTGGTATTGAAAGTATACAGCGAAAATTTGCAAAATATCTAAGCTTTAAACAAGACGGTCGCTATCCCGCTCAAGGATGTCCACAAGAAGAGCTTTTAGATAGATTTTCACTGACGGACTTAAAAACCAGACGAGATAACCCGCAAATGATATTTTTGTATAAGCTATTAAATAATAGGATAAACTGCCCCTGTTTACTTTCTAAAATAAATTTCAACGTGCCTCGTTTAAGTTCACGCACAAGCAGTGCTTTTTACTTGCCGACTCCTCGTACAAACATCTTAAAATTTTCGCCTATTTATACAATGTGCGATAACTTTAACAAAAAAACTAATTGGGATCTTTTTTCTGATAGTTTAGAATCATATAAGAAAAATTTACGACGCTAAACCGTTTTGCTAATTTAAATCTTATTCAAATATCAGAATTTGGAAAATAATTACTGTTATTATTAGTTATAAGCTTCTTTTTATGTGTAAAATGTAATTTTTTAGTACGCTTGAATATGTAGTTTTTCACTGTCTTGTAATTGGGATCTTCCTGTAAGACAGTTAACTGTAAATAAATAAATAAATAAAAACAGATAATCATATAGAAGGTATTTTCGCGAAGGTTGAAACCTCCAATGGTTTGCTCAAACTAGGCTCGGTTTATTGTGGGCCAGCGGCTAATAAAGGCTTTAATATTGAAAGCTTAATTAACATTTTTGGTAACAATGAAACCACCCTTATCGGTGGCGACCTAAATGAGAAAATGTCAAATGTCGGATGTAACAATAATAAACGCGGACTAACTAACGCTAACGCATAAAGAATTTTAAATTACAATATTCTAGCACCCCCTGAACCCACCCACATCTGGCCCTCGAGAAAACCAGAAAAGATTTTTTTTGAGCAAAAACAATATGTCCATAACACTTCCCGCAGTTCTCCATGATCTCTCCTCAGATCATCTCCGGGTACTTATTTATTCTAGCGATGTAAATATTCCTAACGAGGAAAAAAATATAAATAAAATTATTTTCTGAAAAATTAATAAATTCTAAGCCCATTCTGAACATAAGTATTAAAATTACCAATTAAACATTGCAATAGATAAATTTACCACAAAGTCACATAAAGCCCTAAATTCTTTGAAAAAAAACAAAAATCTCCAGATTTAATAAATATGGGGAGTTTTCTTGGGAACTGCGTGAAGAAATTAAGATTAAAAATCGTCTAAAAAATGTTGCTTTTCGAACTGAAGACCCAGATATTAAAAGACCTTCGGCGCAAATTAGAAATAAAATAAGCGATTTATACAACTAGCAATGGGAGGATAAATTAGTATTTAGATTTCATGTGCATAACCTAACTCTTCGATAACGTGGTACACACTTACACACTCTACCCCTGCATAAATCTGCCATGTCTGAACGTTCTTTTACGTATAATATTGTCAAATTGCATAACTCTCTTCCGGATCATCTCTAATACCTCATACCACTAAATTTCAGAAAAACACTTTTTAAATATTATTTTGATAGACAGGCCACGATATAATAATAACTGTAGTTAGAACTATGTTTTTTTTTACTCTGTTTTCCTTTCTTTTTTATATACTCCCTTTAGAAGGTACAGGTACTTAGGAAATATGTTTTTTTATAATGTAAGCATGTTGTTTTTAAGGTTAAGTTGATCAGGGTGGATAACACTTAGGTGCTATCTACATCTGGCCTTTTCTGTCATTACATTTTAAAAATCCACACATCTAAATACTTACTGTAAATCATTTACCTCTGTAATGTGGAAATAAAGACATAATTATTATTATTATTATTATTATTATTATAAGACTTGATGTTCTTTAATAATATTTTTTTAAAATTTCACTAGGTCGTCATTTTTTTTTCGCCATATTGGATTTTTACCAAAATGTTTCCAGGCCATCTTCATATGATAATTATAATTTTTGACCAACATTTGAAGTCAATTGGGTAAGTAGTTTTTTAGCTATACCCCGAACAGACAGACAGACTGACAGGAATTAGAAAACATGTTTTTAGGCGTTTAGGGACACTGAAACGTGAAGATCTGAAAAATTTTTTTTCGCGATTACAATACTGGTTTTTTTCGCGATTACGATACTTCCCTTTTAGAAGGGAAATAAAAAAAAATGAAGACTTGAAAGCTCTCTAGTAAGAAAACTTACAGCTTAATATGTAAGAAAAATCTAATTTAAAAAAAAATCTCAAGAAATTTTAAGAAACGTTTCAAATTGTTTGTTACAATTTCACCAAAGATTAAGCTGATCTAGCAATTAGGACTTACAAATCGTTTTTGAAAATTTTCGGAATAAATAAAATTATAGGAAATTTGCAGTTTCTTCTTTAACACCCTGTATATATAATTTTCAGCTTAAAATAAAGTTTACGCTTAAAATCGGTAATCTGCAATAAACTTTGCAAGCAAGACATATCTGAATACAGCACCTCTTCTTGTTTCGAATTTTAATTTTAACTAAAAATTCTTTGGTCAATTTTGCTTTGTCCCATCCAGTAGTGTACTTGATTTTGTGGTTTTCTATTTAAAAAATATTAAATAAATAATATTAGAATCTTTCAATTTCGTGTGAGGGGCTAAATCTACTATAAATATTCTCAAAATATAATTAAATTTCATTAGCTCAATTTAAATGCGATTTGGTCTGAGCGATGACTAACAGACAAGTTAACTTTAAACAAGCGCGTGAGCCATCACCAAATCGCCTTGAACATATGACGTAAGACAATGCATGTATTTTTATCCCATATATAGAATGTAGTTCAATGGGATACGCTGAGGTAAGGATTGAATTCCATAGAGAAATGGAAAAATCTGTTTATGACAGTCAGAATCTCATTTTAACGATGTAGAAAGGGGGGTACAGCTCCTAGCAGAAAAGTGTACAGTAATTTCCTAAATAATTAAGGAATCCAGTGGCGTAGCTACACCTCCGCTGGCCCCCGTAATGCGGAGAGGCCCTGATGCTAGGGCGGCCGGCGATAATGTGTAATGAGACGCAACACTTATTTTTAGGCCCTGCTGAATTTGAGATTATGCAAAACTATGATTAACTTTTTTTTTTCAACAGTTATTTTCTTTGGGTGAGTGCAGATAAAGGTCCCTTTGTTCGGAACTAGTATTTTTTTCAGTATACCACATATTTCTAATAATTCATAAGTATTACTAGGTATTTCTCCACCATTATTACCTATTACTATCACGTTCTAAAATATTTTCACGTAGCAATTAAGCAAGTTAGCAATCGAATCTTTGAAATATTGTTGTGTCAGACATGGTTATATTGTGGTAAAAATTCAGACTTTGGTAAAAAGTTTGATACTCCTAGAAAACTTGGAAACTGGCGTTTTCCTTGCCATTTTCTAAAATTAATTAAGTTAATAATTTTTTACACTTTGACTTTTAATAATTCTAAAAACTGGACATGCTAACATTAAATAGATCATTAAATTCGCAAAAGAATTTGTCAAATATCCATCAATAAACATGCCTAGCAATTACTTTTCCCTGCTTGCTTTATCAAGACCCTTAGACACACCGATTTGATTTTTCACTTTTTCAAAACTGGGTCTACAAAGTATGTACACATTCCAAGTTTAAAATGTTAAATGGGACATCCTCTATATTGTTATATTTTCAGGTTCACAGCATATCCAATATCTATCTCTAACGGTTTATAAATCAGTTAAAAAACAATCGATTCTCAAAATATCGATGATTTCCTTTTAATAATACGTGTTTTAATTGGTGACTCAATAATATATATATATATATATATATATATATATATATATATATATATATATATATATATATATATAGTTTCGCAAATATTTTTCTTGAACCTTCAAATATATATTGTAATTAGGTACTTCTTTTCTTCTTTTAATTACTTGTCATATTTAATTTAATTTCACGTTTCGGCAGGTAGTTCCATGTCTTTTTCAAAAATGTTTTTATTTTATTTTTCCATGAGACGTAAATCAAAAGCTCAATAACACCAATTAACATTTAAGCAAAATAAAATATACATAGCACATTGTCATTTTGTCAAACAAATGCATCAATAGATGTTCTGTGTTTGCTTCATCACCAAGTTGAATAAAATCGGTTCATCCTAAACATAACATTTGAAAGTAAAAATGTTTGACCTTCCCCCACCACTTTATTTTTGAAAATAGACAAAAATCGCCTGAAGCAAAAAAGTGCGTAATTAGTTGAAGACTACCACAACAAAGCAATACGTGTCGGAGCAAATCGATCCTGTTGGATCTCATCTACAGCTTGATAAAGTTAAACCAACCAATAATGGAGGTGTGATAATAGGTTGTAAAACACTTGAGGAGAACAAGCGATTTAAAAAAATTGCCGAAGAGAAACTCTCTGATTCCTATAAAATCAAAGAACTCCGGGGCTTGAATCCTAGAATCAAGATCGTGGGTTTTACCGAATCTTATAAAGATGGTGACTTATCAACTATTTTAAGGCAACTAAACCCGGATATATTTTTTAAAGATTCCTTGTGTGAGGTTATAAAATTTGTTAAGACTAAGAAACATTCTAATATGTATCAAGCAGTTTTGCAGGTAGATAGAGTAACTGATGATAGGGCTATGATGGTGGGCAATGTTTTTGTGGGGTATGACCCGTGTCTTGTTTATGATGGTGTTCAGGTAACTAGATGTTTTAATTGTAATGGTTTTAATCATTCAGCAAAAAATTACAGTAATCAACGTCGTTGTCCTAGGTGTGGAAATGATCATATTGTTAATGAATGTCAAGCGCAGGTTTTAAATTGTTCTAATTGTACTAGTTTAAATGGTGGTAGTACTGGCATCACTGTTAGTTCTGATCATGCGGCCTGGGATATTAATAAATGTACCGTCTTCAAAAATGGGTCTCTTCTAGGTGAATAGCAATTAGTTATAGTTTCGCCCCAGCTCACAACTCCCACTGCCAGTTTAACTCCGCCCACCCACGTGTTAGCTTCTGCCACCAAACAAATTCAAAATAAAAACATCTCAGTATACTACCAAAATACCCGTGGACTTTTAACAAAATTAAACGAAATATTTAACAGCTCGTGTTATTGTGATTTTGATGTATTAGCGCTTACGGAAACTTGGCTTAATTCATCTGTTTGTAGTAGTGAGGTAATATGTGATCAATATAATGTGTATCGAGCTGATCGAGATTTCACTGCGACTAACAAATCCAGAGGTGGAGGAGTTTTACTCTGTGTTCATCAGTCATATAAATCAAGTAGAATTAGTTTTGACAGGGGTGACTTATTGCCTGGTACTGACATTGTGGGCGTTAAGGTAAGTTTTGACTATTTCTCAATCCTATTTTTTCGAGTCTATATACCACCTCCTGTCTCTGTTAGAAATTTGGAAAACTTACTTGATTTTTTTCTTTCTTTAAATATTATGTTTGGCAAAAATATATGTATTCTCGGGGATTTTAATTTACCGGCTTATTCAGAGTTTTTGGATTGTGAAACCAGAGACCAATGTGCTTGTTTACTTAATAATTTTTTATCCCTTATGAATCTCACCCAAAGTAATAGCGTAAGAAATATTAACAACCGAGTCCTAGATTTAGTGATACATAATCATCCGCAATGTTTGATTAATAGGGCCTTGGATAGGCTAATACAAGAAGATAACCATCACCCTGCCTTGGAAATATCATTTCAATACTCTCAATCTGTAAACCGTAAATGTGATTTGGCTTTAAATCTTGAAAACAATTATAATTTTCGCCAAGCAAATTTTCCGTTGATGTATGAAACATTTTATAATGTTGATTGGTCATTTCTTGAACGGGCAAATGATGTAGAGAGTGCATGTGCCTTGTTTTGTGACAAAATTTATGAAATTTTTGATTCATGGGTACCGAAGTATAAAAAAATGCCTAAACGTAAATACCCACCATGGTTTACATCTAAAATCATCCAGAATATAAAGAAAAAGGATAAATGTCATAAAAAATACATAAAATATGGTTGTTTGGAATTGTTTACGAACCTTAGAACAAAAATAAAAACAGACATTAAAGATAGTTATATCTTATATATACAGAGAATCGAGACAGATATTAAGAGTAATCCTAAAAAATTTTGGTCATTTATAAAAAGTAAAAAAGCCTAACAATATGTTTTATAATAATAATGAATTAAGTGACCCTTTAGATATTCTTAATTCTTTTGCTTCCTATTTTGAACAATCGTTTTCTAATTCGGATACAAATTTTGTAGAGGTGAATAACATTTCTTCCAATCTAAATATTGACATTCCATATTTCTCCGAAGAGGATGTTATAAAAGCCTTAAAAAAAATACGCCCGAAAAACACAACTGGACCGGATTTAATTCCTGCTTTTCTTATTCATGATTGCAAATTAGTCTTGTTAAAGCCCCTTCTGTTTATTTTTAACTTATGCTTACAACAACACACGATACCACAGCTTTGGAAAGTTTCTAGGGTTTGTCCAGTGAACAAAAAAGGTGACAGAAATGAAATCTTAAACTACAGACCGGTGTCCATTTTCTGTAATATTTGTGAAGTATTTGAAATCTTGCTGCATAATTCTCTTTTTCCTCTAGTTAAAGAACTCATTCTACCTCAACAGCATGGATTTTTTAAGGGAAGATCAACAATTACCAATTTGCTTTGTATTTCGCATGATATAGCCGAATCAATTGATGCAGGCAGTCAAACAGACGTAATATACTTAGATTTTTCAAAAGCGTTTGACCGAATTGATCATAAAATTTTACTTACTAAACTTAAAAATACTGGATTCTCTAACAGATTAATAAAACTCTTCAGTTCGTACTTATCGGGACGTCAACAGTATGTCGCCCTCAATGGACATACTTCTAGCAAATACGTTGCAGTTTCTGGTGTACCTCAAGGGTCTGTACTGGGACCGCTATTTTTTATCCTTTTTATCAACGATATTGCTTGTAACCTAAACGTAAAATTTTTAATGTATGCTGATGATATCAAAATTTATACCAATATCAGTGGGATTGCTGATTGCATTGAGCTACAAAAGAGTCTGGATATTATAAATAATTGGTGTTTTACTAACAACTTAATGCTTAATATAGGAAAATGCAGTGTAATATCATTTTCTAATAAACTGTCAATTTGTAAATATGACTATTCCGTAGCAGATAAGGCTATTTCTCGGTGTGACTCATTTCGCGATCTCGGAGTTTTATTTGATTCAAAACTCCCATTCGTCCCTCACATGAATATTATTACTGCCGAAGCCTCCAGAATGTATGTATTCATTTTACGCTGTACGAGGGACTTTAAAAACATCAGTGTATATAGCTATTGTACAATTCTTACGTCCGCTCAAAACTGGAATACGGCTCATTAATTTGGGGTCCTGAGTACAATACACACATAGAGAGTCTAGAAAGAACACAACGTGGATTTTTAAAATATGCTTGTTTTTTGAAAGACGGTATATATCCCCACCAGGGCTATCCGCATGAGCAGCTGCTTAACAACTTAGAATATGATTCCCTAAAAAATCGTTGTGACTACCAACGTTTAATTACATTATTTAAATTGCTTAATTATAAAATTGATTGTTCATATATACTAGGAAAACTGAATTTTTGTGTACCTCGTTTAAACTCACGACAACATAATTTATTCTATTTGCCTAAACCGCGCACAAACGCTCTAAAATTTTCACCTCTGTATTTAATGTGTGATAAATATAACAAGAGCTATCACTTGGATTTTTCCATAGCTAATGCTTCTGATGTGCGACGATCGCTATTGCGTTGACATTATTTCCACATATAGACGCATGTTGTAGTTTTTAGTTTTAGTTTTAGCTTAAGTTTTTTCATCTTCCTTGTTTTTCTTGATTATGTTATATAATATTATATTATAATTATAAGTGCTTGCCCTGCTTTGTAATTGGGACTTTGTCCTGTAAAGCAGGTATTTGTAAATAAATAAATAAATAAATACAATGCAAATATTTTCAATATACCTCAATTATGGAAATTTAATACAAAATTGGTGTTTACACTTTTATGTTACATTTACGCCCCTAGGGACCAACTTTCGAACTTGAAAAGGCCCATTTGCCTCTAAACATTTTTTTTCCTTAAGTTCTGTCATTAGCGGTTCCCGAGTGGCCACTCTGTACATTTACGCTTAGAGACATTTTATCTACTCTTTATCATTTCAAAAACTGTATATACTATCCCTCTATTTATATGCTGTGCTTCTCTATAACAGTCGCTACTATATCGTTCATTGTCGTTCGAGCGTAAATAACAACATCAACTGTCACACAAGCTTTACACCAAATCCGCCATCTATCATCATAATCAGATATAAAGCTTAACCAAACGTCAAAGACCGAATCGCAGGACAACGCACATACAGATACAAGTAGGTTAGTCAGTAGGTTAGCAAAAGATCGGATTGTTTGGCAGTGGCGAAGGCTACGCGACATGGCCAGTAAGGGCAACGACCCGCGCGCCGAGTGTGTCTGTGTAAGGTATAATAGCCGGTTTCTTTTTCAATCGTCTTCTAACAACATAGAAAAGGAGCGACACGATTTACAAGACGGCAACTAGTATTACTACCTCAAAAATGGCGAGGCGAAATTACGAGTTTGACCTCTGAAAAATTAGAATTTGCTTTAGAATAAAATACCTATTATTTTAACAAATGCAATAAAAGATACATTTTCTTAGTTATCTGTCACATGTATTTTTTGCACTAGGGAACTACATTTTCAAACGCAATTAATAAAAAAATTATTTGGTAAACATTATGCTTCCACATATATGTATGTACCTATTCGTCAATGTTTTATTTTTTTAGCTTATATCTGCAAAAAAAATACATTTTCTGTTTTACTTACACTTTTTTTAAAAAAGCTAGGCACTATGGAAATAAAAAATAAATTCATTTTTTAAGGACTTTCCTGATTCCTAGATCTTCCCTGTATAGTGGAAAAAAAAAAGCGATAAAAGAATTTTGACATGTTTCAGCTTTTTTTGATTTTTTTTCCATAATCATCCATTTTGGGCGAGCCTGTGTAGTTGAAAGTGGCTGTTTCATCCTCTCAGAACTACCCTATTTAATTGAACATGTTTTATACACAAAAAATAAAATAATTTTTCTTCCGTTTCCATCATCATTATTTTGAGCTACCCTGTATAGTTGAAGGTGACTGTTTCATCCTCTTAGAAATACCCTGTTTGGTTGAAAAAATATTTTTATATGCAAAAAATAAAAGAAGTTTTAACATGTTTCGCCATTTTTTTGAAAATTTTGTTTCGTTTCCATATCATACTTTTCGGGCTTCCCTGTATAAGTGAAAAAATTATTCTGTATACAAAGAAAAATAAAATAATTTTGACGTGTTATTGGGCTTTTATTCGAAATATAACCTAACTTTTATTTATAAATATATATAATCGAAAAACCAACTGGTGTCTACGCCAATGACTTCCACAATTTTTCAATGTCAGAGAATTTGCCCGAACTATTTCTCTTTTCAATTTGACTATTATGGGTTTAAGATATTTTTTTACGCTTTTATACCCCTTACAAATACTGAAGATCTACATCTATGACACCCAAAATCTAATCCTCGCGAGACACTCACCTAGAACACATTTGGTGCAAATTTAAAGGCAATCGGTAAGTTATCGTGGGACAAAATTTTGTTTACACATACACACATCCGTGCAGACACCATACACTTTTTTCCTAAAAATATATTTTTCGTAATTTAGGAATTCTAAAACGTCCAAAAACTCAATTTATATTTTTCGATAATTTACGTCCTATCAATTTTCACCAATCACTGACAAGAATTCGTACGTCATATTTAATTTTCAAGTGGAAAAATTGCCTGACATAAAATTATCAGCAATTTTTCCGGAAAAAAAAAATCGGAAAAATATCATTCAAGTTTGACAAGGTAAGTTAAATTAATTTAACTTTAATCTAAGATATAAGTAATTATATTATGTTTTTTAGTTTAATAATTATAGTTCTTACTGTTGTTTTAATTAAAAACATCGTTATACTAAATTATATAAATTATTTACTGAGTTTCTTTCTATAACGTAAACGTTTTAAAAATCCTCATCTTCAACTCGGATTTTTAAAACCACTAATGCCCGTGCTATCTATAAACTCGTTTTTCCGAATTTTTCCGCAAAAATTAGATGCACCAGGGATATTACCCCCAAAATTTTTTTGTGATTCCAATACTTCCCGTATATAGTGTATTAATAACACAATATGTTTTGGCAAACATAGTACTTCCGCGTGTATGTACGGCAATGAATGAAAAATTTAGTTAGACACATGCCTGATTGGTAGGAGAAAAATAATTGTTTCATTTACCACCAGTCTCGATACACAGTTAAACTATAAAACGTTAAATAGATCGTATGTATAAATAAATCTTCTAGAAAGTGGCCATTACTGTTAGCAAAGTAACTAAAATTGGTCTCCACGTGAATAACTTTAGCAGCTTTTCCAGTCTTCCACACAAATGTATCTATCTAAGATTTGCCAACTTTAAATTTTGTTTTATGAATTTATGAAGTTTAATAGTTTTCTTTATGCCTAGCAATGGCCTATGTAGACATTGCTTCTGGGGGGGGGGTTCTTCCTCAATTTTAACAATCTAGGAATAAGGACATGATGAAAAATTTATACAACCAAAAAAAAAACAGAAAAAAAGATCCTTGGTTTTTGTTTTCACATAAGTAAACATTGTGAACTTTTAAACAGAAATAATATGAACAACCAAAAAAAAGTCATTACTTTATTTTGGTTATAAGTACAACTGGCTCTCGAGGGGTTATAACCATAGACCCAGTTGTTTACATTTTGGAGGAATCCAACATTAACCCTGGTTTGCCAAACCGTTACTGTGGCCAGATTAGAACGGATATCATCCTTTATACTATAACCTAAATAAACAAGGAAGTCCAGAAATGCCCAGTATAAATTTCTATATAGAATATTTTAAAACTGATAATTAAATAGCTTATTATAGATAACTTAAACCGAATCTGTTTTAAATGTAATTTAAATCTTCTGTAATTATTATTCCTGATTTCAAGAAATAAAGCTCAGAATAATGGGCAACGTCGGAATTCTACCTTTTTCGAGTATACTACAGATTTCTTTCGGGATCATTCGGAAGACTCCGAAGACTGTCGTAGTCATTCATGATTTCAACCTATTTGATGCGCGGCGTTGCAATTGTTCTAGTTGGTGAAATAAGTGTTTTTCAGAAATCCAAGTGTTTTGTGTGGCTATTTTCAAGAATCTGTTTAAAAAACTTTAAGAAAAAGGTGCGAACTTGCTTTATTTGCAGAAAAACAAACGATTTAAACCCAGAAGTTTGTTTTCGAAGGTAAGTAAGGTTATGTCATACCAGTGCTGTAGTTGCAGGGTAAAATCACCGTCTAATAGTGTTCTTATATTTGCAAATGAAGTATTGTTTTTGTATTGCACATTTCCGTTGGGCTTAAATTAATTTTTTATAACTTCAACTTATCTATAAAGTCGAAGACACTGATGATAAACGGAGTACAGCGTTTTGCTTATTTATATATTTGTGAAAAGTCTCAAATATTCCTCTAAAATTTATCAAACCACCTTTTTTGAGGGGTTAATAAACAACATAAATATACTATTTGGTAAAGCATAGGTACTAAATTTTAATTGAGTAAGCTGTAAGACCCACTATTTTATGTTGTCATTAATTAATCCAGGATGGTTTGCATTTTGGATGAAATTTTCAAGGAATATTTAGGGTAGTGTCGGAGTTCTCATATAGCAAGCATATACAAAAAATGAAAATAGCGCAATAGCCCTACTTTTCAATTTTTTATTTGCTATAGATCTTCTTTAATGAATTTGAAATGCTTTCATTTATTGCCTAAAAATTTGGTTTTTAAAAATAAGTAAATAAATACCATCCTGAGGTACATTATCCCAACTAGGGAGAATCTGTTTTTATCAGGTGATTTCGGTAATATAAATAATAATATAATATATTATAATGAATGTTAAAAATATTAAACATCTTGGCACAAAATATTTATATTGTCAATAAGTGAAATGTATAGCGGGGAAGGTGGATGGTGGGGAAAAAAGGGGGTAAATTGAGGGATAAATACTGTAAAGATATTGTTTTTCATAATATGGTTTTTGTGGTTTTTAGGGACACGAAATTCAATTTTGTATTCATATTACTATTGGCCCATGTTTATTGCTGATTTTCTGTAAATATGAATAGATCCAATACATGTAAAGGTGGTGCATTTTTATATAATATTACTTGCCGCGAGCCTGGCAAACTTTTAAAAGTAGTGGACCCAAATGTTTACCTAACTTCGCGTAAATAGAACTAAAATGTGTTGGAAAAGGGTGAAATCAAAATGTTTTGAAAAACAAACCCGATTTCAAAAAATAGGTTGCATTAAAAAGTGATAAATTATATTTTATTACATATTTCTTATGAAGTCGGTGATAAGCTGATAAAGAAACGTATTAAATAAGCATTTTACTCTTGGTATAGACATCAAAACACAAAGTGGGTCCATGTAACAAAATTTAGTTTTATCTTCTTCTTTAGTAACAATAGTAATAAGAACTCACCCTGTTATTGGTTGTATTTTGTCATGGAAATGCTTGTTCTTTAATGACTAAGCTTATTGCTAATAATAAATATTGCCACATGAACCATTACATAAATATGTCTTTTGCAGGCACGTAGCCAGGATTTCAGTTCTAGGGGGATCCAACCTTGTCAAAACCAATTCAATGACAAAAAAATTATTAAGAAGAATGCTTTTTTTTCACTTGTTGCTAGTCCCCCTGCAAGTGCAACAAAAAAAGTTGCAAAATATTGCAGGTAGAGCAATTATGAAAATGTAAAAAATTATAGGTATATCTTAAGCAAATAGGACGTTGGCGACTTTTATTTTACCGTTTATAAATAAATTATACCAAACTTTTAAACTTTGTTTTATTTTTATAAACCACGTGTCCACGGTGAAAATTTATAAAGTGGCGCACCACTTTCAACCTTGTTATTTAAATTTTTATAAAAAAAATAAATTTCAAATATAGTGTAAAATATTATACAGGGTGCTTCAGAATCACCAAAAAGTTTCGATGATTTTATTTTTAAACATCTTGCATTTTAATGCATTTATTTACTTTTTTTATTATTGATTTCTTGATAAAAGTTGGTGGTTCAAAAAAAATATTTTTGATAGTAATAAACTTTAGATCAGGATGTTCAAAAAAGTGGAGTTCACTAACAATTTCAAAAAAACAAAATTTTTCATTTTTTACGGCCGCGGCAGCCACAAAAATTTTAATTTTTGAAATACACTTTTTCGTATTTTTTTGAATGCTCTGTATATCTGACTTAAAGTTGAATGTTGTGAAAACTATTTTTTCGACAAACACACAAGTTTTATCAAGAAGAAAGTTTTTCGAGAAATTGATAATAAAAAAGTTTCCCATTTAGTGCAGACTTTTCCACGACATAATATCTAAATTAATTGTTTTCAAGTTATTATTAAAACTCTCACTTTTGCTATGTGAAGTCGTTCCTGTTCATCTTACAACAAAAAAACTGTCGTATCCACCATACTAATATTTGGGCTCAAAAAATATAGCAAATAATACATTATCTCAAAAATAGCTACGCCACTGGTAAGTCTCGCGAAGATATCTGACAGCGTTGCAATTTTCACCGCAAACTATTCTTTATGCGATCAGTCCGTCTTTTTTCCACTTATACACAACAACAAATTGATGTTTGATTCTATTTATTTCATTTTTATGAATGAAATGCGGGGTCTATTTCTTTTTGACGTCATTGGTTATAACCGTGAATCCGGAAAAAAAAAACTATATCTATCATTTTAGCTTAAATAAAAGTGGCTCTGGGGGAGAGGGTTTAACTCCCAAACCCCCCTTATATACGCCACTGATGCCTAGTGTTAACACACTACCATCAGTCTGTTTTTAAACTGTGAAATATTTTTTTTAGAAATATTTAATGAACAGCAAAAGTTATGGTATGAGCGGGAATCGAACCCGCACCTCTGGATCTCTAGGTTAGAATATTTGGCAGGATCGTCAATGGTTATGATACTGGTGGGTTTGAATAAGTTTAAGTTCTAACGAATTGCTTATCAGTGGTACAATAGAGCAACTGATTAGAGCAATGGGCTAGAAATCCAGAGGTGCGAGTTCGATCCCGGCTCGTACCATAACTTTTGCTTTGATTAAATATTTCTAAAAAAATCATCTTGTTTGTCGTATACATATACAGGCTTCAAATTCATAGTAATTTAACCTATAAATTCCTGACTTTAATAATTTTTTCTTTATAACATTTAACATTGAGAATCATATTTGAAAAGTTTCTGGGATGGCGTAAAAACAACATTTTTATTTTTAGTACATTTTTTTAAACTCTTTAAACTATATGAGAGTAGTGCATTTCTTGGGGAGTTTCGGATATCTTAAACTATTATATAAAGTTATTTGTGGCGACTGAATGTCTCCCACATTTGTCTGCCAAAGTTAAAATTTGCGCATATCACACTGTATATATTTGTTTTTCTTTTCATTGTTACTGCATAACATACTGTACATATTTATTTTATTTTACATTTACTTTTTTAATCTAGGCTAATTATCTATTGCTATTGAGAAATGTAACAATTTGTAGGTACTTAGTTTTCTGTACAGGGTGGCCCACATAAGATGACCCACTACCTTATCTCATAATCTGTACGAGATAGGGAAAAAGTTTTATACAAAAGTTTCTTGGGTTTATCTAAATTTTATAAATATTGTATGTTTATATATACAGGGTGTGTCATTTTGCGTTGACAGATGTCAACTTTGTTATTTTAAATGGAACACCCTGTATATTATTATGGATTTGAATAGCTCTCTTAGAGACGATTTTCAACGATGTATTATAAGATGGGTCTACGAGGCACCGTTTCGGAGATATTTACGATCATCTTCAATTTTTGACATACTTTCAACTTGTATCTCTGGTATTTATCAACTTTTTTGTTTCATTTTTGTGCAGGAAAAAACATAATTTTATGCTTTATTGGACGTGTAGGTAAAAATATTGAAATTGAAAAAAAAATGTTACAGTGTTGTCACGTTTTGCGTACCATCAGTTTTCTCAAGATTTTTAAATGCAAGCCCCTATATTTTATAACGGATTTAAATAGAGCATCGAAAGACGATTTCAACGATATATTATAACATAGGTTTACAAGTCACGGTTCCCGAGTTTTGGGGATTTTCTTCAGGAATCAATTTTAATATTAAACAATTTTTACTAAACATAACATAAACTATTAAACATGACATAACAAGAACAAAGACAAAAAAATAAACATTACTTAAATTAAATTTTCTATATAACCACCTTCCTGTGCTATACATGTTGTATAAATAATGTCTAATTTTTTTATTGCCCTACGAACTGCTCCACTCTCATTGATCAAATGGATCTCTTCCATTATTCTCCCCCTTAAATCGTCTACGTTATTAACTTTATTCTTATACACTTTGTCTTTAATATTTCCCCTTAAAAAAAAATCTAGTGGAGTTAAATCGGGACTCCGAGCTGGCCAGGGTATTGACCCAAATCTGCCAATCCACATTGGAAATCTTTCATTTAACCATTCAATTACAGGTCTTACAGTATGGTACTTCGCACTGTCTTGTTGAAATACAAGACCATCTTTAATTTCATCCGGTAATTCATTAATAAGAGGTTGTATTTCATTTTGCAACAAACTGTGGTATCTCTGTCCGTTAAGAGTCCTATCATAAAAAACCGGCCCAATCACTCGGTCCTTTATTATTCCGCACCAAACATATACACTTTGATGTCCCTGCTTTCTGATGGCTTTGATTTTATGTTGATTTTGCCTTGACCAGTAGTGGCAGTTCTTTCGGTTAAATATTCCTGCGGTGTTGAAAATTGCTTCGTCAGTGAAAAGAATTTTGTCAAAAACCGGTTGATCAAAGTGGCGGTCCATCATATCCATGCAAAAAGTAGCTCTGTTGTCAAAATCAGCTATGGATAGCTCTTGTACCGGAGTGAATTTGAAAGGATGGTAATCGTTGATATTAAGTGTTCTCTGAATACTTGCTCGGCTAATATGCGGTATGTCCCGTGCGGCATCCCTTTGGGAATTTTCATTGCTTTCCTCAAAATATAAAAGAACATCAAGTTGATTTTCTGTATTCCGATCTGAAATTCTAGTTGGCGAGGATACATGCATTGAAAGACCGAAAGAGTCGAATATAGAAATTAGAAATTTTGTGATGGCACAAATAGTAGCATAGTCAATATTAAAGTCCCCTCATAGAATTTTTTTACCTTTAATCGGTAGACTGTCTAGCAAACTTACCAGGCTATTTAAAAATGATTGTACATCAGAGTTTGGTGATCTATAAATACAAATTACATAAAGATCAAGGTTTTGATTATATACCATAGAGAATTCAAAAGAGCTATCCGCTAACAAATGATCATATTTAGATACCGACATGAAAACTCCAAGTGTTCCCCATGAGCTGAGTTTTTTCTGTCTTATCTAGCTATTGTGGTATACCTCTCAATATAAAAGGGTTCGTTTAGATTCAGCCAGTGCTCAGTAATTGCAACAAGTTGGGGGAACTCCAATTCTTCCAGAAATAGGTACAACTCGTCAGTTTTATTTCTTAGAGAAGCAATATTAATTAGAACCATATTAAGACTAGTAACAACAGGAAGTTTTGAGGAATCTGATTCTTTCTGTTTCTTCTGTAAGAACTGTCCTAGGCCGGTTTCTTTTATTGTTTATCACAACGCCATTTTCCAGATCTCGTGTAATTCTTACGAAGATTTTCTTACTTGGAATTCTGCTATTTGGATACTCCCTTAACGCTAGTGCGGGACTCTTATTGTTTCTAATGAAGCACTCATATAAATTTAAACGTTGTTGAATAGTGTAGTTCGACATAATTATTTCTTAAATTTACTAATTTAATCAAGAAATGCAACCAAGCTGTCAAATTTCATGCAAATAATATTTCGTTTGTTTCCATGGTTTTACAGCCTACATAAAATTGTTGATAGGGTTGTGGAAAGGTTGGTAAATAATTGTGAGAGAAAAAACACGAAGCCAATACTTAGCTTGATGACGTTTATTACTCGATGACTTTTCTATATAAAAACGAAACAACAAAAATGATTAGTAAGCAAAGACATTTTGCGGCACCATTATCGACACAGTCGCCTTGGCCGTCTGTTTCGGTAATCGCTAATCATAACATTGATAAGGCTTATTTAGTATATGGGAAGGAAACATAAAGAACTATTTTTAAATAGATTCACACTATTTTAACAAAAATACACATTATGTATTTAACTGATTTTTAGAGAGTTTTACGTTTGATCTGGAAAACGGCGTGGTAATAATTATTCAAAGCAATTAGAAAATCTAATTTAGATATTCTTTAGCATATAATATTAATTTTGTTGTCTTCGTTCATGTCATGTCACGTTTAATAGTTTATATTATGTTTTAGTAAAAATTGTTTAATATTAAAATTGATTCCTGAAGAAAATTGAAACTCGGGAACCGTGACTTGTAAACCTATGTTATAATATATCGTTGAAATCGTCTTTCGATGCTCTATTTAAATCCGTTATAAAATATAGGGGGTTGCATTTAAAAATCTTGAGAAAACTGATGGTACGCAAAACGTGACAACACTGTAACATTTTTTTTCAATTTCAATATTTTTACCTACACGTCCAATAAAGCATAAAATTATGTTTTTTCCTGCACAAAAATGAAACAAAAAAGTTGATAAATACCAGAGATACAACAAGTTGAAAGTATGTCAAAAATTGAAGATGATCGTAAATATCTCCGAAACGGTGCCTCGTAGACCCATCTTATAATACATCGTTGAAATCGTCTCTAAGAGAGCTATTCAAATCCATAATAATATACAGGGTGTTCCATTTAAAATAACAAAGTTGATATCTGTCAACGCAAAATGACACACCCTATATATATAAAAATATAATATTTCAAAAATCTAGATAAACCTAAGAAATTTTTGTATAAAACTTTTTTCCCTATCTCGTACAGATTCTGAGATAAGGTGGTGGGTCATCTTTTGTGGGCCACCCTGTACATAATTGTGGGAATTTCCATCGGCATTTAGAGATAATTTAGTTTTAAGGTTCTTGTATGCTATCCGTTAATTTTTATTTTTACACTTTTAACACTTCTTTGTACGATTTTATGTTGTTGCACGTTCGATAATAGGAACCATCACCGATAGTGAACTGTTTATTGCATTTAGGGTTTATGATAGGAAAATACCGAAACGACCCTTCTTAGTAAAGCTTTCTCCAAATTCCCATTTTACTATCTGTAATGAATGTTTTTATTTTGACCATGGGAAAGTTTACGAAGATAGAAAAAAACCCCTTTTGCCAACGAATAGGACCAATCAAAGCGAGGAATTTTGGCACAGGGGGTGGAACTTTATGTTTCTTGAAATTTGTATTAATATTAGAGGAGGACTTTGTTTTTGGACTTGCAAGAAGTCGGATGTGAATTTTGTTGTTCTAGTTCAATAGACTTATTTCATTTCGTTTTAACAGTGTTTCAATAAACTCTCACAGTTCATATAAAAAATTAA
Source organism: Kuschelorhynchus macadamiae (assembly GCA_030620095.1). Lineage (NCBI taxonomy): Eukaryota > Metazoa > Arthropoda > Insecta > Coleoptera > Curculionidae > Kuschelorhynchus > Kuschelorhynchus macadamiae. The sequence continues at coordinate 1,288,617 of JAUTXW010005459.1, forward strand.
TGTATTGGATATATAGTTTATCAAGCACACACATACGTTCCTAAATATTAATTTTCGATACATTGAATTTATTACTAGCAGCAACAGACGAAATAATGTCAATTGTCTTCTAACAATATGTTTTTTTAATGAAACACAGCCCAGAAAGTTCATGAAACATAGGGAGAAAATAATGTTTTGATATTGTATTTTTATATATGGGATTTCTGTAAATATAAATATGGTTATTAGATTTTTTTAAGCACAATCTAGAAATCTGATTGTGTTGTCTTTTTCTTCCACTAAATTGAACTTAATTTTCTGGTTGAACAGAAGAAGTCAGAACCTCAGTATTTAAAATTTTATTTCAATTGGAAATTCTTCATATTTACCTGTGAAACAAACGAAAAGTCTACATATCTGTACATATTGTATAGGCAAATGTCGTATATAAGAAATTTCCTTCAAACTTAGATATAATAAAAATTAAGTGACGTTAAAGGTGAATGGAGTGCATTCCTAAGCCGTCTGTTTGCCTAAAATATTTCTGGCTAATCTCAAAATAGTTCTCGCCAATACTCAATTAAGAACAGTAGTAATTCTTGATATATATCAGGGTTTCTTATTTTAAGCCAATTTATTTACCAGCCCAACAAGAAGATACATTAAAGAGGAGGAATTTTATTTGTGGCTTTTAATTATTTCTTCTTTCAATTTGCATTGTTCTGTGTGCAATTTTTCATCAGTCGTAAATTTTACACGTCATAGATATAAGATATAAAAACCAGTTTACTATTATACCAATCGTACCCTGTCAACATACATTCCGTGGAAAAAAAATTACACTGATTTCTTTTTGAATTTGAGATCTTGATAAAAAGGTATTAAGAAAAACGTGCGATTTTATTACATACTTAAAATAGCTGCAGTTATACTTTATAATACAAGCATTGACTTAAATGACGTTATTTCCTCCTTCACATCTGATTATATTCTATTTGATTAATATTATCGATGAGATTGATTATATATAAAATTTTTTCAAGAACCCATATTTGTACGATGGATGACATGTAACTGACACTAAACAAAAGGGTAGAGCAAATCTGTTATAAGTGAACCTTTTGAAACAAGCCTGCTTGATTTTTTCTACATTAAATGTAGTGTTTCCAATTAGTTAACCGCTTTAAAAATTTAGCTTTTTTTAAATTATGTGGAACAATAAACTGTTTAAAAAAATATATATTATTTATATACAGGGTGTCCCAATATTGCGTTCTCAGTTGATATCTTGATAACGGATAGCGATATAAAAAAAGTTCAAATACAAAAGTTGTAGAACAATACGGGCTACATAACCTAAAATTATTTTCATTTATACAGGGTGTCTCAAAAATTTGTAGTGAAGCAAAGTTGTTCTTTTTCCTATGGGACACCCCGTATATTTTTGCATATTTAGATTCTGCTCCTGATTGTACGCATTTTTTTGTATAACATGTCCTATGTCTAAATCTGATAGTTTTTCTAATATCCGCCATTTTGTAAAAAATTATGAATTGCAGAACCTTTTTTCAAACGACGTGGGCCGTTGGCTTTTTGATATAGGATTATGATTTTTGGCATGAACATTAACAAAAGTATGGGTTGACTTTCAACGTGAATAAAATTTGTCGGAGTTGTACAGGAGGTCCTAGATAAGTAGGAGAAATTAAAAAAAATAAAAACATCATATCTTCATTTTTTTAAACGGAATGTATAGTATTTTAATATTTTAGACTATTCGTGACCCAAAACCCTATCTTTCGTTATAAATATGTCCTATACCTATTTGTCATAGTTTCCGACATTTTGACATTTTTGTATTAATTATTTGGTTTTCAATGGCAATCGCCTTAGAATTTTCTTTATTATCGAATTTTCCAATTATAATACACTACAAGTGACGCAAAATTAAAAATTCAGCTCATAATATTGTGCTAAGAATCGCGACCTAAAGACTTAGAACAGATATTTTACCAACTATTCTTAAATATTTACTATTTTGGCTATTATAAAAGCGTAGGTAGTGTCAACATTTAGTTAGAACTTAATGTACGAAGATGCCTTAGACAATCCTAAAGTAAAAACAAATGAAAACGGTGAAAATGTTGTCATGGCGAAATGTCAAACTCTTGTATTTGTGTAGTAACGGTGTTCAAATTGATTCAAAATGAATTTTTCTAGAGAAGAATTGATTAACATAATTTATGTTTTGGGCGCAAGTGATCAAAATTGTTTTTTTAGCAAGTAGAGTTTATGCGCAACGGTTTAGCAATGCCGAACGTCATCCTCATGAGGTGTCAATTGTCAGAACGATTTGAAAGAACTGGATGTGTCGATTACGAACAAAAATTGGAAAGGCAGAAAAGAGCCGCAAATGAAGAAACTGAATATCTTGTTATGCAAACTTTAACTGAAAGTCCTAATATTTCATGTAGGCAGTTAGAAAAGGAGAGAGGTGTTGCTAAATCTACGGCAAATAGAATAATTAGAAAACATAAATTTCACCCATACCATATTCAACTGGTACAAGAGCTGGATCAAGACGATTTCAATCGAAGACTTGAATTTTGTACTTGCATTAGCAAAAAATAGAGAAGAACATGATTTTTTCAATAACATTTTATTTACTGACGAAGCGACATTTCATAAAAATGGATACGTCAACCGACATAATTTCCACTATTATAGATCTGAAAACCCCAGATTCATTATCCCCTTGGATCACCAGTATAGATGGTCTCTTAATGTATGGGCTGGTATAATCGGTAACCGTATCATTGGACCTTATTTTTTCGAAAATAGAGTTAATGGAGACACTTTCCTAAATCTACTGCAAAACAGTTTGCAGGAGTGGATTGACGAATTACCTTTGAATCTAGTGAGGCGGATGTGATTCCAACTAGATGGCGCTCCGGCACATTATAGCAGGTAGGTGAGGCAATTTTTAGACGAGAATAATGAAAATAAATGGATTGGTAGGGGAGGTCCAGTATCAAGGCCGGCAAGGTCTCCGGACCTCACAAAACTAGATTTTTTCTTGTGGGGTTTTGTTAAAGAGCAACTTTACCAAACGCCACCCACTACCATAGAGAATATGAAAATGAGTATTAGAAATGCATGTACAAATATCAATGCCGCGATGCTGAATGGAGTTAACAATTCCTTTGTGAATCGGCTACAAGTGTGTGTTGAAAGAAATGGTGGTCATATTGAACATTTAATCAAGTGATTGTAGGACTTCTTTTTCTGTTGTGTCTCTTTAATTAAAATATTTATTTGCCTTTTTACATAAAGAAAAATAGTAGAGTGAATTTTTAATTTTGCTGTATTAATGTACAGGGTGTTTCACCGAGATTTGCCACCCCCCTTAATTCCTTTATTTTTAATAACAGAGTAAAAGTTGAAATACAAAAGTGTCCCTCGAATATAAACTTTGTTATTTTAAATGGAACACCCTGTATATTATTACATTTTTGGATTCCTCGGAAAATTCTATAAATTCGATAATAAAGCAAATTCTAAGGCGATTGCCATTGAAAACCAAATAATAAATACAAAAATGTCAAAATCTCGGAAACTATGACAAATAGGTATAGGACATATTTATAACGAAAGATAGGGTTTTGGGTCACGAATAGTCTAAAATATTAAAATACTATACATTCCATTTAAAAAAATGAAGATATGATGTTTTTAATTTTTTTATTTTATTTCTCCTACTTATCTAGGACCCCCTGTACAACGCCGACAAATTTTGTTCACGTTGAAAGTCAACCCATACTTTTGTTAATGTTCCTGCCAAAAAACATAATCCTATATCAAAAAGCCAACGGACCACGTCGTTTGAAAAAAGGCACTGCAATTCATAATTTTTTACAAAATGGCGAATATTAGAAAAACTATCAGATTTAGACATAGGACATGTTATACAAAAAATGTGTATAATCACGAGCAGAATCTAAATATCCAGGGTGTCCCATAAGAAAAAACACAACTTTGCTTCGCTACAGATTTTTGAGACACCCTGTATAAATGAAAATAATTTTAGGTTATGTAGCCCGTATTGTTCTACAACTTTTGCATTTGAACTTTTTTATATCGCTATCCGTTATCAAGATATCAACCGAGAACGCACTATTGGGATACCCTGTATATATATATATATATATATATATATATATATATATATATATATATATATACATATATATGACAGGCTGGTTCCTATCAGTGAATCCACGTTGGTTTTTTTTATGATTTTTCTCCGAGTTTCTTACATTTCTCAACTTGGTTATACTTCTAGTTGATAACGTCTAATAAGACAGAAACACGTGTCCAGTGGTTATATATATATATATATATATATATATATATATATATATATATATATATATATATATATATATATATATATATATATATATATATATATATATATATATATATATATATATATATATATATATATATATATATATATATATATATATATATATATATATATATATATATATATGTATAAATTTACTATGTATGTAGCTAATGAGACGATGTTTTAGTTTGATGGAACCACGCACGGATGACTTCTACAGGGTGGGTCCCCGACCATTGTACGGGAGCATTGAACCGCGGCCCAAGACGGAAAAATTCTAAATTGTGAGCTTCCTGAACAATTTTCGGGGTAAAAAACCCAACGAATTGGTGAGTATTATATGCAGGTGGTACCAGTTTATGCTCTCCAGCAAGTGGATTTCACATGGTCAACTGAATACTAATGGGCAAGGACTATTAATTACTAATTAATATGCAAAGCTAGGTACTCTGAAAACATAAATTGGCAAAGACATAAAGGATGGTAGAATGCGTTGTTAAACTAAACATGACCGATAAATTATTTGGTATTTACCAATTAAATATGCTTGAACACAAAACGGAAATATTTACTTTCTTGAATCAATAATATGTATTTAAAGTACTTTGGTCATTTATCTCGAAGAACAGGTAAATTAGAGAGACATTTTACTTTGAGAAGAATAAATTAATGGCCAAATGCTTAGAAGACCACCTTAAGGACAGACAGAGCGAATGGCTCTGTTAAATTGATTAAAAAGACTATAGCAGCGACATCTTGGCTTGCTTCATCATTCCCTTACATAAAACGATAAGGAGATACTAACAAAAAATGTATTTTCGTATATTTGGATTTTCTAATACCAAAGCATCGGTCCCCAAATACTGCTTATAAATATATTTTAAATCGATTTATAAATACATATATGGAAGAAAATTACCTTATTTGAATATTATTTTCAGCATTTATTACTGGACAATTCAATAATGGTTTAAAATTTAAAACTTTACGGAGAACATAGTTTTTACTATTTAGCAGATTTGGAATGTTTTTTTTTGTAATTTGAGCAATACCAACCGACGTTTTGTTTTCGATTGCACGGGCCATCTTCTAAATACCTTACTGCACGAATCTGAAAGTCAAACGGGCTTTTATCCTCGACTTGTGCTGTTTGTTTTTAAAATTTTAAAGATGTTTTATATGTTTACTTCCCTCGTAATCATAAATTCCGTCGGTCTGTCTGCGGCATAGCTAAAAAACTACTTACGCGATTAACTTTACATTTTGATCCAAAATTAAGGATCATATGGGGATGATTTGGTACTATTTTGGTAAAAATCCAATATAGCGAAATAAAATGGCGGCCTAGTTAAATGTTAAAAAAATACTATTAAAAAACTACTTATCCAATTTACCTGAAATTTTCCACAAACAAATCAATGTGTTATGTTGGAATCAACTGGTAACATTTAGGCACGAATCCAAGATGGCGGTGTAATAAAATATTTAAAAATTTAGCCTCAAAAACTACTTAATGAATTGATTTCAAATGTTGTGCCATAACTGTGTTATAGAGGTCAACTAGTAAAATTGTGGTACTAATTCAAGATGGCCGAACAGAATGGCATCTAAATAAAATGTTTGTAATCGTGAAAAAATCACCCTATGAGGTTTTACATATCTTTAAGTTTTAGCGTCCCTAGGTGCCAAAAAATATGTTTTATCAATTCCGTCAGTCTGTCTGACTGTCAGTTCGCGGCAAAGCTTAAAGACTGCTTACCCGGATGACTTCAAATTTTGATCCAAAATAAGGATTATATGGGCATGATTTGGTAATATTTTGGTACAAATCCAATATGGCGAAATAAAATGGCGGCCTAGTAAAATGTTAAAAAAATACTATTAAAAAACTACTTATCCAATTTATCTCAAATTTTCCACAAACATCAATGTGTTATGTTGGAATCAACTGGTAACATTTAGGCACGTATCCAAGATGGCGGCCTAATAAACTATTTAAAAATTCAGCCTGAAAAACTACTTAATGGATTGATTTCAAATTTTGTGCCACAACTAATTGTGTTATAGAGGTCAACTAGTAAAATTGTGGTACTAATTTAAGATGGCCGAACAAAATGGCGCTCAAATAAAATGTTTGAAATCGTGAAAAAATCACCCCCTTTGGTTTTACATATTTCACATTTTAACGATCCTAGCTTAAAAACTACTTAGCCGATTGACAAATTTTGATAAAAAATTAAGGTCTAAAGTCAAGCGCGGTATAAGCAGAAACTGGTAAAATATTGGTAGGAATCCAATATGGAACAAAATTGCGCCCAATAAAAATGTTTGAAAAGACAGTATATGCAACACATACACCCCCAATTGTACAAAACTTAATTGCTGTTTAGAATATTTAACCGAGCTTTCGGATTTGACAAGCTGCTTACAGAAATCTAGGAACTCTATGTCAAATTTGACATTTCGTTAAACATTCTAAACTTTAATTGAGCTTTCTGCAACCGGCCGATATACTGTGACTATGTACTGAACTAAATTTGGTCACACGTCACTTCGTCATATTCCTAACAAATGAAAAAAAAAATAACGAGTCTTTTTAAATAACTTCTGTTTTTTATCCTATTTAAGACAGATTATAGTACCAAATCAAACCAACCCATCAAAACTAGTCCAATAAAAGACATTGTAACACCGCAATAATTGTACGACTCTCAAATTTGGCATCCTTATGCATTTTGATCACCAAAACTAATAGCTGCAGATATAGAGAAGTATTTGCGATTAGAACGTGCCCAAATTAGGCATCTAAAATATTGTAATACATTGTAAAATTTTGCGCCTCAACAGCTCGAAACTAGACATATTTATAATCAACAGGAAAAGTTATGGTACAAGCGGGGATCGAACCCGCATCTCTGGATCACTAGTCCACCGCTCCAACCAATTGCGCTATCGTACCACTGATAAGCAATTCGTTAGAACTTCTACCAGTGGCGGGTCGTGGATTTAAGAACGGCTGAAGTGAAGCGTATCTAGGTGCATAGTCCCAAAGGGAAAACGCAAGCGAAAAAGTTTGATGTCACGCCCAAAATGGCTATTATTTTTTTATCTTTTTATGATGTTAATTATCCATAGCTTTGGAGCGTTTTTTAATACCTACTTAGTCGAAATAATATGAATTTATAAGATTTTAAATATATTTTTTTGTTCTTAGAAAACAGTTATATACCACCATACACGACACGATGCAAAACTGCTTCCATCTCCGATGATCCGAACGCACTAATTTACCAGTGTTACCAATGCTCCGACACGAAAATATCCTCTATTCCTCTCAAAAAATCCGATTTTTGTTCAAAAACCTCCCAGACAGGGATGGAAAATGAATTAGCTGAAAACTTGTCGATAAACATAGAACGAAAGCTTTCACGGCTGTGGTCAATTAAGAAGTCATGGTTCTTGGGATTAGACCGTGTCAAAATGGAATCACTTTCCGACGTTTCGCCTTCGATTGCACGAGGCATCTTCAGGGATCTTCACTTCACGAGATCGGAACACTGAATGATAAAATTAAATTATCGGTAGGTATGCCCTAAAAAAATTTCTTTTATATTGTTAATAAATATGTAGACCATTTATTAATTTTAAAAAAATTCTGTATCTGTTGTTTTTTTAATTTGCTGTTCGGAATTACGGAAAAATATTCCAGTTAAACTATACTATCACCTTTGATCGAAATGACCAGGAGCTCAAATCTTGTATATTTTACAGTGTTGCCATATTATTTCATGATTATGATTAAATAGTTGCTTTAACACAGACTCGGAATTCTTTACAGCAAACCTAACCAATCCAAGCCTAACCTACCTAATATATATTTTTACTATAGATTTTGCCATAGTTGCCATAGTTTATATTAGAACACAAAAATCCGCCAAATATCCACTTTTTAACAAAATATCCGAAAAAACTCCGCAATATTTTAAAATCCGAAAAAAATCCACTCGCTCTGAAAAAATCCGCAAATCGGATTTCAATCCGCTAACTGGTAACACTGTAATTTACATTAATTCTATAACAAGCGGACAAACGCATGCAGCCTGCAGCAGCAGTTTTAAGCCGCTCCCATCTCTATTTGGCTTACGGATATTCACCATTGTGTTGCCATAACAACTGACGTAAACAAATCTAAGTGCGAAAGCCGGCGTGCGGGGGAGTCTCAAGCGGAATTTGTTAACTGTTGATTGTGATTCCTCCACGGGTCGCTTTTATGAAAAGGTGTTCAGCGCGTTACGTTTTTAAGTCATTATTATTTTTTGAGTAATAACGCACTAGTTTTGCTAGAAAATAATGGTATAATTAAGAATAATGTGAATTTATAAAAAACTACTTCATATGACATTCAGTTCAGGAAGAATATGCCATCTTAGCAGCAGAGGAATCTATTTAATTAGAAATTACTATCACATCAAAGCAACCTGAAGCGGTTTTCTTCTAAGTACAGTTATCTGACAGAGAATTTTAATTCATTATCAGTACGAATTCTCAAGAACTATTTGTCAGAATGGTTTTTATTTGGATAATTAAATTTATGTTATTAAATGTAAACTTAAAACTAGAATTAATGATTTGTCACAATTGAAACTTAAATAATTAGATCACTATTCCTCTACCCTATCCAAATCCTCATAAATGGTATTTGCTAAAAAGTTGCAATCAGTTCCACTTGAGAGAACACTTGTATCGTCGGCGAAAATAGTACAAGTTCCCCGAATATATAAAAAGGCAATTCCATTCAAATACAACAAAAATAGAATTGGGCCCATTATAGGACCTTGTGGAGCACCATCTCTAATATAATGCAAGCTTGCTTCTGAAGTACCAAGAAACTGTCTTCTTCCCCGTAGATATAACTGAAATCATCCCCTAAAACAATTAGGGGAGAGTTCCTTTGAATCGGACATTTTTATGGAAATGACCCTAGCAGCTGAACCATTAATCATTAAATTATAATATAAAAATCAACAGTTGTCCGAACATCACGCATTATATTTCTACTCTTAAAAGTATCAGAAAAAAAAGTCAAGTTGTTTGAATTTTATTTTTTATTTTTTTTAACAAGTGTCCGATTCATGAACAGGTTTCTATGAAAAGGACGGCTGTTTCCATGAAATGGACACTAGATAGTTTTTATAATATTTTAACAAAATACTGATTGAAATACAGTAGAAAATTCTAAAAACAAAGATTACAAAAATAATGTAACTTTCCCATAACTCCGCAAGAGTTGTGAGCCCATTTCATACAAAGTTTGCACTGGATCCACTCTTCTTTACTGTGTTGATATTCACCTTGGCAGACCGGACAAACCGAATTTTCTTTTTCACCTTTTCCATCAGATAATTCTTCTTTATTCTCTTGCAACATATCTTCATAAAATTCTTCTAGGTTAGTCGGTGTCGAAGACTCATCGTGTAGTGATATTTCCGAGGATATATCAATGTCAGAATCGTAATCATTTCGAACTTTTGGTAACTTTATATTTTTTTTTTGTTTTTTTTGCTGATACTTTTGCTTTTTAGAACCTTTTTTTGTTTTTCGTTTCTTTGACTTTTCCTCATACGCTTTCATTAGTTCTTCCTTTTCAGGAGTGTCAGTTATAACAGCACTTTTACCTTTTTTTCTATTAACTTGGACCGATTTCCGAGGCATTGCTTTAGGATAGGGTCTAATAACTTCAGGTGAAACCAAATTCATTTCTGCTCGACCTTGTTTTGTAATGAAATTATTTGGACTTTTCACACTCTTAGAACAGCAGGGCCCAGAAAAGTCGGAGCTAGTTGAGGGGATAGGTTCCCAACAGCTACTGTTTGAACTAGCGGTCTGCTTACAGTTATTTGAAGATTTACTTTCAGTATTCAAATTAGAACAGGTGGTGGTTTGAGCAACTATGTCCAATCCCTTAACTTCAGGTGAATCATTGCACTGATTGTTATAAATGTCTGGTTCTTGGTTTTCTGTGTTGGAAGGATTTGGCCTGTCGGTTACAGATGATGCCAGAAAGTCGTCATCACTAAATATTGATGAATTGAATGGATATATCCCTGTTTTCAGAAAGCTCTTACAAATGTTGTGTATTGAAAACGATTCACTATATGCAGCATTAACAAATCCTGCAACTTCGTAAATACTAACGGTTTTGCCAGGATTTGAGACAAGCCAATTATTCAATGCCACTTTGTACCTTGCCTTAAAAGGGCCATATACTGCCACATCAAGTGGTTGCATCCGGTGACTGCAGTGGGGAGGGAGGGTCAAAATGATAATATTATTTTGCCTTGCAAAATCAATTACTTGTATATTTACATGGGTTATATGGTTATCCATAATAATAAGAGCTTTATCTTCACTCGTTGGTTTAACACTGTTAACAAAATGCTTTAGGGCTTCTACAAAAATGTCTTCAGTAATCCACCCAGATGGATTTGTAAACCCTTTAGATCCTGTCGGTGCATCTTTAAGCATAATGTCTTTAAAATAGACCCGAGGAAATACGAACACAGGTGGCAATGATCCGCATCGGCAGAATTTATAAAGAAAAGTGTGGTGACAAGCGTTCCCCTTTCGGAAGATGCAATTTGACCAACCTGTTTGGAACCTCTTACTGCTACAACTTTTGGCGATTTTGTGACAGTCATACAACCGGTCTCATCCAGGTTCCAAATCATGTTGGCTGAAAACTTGTATTTGTTGTACAGGCATTTTAATTTAGAAAAAAAGGTTCCTACGTTTGATCTATTAAAACTAGATGCTCTGCTTAGAGACGTATTTTCTGGCTGGCGGAGCGACAAATCCTTATTGCGTTTCATGAAACCATGAAGCCAGTGAATTCCAGCTTTAGAATTCTCGTCCCATTTTGGTGGAATAGATATATTGTTCGCCAATGCAAACTGGTATGCAAGCTCTCTTGTTTGCACAGTGGTTAAGCCATGACACATTTTTGATGTTGTTTTAAGGTAAGAAACTAACATTTGTTCTTGTTCTACAGAAAAAATTTTTCTGTTTCCAATATTGCGATCATACACAAATTCAGGTGCATTTTTTGCTTTTTTGACAAGCACTGCCAATAAAGATTTAGAAATACCACAGTTTGTAGCTACACTCCGAATCGACAAATTTTGATTTACAACTGCATCTACAGCTTCACGAATTTCTTCGTCAGACTTTCTTATTCGCTTCGTCATGATAAGCCAAGTCTAAAAGAAAAAAAAAGAAGTTTTTGAGTATTTTTTTTTATTTCCTTGAATCGGACACTTCATTTCCATGAATTGGACGTCCGATTCAATGACATCTTTGGTGTCCAATTCATGGATTTGTTTACTTTAAAGTAAAAATGCATTTTTATTTTTAGGGTTAAACATATTAATGAGAACAACATACCTTGTTTAATCTAGACCCAGTTACCAGACGATCACCACAAAAATCTTTAAAATATCTTCAAAAATGCCCACTCTAGACAAATTTTAAATTGCGTGAATATTTACTTTTCCAGTCACATATACCGCACTGACTGTAACAAGATTAAACGATACCACCAACGCACCAATACTAGCGCCATCTACTATTATAAGGTCAATCAATGTACAACATGCATTAGAAATTGGGATATGCAACCAAATATGCCTAAATCGACTGTGTCCGTTTCATAGGTTGTCCACTTCAAGGGAACTCTCCCCTACATTTTTATAATAGAAATGTAGATTATAAAATACTTTATATTTTAAAAATATTTTTATTTTTAAGTAAATTGAATGGAAAATATAGGTGAATACTTCTATTCATAGCTCCAAACTACTTAATATTTTTGGAACCCATTAACGACATTCGAAAGGGTAGAAAAAAATACTACTTATGTATGTCCTATCCAAAGTTTTGATCCGATGGACCGTTTTTGACATAGTAGACTAAAATCCGCATTTAAAAAAAATCAATTATAAAATTGCAGAGAGAATAATGTTTTTTTTTTAGAGAATGGGAAATTATTCATTAATACCTTCTTGTGTCTCTGGTATGCTTGGTTCGCTGCCAGGAATTATTTAATGTTCCGTGTGGACCAACTAGAGTCGTTTTTTAGTTTTTCCTAACTTATGCATTTGCGTTTTATAAAATATTTTGCAATATTTTTTTACCGGTTTTAATTATATACCAACAAAATTCAAAATACGTCTGGAGATATTATTATAAGTTATTTAAATATTACATACAATCAAATAATATTAGAAAAAGTTTAGCTCGGTTCTAATGTTCACCTTTTTTGAACAATTTTTAAATTCCCGCTGTATCAGTATAGTTACAATACTATAAGTACTATCATTACAATGTTACAGGCGCAATAAACACCATTTAATATATCACGATTAATTAAATTTAATTACTAATCTGTTTAAATTATCTTCCTGTAATGGCACACTTATCAGTCATGTTTAGATAGGCAATTAACTTATAGGTATAAACAATTACAATTAATTGTACCATCAGGAGGCTTGTCTATCTTTATGTAGTGGTTATATTAAAAAAACTTGTTTTTAAGCAAAAAGTTCGAGGCTATTTACTTTGTATGTACAAAATTAAGATAACGTAAGAAGTAGTTATTCGATGTACTTTTTAACGGCAGCATGTGAATTTGCCCAAAAAAAAAAAATATGCGCTTCAATATCAAAGAAGCCACAAACAAATTGTGTGAAATTAAAAATTTTGCGTTTTTTGGTACCCCTCGTATCTCGATGGCCTGGCAACTTACCGAAAAGGTGAAAACTAATTTCGATAGAGTTTTTTGCGTAGAATCCAGTGGCGTAGGCAGTTTTTGGTATAGACTAAAGTTGGGTTTTTTTCAATGGAATACCCTGTATATTTTTTAATATTTGGTTTCCGCTCATTTTTAGCATCTCAAAAATATATTAGACTTGATATTTATTTCAATCCGGTATCGACAATTAACTTTTTAATCTGTTTTTCTAGTAGGCCATGAAAATTGTGTGATAATTTTTTAAATCTGAATTATCTGTACCAAAGTTTGTTATAATATCATTATTAAACAATAAATCAGTTAACAAAGATTCATACTATTTAATTTTTACGCTAGGCAAACACACAAACATCTAAGACATCTACTAAAAACACATATTATAAACTAAAAATATATACATATGACGATAATTTAATTATTTTTCTAATGTTGACAATAAAACTGTATTCTGTCAAATACTTACTATTGACTAAATTAGAAAAAAAGGCTATGCAGGGTGTAGAAATTACAGATATTATACATTATACCTTATACACATATCACACATCTTTCTTATTCTACTTAGTGCGTTAAGCATAATTATTTGGCGAGCTTGTAAATATCTAACTAAAGGCTCTTCTTGTGTCGTTTTGTAGATCTTCGATCGTGTGGTGCTGCCTTTGGTAGATGATGCCTTCAAAATATCTCTATAGAAGAAAGTCTAGGACCGACAAATCTGGCGACCTAGGGGCCATCTTACAGCCCCATTTGTACCAATCCAGCGACCTGGAAATTCATTTTCTAAAAAGGTACTAACAGTCCGTGCATTATGAGCCGGGGCACCATCTTGCTAAAGAAAAATATTTTGTAATTGTGCCAAAGGAATATTATTTAATAAATCAGGAAGCGTATTTTCCAGTATCTCTAGGTACCGGTTTCCAATAAGACTACCGTTAAAAATGACATAACTTATTTTTGTGCCAAGGATAAAGCAGGACACGCTAAATCCAAACATGCCTTGTTGTTCGCGAGGAAATATAACGTCTTCATTTTCTTTGGACCAATATCTATTATTGTGTCGATTTAGAATACCTGCACTTAAGATATATGCCTCGTCAGACCATATAACTCTTCTTTCGAAATTTATTTCGGTATTAGTCATATGAATGTACCAATTGCAGAAATCTATGCGACGCTGTGCATCTCCCGGGTGCAAATGGTGCCCTAACTTATATTTATTTGGTTTGAAATGGTATTTTTTTAGAATAGTTTGCACTGTTGACTTAGGTACTCCCACATCATCCTCGATTTTTTGACAGGAAGTTGACGGATTGATTGCAACGGCAGCTAAAACATTAATCTCTTCAGTTTTCCGATTTTCTTTGTAATATGATTTCGGTCGCGGTACTTTGAATGACCTGTGATTGATCAGATTTACTTTTATCCTTGAAAATGTTCTCTTATCGGGCTTCGTTCTGGGTATCTATAAGTAACAAATGCTTATTTACAGACATATAGAGTATAGAACGACATATTCAAAATAAATTAAATTGAATTATTTTATTATACTGGGCGATGTAAAAGACGTTTTTTCTTATCACTTATCAACAAAACTGCTATTCTACTTTTCAAATATTTTAATTATAATTAATTTTATTGGAAATTTAGTGACATCGTATCTTTCATGTTACAGACTTGCTGCAATAATATGCTTTTTTATTACAAGCAAATTTTGGACACAATTGTAATCTATTAGGAACGATAGGCATAATTTCAAATATTAATATTATTATTCTGAAAAAAAAGTCACAAAACTAAAGTTTTATTATTATCTATACTTTTGTTTTTCAAAAATACTGAGAGTCCTTCTACATCGGCTATCACTAGTTCCGAAAAGCCCTGGTTTAGGAAGCAAAGTTATTTTGTTTACTTAGTATTACTCCTGTCACTTACCGGATTAGATACATCTCTGACGCTTCATCCGGATTTTTCAGGCACTGTATAAAACAAACCAGCATGTCATATTTCTCCAAGTTTTCGAAGTTCGCAGCCATTTGATTAGATAGATTAGATAATTTAACAATGACAAATGTCAATTAGTTTGCACAATGGCTCAACAGAATCTATATATTCTTTTGTTTAATCACGTCATGGCCGCCTTATTTTATTTAAAACAGACCTTGGGTATTTCTAAGGGATAAATTAAATAGTTGTAAGTATTTTCAAACAACACAATTGTCAACATTAGAAAATTATTAAATCCAACGTCATTTGTTGCAAATAAAACATTTTTAGTGTATAATAGGTATATATTTTTTTAATTAGATTTCCTAAATATTTGTGTTAGTTGTGTTGTCCAGGGTAAATACTAAATAGGTATGTATCTTTGTTTATTGATTTATAGTTTAATTATGATATTATAACAAACTTTGGTATAAATAATTCAGATTTAGAAAATTAATACACAATTTTCATGGCCTACTAGAAAGACAGATTAAAATTTCTTTAAATTGACTTTATTGTCGGTACCGGATTGAAATAAATATCAAGTGTTATATATTTTTAAGAAGCTAAAAATGAGAGGAAACCAAATATACAGGGTATTCCATTTTAAAAAAAAACCCACCTTTAGTCTATACCTCGAAAACGATAGTATCTAACCAAAAACTGACTACGACACTGGATTCTACGCAAAAAACTCTATCGATGTTAGTTTTCATCTTTTCGGTAAGTTGCCAGGCCATCGAGATACGAGGGGTACGTAAAAACGCAAAATTTTCAATTTCACTCTGTATCTCAAAAACGAAGAGGGCTAGGAAAAATTTGTTTGTGGCTTTTTTGGTTTTACAAAAAAGTAGCTAAGTGTTGCGAAAACCGCATCTCTCTATCTTCAGTAATAAGGGTGATACCCCGCAAATCCATCAAAATTCGGATACACACATACCCCAACGACTTATTGAACTAATAGGAGTGCTTACAACTCAGTGTTAATTGAAGACAACACCTGGCCCTGTTAGGCATAGAGGGAGACTCGACTTGCAGTGCATGAGGTTAGGAGAAGGAGGTGCAAAATGTATCTGCCGCTGCACCAGCCCGCAAGATGACCGCATTTAATCCAATTTATTTTTTTACGACACCATTTTAAGACACTTGTTATCGTTTACAAAACTATATTGAACATCTAAAACAATGATTTACACAAAATAAAACAGTTTTAATACTATAAACATTCGGGAAATAATTCGGCATAGAGGGAGATCCAACCTACAGTGCATGTTATGAAGAGGAGGAGGAAACTCCGCTAACAGAAATTCTGCTAAACTACTTATTTAGGTGCGAAGCTAGCCCTAGAATGCTGCAAAACATGTTTAGTGCTGCACACCTGCAGAAGGACGACTCATGAAACGGTAAGAGCGGTACCATAGAACGGCCTGCAAGTTGGCCGGATTTGATCTATTTTAATTTTTTTTACGGACACTCGCTATCGTTTACAAAACTATATTGAATATCTAATGGATGGATTACGCAATATAAAACAGTTTTAATACCATAAACATTTGAGAGAAATGAGATAAAAGGTTATAGTGTTTGTCAATTATTTACAAAATCTTATTTATTTAATAAAACCAAAACATTTTTGACTCTAACAAAAAATGATGATGTTTGAAAAAAAACGGGGTACTTAATATGTTTAAAAATTATTTTAAGTGTTGTATCACAAGAAAACAACATTAAAATTAGTCAGAGGTGCTTCACCTTCAAGAGTTTCCATTTGAGTCTTTAAGTTGGAGATGCTGAGGGAGGGGGCTAGGGAGAGGGTTAAATTATTCTCTTATCGACCAAAAAGTGTCAATATAAAAAAGTTTTTTTGTTTGTAGTTTTTTTTTTCCGAAGGTATAAACAAAATGTGTTAATTTTAAAATACCAAGAAAATAGATAAAACGGCGGCGTCTATACTTGACTTTACAAACGAATCGGCTTGTATGATTGCCTACCGACTTTCACGAACTAAGAGAAGCCATAATACTCACCATTAAAAGAATGGCTTTGTATAATAGAATATTCAGTTACACCACACTTATTATCAGGTTGTAACGCTAATTATTCATAACACAGACAAAGTAAACCGAATAAAGGTCTTTTTTATTGTTTGTGTGTTTATTTAAATGCCGTCTCTCAAGCGTATCAACAAATTGTTTACTGATAATTTCTTAGCGTAGTCAGATTTGAAAATACTGACACACCTGGACAGGTTTATCGCTGTTCCGCGAATAGTACTCTCATATATTTGCATAAAATACTAATGTAAATAAAGCCATAAGTGTCAGTCATAAATGAAACAGATTTTAGAGACTTAAACAGAGTTAAAAGAAAATGTACCTAGAGAGCACATCGTTTACAAACTTTTTCAAAAAAGTACAAATTGTTTAACAAACAACAAACCCGACTGCTTAGAACTACTATGTTAATATAGGAAAAGAAACTATCAAACAGCCGAGGCTTTACTTTATATAATCGACATCCCGTATACAGCAAAAAATTAAAACATAACTACTTCTGGTTCCCCCGTATTCCTTCAGTCCTTAATATCCTTAAAGTAAGAATCAAAGTAGAGATCACAATCCATTCATAAATCACGTTAGGGGTATGCGCCAACATGGTTCCCCTATTTCTCACATTCTATCGACCAATGTTTACGATAAAACAAGAAGTGGAGATCGCCCATGTTCAAGCGGTGGCCATTTGTTGACGAATGCCAGTGGCGGCGCGAGTTTTCACTTCCCGCATAAGGAAATATCATTAAACGTGAAAAAATCTCAATTACTTCCATTTGCAAGTGAGAGGGAACTTGATCAACATCGATAGTGAAATGACCAGTAAATAGAGTTTTCTTGGGTCTTAAAATCCTGAAAACGCTTCTCAAATTCTGCCAGAAGCCTTCTCTTTTTCTCTGAATATATTTTGTATGATATTGGGACACTTGTGCTTTCCTGATATGCCTTACAAGTCAGAAAATGTGACAGATTATCCTCTGCTATAATAACTGTTTTTCCCACAACATCATCTTACACTTGAAAGCTTTCATATGATCATGCATATCTGTAATAACTTGACGTGGTCCTTGCAATTTCGTATTTAAGTCGGACAAGTGTTTTGTGATATCTACCATAAATGAAAGATCTTGTAAAATATGTTAAACCAGTGTACTCACTTAAAAATGCAGAAAACTGTCGCTGATTAAGGCCTCGTGACCTTATGAAGTTTATAATTTTTTTCACTGACTTTAAAACTCTTTCCAACTTGATCACTTTTGAGCATAAAACTTCTTGGTGGATTATACAATGAATATGATGAACATCTGGTTTGTCACTGCCCGTTTCTCTGATCTCTGTCTGTAATATTTTAACGAAGCCATTTTTTACTCCAGTCATTGAAGGAGCTCCGTCTGTTGCAACGGAACACAGTTTTGACAAATCTAAATTGTACTTTTGCAGAAGTCCATAAACAGCATTGAAAATATCCTTCCCAGTTGTTGTATCATGCAATGGTACTAATTCCAGTAATTTTTCATACAAATTGATATCTGTATCAACCACACGAAGAAAAACAGCGAATTGGGCCAAACCACCCACATTGAAAATGCAATGAAAGAGTCTGATTTTGTTTTTATCTGATCCCTTATATTGGCAGCCAACTCAGTAACTCTTTCAGCGACAGTATTCCGGGACAAGGATATATTTTGAAATGCTTTCGCGCTCCCGGGACTTACAATTTCCGCGGCCTTTACCAGGCACTCTTTTATAAATTCACCTTCAACAAATGGTTTTGAGTATTTCGCGATCAACTCCGACAGTACGTAGCTCACTTGAAGGACAGATTCACTTTCTTGCTTTGGACATGTAAAGATAAGCTGCTGATCTTTCAACCGTGATTTTAACTTATTTAACTTTTCGTTTCTGACCATGCTTGTATACTTGTCAAACATCAGTGTCAGTTTTATGAATATCATTGTGACTTTTTATATTATATAATTTTGGGACACCGACTGTACTATTACAAATCAAACAAATAATTTTTCCTTTCACTTCACAGCAAAAAAACTCTAATTTCCACTTTTCTTGAAAGATACGATGCTCATCTACAAGTTTCCTCTTACTTCCACTTGGTTTTGAAAGAGACATGTTAAAAACTGTATCCGAAATAAATTATAATAAGTACTGTTAAGTGTTGTAACAATAAGTGCACAATTCAACTCGAAACTCTATCGCAACTGACTCATAACTGACTAAACAACGACTGAACTCAATCGAACACGGCTTATATACGGACTGTGATTTCTCGAGTTCTTTCCAGAAGTGTTTTTGCGCGAATATTCCACTCATGTACAAATTTTCCCGTAAGACTGGTGGTGTTTTCGAAAAATTATAGCGGAAATACCACATCGTCTAGGAAACATGGTGTTTCCATTTACCTGGTTAGGTGTGGTTACGTACCTAACCAAAAAATGAAATCTTGACAATATGAAACCTGCTTTTGAGAGACGCTAGAGTCCCTAGAAACTGATTTTTTTAAGTATCTTTCAAACATTTTTGAAAAGTTGTCAATATGAATAATCGCTTTGGGCTAGTTTAAGAAGAGGAAATTGATGAAAATATAATTGGAAGGGAACCAAGAAACACCGTTAAATCCAAGAAGAGCATCTGGAGACAGTTTATGTCATTCTGCGATGAAAAAAACTATACGTTTGACCAAGATACTCCAGTATTCCAACTAGCAATGATTTTGAAAAGCTGGGCCTACAATACAAAAATGAACGGGGAGGAATATAAAGAAGGCACGGTAAAAATTATTTGGAATGTGACGGCGAAATTATTGATGGAAAGGTATTTCAATGAATACAAAATTAATTCTTCTCTTCGAGCAGATCGAATTCAAATCGGCCCGAGCGCAAAAAATGCCAAAAGGAGACATTTACAAGGTATTGAAGGCAAACGCAGAGAATCGGCCGTTTTTTTAACATACAATGAATTAAAAAATCTAATCGAAGCTTGTGATGAATCAACTCCAGAGGGTTTACAAAAGAAGTGTTTTGTTGAAGAGGAGGAGAAGGTGCAAGAGCCGAAACAACTATTTTCAAAGAAGAAACTGACAACTTCGGAGGAAAAACAGGTAGAATTCAATACAACCCTGTTTTTTCTAAAACATGTCAAGGTGGTGGCCGAAAACTCGCCGATTCGAAGTGGTTGGTGAGAAACGAGAGAAGTCCCAGCTTTTGCCCAGTAAGAATTTATAAAGAATTACAAGATAAAAGGAAAAGTATCTCCAACACTCGACTATTTTTGACGCCAAACCCCCAATGGAAAATTTCCGGAAAATGGTTCAAAAACAGCCCAGTAGGAGAAAACGAGATTTCAACTTGGACAAAAAAACAAGCACAGAAATCAGGCCTCAATACCACAAAAAAATTTACCAACCATTCCCTTAGAGCTACTGCCGTGTCCAAGCTGGCCAAAAGCGGAGTGTCGGAGCAAAACTTGATAAAAATTACAGGTTATTCGAATGCGAAATCCCTATCAAGTTATTTGCAAATGGATCCAGATAGCCACAAAAAAATTATTGAAAAAATGAGGGAACCTGTAAAAAAACCAGCTGAACATCACGTGCATCCAGCCCCTGTAGCAGCATCACCCAGCACAAGTACAAGTAGTGGTCTGACGGCACACAGTGGTTCAGGGTATATGGTAATACGGAAATAATTTAATAATTTCCAAATGATAAATGATATTTGAATGATATTTGGTGCACATAATAAGAGGTGTAAGTACTTTATTTTGGATGTATTGAAAAACTTTTAATTTGTTTGTAACTGTCAAATTTTGATAGATGGACTATTTTGCTTTATATGGTAGGCTGAATATGAGATTATATCTGAAAAGATCAAAATGGTATTTGAAATATATGTATAGTTTTACAGCTGATCAGTATTTATTAAGCCCTGTTAAAAATAAAGAGTATAAATACCACTGGAAAATCAACATTGAAATGAACTAAAGTCGCCATGAACATAACATTAAATTTATTGATAATCGCTTTCGTAAAAAACAACAGTAGCATATAGGAACATCTAATTTGCCATTTACCTAAAGAAGCTATAGATACAAAACTAAAAAGTAAAAAAAAAAATGATATTGCCTATGTATGTTAGAACAAATTAAATATAATTTTTTAAGAGAACATCATCAACAATAAATTAGGATCTTATAATCTAATGCATAATAACATCACTGTAAAACAATTTTTTAAAGACTATTAAAACGAAACAAAATAATACTTTTGTTTAATAATAATTGAAAAGTAACTTATTACCAAATTTAAAAAAAATTAAATGAATATAAAGTAATTAAATATTTCCATAAAATAAAGATTTCACCTCATCCCACAGTTCATGGTTTAGTTTCTTATTAGTTTCTTCTTTTGTTATAGGTTCTGCCCTTAGTCCTGACAAATACGGATCAGAAGAAGCTAAGAGAAAGTTCATGACATCTGTATTTGTTTGGACACGTGAACATTTTCTAGAATGATTTTGGCGATAAGCGCGATAGTCTTTATTTCGCGCTTCTTGTGCTTCCTCTGTTAGCATCCCTATGGGGAGTACTGCAGCTGCTATAATTTCTTCTCCGTGTGTTAATATTTTATGAACCGTGACTGGCATGTAATACCACCCATACAGTTCCACATACAAATTCGCTGTCTCCTGGCAATATTTACCAAATTTGTCTGGATCAATATGCACACCAGAGTTAATGGCTTGCAAAATCACTGTAAATCGACGAATCAAATGTTTATTTACTCCTGTTATATCTGCAGTAAGACTAGGATCACTAAAAAACCTTCTTGACGTATTTCCGTCGTTAGTCATACCCATGCCCTGTTTCACTACATCGATTTTTAAACCGATCCTTCGCCAAAATTCATCTTGAATCCCCTTTTTTGTTTCTTCTCTTTGTTTTTTCGTATCCGCGTTTGTCCTCCATTGTTGAAATGATTTATTATAGGCTATATGAAGAAGACACTCCATAAACTTTATTCGAGCATGTAAAGGTGACATTCCCCAGTTTAAAACCTGAATATTTTTAGGTTTAGTTTTTAGTAACAATAATTTGTTCATTTCAGATGGCTTCGCTTGGCATATATTACAAACCATAGATGAAGTGTTACTTACTGTGTTTGAAATTTTGCCATCAATCATGGTAAACAAAAGTTCGTGGTGTATTTTGTATGATTTTTCTTTTATGTGAGTTAGAGTATCTGTTAGAGTTTCTATTTCCGTGTTCATTCTTGATATTTCCCAGGCGTTTCCTTTATAAATTCAAACCGAATAGGCCGACAATATCTTGTTGAAGAAGGTCTTGGATTTTTCCAATAAACTAATGACCTGTCTCCTTTCTCATGTAAGCAAAGAGGAACCAAAGATGTTAAAAACATGCTAGCGTCGGAAGCATTTTCTTCCTCAAATGTTTGCTTATACTCACTGTGGCCAGATGAACCATCACATCCCCACTTTGATATTAAAGTTAATTTGATCCCATTGCACATACATCTTCCTCACTTTTACTTTGCATAATTCTAGTGGCTGTATGATTTAAAAGTGTTTGTAATTTAACTGTTGCGCAGCTTTGAGTTATCTCAACTTCAGAAGGGTAACATTCTTTTTTCGCTTCTAATACCTTATGATATGATGGGAAAATATCAAAGCCT
The DNA here is from genome assembly GCA_030620095.1 of Kuschelorhynchus macadamiae. Classification (NCBI taxonomy): domain Eukaryota; kingdom Metazoa; phylum Arthropoda; class Insecta; order Coleoptera; family Curculionidae; genus Kuschelorhynchus; species Kuschelorhynchus macadamiae. Next base: position 1,311,554 of record JAUTXW010005459.1, read on the forward strand.
ATTTCTAATGTTGCTTTTCTAATGATTTGATATTGGTGCTTCGATAAAGAAGCATCTAGCAGCAAGCTAAGTGCTTTCTCGGGTGTAAAGCTTGGAGATTTTGAAGTTCCTGTAGCTTCGTTAGCTGCTGCCACAATTAACTCCTTAGAACAGTTTTCAAGCAACTTTTTAACTTTATAACGTTTAGTACGCTGGCAGCATTCGTCAAATGGTTTTTCTTTGCGCCCAACAGGACGTGATGAAGATCCGGGTTCATCAACATCCATAGGAATTAACGATGAATCCACATTAACTGAGAAGGACCCTCTTAGCCACTCTTCATTCTGCTTTAAAAATCTGTCTTTATTGCGTGAGGCTGCTTGCCATCTTCGTGAAAAATTAGGTAAAAAATTTCGAATTAATTTATTTTTTAATTCTTCTAAAAGCTGGTCAGACATCTCGTGATAATTGCGTGTAATATTTTCAAAGCATTTAACTCCATCCCGGTCACTTGAAAGTACAACTTCCACTAATTCCAAGTAGGGTACTAATATACTCTCCATCACACCAAATAAAAATTATTTTTAAAACACCGACTCTACTTTGTCAAGAGGTACACTAAACTAATTTACCATTAATACTTTCTGTAAACCGATAAATCTGTACCTATACAAATAAACACAAAAACATTTTTTGTGATAACAGTCGCAGATAAGAGCAGCAAAATATTATTTAGGAATTTAGTTTAAGAGATAAGGTACACGTATACGTATTTTTTGGCCTGACGCATGTTGACGCAAAGACGAAATATCTTAATATTATTTTTATATATATATATATATATATATATATATATATATATATATATATTTCATTAAGCCGCAGTAGTTTCTACAAGTATACTAATGGGGTATAAATATTCTTAATAAACCTTGAGATATAATTCATACAAATTTTTAATCGAATGGCTACTATTTTTTTAATTAAAACAAAATTTCGAAACACTACATTTCGTTCCTTTCAACATATGGTCGCTTAGTTGACAACACTAAAAGCAAATTTTGAAAAATTCTTTTACATTTTTTTACTAGGGATATTCAGGTATCTATTAGCGATAAAAATGTTAATTTCTTTCACACTTCCTACAGAGTATTTTTTCCACTCCTTGAACCACTGTGCGGCATCTTCTACGTCGTCGCAAAACAACAATGTGGTTAATAATTATCAGAACTGTACCTTTTGTTATACAAACAATAATGAAAATTGAATATTTAGATTTATATTAAGTATTTTTCAATATTTAGACAAATAATTTTATTAGTATATTATTATTTAATTTCTGTTCAATTTGTTATAAAATTCAAATTTCTGAACTCTAAATAGGTATGTATTTAATATTCAGTTAATAAAGCTTAGTTTCCCTGTATTTGATTCGTGGACGCGCGCTTTCAAAAACGGGTTTCAACTTGTTTGCAGGCCGCATTTTCAAAACTGATTTGGGCCGCAGAAAAATGCTCACTAGGCCGCATGTTTGACATGGCTGGTTTAAATGATCTAACAATATAGTAAAATATTCTTCTCCATGAGGCCATATTATAAAAGTATCATCGAAATAATGTAACGTCGGAACGTCTAAACCTCGGTCTAAACCCAAGAACCACGATTTCTTTTATAACCTTTTAAATATTTTCGTTCCGAATATTTAATACTAAGGAAGACTTTTGGTGAATATGGAACGAAACAAACTGTACGTCAGTCTCGACCAGATTAATTCTAAAATTGTAGGTTACCGTAATTTTAACGGACGGAACACAAAAGGAAATAAATAAATTTTCCTTTCGGCTGAAGCATGCATACGTAAATAAGTAGTTTAAAAGGCAATTTCTAATCATCCAAGCATTACGGCTTGATATGCACTTAACCATTTCTTGCGCCCATGTCAGTTAGTCGGGCAGACCCACGTTTTTGACAAGTGAATTGGTAATAATAGGCTTGCAGCAATTTCCTAAAGATATTAAATATTTTTCATTTAGAGTATCTATTTATTCTGTTATTAAACCAACAAACGAAACTTTCACTTTTATTAAATAGACCGGGTGGCACCAAGATCGTTTCCCAATCTGTCACTTCGCCAACATTTGAGCTATTTATTTTTTTACGAATATTATGGAATATTAACATTCCGATATAGTTTTTAATTACGGAATCACCTCCATTTCCATCACTTGGTCCGATATAAATTATGCCGTAACAAGTGTTGGAATATGTATTAGTAGCGACATCTACTGGCAATCACTATATTTTTAGAGCGGTAGAAAAAGTATAGCCTAAAACACGATTGGAATAGCGTATTCCGCACTCGTAAACCAACCAAATTTGACTCACTTGTGCGGAATACGCTTTCGCTTAGTTCATAATATGTCAAAGTCACCTATTCTATTCCAAAAAAATGTTTATATGAAAGTTGTAGGAACACCCTGTATTTTATGACATTTTTGGATTCTTCTCATCCTCTTTTCAAAAATATATAATATGTCTATACTCGGAACAGTAGTTTTTTACAGCTTTAAAGTTGCCACATATGACATATATTTTTAAACATATCAAATATTGCCATTACAAAAATATAAACAATAACCATTTTTATTTGATGATGTCTATTATTCTCAAGATATTAAAGAGAAAATTAATATATTTAATACTAAAATACTTGGTCACCTAAATAAACATGCTCCGTTGAAAATGAAAAAGGTTCGCGAAAAACCTGTTGCCCCCTGGATAACCAATAATATTAGGTCGCTGATTAAGTTAAGGGATAACGCCCATCGTAGATACTTGAAATATAAAAAAGAAACTCCTCTACAATATTATAGACAATTAACAAACTACGCTAAGCAAGCAATTACTCGAGAAAGAATAACCTGTTTCAATCAATTGTCACTTAGAAAGGGTAAAGAGTTTTGGTCAACAGCAAAATAAATTAAACCTTACTAGAAATAAAAATAGCACTGAACTACCAGAACCCTTGCTTGATGTTTCAGATATTCACGATTTTTTTCAGTTTGTTGACAACTTAGCCGACACTACGTCACAGCCTTTGATACATTTTTATACTAATAACAAAATTGTTGACAAAAATTTAGAATTTAATCTTATTACCGAACAAATGCTCTTAAAATTGTTTAAAATATTTCATCAAATGCCATTGGTGAAGATGATTATTCCATGAAAGAATTGAAATTATGTTTACCTTTTTGTATAAAACAGCTTATTAATATAATAAATACATGTATTCTCGAAAACACATACCCGCTCTTATGGAAAAAAGCTATAATTAAACCAATCCCCAAAATTTCTGATCCGGTAGAATTTAGAGATCTTAGACCCATGAGTATTCTACCTACCTACTCTTTAGCAGTTTCTAAAATAATCGAAAAGCACATCTTTTCTCAACTGTCAGCATTTTCAGAAAAATTATAGTACCACTACCAGTTTAGTCAATATCGTGAAAAGAATTCGTCTAAATGAAGAGGAAAAAAACATAGCGCTTTTGGATTTCAGTAAGGCCTTTGACACGTTGAACCATAAAATGCTACTGGGAAAACTACACTATTACGGATTATCGGAAAATGCGATAAAATTTTTCACTAGCTATTTACATAACCGCCAAATTAAAGTGGTAGTATTTAGGGGATCTGAATGATCGCCTCCCAGTTCTTGCCTATTACACAAGGAGTCCCACAAGGTTCGATTTTGTCACCATTACTGTTCTCAATATATATCGCTGATATGTTTAAAGTGGTTAAATATGCAGAGCTTCAGCAATATGCAGACGATTCTCAAATATATATTCGCATTAGCAACCAAAACGTTAAAACAGTACAAAATTTTCTCGCGGACTTAGAAACTTTTGCCAATAATCACAATCTAAAACTTAATGCTTTAAAATCCCAAATATTAATCATAGGGAATAATGTTACCGTCAGAAATGCTGTGCAGCAAAACCTACAAATACACATTAGCAATAACGCAATCCCCATTGTTAGCCAAGCTAAAAATCTAAGCGTAACTTTCTATGAGGCTCTAACCTTTGAATCTCACGTAAAAAATAAAGCAAAAGCAGCATACTTACGTCTCAAAAAACTTTATAAACTAAAACAGTTACTAACATGTAAACAAAAATACCTCTTATGTGAGAGCTGAATTATTTAACTGATTGACTACGGTGATGTATATGGCGATTCTTTAACAGTACGTAAGAAAAAAATAATTCAAAAAATACAAATTCTCGTGTGGGGTTTTCATATGATGTTTCTTACAGAAAGCAAATAACTCCTTATTTATCAATCTAGCTGCTATACTTAACATAGAAAATCGTAGAAAACACAATATGTACAAATTTATATACAGAGCGATAAAAAAATCAACCAGAATATTTAAGCAAACATTTTTCCAACTTTTCTCACACCCATGGAACTAGAAATGTTCAAAACTTTGTGTTTCCTTTACATAGAATAATGGCCTTTCAAAGATCTTTTACATTTGTTGCTATCAAAATGTGGAATGACCTACCTACTAGTATAAAGAATCTTTCTCTAGAAAGTTTTTCCAAAAAGACAAAAAATAATAATAATACGTAAAGTTGAAATACCAATTTTAATATTATTAAATTCACTTGGGCCGCCTCACAATTGCACTTACTGGCACACTGGGTGTAATTGCTAACGGTTTTTTATAATCTAGAGGCTGACCCTTTTTGTCATGTTACTTTAATTAAAAAATAATTATAATGAACATTGTAAACATTGTAACAAATAAACTATTTTTGAATTTGAAATTCACCGTGATGCAATTCTACGATACTAAAATCGCTTTAGCCATGAAAAAAATAAAACAATAATTTGTAAAGAAAACATTTTATTGACTTAACGACAAATAATTATTAATAAAATGCTTTTTACTGAAGAAGAAAAACTTATAATAATTCAATTGTATTTCGGAAAATGCGAATAACGCGACGATAACAGTGCGATAATACAGGATGCTATATCCTGGAGCTCGAGTTCCCTCTAGACAAACTGTTTCATATATAGTAAAAACCATTACAAAGAAAATCACTGTATAAACAAAGAAGGCAAGCAAAATTAAACTTGGACGAGGAATTAATTATATTATTACATTTTGAAGGTAAACAAATATTTCCAGAGGTAGTCTATAAGTTTAATTAAAACTGATTTTCAGAAAATCCAAGCAGATCGATCCTGACGTCTCTAGAATAACAGGAAAATCTTGGCATTAAATCCATTTGGTGCTTAAGAAGCATCAGTACCGCCAGTGGCGGCTCGTGGTCAACTTTTCAGAGGGTTCAATACATATAAACCACAAACAGCCGTATTCACTAAAGGGGTTTAAATTTTAAACCCTAGGTCTAAGTCTTAGACCCCCCTTTAGGTCTAAATTTAGACCATCGCTAAACCCGGTACTAAACACTTAAACCTGTCAGGGGTTTAAATTTTCCAATATGGCCGCATTCACTAAAAGGTTCTAAAGTCTAAATTTAGATCCAAAAGTTAGTCCTACCTTTTAGATGGGTGTAAGAAGTTTTAATTCACTGTTCACCTTAGTATAAATCTATCAAGTTATAATTTAGCAAAAAACACAATTCAAATTGGTCGCCTATTTCCGTAAAAGCACGCCGGACCACCACTACTATTTAAAAATATTTAGGTAGAATTTTGCACTTGAAAATTAAAATAGAAATCAAAAGTAGAAAGAATTTGTCACGAAAAATGGCATTGTGTTTTCAATATATTTTTAGCGTATTGTTTTCATAGGAATTACCGATGAAAATCTTTTTCGTAAACTAATTAACAATAAAAAAGAAAAAAAGTATGCAAGCAGTGGAATTCGAACTCAGGCTATCTAGGTGAGAACCAAAAACAACCACCATTACAATTAATTAAAAATGTTAAAACAGATAATATAGGTTACTCTATAAATTTAAATGGAAATTACAATTTTAAACATCCGGCCATGAATTTTCCCGCTTTAAATTCGGAATGTCTGCAGATAACTTAAACTATAAAAATATGCAATTCTAACCACAATCTACCATACGATCCACATTAAACACATCAACTGAAAAAATATTTAAGTTTAAACGGCACGGGTTTAAAAAAGTAGCGTAATACTCGTAAAACGTAGCTAGAGACACGAAAAAACATATATTTCTTCGTGGTGTCAGAATTTGACAACTATCATTTTGGCAAATCCTCAACACAACGGGTCAGAGAAAAATGGATCGCGGAGTCAGACTCAGCTGGGAGTCATTACTACTACACCGTACTTATTTCTAAAAAAAATTCTATTGACCACGCCCTTAATTGAAGCCAGTGAGTTTTTTATTTAAAAAAATATTGTATCGGACGTATTTATATTACGTATATTACCATTTTTGTTTTTTGAAAATTTTCCTTTCGAATTTTTTCATAATCTCTATTTCCCCTGTTTTTTAATAGTTATGTTTCCAAAAATTTCAATGTTATAAATTTTTTCGTCGTCCGCGAGACTGCACCAAAGTTTTAAAATTCGATGTAATTGAAAACGGTTTATCCTACCTACTTTTTTGTAATAACTAAAGTTAATGACCTTGAAAGGCGAAACTTTTATTTTAAACTATTTTTTCAAACCTATCTTTAAAACATTTTTTAAAACAAAATAAAAGGAAAAAAAAAACAGTTTGTATTATTGTTATTTGAAGACTTATCTTCACCAATTTTCTAAGACAAAAAAATTTCGAAAATTCAAAATAATGTTTTTTATAAAATATGAAAAAATTCAAACAAGTTAGGAAGTAGATAGTTCGACAAATGCGTCGGTGTTCTAGAAATGTTTTAAAAAATAAAGTTATTGCATTTGAAAAAGGTTTTCTATAAATGAAATTAACTTAAAAGGGGAAAACTGTTCCATAAGGTAGATATCTACTTGTTGTATTTCTTGCGACCGAAGTATTTCAAATTACAAAGTATCTATATTTTGAAGTTCTGGTGTGCTAAGTATCCCAAGTTACAAAGTAAATTTATATCTTGCAGTTCTCGTGCGCGAATGATTTCAGGTAGGCATAAAGTTTGCCACGATTTAAGAGATCCACACACGCGAAGTTCAGCGGACGCGTGGGCGGCCATGCACCAGCTAATAATATGTATATAAATGATAAAACATTAGTTAATATGCAAATTACACCTACCTCATTGGGTTCGGAGAGTTCGAAAAGATCGAGTCGGTTCGCGTTCCACTGGTTGATGACGTTTCGCAGGGCCTCTCTCTCGAGGGCCCTGCGATCGCCCGATGTTCCCCCGCCGATCATCTACAGGCCCTGTAAAACAAACAAACAATAAATATAAAGAAATAGAAAATACATTTTTACAATATAATTTCCAAGATTTACAATATTTTGTTCTTATTTTTCATCATTTTGTTAAATACAAAATATAATTTTTAGCACACGAGTAATAAAATCATCGAGACAATAAAAAAAAGGAGCCGACATCACGTGACTAAAGCGGGTTTAGGTAGGCCATATTAATACGATACTTGTGTTATTTCAGTTGTCAATTGCGTGTTTGTTCTGTCTTCAAGTGATTTTAAACTATTTTACGTGTTTCAGACTATTTAAAATGATTTTTGTAGCGTGTTTTTTTAAAAACAAGTATGGTCTTGTGCTGTTTGCAGTTGTTGTAGTAGAGACGGTGAGGATAGCAAGAAATCTACAGGAATAACTTTTCATAGGTTATTATAAAAAATGAATAGGGTCGGGTCCATAACATTTGGGATAGCATTTTATACATTTATGTTAGGGCCTTGAAAATAAAAATTAACGCGTAATTTTCCGAATATTCCTTCAAAAAAGTCGTTTTTAAATCAAACATTTATTTAATTTGATACAGCCAAAAAATATCACACTGTTCGATGAAAACTAATTTTTTTTTTACAAAAAAAGATTATTAGTAGCTGCCTAACTTAACTTTATTGAAAACTTTTTAAATAAAATAATATCAGATAATAATGTACCACTTTATGTTTTAAAAAATTTGTATTTTCATTTTTGTACTGTGTAAAGAGAATTCTGAGAAAATTTTAAAAATCTGCGTGGTGTAGAAATACAAATTATCAATTTAATTTTTGTCTAGTTTTGGTAATATTATTGGTTATTTTTTATTAAATTGCAGATTTCCCAAAGATCCAGCACGTCGAGAAGCTTAGTTAAAATTTGTAAGCAGAGGAAATTGGCAACCCACGAGGTATAGTGTGCTTTGTTCCAAGCACTTCTCTGAGCAATAGAAGAAAGAACCTCAAAATGTTATGTACCAAAAGTAAAATAATTAAAGGAGCTAACATAAGACACCAAAGCAACAAAATTGTGTTATTTAAAGGTCAATAATTTGTTTGCAGGGAACAATACTCGTTTTTTTTAAGTTTACTAGATAAATGAAAATTTAATTCTAAGTGACAAAACTGCATACTCCCATTGTTCCGATTTTCAAAAAATTAAGATAAAAATAACAGTTCGACTCTGTCCAAGAAGACATATTGTTACCACACTTAGCTCCGCTTAGTGGTAAACTTATTTTTGTACGTGAAAAACGACAATGACATCTCCTTTTTTATTCTTTGTCGATGACTTAAATACAACATATGTAAATCAAACATTATTTTTGACAAGTTTTGATTTATTTAAAAAAAAATTGGCATAACAGAGATCTTAAAGCCGGACTTGCCATTTTAGGGATTTTTCTAAATAATGATTTGATCATCTGTTATCTTTGTTTCTTTTGAATACGGTCAAATAAAGAGATAAGGCAGTCATCCGTTGCTGATAGAATTAATCCGCTAATAGTTTCAGCAAACCCATTTTGTCTTTTTGTCAAAACAACAACTATATTGTCGATTGGTCAACCAAAACATGTGACATGTGGCGTGATTCTGCAAGCAAAGCCGAGCAATCGGAATGCAGACTGTTGTCGATCGATCGTCAGGTTCTCATTTTGTCGCGGTGCGCCATTGAGTAATGTTTTTAAGTTTCTTTTCTGAGATACTTTTGATTTTGCCGTTACAATAGTTAATAGTTGCGACATAGGTAAGATAAAAACTTGAAAAGAATATCTCTTACTGTGTTCCAACGCATTCTATATTTTTTTAAAAATAACACTTAAACTCCATTTTGTTTGTAAAAATGGGCAAAAAGGTATTCTTCCGTAGCGTAGTTTACTTTTCTCTTGCCTCTTCCTTTTTTTTAACATCCTGCATACTATTGACCAATTGAATTGGACACGAAATAGTGATTTATACTATAAGGGATGTAAGTAACATTTACCAGTAGAGGACGAGTTTGCGCCCGAGCGATAGCGAGGGCTGGCAAAAAAGCTCGACACTGGTTAATATACTTACATCCCATATAGTATATAACATTTTTCTCCCTCCCAGTATTGTATGTTTACAAAAAAATACTGGATATATTTTTGGATTTTCATTATCATTACATTCGATAGCATTCTCATTAAATTATGCAGGCAGCCGTGATCCGTTGTCAGAGCAACATAAGCAGTTTTTATTTTATCAACAACGTCAAGTTGACAATTCATAGCGAAAAGTTTGAAGAAGTCAAATTGTTTGATTCTGTGTGAACAAAATGGAAGTTTCAGACATAGAAGAATCAGCGAATATTGCTTGTTTATCTCTACTACCGGAAAAGTCGAAAAAAAGGTATGAAGCAGCATATAAATCCTTTAAGAATTGGTACCAAAGCAAGACGGCAACTGCAGTCTCAGAGACCTTATTTCCACGAAAAAAGTGCTATATTGAAGTCCCCATCAAGCTCATGGTGTGTGTATTCGAAGTTGAAGTCCACCCTTTTTATAGAGGAAAATATAGATATTTCTAAGTATCCAAAACATCGAGCATTTTTGAAAAGAAAAAATGATGGTTATAGACCCCAAAAATCGAATGTGTTTAACAGGGAAGATGTGAATAAGTTATGCTTGAAGCCCCCGATGATATATACTTGATTGATGAAGGTCGTAATGGTAATGGGATTTGCTGGAGCGTGCCGTTCTAATGAACTCTGTGAAATGAAAATTGACAATGTTAAAATAAATCAAGAAGTCATAATTGTGACCATTCCTGACTCCAAAAATGGAATGTCACGTATATTTACAGTGACAGAAAGTGACGACACTCAGGTTTGTCATTTCAAAATAATTCAAAAGTACATTGATACAAGATCCCACATGACGACAACTAATCCGCGCTTCTTTATGCGATATCAAAATGGAAAGTGCTTAAACCAGCCTGTCGGGAAAAATACGTTTTCGTCAATTCCAAGTAAAATTGCGAAGAAATAAAAAGAAAAATTGGTAAATTTCCGTTACCCGGAACTTCCATCGTTATAAATATTTCCTTTTATTAGGAGTAGTAAATTGTGACCAAATTTAGTTCAGTACATAGTTGTTTAAGAAAATGTATATACTGTGTTTTCAAAAAATGTTATTGGGCGCCATTAGGTTACATCATGCTGAATTCTTACCAGTTTATCCCTATATCACGAATAACTTTACACTGATTTTAAAAAAAAAATTATTTGGCTGCCATTTTGTTACGCCATCTTAACTTTGTAATATAATTTTACCAGTTTATATCTAGATCACAGTTAATACTTATACAATGTCTGCAATTAATCTATTAAGTAGTTTTTTTAGGTTGACTTTTTAAATATTTTATTAGGTCACCATTTTGTTTTGCTATCTTATATTCATACTAAAATATTACCAATTCGTTCTTATGTAATACTTGATTTTTGTGTCAAATTTGAGATAAATATCATAACTAGTTTTTTTAGTAATAATTTTTTTAACGTTTCACTAGGCCGTCATCTTGTTCCGGCATATTGGATTTTTATCAAAATATCATCAAGTCATCCCCATATGACTTCTAATGTTTAAGCTATGCCACGAACTGACAGCGATTCCGATAGACGGAACGACGGAATTGATAAAACATTTTTTTTGCATCTAGGGACGCTAAAACGTGAATATGTAAAACCTGAGAGTAGTAATAATTTTTTAACATTTCATTAGGCCGCCATTTTGTTTTGTCATCTTGGATTTTTACCAAAACGTTATCAGGTCGTCCCCATATGACGCCTTACTTTTTGACGAAAATTTGAAGTCAATCGACTAAGTGGTTTTTTAGCTATGCGGCAAATAGACAGACCGACAAACAGATAGACCGAAGGAATCGCGAAAACATGTTTTTCGTCATCTAGGTACCCTGAAACGTAAAGTTCAGGAAAAATCTCGGAGGGTGATTTTCTCACGATTACAATACTTCCCTTTTACGAGCGAAGTAAAAATTTTCGCTTTTTACGGATATCTTCGAAACTTATCGGTAATTTTCAACTTTACCAACGATATATTATTTGACATTAACCCTAATGTAACCAATCTCGTATTACTTACGGTTTTTGAGATGCCAATTGTATCCCTTCAAATTTGTAGCACCTGTATACTAAAACAAACTCTGTGATTTAAATTTAAACTTGTTTTTAATGTATTAAGATGTGTACCTCATTTCGACGCCCATGAGATTTTACGACAGATTTTATAACTGAAATTTTAACAACACGAGTAATTTTAACACTTGTCACACTCCACAAGACGATTTATGTGAATTGTGTTTGATGCATGGCAAAGATCGCGACATGGTGGATGGAAATCCGCTACTATTGCGGAAAGGTACGTAGCTGAGAGCCTCAATAATAAAAAGGAAGTAGCGAATAAAATTTTATACAATAAGACCCAGCCAGAAGTCTCTTGCAGTGCTTCAACAGTGACAGAAAAATTGGTTAGAAATGAAGGATCTGTAGAGTCAGAAAATGTAATACACATCGAGAAGAAACGAGAAAACGTGTTTCAAAATTTTGTTAATAATGTGAATAATTGTAATAATTGTACCATTAATATTAATTTCAATTCATATCACCGGATTTTGGTCCGGATTTTTGTAATATGTTGATAAAATCGAAAATTAAAGCTATTTATAATAATTTTAGATTATTATTTCCCTAGGGATGTAAGTTGACTTACATCCTCTCGTTAAGGGCAACCAATACCTTGTTGAGTAACTTTCACTTACGTCTGTCAAAACAGTGTCAAAATAGGTTGATTACAATACAGGTAGGGGGAAAACGAAATTTACTGGGTCTTGGAGTGTTTGAAACATTTTTAACATTCAAATTTTGTATGTTCGTATATGGGGACCAAGCAGGTTACGAGTTCCCGCTCAAGGTAGAAAGACAGCGGTGTCGCGGTCAATCGACGATCGGCGGGCGAGCTTATTTTAAAGTGATGGAAGCTAAAAGTTGAGAAAGGTGTATAAAAGAGTAAAAAAAATCACCTTTTTAGAACGCAACACCGTAGATATTTCATTTTTCTAGAGAATACATATTTAAAATAAAATTGAGGTGGTATTCCAAAAAACGGCGAACCTTTTCAACGTTATTTAATTTTTTGTATCAAAATAATGTTTGTTCATTATACGGGGTAGACTAAAAAGAAGGGGGCACTTTGGCAGGTTTCCAGTTACCTGGTCAAGTAAAGCATACATTATGTTATACAAGAGAAGTGGGGTAACTTTTGAACTCCTTAAAAATTTAATTGTCGTAATTTATGTGTAGATATTAATCAAATCATATATAGCCGTACGGTCATGGTCTAAAAAATAATAAGAGACATAAAAACTTAGATAATAGATAATATCAAGAGTTTATAATTAATGAAATTAGGGCCAAATAAAAGGTAAAAAAAATATTACTAAAAACTGGATGAAATTTTAATTCGTTTCAAACTTGTACCAAGAATTAGATTAGAACCGTGACTCAACAATTTAGATTTAGGGTAACCTGGGCGTAGATATTCGATTTTTTAAGGGTACAAAACCGTAAATATTTTATATTTTGAGAACGCCAAATCAATTATAGTCAAATGGAAAATAGATATGGTTCGGGTAAATGTAACATTAAAAAATTGCCGAAGCGATTGGCGTAGATTCTTATTTTTTATATATTTTTTTTTAAAATTTATATATAATATTTCGAAAAACGGTGAAATACGGCTTATTTATTTAATTTTTTGTATTTATTGTAGTATTAAGATTAAGATAAAGTTAACAAACACGAAAATTTGCATGGCATTATTAACTTGGAAAAAATATCATGTACAAAAAATCATCGTTTCTTTAAAATTGGTTTTATCCCCAAATCAATATTATCTTATAATCGTCAGGGCTTGAGCCCCCCCAAAAGTCGGTGTCTAGTTGCGCTACTGGTTACTCTTACGGTATACAACTACCCTTTCAACAAATGTCGGTTATAAAGGTATCAGTTTAAATAAGATTTTATTGCGTTCGAGATAAAAAAAAGTGTAAAAATCGCAAGGAGGGTGAAAATTGTTCGATTTTTTTCATAAAGCTCCGAAAAGACATAAAAATCAATAGATTTTTCGTTCAGGCTAGAGGGGGAAGGCAAGAAATCAAGCAATAGGGAGGTCATGACCTCTGAAGAAATCCACCTTATTCGCCAACATTTTCAGATTACTTTAACAGAAAAAAAAGCCACTTTTTTAAGTTAGAAAACATTGAGGGCTTTACAGGTCACCTCTGAAGAACTACTGCCACCTTATTAGCCAACAGGGTTGCAGATCTACTGCGATTAAAGAAACTGGGAGGGTGGAAATCTAGTACCGTAGAGGAAGTGTATGTAGAGTGTTTAATGGGAAACAAAACCAAAAATTGCGAATATTTTGTCCACCAGTTCCATATCTTTGGACACTTCTTCAACTAGCACGCAAATCTCTGTAACCACTCAACAACAAATTAATATATCAACCAAAGATACCATCAAAAAATTCGTAAATGCCTACAATGATTCTAATTTTAATAAATAGTTTTTTTTGTATTATAGTGCGTTGCTGTTATTGTTGTTTTTTTTAATTTGCCATTCAATGTTATAAAATTCACAATTATATTTAATTTTGCTAGTTTTATTGACAGTTTCTTCATCTAAGGTAAAAGGTCGGATATTTTTAAAATTAATTTTCTGACACAAAAATCATTCTGTAAACGTCAAATACTAACTTTACCCGAGGAATAAAAATAACCGAGCTTTAATCGTCGACGAAGAAACTGGCCGTTAATAATAGAACTAAAATGTTACAGGGTACTTTAATTCGGGCTTAATGGCCGAAATTTCGTCCTGAGGGAACCTGCGCCGGCCATTAAGTCCAAATGAAAATACCTTTAAAATTTTAGTTTTACTATTAACGGCGAATCTCTTCGTCGACGTTATAGAAACACAGTCCGCGAAGTCCTTACAATTTAAAATTATCAAATTTTAGAGAACGAGAAATGTGGGTGAGAAATGAGGACGGTAAATGAAGACAGGAAGTAGAGGTAGGTAATGTAATACTTCAAAACCTTCAATAACCTTAGTAATGTCAATATTACATGTATGGTTGCAAATAACGCTATTTTTCATGAAAATTCATATAATGCAACTCTTAAAAACCAGATTGAAAAATAACTCAATGTACTTAATAATTCTTATAAAATAACGGCAGAAATGTTTTTAGTAGAATCATTTTTTTATTCTTTATAATTATCATTTGATTATCACCAAGCTCTCAGAATTTCCTTTTAACACTTATCATTTTTAAAACCTACATTGAATACTGAATGACCCTTCTAATCAGATACTTCAACAACACTTCGTCGTGAAAATATGGATATATTTAAATTATATAAAAAAACTTATAAAAACAATACATATTTGCTGAACTGAAAACCATATTAGTTCCAGTTAAATGAATACTCTTTAGAATTTTAAGAAACGTAATTTACTCCTATTAGCAGCAATTAGTAAAATAACGGCAATTGAAAAAAAGTAATAGAAGTGAGTTAAATGCCAGCATACCTAATTAACAAAACGAGAGGTCATCAAGGATATTACTGAAAGTATGATTCTTAACGCTCAGTGGAATGATTAGCAATTAGCATGAAAAAGTGAGGTCAACGTTTCTTATTATGACTTTACCATTTATTTTACTAGTAAAAAAAGACTTATGTACAAATAAATCCTTTTTTCAGCGTCATATATTATGCATTTAATTCTTCAAAATTTTCCTAAAATGGTTGCACGTTGCGCTTAAATAATGATTTAAGTGAAGTTGAAAGTTTCCCTTGAGTGGAGAATATTTTAAGTTGTAAGTTTCCACAAATTGCAAATATTTTGGAAATATTCGTCATTTACGAAAATTCAGAAATTTGCTAAGTTTAACATTTTAAAATTCACAATTTAATGTAATTACATTAGATATTGTGTAAGTACGTCCAAAGCCTCGTCATGTTGGAAAATTAAGAAATGAGTTCTGAACCGTCATTGTATTAAAGTTAAAAAAGGTTTTTTTGCACCAGCCCTAAAACTGCAAGATAACCATATACAAGGTGTTTTTAAAATTGAGATGACTAAAAATGAAGGGCGCAATTGTTTCCTTATTTCATGCCCAAAAGTTCATATAAACTTGTGTTTTGTTTTTGGCATACAAAGTCTCAAAAATTTTAATTTTTTTTTGAGTTTTTTTTATGGACCTCGTACATTTCTAGAAATAAATCATTCAAATTTATATAATAATATAAATATTTTATAAAATACTGGTTGTTACTTTTTTCTAGGTTGCGGTCGCTTTTAAAACCCCCCACTTCAAAATTTTAACTGCGATGTCACTTTGTTTTCGAACTTCTTGGTTCCTTACTTTAATCCGATATTTTGAAATGTTTAGACATTTAGCAAAATGTTAAGGTTCTACACATTACACCCGTATTCACTAAAGAAGTTAAATTTTAAACCAGATCTAACTTGACAGTCATAGGTTTAAGATAACATAAGCAACAATTGAACAAATAATTTTTCCTCATCCTGTATCTCAAAAACTAAGGCCTTTCGAACACATGTTTATCTGCACTTTTAGTGCTAAAATGAAACAAAAAATTACATCTTGCATATTTAGCAATAAAAATAGATACAGAAAAAAATAATAATACATTTTAAATGTGTAGAGCCTTAGCATTTTCCTAACACAGCCTAACAGCCAATGCCAACCCAGTAAAAATTTGAGAGGGCGTAAAAGGTGTCGAGACCAGAAAAAGAATTAAAAAAAATTAATATTTTGACGTCTATATCTCAAAAACTTTGCAGACATGTTTATATGAACTTTTAGACCTAAAGTAAGGCAAAAAACGTTCATCAATTAAAAAACAATTTTTGGCACCTAGCGTTATCAAAGTAAAAAAAGTTGTTGACACAGATTGCAGAAAATTAGATTTTTTTATAGAGCCTGCTGAAATAAATAACAGACACCGAATGCACGTGGTCATATCCCAAGATTGTGTGGGAGAAAATTTTAGAACTAAATCAGGAGGTTAGATAGTACATATTGACTCATTCCCTCGATTATATGAATTATTTCTGGGAGTACCTCAATGCTGGAGTATAATAGATTCTCAGAATTTTGTGGATTAAGTGGTATCAAGGATAAAGCAGTTTTATTTGACTTAATATTAATATTAAATATACCAAGTCGTAATACATACAAACAACCTAATTTCAATATGTTAACATCCAATATGCTACACAAACCATTTCCTATTACTCAACACTAATAATACTAATCCAATAAATCAATATTTATTGACAAATTTTTGTAAATATCACTAAATGGTTTGCTAAACTGTTCCGCATGAATGTAAACGAATACCGTGCAAAATAAACAAATCACAAAAGTGAAATACTGTACAGAATTTTTTATAGGAAAGTTGGTTAGCTGTCAAATTCACAGGGGAACACACGCGGCAAAATGCCACTTTAGCAGAACTAATACTGTGACTAGTTTTTAAGATACAGGGTGTTAAACTTGGCTTAAATTCCATTTAAAATACATGAGGAAAACAAGACGACACAAATAAACATTTATTTCCAAAATATAGAGGAAGTAACGTTTATAATTGACACCCTGTATATCGACAATAAAACTATGTTCATATATTTTTTTTTAATTTAGGAAGTACTTTACACTAAACATAAAAAAACTAATTTTGTATCAACCCTTCCCATGTATTTTATATGGGATTTAACACCCCTGTATCTTAAAAACTAGGCATAGGACTAGATGATGTTTATAAGAACTTTTCATCAGGACATCAGTGCGAAAGCCATTTTTCATAAGAAATGTGAGAGGTCTTTGCTCGATTCGTAGACATAATAGTAGGGAGACGGAATTGTTTTGATTTAAACGCAATCATACATTGTCAAAATTATTGCTTGTTTGGTCTATTGTATCATCTTGATTTGGTTCATTGGAAAGGGTGTTGCCAACTATTTTACATATAATAAAACCTCAGACATAATACATATCTATGAAGAAAATTAACACTTGCTAATAATATTAAAATTAATTTTTAAGTTGGTTTTAATACTGTAATAGTACGACTGTAATATTTCATTAACTATGTATAATTATCATCACGAAAATGCGACTGATGTTATAATGGCACGAGGAAGTTTAAAGCATCCTAATTACGAATTCATTAGTTATTTTTATTTTATTCCAAAATTTTTATATAATTTTTATATGTAAGTTCAAACCAAGAAAAAAAATCAAGATATCCCAAGGATAACAATTTTTGTTTGCAAAAATATACATGAAAATAGATTTCTAGTAAGTCTTTTGTGTATAAATTTTTTGCAAATGCTGACTTTATCTCATAGGAAGCCAACAGTTAAGTGCAAGAAGAGTATTTTTAGAGACATGCCACATCGACAGCCCATTTTGCAGTAATTTTAAAATAGACCCTCTACAAGTTTTTTGTAGTTTTCTACCTTTTTGCTTCCTAAAAACTCCGAAACAATTCTTTTAAAAGACCTCCACACAGCTAATTCAACATCAGTTAATTTTTGATCAAACTTTTTATGCCTTAGTATTCTTCTAATTGGCAGTCCAACATATATTCCTTCCTTAAGCTTAGCATCACTTAAATTAGGAAAAATATGTGTAAGGTATTTAAACGCATCTCCTTCTTTATTTAATACTTTAACAAAATTTTTTATAAGTCCCAGTTTAATGTGTAATGGAGGTAACAGAACTCTTTTAAGATCAACAAGAGGTATATTCTCTACGTTAGATTGGCCTGGAGCAAATTGATCTCTCTGAAGCCATTCATTTACTTGGTAATGGCTCTGGTTGGTCTACTGTTACGCGCTTGTAACAGACTTATAACTTTTAAGTCACCACATATCTATAGGACAACAATATCTACCAGACCTATAACTTTTAGGTCACCGCATATCTACCAGTTATACGTATCACAGGTATATTTCTTTCATGTAAACTGCATGCGCAAGAGAACTAGAGGGTCTTTTGTTGCCATTATGGAGCAGAACTACTTTTAAATATATTTTAGAAGAATCTATAAATAAGCGCCATTCGTCCGGGTTATGTACAAAGCCTAATTTTTCCATAACACTATTTGGATTAACACAAACGCACATTTTATTCTGCATAGTAAAAAAAAGAATCGCTTCTGGTTACCGTTCCTAAATACTGAAACTTTGGTTCCAGTGGCTAGTAAATTCCATTGTTGTAAACTTGAACCTAATAGTTTAGCATTCTCTTTGGACAAGTGGATGTCCCGAATTCCCGAACCAGATCATCTAATTTTGCTTGTTCGGGAAAATAAAAACCATCCTTTTCTGATACATTATCGAGTTCTGCCTTATCATCACACATTTCTAAATCTTCCTCCGAATATGCCGTGGTCCAGCAAATGTATATAAACCTTCTTCATGAAGAACCGGTCTTACTGCTGAGGGAATAAATATCCGGATATTTAATATTAGGTTTGCTCTTTCTTGAATAAATCAACACTTGTGTCATGCAAAAGTAACAGTCGTTCAAATGATTTGTTGGCTCTCGCTAAATCATTGAAACTGCAAAAGGCATAGAAGAACATTTGCCATTTAACCAGTTACTTAGATTTGCTGCACAAGTTTGACAACATATATGATCGCCAACATCGCCACATCCAAAATACTTATGATAAGCTACTTTTATAATTTTGTTAATTGTCCTTTTCTGCAATTAAGGAGTAAACTGACCACATACATAGCAAAAAGTATCAGCGGACACACAGATGTGATACTACGTTTACAGATATCAACTAACTTTATTCAATATATAGAAAACACTAACACGAGGCTCTTACTATTGGTTCGTTCTTTGCACTTCGCTTGTCTATCTAATGCTGACCACTACTCGTGTTAAACCAATACTGATGATCCGATAGCCGGCCGGCTTTTATACTTTTATTTACTAGGAGCCCTGGCCTTTCGGCGATTACGGGGTATGGTGAAATATGGAATTACATTATTTTAAGCACTAAGGGGCTAATACTTTGTAGATGGGGGTCATCCCCAGATACCCCACATGCGATGTTGTCATATTATATACAATTTCTCTAACTTAGGGAAAACGTAAATTTGGCAACGTCGTGCCCCGGTATGTAGAGTTCACTTGAACAATTTAAATATGTGAAACATCCATGGGGTGTTGATGCATACCGCAATTATAATAAACATTTAAGATCTAAAAGTGGGCAAGACTAATGCGACGCCCCTCCCTATACGATTAAACAACGCGCAACCATTAAACAATGTGAACGTTTTATACGGGAACCTGAATTTAATTTTTTTTAATTCCAACAAATCCTGCTTTTAAAAATAATGTGATTAAAATTTGCTGAAAAAATCATAACTCAAAAGTCTTGCGTGTTAGAAAGTTTTCACCGTCATTTTCGCATTTAGCGACCAAAAATTAACAAAAAAATTGTCTTTTATACCAGAGTCACAAAATGGCTGTAAACTAATACATTATTAAAATAACCTGCATGAAAACCGACAACATCGACGCATTTTTGTCGCAGAGTACTCAATTTTACAAGTAGTAAGAGTAAATCGAACAAAGCGGGTTGCTATGAGTCGGGACATTTTTTTGAGGATTTTTGTGAGTTTTTCGATTATTTTTAGTAGTAGTAGTAGTAGCAGTAGCGGCTCGTGGATTTAAGTTCTTGTTCGGGGTGTCACGCCCAAAATGGCTATTTTTTTAAACCTTTTTATGATGTTAATTATCCATAGCTTTGGAGCGTTTTTTAGTACTTAGGGGAAATAATATAAATTTATTTATAAGATTTTAAATATATTTTTTTTGTTCTTAAAAAACAGTACCTATATCTTAAAGCTAATTTCGATTCGATTCGATTGATGCAAAACTGCTTCCGCCTCCGATGATCCGAACGCACTAAATTACATTAATTCTATAACAAGCGAACAAGCTCTGCAGCCTGCAGCAGCGGTTTATGCCACTCCCATCTCTATTTGCTTACGGATATTCACCATTGCGTTGCCATAGCAACTGCCGCAAACAAATCTAAGCGGGAAAGCCGGCGTGCGAGGGGAGTTTGATGCGGAATTTGTTACTGCTGATTGTGAATCATCAACGGGTCGCTCTTATGAAAAGGTGTTCAGCGCGCTACGTTTTTAAGTCATTATTATTTTTTGAGTATATAAGGCACTAGTTTTGATAGAAAATAATGGTATAATTAAGTAAATAATGTGAATTTATATAAAACATACCACATTTTTATAATAAAAATGTAGATTATAAAATGCTTAATATTTTAAAAATATTTTTATTTTTAAGTAAATTGATTGGAAAATGTAGATGAAGCGGCGCTTCACCCGCGTCCCATGGCGAGCCGCCACTGATTTTTATGGAAGTGCAATGTAAAAAATATACGGAATTTAAAGACCATTAAAACCCCCTAATTCGATAATGATCACGGCTTTTTCGTTTCTTTAGTTTAAAATCAATTGAAGTACCACAACTTTACCAGTTTATCTCTGTCACACTTAATGCTTGCCAAAATTTTGCAACTAATTTAATAAGTAGACTTTCCAAACTAATTTTGCTATGCCGCCATTTTGTCTTGCTATTTGGGATTCATACCAAAATTGTACTGGTTGTTTCCAACGTAACACTTGATTTTGTGCCAAATTATAAACAAATTGGATAATTTTTTTTTATTGTTTCACTATGCCACCATCTTGTTAAGCCATATCGCATTATTACTAAAATATTACCAGGTCATTTAACTATGCCGCAATTTGACAGATAACAAAAACAGACAGGCCGCCGGATCTGAAAACATGTTTTTTAGCATATAAGGAAAACGTGAAGATCTGTAAAAACCTGGGAACGTGTTTTTTTAACGATTACAATACTTCCCCTTTACAAGGGAAGTAAATAATTGACCTGCTTCCTAGTGACCGAATTATTAAACTGGACATTCACAGTGAGTAAAAAACTTCTGTTTACGGAACACATAACTTGGGGTTACTGAAGGTCACGGTTCGAATTTACCGCTTCATAGTTTAGATCACTATCAGGTGTGTGTATCAAAAAAGTCGGCTTCTCGTCTCGTCCTGACTAGTCGTCACAACAGAATGCGTTTCCCACGACAAACCATCGACGTTTCGTAAAACTTCCGCATTACCCGCTCATTCTGCACTACCGTGCCGTGTATTATGCGATTGTTCGTTCATTATCACCAGCTCTTCTATATAAAAAAACATTCTGCTCGTTATTTAAGTTTTATTGTCTGTTTACACTTCATGCGGAACAATTTGGCAAACTACAGTTAATAATAGTGATTGCGTGTTAGCAAAAATTCGTCGATAAAAGCGAAAATGTAATCTGATTGGTTTGGCAGATACTGAACTGTTTTGGTGAATAATAGTAATAATAGTAACGAATAATGAGTAATCTTAAAGAGTCATAGAAAAATACTTTACAATGATGTCATAGGGAATTTGTTCTCTGTCAGTTTCTCTGCAGGAATTAGAACATTTAGAATAAGAGCTACCTACTTGTAACCAGCGTTTAAGACAGCCTAAACGAAATAATGCACAGTTGTATTTGAGATGCATGTTTTTATGTAATTAATAAATACTTAACTAATACTAATACATACCTAAAAAATAAACAAAATTTTCATATAGCCATAATGGCATGTCACATACGACTTAATAAAAGTAAACAAAACATTATAATTAAAAATTTTAAACAAAAACATGTGATAAAAAATGCGTGCATTCAATGAGAAGGTTGACACTCGTACTCATCGATAATTTTTTTGATATTCGCAGTGTAATTTGATACAGCCATTCGAACACAATTATCCAGATGTTCATCTGTAAGACGATTGCGGTATTTGTTCTTAATAAACTTCATATTGGAGAAAGAAGATTCGCACAAATAGGTTGAAGTAAATAACTCTTTCACTTTTAAGGCAACACGACATAGAATTGAATATTTGACTTTACTTACTATAGGCCAGATACATTTTGTACTTGAAACTAACGATTTCAATTCTAAATCACTTTGAAATGCAGTCACTTCCATTTCAGCTGCAGCGATGTCTTCACCAAAGTTCTGCATAACACAAGTTGCAAACTGTTGGATATAAATTTCTATAAAGTGTAGAACAACAAATTGAGCCACCAATGCCATTTTGTTGAAATCCTTAAACCGATTTTTGAAGTTATCCTTCAAGTTAGAAACTATTTCTACGTGAGATTTACTGTCATAGGGTTCTATTGAATTTTGAGATATGTTCTCTGAAAGAACAGGAAAATGCTTGACATCACGGTCGATTAGGGTTTATTCCCAAAACTCAAGTTTTTTTATGAATGCATTTATATCGGAAATCATTACCGCCAAATCTTTATCTGTTCCCTGAAGTTGCAAATTGAGTTCATTAATCTTGTCTGTAATGTCCACAAGAAACCCAAAATCTCCAAGCCAAATTGAATTTTCCATTTCCTGAATCGGTTCGCCGCGTTGTTTGAAAAATTGAACTATGACCGATAGGGCTTCATTAAAACGTGTTAACACTCGTCCTCTACTTAACCATCGCACTTCAGAGTGAAGAAGTAGATGCCCGTACTGACAATCAATTTCATCGGCCAAGATTTTGAATAATCTTTGTAATGCAATTTCATGACGTTTAGTTTTAAAAAATTCCCACATAACGCTTACTGATGAATAATGCAATGGTAATACAGAAATTATGGAAAGCGTTCATCCTTACGACAAAATGCTACCAGACCCTTATCATAACCCACCATAACTGGAGCCCCGTCAGTTGTTAAGCCTATCAATTTTGAAATTGGAATTTTCTCGGAAGATATAAAATTGTTTAATTGAGAAAACAATTCCTATCCAGTGGTATACGGCTATCTGGGAGGAGTCAAGCACATTTGTTGATTCGTCCCTTTCAAGAGAGAAATAAATACAGTTATTTAAGTCAGTTTTTAACTGAAAAAATATCCTTGCTCATTACTTTCACTCGTCTCATCACTGTATCAGCAGAAAGTTACATAGATTTTATTGCTGAAACTATCACGTCTTTATTTTTAAAGTTGGAAAATAAGGAATTTGCATCTTCTAAAAACGCCTGTTTTATCATTTCCCCGTCTTCGTACGGTTTCTTTTTTTATGCAATTATTTGGGACACACGGTATGATGCTTCCGTTGCAGACTTATTTTTGTCAACTGCTTTTAAGAATACTGTCCAATTAACTGATTCTTTAATTGATTCAATTTTTCTTTTCTGCTGGCAGCATGTAATGGTATTTTTCAAAATTCGGATGTACACTTTTATGATGTCTCTCACCATTTCCTTTTTTAGCAACCGAAACACAGGCATTACATTACCAACATACATTTTTACCTTTAACTTCTGTAAAAAAATACTGTTCTTCCCATTCCGAGTGAAAATTGTATGTCTTTACTTTCTTACTACTGCTTTCCATAATTTTTTTTATTGTTCACTCTGGGTACTAACATATCTAATGCACTTTAGTTTTAAACTGAACGCCTTGTATCCCGACATGCGCATTTATCGCGTTCAAAGCAATCCAGATCGATCTCGTGTTCTCAAACATTCACGCGATGCTAGCGCTCTGGTAAATTTTAGCAGCTGTGGCCCAGAGCGCTCACAGCAGTGTTGCCGCTGTTAGCTTTCATATTGTGATTTTTTTTTCAAAACTTATGAACGCTTCTGTTTTACAAGATATGTTGTGAGCTACCAGAAATGTGTTCGCGAGTTACCGGTAGATCGCGATCGACGGATTGGCGATCACTGATTTGGAACAAAACTTTAACCCGAAGAGTCACTAAATAGGTTTAGTGACTCTTGGATTAGAAGTTAATTTGTTTCATCCTTAAACATATTTTGTATGTGTTGGAATGTTCTTTTTCGAAGGAATGCTTTCTATGGCCTGCTCTTCGTCAATTTCTCATTTTTTCTCGGTTGTGTTTATATAGATATGTATCCACGTTGTTCGATTAATAAATAATAACTTTCCCATCGACATAAAATAAAATAAAATAAACAAGAACGAAAGTATTTTTATTGTACAAGCCAATACCGAGGAAAAAGGTCCTTGCGTTGCCTTACTTTATACTATTTCGATGGTTTTGCCTTAAATAAAAGTGGCTCTAGATTTGAAAAAATCTCGGGGGGCGATTTTTTTCACGATTACATTACTAACCTTTTGGGATTACAAAATAATTTATTTGGCAGCCATTTTTTTCCGCCGAATTAGTACCACAGTTTTACTAGTCCATCTCTATACCACAATTAGTTATGGCACACAATTTGAAATCGGTAAGTAGTTTTTCGGGCTAAATTTTCAAATTTTGATTAAGCCGCCATTTTGTTCCGCCATCTTGGATTAGTATAGTCGAATGCGGTCTTATCGTGCGGGTCCAAAGGTCACCAACATTTTGAATCAAATCAGAAAACACAGTGAATACCAAAATGTTATGTGATTCTTTTATCGGGCTATTAAATCTCGATGGGCTATTTACAAATATACAGGGAGAAAGAAAATGTTTTTTTTTATTATATTACTCAATATTATTAAGATAGCCACTTAATATTATTTTATATATTAAATGCCGAGGGACTAAATAAGAAAATTCGCTAAATATGTATTTGGTTAAAATTTTTTGTTTGCAGAAACAAAAATACACAAAATGGCAAGCGCCTTAATAAAGTCGGAAGGCGGTTCGAATCAGTGGAACAATCGAGATATGTTCTGTTTATACAGCCACTTAATGAAAGTGAGATTTTTTTATCAATCACCAAAAATTATGAGCCCCCCTTGACCTAAAAATCTAACCACTTATACAGTGTCATTTATTTAAATGCGGGCCACCGCTGTGCAAAGAAGACTTGTTTTTTTTTGTATTGTGATAACAAACAAATTTTATTTTGCAAAAATATTATACACTTTTGTTAAAAACACAAGCTAATTAGTTATTACTTCCCTCCTGAGATTTTTTCAGATCTTTACGTTTAAGGGTCCCTAGATGCCGGAAAACATGTTTTCTCAATTCCGTCTGTCTGTAGGTATGTCTGTCCGTCAGAAAACTACTTATCCGATTTCTTCAAATTTCAGTCTAAAATTAAGGGCCATGCATGCGAAAAATACAGGCTATATATATATATATATAATTTATATATTAATATATAATATATATATGTATATATTATTATATATATTATATATATATATATTATATATAAATTTATATATATATATATATATATATATATATATATAATATATATTATATATTAATATAAAAATTAAGGGCCATGCATGCGAAAAATACAGGCTATATATATATAACAAGTAACCTAATTATTGGGGTATCGGTCCTAATTTAGGGCTAGATTTAAATTGCTTTTAAGCTACGCCAAGATTTCGGTAATGATTATTACCTTCTTCAGGGCTGCAATATGAGAAGAAATTTGTTTTTTATCTCTGTATGCACATTAATTAGAAATTAAGGATTTTTAGAAAAAAAAAAAAGGTAGAAAATTGTACTCACTGCTTTGCAATTAGTATCGATAACTTCTTGCGAAAAACAAACACACTTTGACCTTAACATTAAAATTAGATTTTACATACTGGCAGGAATTCCTGTTCTCCATATATTTTTACATTGAAATACGAAGCAAGTAAATTTCTTATGTAGGTTTTTTTGACATGTAAAGAATGTTATAGTACGTTCTGTCAGGATGATTGAAACACAGATCTAGGATTTAGCTATGTAATCACATCGATATACATCCAGATACAAAGAAAAATCAGTAGCTGAGAAATATCTTAATCAAACCAGAACAAGTATGAATTAAACGTCGAATTTATGCCTACGAAAAACTACTCGAATTGAAGAGACTGACTATAGAGAGGTATATGGATATAATACGTACAAATACTTATATATTTTTTAAAAGGAAAATTCTTTGTTATTTAAACTATTATTGTTGTTCGTATAATTGTTCAGACTGAGTAAATTTGAATAAATAGAACTAAGGTCTTCGATATCAATTTATTTATAATAGAAATTTACTTGCTTCGTATTTCAATACAAAAATATATGGAGAACAGGAATTCCTGCCAGTATGTAAAATCTAATTTTAATGTTAAGGTCAAAGTGTGTTTGTTTTTCGCAAGAAGTTATCGATACTAATTGCAAAGCAGTGAGTACAATTTTCTACCTTTTTTTTCTAAAAATCCTCAATTTCTAATTAATGTGCATACAGAGATAAAAAACAAATTTCTTCTCATATTGCAGCCCTGAAGAAGGTAATAATCATTACCGAAAGCTTGGCGTAGCTTAAAAGCAATTTAAATCTCGCCCGAAAAATTAGGACCGATACCCCAATAATTAGGTTACTTGTTGTTCAACTAGTCGGTCAAGACTACCCTTCTCTTTAATATATATATATATATATATATATATATATATATATATGTATATATGTATATGTATATATGTATCATAAATCATCATCACCATTAGTCATAAATATCACTTTTCTTCCTGGGTGAAGTAGGTTATTTATTTAAGATTCTTGAATGATAAGATGCATTGTCCAGAATGATTAAAGATAGAGCATCTTACTTTGGAATCAGTTGCTCTTTTAACCACTTTTCAAACAGTTCACAGTTCATATTATCATGGTAGTCCATACTTTCGGATGTTGAAGAAAACAGTAGTAAACTTGCACTTTGGAGAAATCCTGTTGAAGAACCTGCATGCAAAATGATGAACGTTTTCCCGTCCCACATCCCTTTTTTCACTTGACACTTTTTACAGACTCGTCCTGCCAAGATTTCGAACCACTTCCATTAGAAAATATCCAAGTCTAGTCTAAAAATACCACTTTTCTAAATTTTGAATTAACATTTTCCGTGTATTTCTTTAAAAACTGGATACGCTGACTTGCTCTATGTGGCAACTCGCATAAAAATCTTCGATTACAGTCCTTTTTGTACCGAAAACCCAACATTCTTATTAATTTTGACGATTTTAGTCCAATTCCCAATATGCCTCGATTTTTAAAGCTTCTTTTAAAACTTAAAGGGTTATATTAGTTTTTGATGTGTATAAATCGTAAATTGCATTAAGAACATCCATTTTTACATTGTCACTTAAGTCTTCTGTCTTTGGCTTTTTTCGTGTACATTTCTTAATCTTCTTCGGTAGTAAATTATGCTTTTTTTCATGCACAATTTTCTGCACAGTCCTTATACCGATTCCCAAAGCTTTTGCTATCGTCTCCTGGATATCGGCCGGTGAATTTTCATTTTCGTAATATTTTATTAGATTTAATACTATTTTTTTCGCTTGTGGATGCAAAAAACCCGAAAATTGTTTTCTATTACTCATTTTGTCACTGACTTGTCAGTCTGACTTTGAAGTGACATCGCTCAAAGATTTTTGCAACTGCTGGTATTTATATGTTTATCCTCTTTTTTCATATGAAAATATCATAGGTCTATCTAGTTCATCTTCCGGATTTTATGCGGAGGATATGATTACACGTAATAGAAGAAAAACAAACGTAAAAAGTAAATCGTATAACCCGCACGATAACACTGTTTTTGACTATACCAAAATTCTACCTCTTGATTCCTACGTAATACTTTGATGTTTGTGCAAAATTTGAGATAAATTGGATAAGTAGTTCTTTAGTAATAATTTTTAAACATTTCACTGGACCACCATTTTGTTTTGCCATATTGAATTTTCTAGTCTGGTTTAACAGACAAGTGGGTGATTTTCTCACGATTAAAATACTTCCCAAAATAGAACGGAAGCTTTCACGGCTCTGGTCAATTAAAAAATCATGATTCTGGATATTAGACCGTGTCAAAGTTGGAATTACTATCCGACGTTTCGCCTTCTATTGCACGAGGCATCTTAAGGGATCTTTACTCCATGAGATCTAAACACTTAATTCCAAGAATCATGATTTCTTACAATACTTCCCTTTTACGAGGGAAATAAAAATGTAAAAACAAAAATAAAACTTGAACCAAGGGGCCAAAATAGTTATAATCATAAATTTTCAGTTTAGTGCAGTACTTCTTTTGATCCACTGTATAATTGACAGAAAAAAGAATAATTAATTGTAGGTACTGGGTAATCCAGAAGAACCAATCTTTATTTCAGTTCCATTATACAGTCATTTGTCTGTTCGGTTAGTATGTTAAGCACTTTATTTTTAACAATCAACATTCGGGACATAACATTTATAAAAAGGAGGAAAACCTTTAATCTGTACGTTTTTGAAGGACATTAATTGTGAGAAGTAAAATCGATTTAAAACCTAAATACTCATCATATTTATTTTTTTAGACTTACTTATTTTACGTATATTCTGGCGTTTTCAAATTTTAATTGCCCATTGTATATTTATAACAATACAAGAGAAGTATTTATTAACTAATTTAATATTTAAGCCTGAATTTCCAATGTATTGTTATAACTACTCATATATGACAGCAATTAAGTTTCTTGGTTTTATGTTGTACAAAATTTTAAAATTTTCTCGTGTGATGGTTGGTGAAAGTATTTCAATTTTATTACAAACAACGTAGAATTTATTTTGATGGGATATTTTTATATGAAAGGAAGCAAAGAGTCCTCCACAAATATGAGAGGTTGGTAGTGATATCTAATTGATCTTGACCATTTGGGGATCCCGTAGAAACAAAATGTGATATATTACAAAAGTCAGTTGAAAGTTTCGCGTTAAAAAATTTAGGCGTTAGCAAGGAAGAACCCGCAAATGAGATATAGAAATCAATAAAATGGAATATCAAGCCATTATTAAGTTCCCGTATTTTCCGGGAAGCTTTGGTCGATGTTGATCTAAATGGAGAAGGTATAAATAATTGAAGACATTTTGATGACAACGTTGTTTTTACTAGTAACCTGGAAGATATATTGTCCAAAGTAATAGATTCTAGTGAACGCGCGAACGGTACGAATAGTCACTCAATACAAAGAAAACCAAGATTATGGTAACATCGAAGGGTAACTATCACTCCGGTCAGCTTATTGTAAACATCCAGCAGACTAAAAAGTCCAAGTCTATGTCAATACAAAAAAATATCGATGCAGTCCATGACTTAATATTATCAGATCTTCGAAACACATAGTTTGTTTTAGATCTGGGCATGGAAAATACAATCAGATACAAAAAAACGCAACTAGTTAATATTTGGTAAACTTTGAACTCTCATAATTTTTTTATTTTTAGTCCCATTTTCATAATTTTTTCAGCAAACTGTAGATAAAATGATTAGTTTCAACTTGCATATCCAGTCTTTTGTTAAATGTTGGCGTTTCAGTCATTATACAGGGTTAATTAAAAGGTTGTTATATAACATTATTTTTTAAAACAACCTGTGAAATAATTTCAAAATATAATTTTTTTGTTAAGAAGCTTTCCTTTGGTTCATTTCCAAAAGCGAAATGAACAGTTTATTTTTAAGAAACATTATTTTTTGACGAGGTGGCTTTGCTTGTTGCTGCCCTAATGGCAGTTTGACAGTTATTTTTTTCACGCAAGGCCTATACTACTACCATGGTTTTAAGAGCGGAAAATTGCACAAAAACTGTTGCTCTTGTTGAATATGGACGTAGTTATGAATATGTTTCAAGAATCCTACATGTTCATCTACTATCAAAAGAGTGGATGAACGTTTTAGGCAAACTGGTAGAAATATAAGCGTATGGAGGTAGACGTAGAAGCGGAAAAACTACTGCTATTGATGACAGATTTCTTCACGTTAACACTTTGCAGGATCATTATTTAACAAGAGTACAGACAACAAATCAACTCTAAGAAGTTAATGTTAGATAAAAATACAAGAGTTCTAACCACACAACACCACAACTTGTTACGTTCTGGACTCGCGTTTCTCTAACCAAGTTAGCATCATCAGCAGATGATATAAACTAAAGCAATTTATCCTAACCGAGACTATTTATAGGTAAATGTGGTCACACTTGGTTGCACCCGACTGTACCGTTGTCAAGTAAACAATAGGGGGGACTATAGGAAATAGGAATGTGTTCTTTAAAACGAATGTTTATGAAGCGTTTAGTTAAAGTTAGTTAAGTTAAAAAACACATGGCACATTTAAGATACGGAAGAACAGAAAAGTAAAGCGTTACTCAACATGCTTTGGAAAACAATCACCAAATAGGAATAAATAATCTTAAGTTGAGTAAATGTATCTAATAATAGATTATTGGAAGCATTTGAGAGTATAGAAATGGTTAAATGTGGTAAGAAAACACTAAATAAAGACAGAGGGCCTATTCCCTATAGTCCCCTCTATTGTTTACTTGACAACGGTGCAGTCGGGTTAGGATAAGTTAGTTTAATTTATATCATCTACTGATGATGCTAACTTGGTTAGCGAAACGCGCGTCCAGAACGTAACAAGTTGTGGTGGAGTGTGGTAAGAACCCTTGTATTTTGATCTATCTTCCACCACAGGTTCCAGTGTTAGAAGTTAATGTTAGTTAGTTCCACGAAGACTGAAGGAATTTGGTTTGAAAGCTTGCACCTATATTAAGGGTATATTAACTTGACTTTATTATTAACTTAAAAATTAAATGTGTTTGTACCTTTTAGATAATTATCGGCGATGACTTTATCCTAATATTAAGGATATATTAACTTGACTTTATTATTAACTTAAAAATTAAATGTGTTTGTACCTTTTAGTGAATTTATCGGCGTTGGCTTTATCCAAACGCAGGGTAATGCGCGACCACATACAGCAATGTGTGATTCTCCCCGGAAATTGGTATTAACAAAATGAGCTGGCCAGCATGTTCGCCTGACCTCAACTCCATAGAGCATGTGTGGGATATACTTGGTAGGCAAGTCAGAGATCGCGAAGTAGATCCGGCTACGGTAAATGAGCTTCGTTTAGCCCTTCAAGAGCATTGGTAAAACTCATAAACTAAGCTGTCACACTGACATTACGGCAATAATGATCAAAGCCACCTCGTCAAAAAATAAAATTTTTTAAAGTAAACTGTTGGTGATAAGTTCATTTAGCTCTTTAAAATGAACCAATACAATTAAAGACATGAACCAAAAAACAAAATGTAGGATATGAAAGGTTTTTAACAAAAATTGGTATTTATATCCACAGGGTGTTTTAAATTAGGATTGTATAACAACAATTAATCCTGTATAGTGGCTAAAACGCCAGCATTTAATAAAAGCTTGGATATGCAAGATGAAACTAGTCATTTTAACTACAGTTTGCTGAAAAATTTATGGCAATTTGACTAAAAATAAAAAAATATGAGACTTCAAATTTTACCAAATATGAACTTGCATCTGAATGAATTTCTGTTTTTTAAGTTTTCAATTTCGCGCACTATAAAAAATCGTAGCACCTAAAGTATGAAAGCTACACTAATGATTTTGCTACTAAAAACTTTTTTGATATTTTGTCTACATTTTATTCGCTGCATGTTATATTAAATTTCCAAAAACAAAAATTTTTTTCGATTAGTGAAAACTTGTTTACATAATTTCTAAAGTTTCAAATTCATCGATGTTTTAGCCATATTTAAAATAAATAATAGCTATCATGTTTTACATGGAAAGAAGCGCCAAAATGTCTGCTTTAAGTCAAAAAAAAAATCGTCTCGATAGCTTAATTAGGTAAAAAGTTATACGGGAGGAAACATAAAAAAAAAATAATTTTTCCAGTTTTTTGTAAATAAAAAAAGTCGGGACCGCAAAATAAAGTAATATTTTGTGATTTCGTATGTACAATGATCCATTTAATAAAATGATGTATACATTGTTGTGTTCTAATGCAAAAAAAAAATCGAGAAGGAAGCGACTCTTGCCCCGTTTTTTACTCCACTAATGGGTATATTTCTATGATCCAAGGCTAAAGAAGTTTCGTGTTAATACAAAAATCTGCTGGAAAAGTTCTTGCTTCAGTGTTTTCGGATAGTCATGGGACACCATTCTCATTGATTCCTCGACAATAGGAAAACTATAACTGGCGAATATTATTCAGAATTGTTAACCAAAGTGAATAAAACAGTGTAAAAAAATGCGGAATTGTTTTTTCAAGACAATGTTCCAGCAGACAAATCGAACATTGCCATGAATAAACACCGCGATCTGGAGCGTTTGATTTGGTGGAACATGTCCCTTATTCATCTAACTTGCCCCTCTTGGATTACTACATTTCTCCAAAACTGAAAGAAGTTTAAAATGTTGTAAATTTTCCTCCAATAAGACGAGACCGAAGCTGTGGAAAGAACACTTTTTTGGTCTGTTAATTTTTTACTGTTTTTGTAGTAGACTAAAAATATATCAATAGCTTCTCAAACTTTGTTTTTAGAAACGTCAAGATCTCTGCTTTTATCATCTGCAACATTATAAAAATAGCGGAAAAGCAAGGTGGTAGTGCTTGGTATATCATTTAAAGTAAGGAAAAAAAATATAATTAAATAAGAGGTCGAACGCCTAGTGATTTGAAAGAGAAAAGTCTATTGAAACGTATGATGGAACTATGTGTGGTTAACTTGTGATATTTGATATTGGTTGATTAGTTTTCCTCAAACTCATAGATGAAGGCGATGCATGGTTTTGAGGTAGTAATAAAAGTTAAAACCCAAAGGAATTCAGTATTAGAGCCATCAGAAAAGATCAATATACATCGCGTATAGTATTTATTTTATTTCAGGATTGGTCATAAAGGTTTCAGTTATTGGTGGAAAATGGTTTAAACCCATATCCAATGTTTCAATGCAGATAATCGGTTGGAGGATTCCTAGGAAAAATTTTTGACAATAAGATTAAAACTGGCGAATTTGGCATAGCATTATTTTGAATATAGTTAGTAACGGTAAGGAAGTTTTAATGGAAAAAGAATCAAATATCAATTCGTTGTAGAAATAAATTACGGAGGATAGTCCGGAAACTGAGGAATCAATAAAGTTTTATTTTCAGGGGTTTTGTGCTATGGAAAAATTACTAATCCTTACACCTATTTAAAAAAGACAAATTAAATTAAAATGGACTGAAAACTAATAATGTTTGGCGTTATGGTTTACCTATTATTTAAGCTAAAGGAGGTCTGTAATAACTCATAATAACAGTTGCTTTTAGTTCTGCTAGAGTGCATGGGAAATTTTTCGCAAAGACGCGGTTTGCCTGTCTTGCACGGTTTAATTAAGACAAAATTACACTATTTTAACAATGTAAGCCAACCAAGGCGGTTAAGAGAAATGTGTATGGATGGATAGAAGATGTATTACGATAATTTCAACTTTGACAATCTTTGAATGTGAGCGCCACACGATGCGCCTTCAAACGTTACACGTATGGTAGTACACATCGTAATTTTTTTAAACTAACCAACGATGATAACCGTTTATAAATATTTTTAGAAAACAAAAATATTAATTAAATTCGATACTTAAAACTATCGGGTTTATATGAAAGATTTTAGATGAATATTTTAGATAGGACAATTAGAAAAACAACTGAAGATCGGAAAATAAGAAAAAAAAGAAAAAAATATTTTTAAATGTAATACCTTGCAGTTTATTTAAAATATAAAATCTCCTTCTTTTCCTCTGGCCAAAAATATATAGTATGTCTACTTAGACTATAAAACAAAGGATAGGCTCAACATTTCATTCATAAATAGTTTCGAACGTTAGATCTATTATTGTTGTTTTTCGCGTGCCTTACGGTTTGGACACCACTGATATCTAACCTTAATTCCGTCAAGACTTACTTGTGATATGATACTCCCGGACTTAAATAGTCTGTATTTCCACAAACAACACATTTCCTCACCATAGTTTTTCATTTATTTAAGCGCTACAACACACAGAATCATTAAAAAATTTTAAAAAATATATATAAATGACAACGAATGAATTATTTTATTTTTCAGTTATTTCAGGAGACCCTTTGCCGAAAACCGGCAAATCCAAAATTTGTAGTTACGCCATGTTTCAGATTTCATCGGTAACAAAATATTTCCACATTTTGATAGTCACTTTAAATTTAAAATTCTCCCCGAATCACTGTCGAAGCCCATATCTCTAAATACTAAAATTAAAAGCATCTGCCTTCATCCGTATTTCCCCGACGTACAGCGCGGCGTGACGCCACCAAAAATCGATAATTTTTTAACCTTTAAATGCGTTATTTAAAAATAACTTCCCGGTTTAAATTATAGTTTTGTTGATTTTTTTTAATGCCGGAAATTATTCGACCAAATACTCGACCCAGCCGGATATTACCAAATGCCAAATAAAAACATTTTAAATATAATTACCTAGAGTGTATTAGAAGCCTATTACACTGATGATGACTTCCATGTCATACGCCTAACAAAACTAGACCAAATACATAACTAATAAAAAAACATTTCTCCACAAGAAATCCTGCCATTCATGACAAGAAACAATGCACAATATCCTCGACATTATACCTATTATAATTACCAGTTAATCACTTGTTTAGCCGAAAAAAAAATGAGCGCCAACTGTCGGCATCAACAGTGAAAGTACCTCCGTCGTGCCGTTTCCGTAGCAAATTTTCTGGTCCGGTGGTCGGATCGTGAAGTATCAATCACAACGGCAACACCTCCGCGTACATTATCGTGAACGAAACGAAATTTGTACCAATCGCTTAGCTAAGCACCTAATTGAGTAGGAGGTACTGATCAATATCGGCCGTTGTTTGGATGTTCTCGAAAATTAGTCAATTTTGATAGTGTCTTATATAATGTGTAATTGTCCTATATTTATCTCATAATTTAAAGTTTTTAGCTTGAAAAAGACAAATCAAGTGTCGAAACGTCGCTTTTTGAATGAAGATATTTCAAATAAAAAGGTTTTCCTCTACCCACGATCCAAGCCCAAGCGTCCGGTATCTTGCTTATTATTGGTGATAGAAGAAAAAAGTAAATTGATAATTTATGATGCTTTTTACGTAGAATTCTGTGGCGTTCTTACTTTTTTTCGATCTATCTAAAGTTATGTTTTTTTTTCAGGAAAACCTGTATTCTTTTTGTTGGTCGATTGGAAATTTAATTACCTTTCCCACGGTACCAAATACTTAGTGCTTATCTATTTCATTTTCTCCAGAACCTATTTGAATATATTTAAAAGTATAAAATAATATATTAAATAAAATAATGTAAAGTATAAAATGTAAATAAATCAAACATGTTCAAAGCCTGCTTAGAGTCGAATAGACTATGGAGCTTACGCATTTAAAACAAGATATACGACAATATGCATAAATTCAATACGAT
Source organism: Kuschelorhynchus macadamiae (assembly GCA_030620095.1). Lineage (NCBI taxonomy): Eukaryota > Metazoa > Arthropoda > Insecta > Coleoptera > Curculionidae > Kuschelorhynchus > Kuschelorhynchus macadamiae. The sequence continues at coordinate 1,347,450 of JAUTXW010005459.1, forward strand.
AGAGTGTTACATTGAGTCTGGTAAATACAGTATTGCTGCGTTGGAAAGTACGGTACCCAGCTGATAGCTCAATATGGCTACTTGCAGAAGCCAAGACCAAAGTTATATAGAAAGGAAAGTAATCAACACAACCGCATATGTTGAAGCAAATCCAATATCATCTTAGGGCCAGATTAGAGACGAAATAGGCATCAACAGAAACAAAAATTATATTGAAGAAGCACAAATTTCGTCAGTATTGCTATAGGAAGACTCAAACTTTATATCCAGGGACACAGAACGTAGACGGCAATCTTGCTTATGGAATTTTGTCGGAGAGACAATAATACGTTGAGAAAATTAATATGGACAGATGCACATATTTAGCGATGGGATATTCAATTGCCATAATAATTTGTACTGGACTAATGAAAATCCACACATTACCGTCAATCGAACACCACACGGTCGTTTTAAAGTAAATGTGAGGTGTGCAATATGAAATGCACGAATAATGTGCTAAAGGATTTTTGATGGAAATTTAACAGCTGAGAGCTATATTGAAATTCTGGAGGAAAATCTGCTACTGAATATGGAAGGCATGAATAACAGTTCCAATAACTGATGGGGTACGAATGAGCCAGTAAGGTGGCCACCTAGATCGCCTGACCTTACCCCATTAGATTTTTTTCGGGGTTTTTTAAAGAATATAATTTACAAAAATAAGAGCAACACTATTCAAGAACTAAAAACCCATTTCAGACGTAGTTTGGGAAAAGTGACGCGATTACATATGTTCAATGCTCTTAGGGGTATTGAGATTTTGTACTAGGTACTAGAATTTGTATTACTTTTGTGTTTTGGGATTAATAGCTTGAAAGTTTATCGATTTTAATGTTTATTATTTTTTATGTTTATTATGTGTTGTGTGTAATTTTACCTTGTTATTTAGTTTTGCGAAAATATTTGAAGTTAAACTGCGAATGACATCTAAGGCGTTAAATAAATGTACTTAGTTGTTTTGTTTAAAACGCGCTTACATGGGGAATATAAAAAAAAATAATTTAAAGTAAAAAATGAGTATTTTGCAAAAACTCAGACACGAACCCTACGGGGGTTCACTAAAAAAGTTAAACAAGGTCTAGGTGCCATGGTACTTAAAAATCTTAGTCCGCCAGTTATGTTTCGCTTATGTCACTCTCATTTTGTAATTGTGATATTTAAAAAAAATATTTGGTCAATTGTTGAGTGTGTGTGTGTGTATATAAGTTTATGGCTCTGATGCGATGGTCAATTGTTGAGAATGTCATCTTAAGCTTATGACTGTCAAGTTAGACCTAGTCTAAATTTAAACCTCTTTAGTGAAAACGGGTGTTAAATGTTAAGTGAAAATTTAATTTCTAATCGATTAAGGAAAAAACATACACGGTATGTCATATCTCAAAAACTGAAATAGATAGAAAAAAAGGAAAAACGCCTCTGATTTCTATCACCAAAAATAAGTGAGATACAGATCCCTATAGCTCAATAACTATCACCAATAATAAGCGAGATACAGATCCCCGTAGCTCAATAACAAATCAACTTAACCATGATCAACAACCAACTTTAACCAAATCGAACTGTTCAATCAGTCTTTATATAGCACCTCGGTTTTGCCAGAATCCCCTAAAAGTATGGAAAATGCGCCACTTTGTATAGGGTGTCCTATTATGTTAGACACCCACATACAGACTTTATTATTAGCTAATATCAAAAAATGGTGAATATAAAAGTTGTAGGAATTGTCCTGAACCGCCAGGATTTGATACCAAGAAAAACAAAAATGAACATCGGAAATTAACAAAATGACCATCAACTTTGTCCTTTTAAAGGGAAATAGGTTTCCTCTTGCTGATTATAAATATAACAGGTTTGATACCTTTATCTCTAAGATACCCACAAAATTTGAGAAAAACCCAGTCATGAGAGGCAATGTATTCCCATCCACTGGACTCCCGGACACCCTGTAGAGGGTATTCCATTTTCGAGACTTTTGAGGGGTATCTCACTTATTTTTAAAGATAGAAAGTTGCTACTCTTTTTGTAAAACTAAACATGAAGCTAACAAAATTTCCATAGGTTTTTGACGTACTGAAAAATGTCACTTTTGGGCCAACCATCGCACCCCCTTTGTGTTTTACTTATTAAAGAGGCTGAAACGCAATCTAAACTTTTTCCGTAGACTCCAGCGGAGTAGCCTATTTTTATCTTGCACCATCCGTTTTTCAGTATTGAGCAAACATATGTTTTTGTTGGGGTGTTTTAAAACAAATGCCAAAAACTTGCCAATTTTGTTTTTTCTTAAAATGAACTCAAGAGTCACACCCTAGGTGGGTGACTCTTGAGTTCATTTTAACAAAAAAATTTCATATGGACATTTGTCCTAAACCTCATAACTTTTGAGATAGAGGATGTTAAACTTTCCAGAAAAAAATCTTTTTTTTTATAATATTTGGGATACCATTCTAGATATCTTCGTGAAATTTGGTACACATTTTTTACGCATCAAGGCACATTTTCTGGTGTACAACATTTTTTTTAATTTCTACCAGTGGCGTCCGTAAGAGATTTGCATTTTATATTTTTTAAGAAAAAAATGGTACACCACTGATATTTTTTTGGATAGCTTAGAAATTTTTACATAAAAATTACTTCTTGCGTTTTTCTCGTCAGATATACCGTTTAAAAAGTATTTAGAAAATTGTCGGAATCTTTGGAGTTTTGTTAAGGAAGGAAGTTCGGGAGCAGAATAAGGAATTTGAATTTGATATTCCTTGTTCAAAATAAAGGGCAGTTTGTTATAAACGTTGGGTCAAAAGTCAACAATTAGGGAGATATTGCGGTACAAAGATGGCGGAAAAATGTTTTAATTTTTTATCTTAAAAACGAAAAGCGATAGACTAACGAAATTTTATGGGAGTATTACTACTATAAAAATACACTGCCTGCATATTTCTTCACTTTTTAAAATAAGTAGAAGGGTTGGAATAGACTACCCATATTATTCTCGTTAACTAAATTTAAAGAAAAACTTACGCAACAACTTGGAATAATATAAATTTGGATAGCTTCGTTTATTTAAAAACTTTTTTACCTCTTGTATTTTTTTCATAAAACTTACCGATTTGAAATTAAAAAATAAAATGTAAATCATTACGTGTCGGGACGGGGAAATTTTTTAGAAAATATCTAGTGGGCCGCTGTCACTTTTTACTGCGTTTCTAATATTGCTTTATTTAACATTGCACAGTTAGTTTAAATACAATATTTTACGATTAATTTAATCAAAAATTTGTTATCTGATTGGTTTAATTGTGCAATAATAAGAGTTTTAATTAATTCAATGCAAACGAAAATTCCTTGGAAGCTTATCGTCTTTAAACACAAGCGTACCCTAATCGTAGACCTCCTCATCAGAGCACGTTTACCAAGCTTCATCAAAGGCTACATGAATCTGGAAATTTCGAAACCGGGAAGTTCACCCGAATTAAAAGCTGCTATCCTAAATATTATTGAAGCGCAACCTGAGACAAGTATCAGGAAAATTAAAGCGGAATTTAATACTGATGCATCAAGTGTATGGACGATATTAAAAGAACAACAGTTATATCCTTACCACATACAGAGGGTTCAAGCTCCCTTACCAAGAGATTTCGAACCGAGAATTTTTTCAGAATGGTTTCACCGAATTAATACCGATAATCCCTTTTTTTGTTTAAAAATTCTCTCGGAAAAGGTAGTTTCTTAAGAGATGCAATTCAAAACTTTAATAACAGGCATACATAGGCTGAAAATAATCCACATTCAACAACATAATCTAGACATCAACATCAGTTTTCCGTTAACGTTTGGATAGGAATTGTCGATGAACATTTAATTGGGCCACATTCTCTACCTCTAAAATTAACTAGAGAGTCATATTTTCATTTTCTACAAGAAAAATTGCCTCCTTTACTAGAACAGCACACTTCAGCTTAAATGTCCGAAGGTATTTAAATCTTACTTATGAAAACCAGTGTATAGAAAGAGGTGGGCCTCATCTTAGGCCGCCTGGATTCCCAGACTTACATCCTTGGGATTGTTGTATCCCAGGATATCTGAAAGAATTAGGTTACACTTTCCCAGTACAGGATATCAAAGACCTGAGAAATCGCATAATTGCATCACGTGACGTTATAAGAAATAATCCTGGCATATTTCAGCGTATTAGAGGCTCAATGATGGGTAGAACAAATGCATGTATTATATCGCAAGGCAGGAATTTTCAACACTTGCTATAAAAAAATATACTCGCTTCTGCGTAGGACGTTGTGTTTTTATTTGAATTTCAATGTTTAAATCATTTTTTTAAATACGTTTTTTTCCAAAAAACGATTGATCATGCATAGTTCATGCATTAATACACAGAGCAGGGGTGCTCAAACGGTCGATCGCGAGTGCTTTTTGAGTAGATCTAGAGAAGAACATTTTTTTTTAATAAGTAGGTACTTAACTAAACTTAACTAAACTACAAAAATATATTACGTAATAAAATAACACTCTGCTAGCGGCAAAAGGCGGCTTTATCAAAGGAACGCGCGGTACTTGTCAAAGAAAAGCCACGTTTTTTATTCTTGCCGCTTTTCTAGAAATTTCGGGCGGCGCGTTTGACGGGAACATTCCAGACTTTCGTTCACGCCGATATAAATGTTGCGCCTGCAGGAATTGGAGTCATTCTGAATTGCAACTTGAAGGCAATACTACGTCGATATAAAATTTATTATTAAATAGTACAAAATGAGTGCAGCGAAGAACGTATCATTTTAATAACGATTGGGAGGAAGAATTTTTGTTTTGTATGGTGAAGGATAAGTGCATATGTCTTATTTGTCGTGCGTCAGTTGCAATACCTAAGCGTGGTAACTTAGAGAGGCATTATTTTTATGAACCGTTTTATAAAACTATAAAAAGGATTTTCCGCCACAGAGAGAATTAAGAAAACGAAAAGTAGGTGATTTGATATCTTGTTTGAAAAAAGAACAAACCATGTTCAAAAGACCAACCAAACAATCAAAAGCTGCTACGATCGCGTCATTTAAAATATCTCATATATTGGCGAAACACAAGAAACCATTCGAAGATGGATCGGTTGTGAACAGAAATCATGTCTGCTATTAGAGAACTTCAGTTATCTCGTCCGACTGTCACAAGGCGTATTGAAGTCATGAGTCAGGACATGGCAGTTAAACTAAAAAATGATATTGAATATACATACTTTTCTTTACAGTTCGACGAATTCACGGATATGACAGACACTGCCCAGCTGTGTATTTTTATTCGGATGGTATTCAATGACATGTTGGCTAAGGAAGAATTTTTGACAATCATTCCTCTGAAGGGGAAGACCCGTGGCGAAGATATATATGACGTTTTCTTCAATTTTGTAAAAAACTACAAGCTACCAATATATTAATTAGTCTGCATTACAACCGATGGAGCACCAGCAATGACTGGAAACAAAAACGGTTTTGTGGCATTGTGTCGAGCTAATGAAGATTTCCCTTCATTTTTTTTCAATCCATTGCATTATACATCAAAAAGTTTTGTGTTCAAAAGTTTTAAACACGGAAGAAATTATGGGCATTGCGACAAAAATTGTGAATTCCATCCATGCACGTAGCTTGCAACGGCGGCTCCTTAAGTTGCAGTTGGAAGATAGGGAGTCAGCTGAACACACTGATTTAGTTCTTCACACGGACGTCAGGTAGTTGAGTCGCGGAAAATTCCTAGAAAGGTTTCAAGAATTATTGCCCGAAATAACAGCTTTTCTAGACGAAAGAGGTGATGACACTCAGATGTTGAAAAAAACGAAAAATGGCTGACTGATTTGGCATTTTTGACTGACATCACAATGCACTTAAACACCATTAACTTGAAGCTTCAAGGTAAAGGAAAAACTGTTATTGAGATGATTAGCGCAATAAACGCATTCAAAAGTAAATTGCAACTTATGATAGATCAACTGAAAAGAAAGGATCTGAAACATTTTCCGTCTTTGAAAGCAAGGATTCCTCAGTTGAATTATGATACGTATAAGGCTGAATTATCAAATATTTTGGGACAATTCGAAATGCGTTTTTATGATTGTAGTAATTTGTACAAATTTCTGGTGTTTTATATCTGAAGATAAATATCCGAATCTAAGGCAAATCGCCCTTCAACTGACAGCAATATTTGGGTCAACTTGCTTGTGCGAGTCTGCATTTTATGAAATGAAGATAATTAAGTCAAAATATCGCAATCGACTAACTGACGTTCATATGTTACGTACCATCTTATGAAAAGTATGCTGCGGACATGCAGTGCGACGCTTCAATATCCAAACTAACTCCTTAGTTTTGTAAGTTTAACACCATATGTAACTCTTTTGTCTTGTAACAACCAATAAACTCGCAATTTTGAATAACTATGAGTTTTTTCATTGATATTGTAGAGAAGAACCTCACTAAACCTAACCCAAACCTTGACTAAAATAATGTATATTGTGCGCAAAGCTAATATCTATATATGCTACGGTACACCCTACCTAGGTAGGTAGGGTGTATGTATCATGTATGTCCGACAACCCTTCATCAACATACTTGCAGCCTATCAGAGTCGATTGTAAGTAGTCTAAAAATATTCAGGTAGATCGCCAGCAGTTCAAGTTTGAGCACCTCTGACATAGAGGATAGGTTAGTTTGAAACATGTTTGTGAGCCCATTATTTTTGAAATGTGATTATTCAGAAGAAAATTTAACATTAGTACAAAATAAAACTGTGTTTGAAAGCAACCAACTAGATTATATTTCTAATTAATTTCAAACCGGTAAGTTTATGAAATAAATACAACACGTAAAAAAGTTTCCAAATAAACCAAGCTATACAAATTTATTTTTTTCCAAGTCATTGCGTAAGCTTTTCTTTAAATTTAGCTAACAAGAATAATAGGGGTAGTCTATTTCAACCCCCTCCACTCATTTTAAAAAAGTGAAAAAATATGCAGATGGTGTATTTTCATAGTATAATATTTAATAGATAAAATTTCACTATTCTATCGCTTTTATTTTTTAAGATAAAAATAAAAACATTATTTTTCCGCCATCAATACCAAATTCAAATTCCCGACATTTTGCTAAATAACTTTTAAACAGTACATCTGAAGAGAAAAACGCAAAAGGTAATTTTTATGTAAACATATCTAGGCTATCCAAAAAAATGTCAGTGACGTACCATTTTTTCTTCAAAAATATGCAATGTAAATCCCTTACGGACCCCACTGGCAGAAATAAAAAAACATGTTGTACACCAGAAAATGTGTCTCGATGAGTAGAAAATATTACCAAATTTCCATGAAGATATCTACAATGGTGTCCCAAATATTATAAAAAAAAAAAAGATTTTTTCTGAAAAGTTTAACACCAGGTATCTCAAAAGTTATGAGGATTACATGTTCATATGAAGTTTTTTTTCTTAAAATAAACTTTTTTCGCATTTGTTTTGAAACACCCTGTATATTATTTTTTATATTTATTAGAAATTATGTAGGCTTTCCATAAATATATATTTCTAAATAGTTATAGTAGTTGAAAGACAAGCTGAAAATTCAATATTTTTAATAATTTCCATTATGTAAAAAAATAAATACAAAATATATGAAAACTTCGACACCCTCTATCCTGAAAAAGCATTTCCGAACATATTTTCATAGAACTTTTTTTTATTTTTTTTATAGTACTATAAACCCCTAAAATTTCGGACCCCTATTTAGTGACACCCGGTACAGTAAAACCTCCCTTAATGGACACCTCCGAACAATGGAACTGCTGAATGGACAATTTTGAAGTCACCGACCGTCAGTAGGTATATGTATTCCTGCGTATTAAACCCTCTTGACAACAGAGACTCTCAACAACGGACACGGACAGTAAAATTTACAAAACATTTTTAATAAAAACAGTAAAATTTACCTCCTCAGAACGGACAGACGTTCAGATAATTTTAGAAAAACTCACACTTAATGCCGGTATTTTTATTGCACATTATGGGCAATATTTAGATCTATGCTAATAAGCGGCGCGGCGCACAGTGGGTAAATGGCGGAAAAAATGTATAATTTGAAACTATCTAATTTTAACAAAATTTCATTGCATTAGTGTTCTTAGATAATGAATGTAATTTAATTTAGCACGTATTTTCGAATTCATATTTCACTGACATAACCACGTATTTTTAAAGTCACCTAAAAATAGAACTCTTAAAAATTTTTAAAAATATTGTCATCTTAAATTCTTCAGTATTACTATGAGAAACGACGTGTGGGGTTTTTACGTTTTATCCAAAAAGAAGTGACTTTAAGGTCTATAGATAAATAATTATTTTCATTTTATAGGCCTAATTCATTTCAAGTTTTGAAATATTTTAAAATGAAACCATTTTTTATTAAATTTTTCATGAAAATTATAATTTTCACTATTAGCTACATGTACCTACATATTCTTATTATCCTTATTATTTTATTTACACTTTAACGAATATGGAAACGAAAAAATTAGCTGCGGATACGTGCGGGTAAAAATCTAGTTAGCTATGAACGGTTGTTGTGACAACGAGCGCAAATGTTTAACTTAATGTGCGCGTCTTCACATAATATGTGAATATCAATATTATTGATAAAGTAGCGTTTGTGTAATTTCGAAATTCGTTGTGTGATAAAAAAAACTAACAGTAATCTTAGCAAGTGTGTAAAATGTCATCCGTTTCCATAAGTAATCGACAGCTTACTGAAGAATTTATTAGGTGCGGCCGTAAAAGTGATATGTTGATGCAATTTTTGAGAGATAAATTCCCTTCTTTTAGTGAAGATAAGCTAAGGATAATTTTAGAACAAATTAAAAAAAGGTATGTTAGCTCGTTCAATTCAAAATGGAACCAGTGTCATAGGAAAAAAAAGGCACTATTTAAAACTTATTCTGTATGGCTGGATAAGAATTTTAATGTAGAGATGCTTAATGAATTAATGCCCGGGACTTCAAATAAACGTAGTTTAAGTGCTGGACGACCGGTAAAGAAATTTGAAGAATGCAGTGAACGAGCTAAACGTTACAAGATCCAAGAAATTCGAGAAAGGTACTCTAAAAAAGTATTTCAAGTAGCAGCTGGAAAAATATCAGCTAAGAAGACCTACTTGGAACCTCAAAAAGCTTTAGAGATGTTAATTGATGCACAGTTATCAAAGCATCAATATGATGTGGTTCGAAATGTGCTTAAAAACTTCGGCTGTGATGTTTTGCCACCATATTATAAAGTTCGGGAAGAAAAAGTGCATTGTTACCCTGAAAATATTACTATTACACCAATATCTGCTCAAGTTGATTTGCAAAGTTTGCTTGATCACACAGCTAAAAGAATTATTTTGGCCGCTGAAAACTTTACAAATGTAGCGCATGTTCCAGAAATAATGACTTTAACATCGAAATAGGGTTGTGACGGTTCGTCAAATCAAAGTCAATATCATCAATTCATACCTAACGAATTTAATGGTATATCTGATGCAAATTTATTTATGGTATCTATGGTGCCCTTAGTACTTGAAACTATAGATCAAACAGACACGTTATGGAAGAATTATAGACCTTCTTCCACAAAGTTTTGTCGGCCGATTCAATTTGAATATGCCAAGGAAACCGCAAACAATACTAAAAAAATTGTCGAAAGAATAAATGAAACCATATGCAACATACTGCCAACATATGTGAATATAAAGGACAATGTTATTGAAATTCGTCACAATCTTTTATTTACCATGATGGATACAAAAGTAGCTCAAGCAGCAACTGGTTGTAAAGCATCGTCTGTTTGTTACATATGTAAAGCAAGCCCTAAAGAAATGAACAACTTAGAATTCGTCATCAAAAAATCATGCAATCAGGAAGCAGTTAAGATGGGAATTCCTCCATTACATGCTAGAATCAAAACAATGGAATTCATTTTACATATTGGGTATAATTTGACTTTTCAAAAGTGGTCTACTAATGCGGAAACCAAACCACTTAAAGAAGAAAACAAAAAAAGGATTCAGACAGAATTACGCCAGAGATTGGGTATTAGGGTTGACCATGTTCAACAAGGGTTAGGTACAACAAATACTGGAAACACGTCCAGAAAATTTTTTCAAAATCCTGAGGTAGTTTCAGAGGTAACTAGGGTTGACCTGGAATTAATCAAACGACTGGCTACAATACTTGAAGTAATAACTTGTGGTGAGAGCATAGACCCAGTAAAATATGGAAAGTATGCTTTAGATACAGCTAGACGATTTGTTGGGACGTATAACTGGTATTATATGCCAGTAACAATACATAAAATGCTGGTACACGGCGAAAGTATAATCCGAAGTTCTTTTCTACCTATCGGTAATCTCTCCGAAGAGGCGCAGGAGGCTCGAAACAAGGATTATAGAAATTATCGCCTTCGTTACGCAAGGAAAAGCAGTCGAACTTCAACCAACGAAGATATTTTAAAGAGACTCTTAGTTACTTCTGATCCATTTTTATCAAGTTTAAGAGTTACAACTTTAAAAAAACACATAGATCTATCAGAAGATGCAAAAGAACTACTTTTAGATTAAATTTAAAACTCAGTTATTGACAACGTATTATTTTTGTAATCTTAAATTTGTTTATTACACGTTATTGTTTTATTCAACTCGTTTAATTTAGTTGCACTTAAGTTCTATTTATTATAATCATCATAAAATGATAGCGATCAGATAATGTCAGGTACCTATTTCATAAATACAATCAAAAAAGTTTTGCACCATACTGTATAAAAGAATAGCCTGTAATTTTTTAAATGTAGTTATGTCTTAATTAAAATACAAGGTGGTGTAAAACTTTTTTGGTTGTGTATATTATTGTAAATATACTATGACAACTAATAATTAACAGTTATTATTAATCCTTTATCTACAGCCATTTTCTTGCAATGATATGTTAAAAGGAGTAAAATCTTGATAGTCTATAATTTTTTATTTTTTCTGTGGTTTTAATTTTAGAAAATGTAAAGTGTAAAAACTTCTTAAATCTAAGCAATCACACTTATCAATAAAATTTATACTGGGTGTCCCAGAATATGTGGGCAATCTCTCGAAAATAAAAAGTACACGTAAAGATAATGCCACAAGTTCCTTTAAACTTTTTTCAAATAGTCGATATTAACGAAGATACAGGGTGTTAAAGTTAAGTAACAATGTTGCCTCAGTTCGAGGATTCAACAATCATCAATTCTTAAAGCTAGGGAATGCTTAAGATTAGAAGGTATGTTGAATCAACCAAAATCTTTGAAATTAACCATTGCTTTTTTTCCGTAAACCGAATTATTTATTTATATCGAACAAAAATGTATCTGTTTTTTCTTATTTTTATCTTATTTTTTTTACTTAAAAATTTAATACAAGTACGTAAAATAAGTTAAGATCCATTAAATAGTAATAAATACATGTAGGTGGCGCCCCCTACAATTTAGAGTCGCAATAACATTAAATTTTAATTTCGTATCTTAAAAAATCCCCGGATGCCAATTTTCTCTCAAATATGGATAGTATTTCAAAAGTTAATCCCATAAAACAAAAATAGAAATTTATAACACCCTGTATCTACCTTAATATCGAATTTTTGAAAAAAGTTTATAGAAACTTGTGGCATTATTTTTACGTATACTTTTCATTTCCGAGAGATTGCCCACATATTCTGTATAAGCAAGCAGTTTTAAAATAAGTAGAACATTTTTGCCGAAAAATGCCTGTTCTGACCCATTGTGCGGCGCCTACCTATTGTCAATAGCACTAGTTTAACAATAGGCTGGCTTATGCTGTCTGGCTTGTAGGTAAATTGCGGTGAATTGCATAATAAATAGATCACCTTATTTTTATAAAATGTAGTCTTCATCAATAGAATATCTTAGTTTTGATGTTACTCCGGTGTGATCAATATGTATTCAAACAAAAGAAAGTTTTTGAGTCTTCAAGAAAAAGTTGAAATAATCCAGTACGCGGAAAAAAACAAACTTAGTGTTAGAGTGTAGGAAAATCTCAAATTAGTGATATTTTGAGAAACAAGAGCGATCTTAACAAGCGATTCGTCGAGACCTGGAACATGAAAGAGAAAAAGAAATTTGCGAAAACTGAGGGTGCTGCCATAGACAAAATTGTCTACGACTGTTTTTGTAAAGTACGCTCCAAAAACATTCCAATATCCGGTAAAGAAAAAAAGTACACGAAATTGCGAAGAATCTAGAAGTTGATGGTTTTAAAGGATCAAATGGATGGTTGGAGAAATTCTGTCAACGTCATAATATCTCTTTCAAATACATCTGTAGCGAAGCAGCGGCTGTAGACTTGATTTAGGTAACTGATTGGCGGACGAAATTATGTGCTACTATCAAAAACTACGCATCGAGAGACATTTATAACGCCCATGAAACGGGACTCTTTTCCGCGCCTTGCGAAATAAAACGTTTTCTTTAAAAGGCAAACCAGCTGGCGGGAAAGTGTCCACGGAGAGACTCACTATTTTGCTTTGCTCCGCTATGAATGGAGAAAAACAAAATGCACTGGTGATTGGAAAAAGTAAAAAACCCCGTTGTTTTAAAGGACCAAGCGAGGAAAAATTGCCACTTGAATGGTACTATAACAAGAAAGCATGGATGACAAGGGACATAATATCGGATTGGTTGATGAAATTTGAACAAAAAATGCAAAGACAAAACCGAAATGTACTTTTATTTTTGGATAATGCTGCATCTCCTCCAAAACTGAAATTAAAAAATGGTAAAATAATTTTTTTCCGCCAAATACAACATCACATTGCGCCAGCCATTGGACCAGAGCGTGATTCAAAATTTTAAAAATCACTACAGAAAGTTTTTAATCAAGCGACTTTGGTATCCTGAATCTACCGAACAATTGGAGAAATCCATAAATGTTCTAAGTGCCTTGATTTGGATTGTTGCTGCATGGAAAAAAGTCGAATCCAAGTCCATCAGTAACTGCTTCCGCAAAGCTGGATTCGACGAAATTCTCGAGGAAAACGTTGACTACGATAGTAAAGATGATGTGCCATTATCGGAATTATGTAGAAACATCAATTTATTTCTCTTCCGACTTAACTTCATATTCAGAAATTGATGAAAGTTTATTCACGGACAATACTAACATAAGTGTACGTGAGTGCATCAGTGAATTTCAAAATAATGAGAACGGTCAGATTTCATCTGACAGTGATGATGAAGAAATTATTTCTTCCAATATTAAGAACATTAAGGAAGCATATAAAATATTAAGGGATATTGAAAACTTTTGTATGTTATCTGGATATTCTGTTTTAGGGGAAAAATTTCAGAACTTGCGTCTAAAATTGAATCTCAAATTATTAAAAATAAATTAATTAGTTTAAGACAAACAACACTTGATAATTTTTTTAAATAGAAACTTTTTATAAAGTAGAACTGTATCATACTGTATATGTAGGTAGTATAGTATTTATATTAGGTAATACATTTTTATTGTATGCATATATGTATGTAAAAGATGTTGGTGTATACGTAGTAACAATTGTATTAATAATTTGTACTAAACATATTATTAAACTGTCCGTTGTTGAGAGGTTTCACTATACAGGGTGATTCATGAGGAAATGTCAATACTTCAGGTACATATTCAGGACCAAAAAATTAACATAAAAGTTTATATAAATAAGTGTCCGCAAGGCCTTAGTTCTCGAGATACAGGGTGTTAAAGTCTTTATTTAATTTTCCTATTTTTTAAATAAAATCTATGATAATGTAAATAATGGAGTGAAATACGGGGGTTTTTTGGTATGACAAATTCGAATCTAAGATTAGTATTGCTCTTACTTGTAGGGGACGTCACCTACATGTCTTTCTACTCCTTCGAACAATCACAACTTTTTGGTACAGTCTTGTATTACATTTTTGAGTAAAACATATTATTCCCTTGCTATTTCTACGTCAAAAAGGTATACCTGTTAAAAGTGGATACGAGCAACCGTTTTCGAGATATTTGGATTTAAAACAATCTCGGCGCATGTAATTTTTTATCGCAAAATGTTGAAAGTTTGTTATTTTGTCCAAATTTAAACGCATCTTGGCACAAAAGCTTTGAAATGAAAGACTAACACATTTTTTTGAGGTGTGTATTCAATGCCTCAGACATAAACTAAACAAAAGGTATTTCGTTTTTATTAAAATTGTTATTATTAAGTTGTTTTTAATAAAATCTAGGTTATGTTTCATAATTTTCAAAAATTCCACCATTTGCTTTTAAGCACTACAGCTCTATGGTGTATAGCTCGGGTTGCTCTGTGGATACATTCGGGCGCATTTCTTACTGTTCATTCATCCAATAATGCTTCTCTTGTATTTACTTTAGTGGAATATACCAGTGATTTGAACCATCCCCAAAGACAATAATCCAAAGGATTAAGGTCTAGCGATCTAGGTGGCCAATTAGACGGACCTCCTCAACCAATCCATCGGTTTGGAAAGTTTTGGTTTAAAAAAATCTCTTACAAGTAAACTGTAGTGTGCAGGGGCTCCATCATGCTGCAAATACATGTTTTGTCTTACATTAAGGGGAACATCAACAGATTTCGCAAGTGATTTTGAAGAAAGTTTAAATATTTTTCTCCTGTAAGACTACCGTCGATTATAAATGGACCAATTAAATGACCATTTAACATTCCACACCACACATTTATGCTAAATTTATGTTGGAAATTATGTTCTACTGTAGCGTGAGGATTTTCATAGGACCACCGGTGTTCATTGTGAAGATTATTTATACCATCACGCGTGAACTGTGCTTCATCAGTGAACAAAATATACCTATACAACCTTCGATCTTCATTAATCCAGTTACAGAATTGCATTCTCAACTCAAAATCACCCATAAACAATTAATGTGAAGATTTCTCCAAGCAGACGATTGTGTAATTTGATAAGTATCTGCAATCCGCCTAGTGCTTATGCTTGGATCATTTTCGACGGCATTGAGCATAGCCTCTTCTACTTCAACGTTGGGTCCCGATTCCCTTTCAGATACAATTTTCGCACTTGGAAACATCCCAGATTCTCTAGCAGTAGTAAAAACTTGTTGAAAAACTCTTCTATCTGACACCCTTCTATCTGGAAAACGACGCTGGTACTCCGCGACTGCTTGAATTGCCATAGACAAATATCATATCTGCATATTCACGATGCGAGAATATCATAGGCATAATGACGTATTTAGATCTAAAGTTTCTTAAATGATTATTGTCAGATAATAAAAGTTATGAACAGAAATTGACAGTGACAAAATTTGATCTTATCATTAACTGACATTACTATTGCTAAGTAACAGGAAAAACGATGAGAACACCAACCAGCAGTTGTTCTGTCAGGCAAGGCACACTTCTATTTTTTTACAATACATGCATACTTTATGTGAATTTGATAAAAAAAATCACATGCGCCGAAACTGTTTCAAATCCAAATATATCGAAAACGGTTGCTCGTATCCACTTTTAACAGGTATACCTTTTTGAAGTAGAAATGGCAAGGGAATAATTTGTTATGCTCAAAAATGTAATACAAGACTGTACCAAAAAGTTGTGATTGTTCGAAGAAGTAGAAAGACATGTAGGTGGTGCCCCCTACAAGTAAGAGCAATACTAATATTAGATTCGAATTTTTCAAACCAAAAATATCAATTTTCACTCCATTATTTACATTATCATAGATTTTATTTAAAAAAAAATAGGAAAATGAAATAAAAACTTTAACACCCTGTATCTCGAGAACTAAGGCCTTGCGGACACTTATTTATCTAGACTTTTATGTTTATTTTTTGGTCCTGAATATGTACCTGAAGTATTGACATTTCCTCATGAATCACCCTGTATATAAACGGTGTTATCTGTACACGGTGGAATTCTGTGCGAGGGAAATTCTGGGTAAAGACGAATTTACACATTTTTTACACTTAAATATTTCGGTATAGCAAACACAACCCGTTAAACAAGTCTCTCTAAAGAAATCACCCTTAATTTTCAAACATTTTAAATGCCGAAAAGCAGACAAACCCCTTTGATTGTCCTCGACTTCGCTCCCTGTCAGGAAGCAAGTATGCAGCCGTCTATTATTTGGTTCGTCAAAACAACATTTAAATGAACTGTTAGACGACTCCAGTTAAATCGGAAATAACTTCGGAATGCTTCAATCGATCACGTCGAGTCCTCTCTTATCGTAATGGGACTTAAGGGAGTGACAGATGTCCCACTTTATCAAGAGACATCATTATGTGAATACGGGACAATAGGAGTTTTATATAGGGCCGGGCCCGGCACTCAAAGGACAAATTGTGCGAATTTTCAGAGAATTTATTATGCATATTGGTCGGTATTATTCCGGAGTTCATGGAGAGAGTGTCTCACGAGAGTAGTATACAATTATTAGCCCAGTTATTGCAGGGTCAAACTTCAGCAACATTAGGAAGCAAGACAATTAACTTGTAGTTCTTTTTAGAGCTATCTGGAACTGACCACGGCATATTTTCACTTATGGGGGATCTAGGCCTTTATCCGATTGAGGACCCCTTTCAGATTTTTCTTTAAGCAAAACTACAAAAAAAATCATTTTTATATTATATCAAGCACTGTTAAGAAACGAACGTGAACAATATAAATACGCAAATATCTAACTCTGTAAAAACCAAAGAAATCTAAACCGAAATAATACAGATGTACTATAAAAACGACATCGAAAGTTTTTTAAATAAATATCTTATTATTTATAAACTTTTTTACAAAAAGTTCACTTTAAACCCCAAAATACAACAAAAAATTATACTACAAGAAAAGTCGAGCAGATGTCCTAAACTCTAGGGTTTACCAAATTTTTTTTATATGTGGAAGAAGTAGAATATTTTTTTACGACTTACCTAAATTTTGTATACTAAATCAATTCTCCTATCCTTCATAGCAGCAAGACAATGTTGTATTGATAAGGCCATTTAGATGGCCAAACATCACACATGCCCCATCGTAACATTGCCCTATTAATTTATGTTTATAGCCAATTTGATCCAAGAGAGAATATAAATTCTCCGACGTTCTATCGGAGCTGACATTATGAAATCCTAAGAATCTCTCGACTACTGAAGCTTCTTAATTAACGTATCTTAACATTATGGAGCACTGGGAAGTTTGCGTAATATCAGTGGTGTCATTCACTTGCACACAAAAAAACTGTGTGATCATTATTTCATTTCTTACATGATCGTTTAAATAATCAGAAATGCATTCAATTATTTCGTTTTGAATAGTTTTCGAGTCACCAGTAAAAACATTTTTAATATTTTTTAATTTCCCCTATTTATTGACTCGCTGCTCTCATCGTGGCCGCGAAAGACTAACTCTTGTTTTGTAAGGTACAAAACTGCGTCAATTACCAAGCACATAAATAGTCTATTTAATCGGACGTCTTAGTTAAGATGTATTGTATACAGTTTCGCATTTTCTTTTAAAGTGTCAGCTATAGTGCTTTGATTTTTTATAAATGTTTTTAGCATTAATTCGCATTTTAAATGCTCCACCGAGTCTTCATGTTTATGTAAAGACCTTCATATATTTAACATACCCGCAAATCCTTCCTTATTCCACACTGAATATTTATTGGAAACTAGTAAACAAGGCCAGCAAAACAAACTCTGATCCTGTTCCTTCCATCGATTAAATGGTGTTTCCAACAAAATGCAAACCACATCCGTGATCGGATTAATCAATAATGTAAATTAATAAACTCGACACCAAATAAAGTTGTCACAACAGCACAAATAAATATAACACAAAACAGTCAAGTAAACTGCAAAGGAACTAACCGGTTGCAGCGAAATCCGCGAAAATAAAAGTAAACAACCATCCCAAACTGAACGACGCGTGGGTGTAGTGTACTGCGTTAGCAATTCACCGAGAGCGTTGTCAACATTATTCTTCTAAGGGCTCGACGTCATCGAATACGCGTTGTCATGGCAACGTAGTAGGAAAATCGTAAACTAAACATAGCACCTTCAGCAAAGTCGAAGCGGTTTGCGCCACTGTTATAGTTGTTATAATAAAGTTCGATTGAAAGTTTTAAAAAGACATGCCGCCAGCGGTTAAGTAAAATATTTATTCGAGATCTACTGTTTATTTTTTGCCAATTAGGTGAATAAATGAATGTAAAAACTTAAATTTTAAGAGATATATAATAAATATAGTTAGATGTTTCCTTGTTTATTTTTCCTGGTGAAGTAGCACTTCACACTGAATAGCCGCCACTGCCGTTAGACCTATTGTTAGTGCTGTTAATTCGCCCCTAACTGAAAAAATATCTTGTGGAAATTATGCAACAGACTTTTGAAAAGACTGTTTTATATGCAAAAAATCGGAGTGCAGTGTGACCAAATTTAGTTCAGTATATAAATATATATAGTCACTTAGTAACACACATATAAATATATACAGTGTGTATCAGCCAAATGGAATAAATTCGATAATAAATAAATGGGGGCATGTTCGGAAAAACGCTTGGACCCGTCGATTGGTATTTTTAGTGGCTCATTTTCTCCAATAAAAACTTTTTATACAGGGTGTGTCCTGTAACAGTGGTCAATGCCAACTTTCTTATTTCAAATGCAACACCCCGGATATTATTTAATTTTTGGATTCTTTAGGAGATTCTAAACATATTTTATGTTCAATGTCCTATACCTATCTTCAACTATTTCGGCAATATTAAGTGTTTTCAAATTTATTTTTATTTTATTTATTTCGAATTTATTATTATTCATGAAAGTGGCTCTGGTTACTGAACTATTTATTTGATTACAAAAATTCGCTACAACACACTCAATACTTATTTACCATTTAGGTCTTCATATTAAGAATGTAAGCAAAAACCATTTTAGCGTTCCTTTTTATTGATATGGAACAAAAAGAGCCAGCCAAACTTTTAAGTTTTGTTCACTTTTGTGTAAAATGCCTGGCCTTTCTCTTTGCAAGACAGTAGTTGTCAGTGTCAGAGTCATAGTCTTTTGAATTTCGTTAACTGCATAATACCTAATATCAGAAAAATGGTTCATTTAACATTAATGCATAAAATAACAATTCTACAAATGATTGGTTATGGAGATAACACACGAACACAAGTGGAAGTTGCTCGCTTATTTCATGAAAAATTTCCAAATTTGCCGCATATATCCCAAGGGACAATTAGTAAAATAGAAAAGCAGTTTCGCGAGCTTGGACATGTGAGGCAGATAAAAAAAGCAGCTGCCAATTCAATAAATGATGATACTAAATTGGATATTATGCTTGAGTTTGAGGAAAACCCACATATTTCTAGTCGACCAGCCGCCGCAATGTTCGATATTAGCCATTCGTCGATTATTCGAACATTAAAAAAAAATAAAATGCATCCCTATAAAGTGATACCAACTCAGGAGCTCATGGAAGACGATTATGATAGGAGAACTTATTTTTGTGAACAAATGATGGCTATGTTAGATAACATTGTTATTCAATTAGAACATGTTTTGTTTTCGTTTGAGTGCACCTTTACACTTCACGGTCATGTAAATCGTCAAAATTGCCGCTATTGGTCTAGGGAAAATCCTCACTGGATCAGCGAAGAACATACTCAATATCCTGAAAAGGTTAATGTTTGGGCAGGAATTGTTAGGGATCATATCATAGGCCCCTTTTTCATTGACGGCAATTTGAATGGCGATAATTATTTAGCACTGCTCCAAAATAATGTCGTGCCAACTTTGACAAATTTGTATCCGGATCCAGCAAACCCACAAGTTCCAGCGAATATGATATGGTTTCAGCAAGATGGAGCACCGCCCCATTACCAAATTAATGTCCGGCAGTACCTCAACGGAATATTTCCAAATCGGTGGATAGGGAGACGAGGATCGATAGAATGGCCAGCGCGATCCCCTGATCTGACGCCATTAGACTTTTTCTTATGGGAACATATTAAAAATGTTGTATACAAAACTAAACTCCTCGACTTAGCTGACTTAAGAAGACGAATAACGCTTGCGATTAGATTGGGCTCAAGTTTCGTTTACCTGAAATTGGTTATAAGGAAAGTATCTAGTTTTACATATTCTAGGAGCTTTTCTAAATAACGGAAAATAAGAATTTTGCTGCGGAAATGCGTCATTTCCGTTCTGCACAGTTTAGTATACCTGAAATCCAGTTACATGAAAACTTTGCATTGCATCTCATCCCAAACTCTTTCCCAAGCACGAAAATGTTAAAATGTGTCTGCGGAAATTTGTCATTTTCATTTTCTGCGGAAATTTTGTATAGTTTAGAATATCTAAAATCAGTTACACAAAAAAAAACTTTGATTTACATTCTAAATTCTTCTACATTTTTTAAGTAACGAAAACGAAGGCATGATTGCGGATGGAGGCAAAATAATCGATGGCATTATTGCGGAATGCTCGTATATATTTGTTCGATTGCCTGACTCAAGAAAGGATCATCCTTCTTTGTTTATATTCCTTGAAGTTCTCAAAGATATGCAGACAGATACTTATATGAAACTTCGTGACTCAGACAAATTATTGAGATTATCTAAAAAAAATTTCGGGCTGTCACGTATACGGGTATAAAATGTCGCTGACAATACGATGCGTTCAGCCGTTATTTTTACATTCCGCAATCGTGCCCTCACTTCATTTTGTGAAAAACTGAATACTAATATTTCGTCCGCAATCGTGCCGCGCCCTGGAAAAGCGCTCAAAATTTCCGTGAAAAATGTAAATGACAGATTTTCGCAGACAAATGTTTACATTTTTATCTTGAGGAAAAAGTTTAGAATATAAATCAAAGCTTCTTTTTTATGTAACTGATTTTAGGTAAACTAAAGTATACAAAATTTTGTCGGAAAATTAAAACGACAAATTTCCGCAGTAACATTTTGGCATTTTGGTGCTTGGGAAAGCATTTGGGATGAGATGCCAAGCAAAGTTTTCATGTAACTGATTTCAGGTACTAAACTGTGTATGAAAATGAAAATAACGCGTTTCTGCAACAAATTTTTTCATTTCCGATGTTAAGAAACACTTCTAGAAAAGATTTCTTTTCCCTTTAAAGTATTTTTACCTCACCCAGCACCCCTATTCGCTCCAAGATCCCGCAAGCTTCTAAATTAAAAAAAAAAAAAAAAAAGGGGTGTACAATGGAAATGACGCATTTCCGCAGGAGAATTTTTCATTTCCGTTGTTAAGAAGGGCTTCTAGAAGGCAATCAAATATTTTTTTTCCAAATAACCCATTTCAGGTAAACAAAACTTGCCCCTTAGATTGGTCACGCCTGAGATGCTAAATAACGTTAGAAGAAATTTCTATTTAAGATTAGGAATTTGCCAAGACGTTCGCGGCGAGCATATTCAACAGTTCCTAAATTAACTTTTTACTTTTGTTTATACATTATGAAGAAATAAATAATTTTATTTTTTTAATCTTAATTTTTGCAATAAATTTGAAAACACTTAATATTGCCGAAATAGTTGAAGATAGGTATAGGACATTGAACATAAAATATGTTTAGAATCTCCTAAAGAATCCAAAAATTAAATAATATCCGGGGTATTGCATTTGAAATAAGAAAGTTGGCATTGACCACTGTTACAGGACACACCCTGTATAAAAAGTTTTTATTGGAGAAAATGAGCAACTAAAAATACCAATCGACGGGTCCAAGCGTTTTTCCGAACACGCCCCCATTTATTTATTATCGAATTTATTCCATTTGGCTGATACACACTGTATATACACTGTGTTTTTAAAAATTTTTATTGGGCGCCATTTTGTTCCATCATATTGGATTCCTACTAATATTTAACCAGTTTCTACCTAAGCCATATTTTAAATATGTACTACTTATGCATATTTTAAAATAAGTTCAATAAGTGATTTTACATTGACACCTAACGCCATTTTGTTACGTCATGCTGAACTGGCACCAGTTTATCCCTAAATCTTATTTAATATTTCTGCAAAGTCAATTGAATAAGGTTTTTTTACGTTGATTTTTTTAAGGTTTTCGCCGCCATTTTGTTTCGCCATCCTAGATACGTACCACAACTTTTACCAGTTTTTCACTATATCACTCTTAATGCTTGTACACATTTTGACATTAACCTAATAATAAGTAGTTTTTTCAGGCTCTTTTCTTATTTTTTTTATTAGGTCGCCATCTTGTTTTTACTATCTTGGATTCATACTAAAATGTTACTAGTTCATTCCTATATAACACTTGATTTTTATGATGATATATCTAAATTAAATATTTTAAATAAAAATAACAATAAATAATATATCTTTTTATAAAAATGAGAATAAAATATACACCAGAATAAAATATATACTAAATACACAAAAAAACATATTGACATCAGCGCCATTTTGTTACGTCATGTTGAATTTGTACCCGTTTTCCCGTTTATCCCTACATCATATTTCTGCCAAATTGAATAAGAATTTGTTTATGTTGATTTTCTTAAAATATCATTTCGCCTCCATTTTGAAACGCCATCTTGAATTCGTACCACACTTTTAACAGTTGCTCACTATATTACACTTATTGCTTCTACAAATTTTTGAAATTAATCTAAAAACTAGTTTTTTTCAGGCTGCTTTCTTAATTTTTTTATTAGGCCGCCATGTGTTATCTGGTTATAGACTCTTAATTTTTGAATAAAACTTGTCAATCAAATAGCAGTTTTTAAGCTGTGACACACAGAGAGGCAGACCGACGGAATTGATAAAACATGTTTTTTTGACATGTAGGGCCCCGCAAAACTTGAGGTCATGTAAAACCTGACAAGGTAATTTTTTTACGATTACAAATATTTTATTTGGCCGCCATCTTGAATTAATATTTCAATGTTACTAGTTTGTTTTTATACCACAATTAGTTTTCATATACAATTTGAAATCAATCTACTAAGTAGTTTTTTAGGCTGAATTTTTAATAATTTCATTCAGCCGTCATTATTTTCCGCCATCTTAAATTCGTACCAAAATTTTACCAGTTGTTTGCTATATAATACTTGATTTTCGTGCAAAATTTGAAATAAATTGGTTAAGTAGTTTTTTACTATGCCGCCATTTTGTTTCGCTATATTGAATTTTTGCCAAAATGTTTCCAGCCAATCGGGTAATTAGTTTTTTAGCTTTGCCGCGAACAGACAGACGACGGGCAAGCAGACAGACAGACAGACAGACAGACCGACAGAATTAAGAAAACAGGTTGAAGAGTGATTTTTTCACCATTACAATACTTCCCTTTTACGAGGCAAGTAACAACTCTGAGCATCTCACTCTAATTATACGAGACATCGTTCTTGAAAAAGACGATATCCTACCAAGCCTAGATATCAAGTCGTTATACCCTAGTATTCCCATCGACGAAGCATTGGGCAGGATTGCTATGAACGAGAATTTCCCGGCACATATAATACAACTCTCGGAGCATTGCCTTAAAAATAGCGACTTTTCTTGAATAAACAAACAGATGATGCTCACTTATCACCAAAAGTCACGAATTTATTTATGATATACTTCAAGAAAGAAGCTCTTGAGAAAACAACCTTGACGCCCAGGATTTGGATGATATATTTATTATATGGCAACATGGTCATACAGAGCTCGAAAATTTTATGACTCACGTGAATTCAATTCATCGCAGAATAATATTTACTCTAGAGTTAGAAAACGAAAAACTTCCATTTTTAGATGTTCTAGTCACAAAACTACATAACGGACATTTCGAATACATCGCGTACACAAAACCAGCACATATCCACATATTTTTACAGATTAAAATACCAGAATAATCCGATATAGAGAAAGATATTGAAGACAATATTTGATAAGCCTAAAGTCACAAAAAAATCACACACAATTAGTGCAACAACAGCAGCAGCATTTCGAAAATATAAATAACTAACAACGGCCGCCCAGATTCGAAGTCTAAATGACACTTCAGTCTCTATTCGGACGCGAGAAAGAGCGCTTCGAAAATGCCAAATGTGATTTTGGCGAAACGTCAGCAAAACCGTTCATTTTAGAATGGCAGTAGAGAACGGATGTACAGGGTGTCCGGATTTGGTTGCAAAAGCAGGGATCTCGCTTATTTTTAAAGATAGAACCTTGCGGTTTTCACGAACCTGAGCTAATTTTTTGTGAAACTCATGAAGCCTTTACGGCTATAGAATTTTCATAGCCTCCTTCCTTTATGAGATACAGGGCGAAATAGAAAATTTTGCATTTTGGGACCCCACTCGTATCTCGGTTATCCTTTAACTTAACGCAAAGGGAAAAATTGCTGCTTATGCAGTTTTTTACGCTGGATCCAGTGGCGTAGTCATATTTTTCATTTGAGTTGTTATTTTTTAGATATGACCCAAAGTTGTGTTTTTTTAAATGGGACACCCTGTATATTTGTGCAGAAATTGATTTGTCCTTTTAAAAGCTTCTCAAAAATATATAATAGTATGGGTCTATTTTAATAAACAACAACAAAAATCCTAATTTTTATAATTATCATCCCAAATTTTGCGGTAGGCTATGCAAAACAATGCTGCCTTTTATTTAAAGTCGTTAACAATATCTACATCCTAACAATAAATCAAAATAAAAAATAAATTAAATCTATATATCAAAATATGTATTGATAATTTCGCACCAAAAAATAAAAATTTATGTAACCCAAGAACAAAACAGTAATAAATTATTTGTAACAAGCCTTTCAGCAAAAATCAACAGTCGTATAAGAACTACAGTAACCAAGGAAATAAAAAGAACTGTAAACTGATTTCCATTTTGTTCTATGCATCGCACAATTTTCGTATTCGTTTTAGGGAATTATATATTTTGTAAATAGCGAAAATTTTCTCTTATTGCATTTCCTAGGTCTTTGTAAATGGATATCCCCATAGAAAGAAATCTAAAATCGACAAATCTGGGGACCTAGGGGGCCATTTTATAGGTCCATTTGTTCCGATCCATTGATTGGTAAAATTATTGTCCAGAAATAATCTCGTCATTCCAGAATTGTGTGCAGGAGCACCGTCCTGTTGAAAATAAATTTAAAATATTATTGAGTATACCAGAATTACTGAAATGTGCTTCGTCTGACCATATAACCTTCCTTTCAAAATCTCTAACCATAAAAACCAATTGCAGAAGACTACCCGACGCTCTGCATCCCCTGGCTGTAAGTGCCGCACGAGCCTAAATTTGTATGGGTGGTATTTGTGTTTTCTTAGAAAAAGTTTTTGGAATCCCATGCTCTTTTCACTGGCCCTACAAGCTTCTGCATTAGCCAAAACCATAATATGATTTTCTTTATTATACGAGGTTTGATAAATGATCCGTGATTAAATAAATTCTTTTTTATCTGATAAAAAGTGGATATATTAGGTTGCCTCCTTTCTGGATATCTGAATAAAAATTAAGCAATAGTATTTCAACATACCTAAAAATTAACTATTTACCTGTTAAAATACATCTCAGAAGCCGCTTCAACATTTTCATTACTTAATATAAAACAAGCTAACATATCGTACTTTTCATAATGTTCGAAAGTTTGGTTTTCTTCCATAATAATACAAACATATTTTTACACAATAAATAAATACAAAAAACTAGCGCTATATTTTATATACGCTTCCAAGAAAACAAAAGAAAACGGCATCGTTTTGCATGGCCTACTGCAAAATTTGGGATGATAATTATAAAAATTAGGATTTTTGTTGTTTATTAAAATAGACCCATACTATTATATATTTTTGAGAAGCTTTTAAAAGGACAAATCAATTTCTGACAAATATACAGGATGTCCCATTTAAAAAAATACAACTTTGGGTCATATCTAAAAAATAACAACTCAAGTAAAAAATATGACTACGCCACTGGATCCAGTGTAAAAAACTGCATAAGCAGCAAGTTTGCGTTAAGTTAAAGGAAACCGAGTTACAGGGGGGTCCCAAAATGCAAAATTTTCTATTTCGCCCTGTATCTCATAAACGAAGAAGGCTATGAAAATTTTGTTTACGGTATCATAAGTTTTACAAAAAATTAGCTAAGGTTCGTGAAAACCGCAAGGTTCTATCTTTAAAAATAAGCGAGATACCCTGCTTTTGCAACCAAATCCGGACACCCTGTACACCCGGAATGAAAACACATCGTATTTTTCCATCCGTGAAGGACTAAAGCCGGCTTCCCATGCATCCGAAATCCGATTATACGATAGTACGAAAGAGATGCTATTGAAAAAATAATTTGAAAAGATTGATTGATCCGATGTCGTATACACTTAAAATATTATTAACATTTTACGATATCGGACTTTCTAAAAAAGTTTTGTTTGTTTGGGTTATTGTTTCTTGTGTTTGGGATTTTAATTACATATTTAAAAATGAACGTGTCACGATCACGACTAGCAAGGCGTCAATATAGACGAAATATTAACAACATGTTGCTTTTATCTCTGCTGTATGTGCTAAATTAAAAGTTCTGAAAAAAAAAACGTCGAAGATTCTGGGTACGGGACATTTTTAAAAACAGGAGAAGAGGTTTCCGTCCGTTAAGGACCGAGAAAAATACTTTAATTATCTCAGAATGTCGAGTGATACTTTCCAAAAATTACTTCATATTGTGGGAGCAAGGCTATTAAAGCTCTTGGGAAGCGTCTTCGTCTTCAAAATCCATTTTATTATTAATGAAGATTGGAAAATATAAGTTTTAACCTTTTCTTACATCATTGGCAATATTTACATCATCCATCTTTTGTCGAAAAAAAATGTCAACATCAAGTGTCATTCGAGTACTTCGGATACGAAAATTCGGATTTATGGGACTTGAACAATTTTCGGACAATGTACGTCGTATAGCGGATGCATGGGCTTATGAATCAACATACAGCAATATAAACAAGGGCCACACCACGATCATTTTTAAATTGCCACTAAATTTCTAAGACAAGCAAAAATGCATATGGAATTCTTTCTGCGAAGAGTATAAAACACAGAGGTATTAAAAACAAAGCTTATGCGAATGTGGCAGCTGCTAGATTGCTGGATTTTATTAACTTAAAGCAAAAACAACATGAAGATGCCACATAAACAAATTGATATATTACGTTAGGTATTGATTTGCGTTAAAATGTATAGACAAATTTGAGTATAAATATACAGGGTTTGTGAAAAGCTCTATTTGAAAATAATTAAAACTTGAAAATTCTCTTAAATTTGAATATAATGTGACAAAGGCAGATGTTTTGAGCTATTTTTGGTTATTTTAGTTAGTTTTATATATCTAAAGTGGTAAACGTGTGATCGAGCTTGAAAAACATCACGTTCCACCATTTTAGTTTTATAAAACTACTAAAAATTGTTTAAAACAAATTTATTCTATTGCTTCAAATAGAGTTTTTTGTACCAAAATTGGTGGAACGTTGTTTTTTTACGTTATATTAATTAAACGATGGCAGTCCATTTCTTTTTAAGTCCGTGGGCATATCACACAAAAAAATCTCAGATGGCTTCGCCGGCATGTTCGCCATTGAGAAAAGAACAGTTCTTAGTAGGCTTTGAAAAATACTTAAGTAAGAATTAAATAAAATATGTTGTTTTAGTTTTAAAATTAATATATATTAAATATATATTATATATTAATATCAAAAAATACTAATTTTTATTTTAAAAATAAAATATTAAGTTCATGTAAATATGTCCGGAAATATTTTGGGTTGCCATGGAAATGATTCAAAATAAAAGCTTTTGATTGGTTAGGAATTTGGGTGTGAAAATTTCAAGTTAAAACAACTTGTAGAGGCTAGTATTTGCAAAAAAAAGTCCCAAATTTCCAATACCTACTTCTCGAAACATCTGCGTATACGTTGATTTAAATGTCAAACAGGACAACAGCTCCAATCTAACAAATTATTACAGATGGGCGAATTATTTGTCAAAAAAATTAAAGTTGGATATCATATTTTTTCCAGGAAACTGTTTTTGCAGGAAACGCGTGGTTCTAGAACCGTCATTTTTCTTTAGAGGGTGTTTTTTTGTCCTAAAGGCCATAACTTTTGAGATACAGGATGGCAAAGTTTAAAAAGGAAACATTTTTTTTCATCCCAATTTTGAATAAAAAGATAAGTAAAAATTAAATAAAATATGTTGTTTTAGTTTTAAGGTTAATATATATTATATATTAATATTAAAAAATATTAATTTTTATTTTAAAAATAAAATATCAACAGTTATTTGTCTATAATAACACAAATATTAGGAATTTAAAAAAATGTTTTTTAAAACCCTTTTAGGTTCATATTAAACTTTTTTTCCAAAAAGATCCAAGAATCACCCCCCTTTAACATTAGCATGCAATTAGGAAACGCCCTGTATAGTACTTCCCAATAACGCCCCCTGTACAAAGTAATATCACAGACGGAGACAAATGGTCATTTTTGGCATAGACGAATAGCCCAAAGTCGAAGTGCATAAGTTAAAATTTTGATAAATCTTGTTCACTGGAATCAGTGCTGGCTCCCCTACTATAACTACATTGATGTGTTAATTTTGGAAAAATATGAGTTCTGTAGTTTTTAAACATTAATTGCAATATTAGATATTTTTTGACACCCGGCATTGAACAGAAAATTAATTATTTTGAAGCATTTTATTGACAGCTACTTTATTTTTTTGCCATCTACTTCCCAGTATTTATCTTCAATAGAACGAACATGTTTAACATACATTAGAATCAATTCCTTGTCTTTGTTTTGGAAGGGATTTGTATTGCCTATAAATAATATTTCTTATGTGAAAGAAAATTTCCTTCCAACATACAGAACTTATTTTTCCATAACATAAATTAACGACCTTAAAATGACTAAACTCAAACGAGCTAAAGTTAATTTTCAAACAGGCTCCGAGAAAATAATTAAGAGCGGTACTAACTGCGAACCGCGAATGGTTTTTGGCTAATTAACACCCGCAGGTTGACACACGTCGGGCAATTTCGCCTTTTTTAATGGGCTCGTTCATGTAAATATTTTAAGAATAACGCTCCGATTTTGTTTGGCGCGAAACTACATTAAATACTAGTTTATGTACTTTCATTCCACTTATTTTAGCTTTCCAGCAGTATGTTAACATCTGTGACTGTATACGGTTAAGACAGAAAGAACGTTCAAACTGAACCGGCTAGTTTCTTATTCACTTATTCCATATGTATTATTTATTAATTGTATGTAATTGTAATAAGTAAATTAAGATCTTAGTAAAGCTTCTGATGTGGTGGATCACAGAGTACTTTTAAATAAAATTGAAAAAATGAGTACAAGAGGTAGTACTATGTCATTGTTAACATCATATCTATAAGATCGAATACAGTATACAAACGTAAATAATGTTGCTAGTGTAGCAAAAATATCATCTCTGGGGTACCCCAGGGGTCAAACCTGTATTTACTTCATGTTCGAAGCTTGGAGATATCCGATATTATTGGTAGATATTACGTGGTTGCTGACGACATGGCTCTTGCATACAAAGGCACCGGCCTGCCTAATAAGCAAATGCACATAAATGGCTCTTTAACTCTCTATTATTCGTATTATTAAAAATTAATACAAAAAAACAAATACTTGATATTCTCTCAAAAAAATAAGAGGGCTGTAGACCTAAACATAAAAATAGGGGGTTTATGATTGAGGGGGGCCACCTCGAGGCCAACGATGCAAAATATTTGGGATTAATTTTAGATGATAAGTTAAATTAGACTCTCCATGTAGAAAATATCAGGAATAAGCTGGTTCCAGTGATATGTGCGTTATACAGATGTAGAGATTACTTGCATAGGTCTTGGTTATATCAAATATACATCGCTTACTTCCTTTCAGATATTTAATACCGATATGGGGTACATGTGTGATAATTTTATTCAATAAAACACAAAGGCTACAAAACAAAATGTACAAAGTATTAGACAAAATCCTTAAATGTAACACGGAGATATGTTCTGTAAAACAAATGCATGACTATGAGACACGAAGTTGAACTAAAACAACTATTAGTACAGCAAGAACAAATAATGGCATTAATAATCCAGTTAGCCAGTGTGCTAGAGTATTTAACCCTCTACCTGATGGAGTGACTGATAGAGCATTGCAGAAAAATATAAAAAAAACTATTTTAAAAATAATGATCTGCATGTAGGTTTTATTTTAAACAAAAATCTGAGACATTTGTATTTAAATTAAACAAGACTGAGAAAATAAGACTGTAATGTTACTGTTAAACAATATGTGTTAATTTATTTGAACAAAACTCTTAAAAAATGGTTCTGTCTGAGTGAATATAATAAAACTACCTGCGTCGATCGCATTGTGTAGACAAGAGATTGGCAACAAGCAAAGTTGAAAGGACCTGATTGTAATAATTTATAGATACAGAAACACCTTTTTTCTGATGTAGGTAGGCACAGACATAACAACAGGGAGACAGAATTATTTTGATTTGAATCATACATTGTCAAAATCATTACTTGTTTGGTCTATTGTTGTATGGTGGATTTGTTTGATTCAAAAGGAATTTTTTTTTGACTGAAATTCAAGAAATCAAATTTGCTTATGAATAACTAATACCCAAAGATTTCAAAATTATTATTTGAGCTTATAATTTTTTAACACGAAACTATAAAATACTATTAGTTCATCAATAAAGAAAGATTACTAATAATAATTATTATTGTAGTAGGCTTTGGCTGTCAGAATTAATACTTCTCTTGTAACTTAATTTGACAGTTCAGATTCAGTCGGGTTTAATTAATTTTGTGTTCTAAATATCTGATATATCTGAGAAAAGAAATAGTTGAGTTTACCAATGAAGAGTTGGCAGACATGGCTAATGGCAGTTCACCGGAAGCTAGGCGATTATATCAAGAGCGCTTTCCTGGTAGAGTCATACCAGATAGGCGAATATTTGCAAATGTGCATAGAAGGTTGACTGAAACAGGTACATTCAAGCCAAATAATCAATTAAAAGGGGCCCATCGGACTGTAAGAACTCCAGACATTAAAGAGGCAGTATTAAATTCCATAGATGAAAATCCTGAACTGAGTACTAGGAAAATTGGAATTAACCTAAATATTTCGCACATCCTAGTTCATATCACATTCACCGAGTGCAAGCCTTACTTCCCCGAGATCTTCCTTTCCGAGTTAATTTTTGTGAATGGTTTTTGGAAAAAATTGCGCGTAATCCCTTATTTGATCGCGAAATAATGTTCACAGATGACACGAACTTCTCCGGGAACGCTATCAGAAACTTCCACAATAATCATATCTGGGCCGACGAGAACACCCATGTCATTGTAGAACATCATCATCAAGAGCAATTCTCTGTAAATGTTTGGGCTGGCATTATCGAAAATCACCTAATTGGACCTTTTTTCCTCCCAGAAAGACTAAATGGTCACAATTATCGCCGGTTTCTTGAGAATGATTTGCCGATATTGTTAGAAGATATACCAATTCTGATTAGAAACAGAATGTGGTTCATGCACGATGGCGCGCCCGCTCACTTTAGTATTGAAGCCAGAGAATATTTGAACCGCACATTTAACAACAGAGGGGTAGGTCGTGGCGGACCCCAACCATGGCCCCCTAGGTCCCGAGACCTAAATAGTTTGGATTTTTTTCTATGGGGACATCTTAAATCTTTAGTTTACCGCACCCCAGTAAACACTATAGAGGAGCTGAAGGATCGTATAAGAGATTCTTGCGATATTATCAGAAACACCGAGGGTATCCTTCAAAGAGTTCGCGACAAATGAGGAAAAGGGCTGAAGCGTGTATTCTCCAAGGTGGTGGGCATTTTCAACTTTATTTCAAACTTATTTAATTTTTTTCTTCTATTTTGTTTTACAAAGTGTGCTGTTAATTTGTTAAAACCTAATTATTTTTGTTGAAATTATTAATTATGTACCTAGTTTATAAAAAATGTATGAAGAGTATTTATGAAGGAACAGACTTCTGAAAAACATTGACATGGTGGTCCTAGATTGGAGGCTGAAGACTACATACTATTATCAACAAATATCTCTAACTAAGATAAAGCGATTTCTGATTTTAATAAGAATGGACATAGTAATTAGTTTCACGCCCCTGATTTTTCTAAAATAAAGCATTTTTATTGATTCATTTGTTTGTTTTTGAAAAATTTTAGTATTTATTTTCGACAAGATTTGATTTCTCGAGTTTAATACAATAATATTCCTCTGCATGCATGGTGATATCCGTCTTATGACCAGGATTGTTTGGACCATGCAGAGAAACGGTTTTTATTTTTTGAAACGAAAACCGTGCGTCCAACACAAAATTACCAAGGGATCAAACTTGCTCAAAAATGAATGGGAATTTCAAAAATAATTTTTATTAAAAAAAAATCAGTGGCGTACCATCAATGTCTGGGAAAATATGCAGGTCGGATTTTGTACGGACGCCACTGGTGGAAATTAAAAAAAAGTTTGTACATCAAAAAATTCCACTAGATGCATAGTGGTATTCGAGATATTATCGAAAAATTATGAAATTATTGAAAGTTTAACACCCTGTATCTCAAAATTTACACCGTTTAACACAGATGTTTACATGAAGTTTTCTTCTTAAAATGGACCCAAAAATCACCTCCTTAAATATTGACACTCAATTAAGAAACACCCTGTGTATATATATATATATATATATATATATATATATATTAAAAAAAGCCATTGTCTACTATACCAAGTTACCAACAAACTTAGTCAATTACTTTCATCTGCACAATGGTTTAAAAAGATAAATTGTCGAGTTACCCTTGTAAATGACAACACTATGTAACGACTCTCGTAATACTAATAAATAGTAAACGCTAATATGTTCAAGATTAAATTACGCATCTGGGATCATCACCATTGTTGCAGTAGTTGTAATTCGTACTGGCTGACCTCTTGAATGCCTTGAACAGGTGTTTTAAAACAAAGGAATGCGCAAACCTAGCTATACACATATTGGAAAGGTGATGGTTTAACTAAACATATACACATATTTAAGTGCAATTATTGTTATATGTGGTTTGAAGGTTAGTAAAAGCAATCCATTAGTCTATTAGATACACATGCCTATTCGTCTTGCTCCATTAAAATTAGTTAAAACACAAAAACTTTATATACAAGGTGATTCACTTAAATCTCCAGACAAAAATGTCATAAATTTGGTCGAAAGAATACGCATCGTGACGCCAAGAAGAAACAAAACAATTGCTGGAACTTTAAAAATGGTAAATTTCAAAATACATCTATTTATAAGACATTTTTGTTATTTGCACCAATTGGATTTCTATCTAAATACTGAGATATGCATAGGGCTGCTACCTGTCCGGTTTTGAATGAGGAATATCCGGGCGGCACGTTTAACATCCAAATCTCCGGTCGGCCAGAGCAGTGAGAAAATCGATTTATTTAATTTTAATAAATAATATCTACCTCGAAAAAAATATATTTATTTTATAAAAAAAGCCTCACTTTGATATATGCTTTTCGTTAATATACACCACTGAATAGAAATAGGGATTTTTCCGAAAACTGTTCTTTTTAAAACTCAGAAGCCCTAGACATGCAGCATGTGTATTATGTGGGTACCACATAATTATGGATGGGGGATAAGAATAGAAAAGTGACACATCTCTAAAATATCCGAGTGGGAATTTTGAATCCGCGCATGCGCACCCTTGTCAAAAGTTAATTCTTATCCACAAATATGGGCAACTGTTTCGAATCACGGTTTGAAAAAAAATATTATTCATACCAATTCAAATCTGGAATATTCACATTTAAAAGTTATATTCCTTAGACATCAACATTTATTTATTAACTTGGCTTTAGCTATTTTAAGTGCATATATAATAATCGGCAACCATTTACCAATCTGCCAGTGAAAATGACTTTGTATTTCCACGTTTAAGATGATTTTAAGGACGCTACCCGCAGTTGTGTTTAAAGATATTTTTTAAGAAAAAAAACTAGTCTTCAACTAAGGTACTTCCTACCAACTGAGAACACTATAAATATACATAAAGTAATTAATATAAATAAAAGTTTATATTAAAAAAAATAAGTAACACTGTCATTTTCAACATAAGTTTTCAGTCAATAAATGAAACACAAATTAGAATATATTAAAAGAATGAATGTTAAAACTTGAAATTAGTATTCGAGCTTTTAGAATTTAGCTTTGGCTCTGAAATGGATGACTTATAAAGATCTCTTATTTCCTATTTAATCTTCGTTTCCAGACCTTAAGGGTTAAACTGAGTCCATAACCTCTTGATTGTATAATTTCATGTATCAGATTAACTAGATATTTTTACCGTAATTTAGAATCAAAACCATAAAAAACTGGTTTTGTTAAAAATATATAAATATATAAAATAAAAGTAGTTCTAAATCCTCCGTACATAGAAGAAAGCATCTACGACGTTATCATATCTGACTCCACTAACCTATTTATTATTTGTGTTATAATAACGTTCATTTGGTAAACAAAAATCGGCATGAAATATTGAAATTTTACAATATTTGTCCAGAATCGGTGAAATGTATTCTACTTTTTGATCTACAGGGTCTTTGAAAAAACATGCACCATCACTTAATGGGAGATTCCTTCGCATAAAATAACCAAAAATGTTGTATAAACATAGTTTCAAAACGACTTCATTCTCATGATACAGGTTGTTAAATACATTTTTTATGATACATTCTTGTCAGTGTTTCTAACCAGTGGCGTTCAAACGAATAAGATTTCAACATTATTCGGCGATAATTTTTTAGTATTAGCATATTTGACAGTTTAATATATTAAGCTTATTCTCTGATTAACAAAAAAAAATACTCTTAGTTCAAGTCGACAATTTCCACCGTGTCCGAGATACTATAATTTTAAATAATACAGAACATCATTAAAATATCCACAACACTCAAGTTAACGATTAAAGATTAAGTTGTAATGTTAAAAACAAGTACTAAATTTAGGCATAGTTACTCATGTCAAATGATTACTATTTTTGACAATTGCAATAATTCCGGTTGCCTGTAATTTTAAATGTTCCTTGTGGGGAGCAAAATAAATGACAAACCGAGTGTCGTCACTTTTTGTCACTGTAAATGTACGTGACATTCCATTTTTGGGGTCAGGAATGCTCACAATTATGACTTCTCGACTTATTTTAACATTGTCCATTTTCATTTCACAGAGTTCATTAGAACGGCACGCTCCAACAACTCCCATTACCATTACGACCTTCATCAATAAGTATAAATCGTCGGGGGCTTCAAGCATGAACTTATTCACATCTTCCCTTTTAAACACATTCGATTTTTTGGGTCTATAACCATCATTTTTTCTTTTCAAAGATGCTCGAAGTTTTGGATACTTAGAAATATCTATATTTTCCTCTATAAAATGGGTGGACTTCAACATCGAATACTCACACCATAAGCTTGATGGGGAGTTCAATATAGCACTTTTTTCGTGGAAATACGCCAAAAACGACTTCTTCAAACTTTTCGCTACGAATTGTCAACTTGACGTTGTTGATAAAATAAAAACTGCTTATGTTGCTCTGGCAACGGATCTCGGCTGCCTTCATAATTTAATGAGAAAGCTATCGAATGTAATGACAATAAAAATCCAAAAATATATTCAGCATTTTCTTGTAAACATACAATACAGGGAGGGGGAAAAATGTTATGTACTATATGGGATGTAAGTACATTAACCAGTCTCGAACTTTTTTGCCAACCCTCGCTATCACTCGGGCGCAAACTCGTCCTCGACTGGTAAATGTTACTTACATCCCTTTTAGCATAAATAACTATTTGTACGTGTTCTTACTATAATGAGTTTTATTTCAATCTAATAATCTGGTTTGATATACTGGGAAACATTTTTCTTTAACACCCTGTATCTTGAAAATGTTTTTTGAAATACCCTGAATATCCATTTTTCACGCCCCTTAAAGCTTTCGAGGAAATATTTGCAAATTTCTAGACCCATGTCGAGTTAAAAAAGTCCGTCTTGACAAAATGCTTATCCTGACGTCGGCGTCGTAATAGTAGAGCAATCTCGCGATTTAAGCGGTTCAAGGCTAGTTTGATTGCCACATCATCATGGACAACAATGCGTTATTATAATGCGATATTATTATTTACGCACAATTGTGCCTAAGAACAGTTACTTATTGAGTAAACTGTACGTAAGAGAATGTTTACTAATTAAGGAGTAGAAAAAGAATGCTTTATTACAGTAACAGTGGCGGCTCCTCCATTAGGTCATATGGCCAATGATCCCCAATAAATATTTCCAAACAGAAACAAATAAATAAAATAATACATAATTTATATTTTATCAATTTTTTTTTAATTTGAAAATTCCCTCTATTATTCTACACACTATCGATGCCTCGCACCGCGATCTCCGACGATTTCGTTTCGTTGGCATCGATCACGGCTGGCGACCCGCGTTGTCCTAATGGTTATAAACGGAGGCGAGTTTTTCCCGAGTGTTCCCGATCAAATTTTCACAGAGGCGCATAGGTAATATACGACTTAGGTTGGCAAAATTTGGGTCAACAGCCGCGCCGAGGAAACGTGAAAGTTTTTGTCAGTTGCTTCGTTTAATGTGGATCGTGTGATAGGTTGTGGTTACGATTGCGTATTTTTATACATTTTATTTTCAAGACCTTACATTTTGTTTGTTGATTTTGTGGTTTAAATTTTAAATTAATGTTTTAAAGAAAGGTAGGCACAGTGTTTTGGAATATTAAGACTTTAAAACCAGTTTTCAATTATTTTGTAGAGCTGAATTTTGAGAAATGACTCGAATTTAAGACCAGTAGTCGACCTTTGCCGAAATTTAAAATTCAGCAAACAAGTCAAAGACAAAGAAGTAAATCGTTATTTTTGTAAAATTATGTACAGGGTGGTCCACTTAAGATGCTCGTATACTTTATCTCAATAAATAAGACACTGAGGAAAAAAAGTATATAAAGAGTATTTGACCCTAAGTATATTTTTTATTTATAATATTTTTATATATACAGTGTGTTCCACTGTGCCAGGGCATTAACCAACTTTTTTCTTTTTAATGAAATGGTATGAATATTTTTAGAAATTCTAATTCTACACTTGATTTTGAGTATTTTTTGTCATCATAGCATACGAAATTTTGAGTAGTTTTGAGAAAAATTAATTTTTCTATTTTTTTTTGGAAAAATGTGATTTTTTCACACCTGAAGACTAAAATTGTGAATTTTGGTTATGGATTCATGGGAGTGGTTAATATTTAATACTCTGACCTATCAAGAGCGAAAATCCAATATACAGGGTAGTCACAAATGACCATCAAAAAAATGTTTTTGTAACTAAAAAAACTTCATTTTTTTAAATGGAACACCCTGTATTTAGCACTTTTATTGTGTTTAGGATTTAATTCTGCATCATTCCATATATATAGTTTATATTCCAAAAATTAGTAGTTTAGAAGTTATGATCAATTTTCTATAATAATTCAGGTATTTTTGTTAAAAATCTAACTAAACCTAAATAATATCCTATTCTAAGTTTTTTTTAACATTATAATTAAATTTAACATTAAATCAACAAGTAATGCAAGAAAGAAAGTAACTAATTACTTATTACAACACATTTTCGACATAACCCCCGTCTTTGGCAATACAAGTAGTATAATATTACGGTTACGGTTTTAATTTTCGCAATAATAGCATTTCTAAACGCGTCTTAATTTTACAAGATATCCATGAAAAAACAAAACTAGTAACATTGTTGCCTGGATACCAATAAATACACAGTTTTATTTGACATTTAGTTGCCTCTAACTCTTTTTAAAGGAAAAATGGCTTTATACAAGGTCCAAGAGCGTTTACATCTTCATGAATGTTACATAAGAAATAATAAGAGTTCAGCATTAGTCCTGCGGGAATATCGGTTGTTGTATCCTGCAAGACGGGTACACACGAAACATATTTTTTCACGAATTGTTCGTGATCTTGAACGTGGAGTGGTAATCGATAAACAAAAACGGCGCCCAGAAATAGTCCTAACAGAATAAAAGCAATTAGAAATTCTCCTGTATTTTGAAGAAAACAACGAAAATTCCCAAAGAGATGCATCCCGAGATCTACCGGGAATTAGTAAGACTAGTGTTCAAAGGACTTTAACTGATAATAACTACCATCCGTTCAAATTTTTACCAGTTCAGGAAATATCCCAACAGGACTTTCAAACAAGGCTTTTTTATTGTTCTCTCATGATGGACCACCATTTTGAAACTGACATTTTTAAAAATATTTTATTTACCGATGAGGCAATTTTCAAAACGGCCGGCATGTTCAACCGAGAAAATACTCATTACTGGTGCAACTCAAATGAACATCGTGTAAAAGAAATGAAAAAACAGGGTCGGAGAAGTGTTTATGTGTGGTGTGGTATTATCCGTGATCGAATAATAGGTCCAGTATTTTATGACTTTGTTCTGAATGGTGACAGGCATTTAAATTTGTTGGAGAACGAAATATTTTCGTTAATTGACAATCTGCCGAACGATATTAAAGAAGGGCTTGTTTATCAACAAGATAGTGCTCCATATCACACTGTAGTGCCTGTTAGAAATTGTTTGAATCAAGGGTTTCCATTTTGGATTGGTCGGTACGGGACCATAGATTGGCC
Source organism: Kuschelorhynchus macadamiae (assembly GCA_030620095.1). Classification (NCBI taxonomy): domain Eukaryota; kingdom Metazoa; phylum Arthropoda; class Insecta; order Coleoptera; family Curculionidae; genus Kuschelorhynchus; species Kuschelorhynchus macadamiae. The sequence continues at coordinate 1,386,403 of JAUTXW010005459.1, forward strand.
AGCGAGGAGCCTTAACACCCCTGGATTTTTTTATGGGGCAAACTAAAAAACGAGGTATATAAAAATAGGTGTAATACTGTTCAAGATTTAAAAAGGAGAATTAGGCAAGAGGTAGAAAGACTTAATGCAAGGGACGCGGTTTGAAATGCTATTGCGAGAATTGAAACCATGTATACTACTTGTATTGCCAAAGACGGGGGTTATGTGGAAAATGTTTTGTAATAAGTAATTAGTTACTTTCTTTCTTGCATTACTTGTTGATTTAATGTTAAATTTAATTATAATTAAAAAAAAAAACTTAGAATAGGATATTATTTTTATCAAAAATACCCGAATTATTACAGAAAATTGGTCATAACTTCTAAACTACTAATTTTTGGAATATAAACTATATATATGGAATGATGCAGAATTAAATCCTAAACACAATAAAAGTGCTAAATACAGGGTGTTCCGTTTAAACAAATTAAGTTTTTTTAGTTACAAAAATTTTTTTTTTATGATCATTTGTGACCACCCTGTATAATGGATTTTTGAGGTCAGAGTATTAAATATTAACCACTCCCCTGGATCCATATCCAAAATTCACAATTTTAGTCTTCAGGTGTGAAACAATCACATTTTTCCAGAAACCTGTTTTTCCGAAAAAAATTAGAAGTTAATTTTTCTCAAAAACTACTCAAAATTTCGTATGCTATGATGACAAAAAATACTCAAAATTTCTAAAAATATTCAGACCATTTCATTAAAAAGAAAAAAGTTGGTTACTGTCCTGACACAATGGAACGCCCCGTATACATAAAAATATTATAAATAAAAAATATACTTAGGGTCAAATACTTTTTGTATTTAACTTTTTTTCTCAGTGTCTTATTTATTGAGATAAAGTATGGGAGCATCTTAAGTGGACCACTCTGTACAATATTTAAATTATCATATTAATCGTAAAACAGAGGATGCCTCGGCTACGACAAATGAATGTAACTAGTAAATTAAGAATGACAGTGACACTTACACCGCGCGACGTATATGTGAAGATTTTTTTAAAAATTTATTTAGATAAAGTATAGGAGCATCTTAAGTGGACCACCCTGTACGATTTATCTGCCTGGACATGCGGTTGCCAAGTAACAAAGACATTTTATTGTTTTGTATGTCTGATTCTTTCAGATGACTCTTTGTGTTGTATATACCGGGTGTCAACGATATCGTTTTACACGATGCCATTCATTTGCTTTTTAGGTTAGGATATTTATATTTGGGTTAACGAAACATGGTATTAAGACACATATTTTTCATGAAAAAACAATTGAATATTACTGCCAGTTTTTCCGATATCAGAACCAAGTTAAGAATTTCAAATGGAACCCTGTATATTATTTTACATAGTTTGATAGAGCTTAGAATTACCTTTTCAATGACATATCACAAGTTATATTTTTTTTTCAAAATGGCGGACCAGGAAGCGCTTTTTCAAAATTCAATAAGGCGGTCGTTTCCCGATACCGATGAAATTTTGTTTAACAAATTATTAAAATATTAAACAAAATGGGGTTTTCAATGGATTTTAATCAAATTTAAAATCAAATTTTTAATTTATCACAAAATGGGATAAGTTTAATTTTTTCTTTAAAATGTGAACTTTTTCTTAAATTTTCTCAAAAATTTTAAATAGAAAGTTGTATTTATTAAATATTAGTATTAAAGTATATCTTATTAGCTACACGAAACCGCATAACAAGCCGTATTTTTGCTTTTTGTTTGAGAAGAAATTGACAAAACCTTGCCGATACACATTTTTCCTAATACATAACATGAAACAAACACACACATATTATTAATCAGAAAATCCTGGAATATTTTTTATTGTTTATTGATAAGTAATTTTGTATTATTTTGACATTTTGTGACTGTTGTCTTATTTTAGGAAAGCGAGAAAAAATCACAAGTAGTATTAATTTTATTTTACCAGTAGATACGGTGCAGTAACATGAAAGATGACTTAACTAAGATAAGTAGGTCTTGGAAACAATTGCATAGGGATGTCATTATAATTTTCATTAGATTTAACCAGAAACGTCAAAAGTACTGTTTTGTATCGACATTTCTGATAACTTTCGTTAAATTTTTACACTGAGAAAAACAAAAAACAAAAACAAAACCGCATAACAAACCGTATTTTTGCTTTTTGTTTGAGAAAAAATTGACGAAACTCTGCCGATATACATTTTTGGTAATACATAACATGAAACACACACACCCACACACACATATTATTAATCAGTAAATTTCGGAATATTTTTTATTGATAAGCAATTTTGTATTATTTTGACATTTTATGATTTTTGCTGTCTTATTTTAGGAAATCGAGAAAAATTCACAAGTAGTATTAATTTTATTTTACCGGTAGGCTTTCGGTTTAAAAAGGCTTTTAGTTTAAAAAGAACCCTGTATATTTTTTCACACAGTTTGATAGAACTTAGAATTCCCTTTACATTGACATATCACAAGTTGATTTTTTTTCGAAATGGAGGACCAGGAAGCTTTTGTTCAAAATTCAATATGGCGGCCATTTTCTAACACCGAAGATATTTTTGAATTATAGGTAGAAATAATAAACAAATATGGGGGTTTTTATTGGGTTTAATGTTAATTTAAAATCAAACTTTCATAATTAATACAAAAGTCACTCAATTAAATGTTCTATGCGCTCTCCGCCTTGTTCTTGGCATAGTGTAACTCTCTCAACATTTTCCGCGAGCAGGTTTCGTAAATGCTGTTCTGAGATACTCTCAACGGCTCGTCTTATTCTATTTTCTAACATTTCCAACGATATTACAGGAGTTGCATACACTTTTTCTTTCAGATGACCCCATATAGAAAAATCAAGCGGGGTTAGGTCAGGCGACCTCGCTGGCCATCGAATTGGTCCATTGGTTCCCAACCAGTTCTCACCAAATCGTTCATTCAAGTAATTTGCAACAATTCTTGAATTATGAGCAGGGGCGCCATCTTGTTGGTTAACTAAATCATCATTTTGCTGCAAATTATTTATAAAATGTTCAATTTCATTTTCGAGAAAGTCCAAATACATCTCGCCAGTTAAAGGCTGATGGAATAATATTGGACCAATAACGCTTAGTCCTACAACGCCTAACCAAACATTAACTCCAAAACGTTCCTGGAAGGCACCTTCTCTTACTAATCTTTGATTTTCCTTTGCCCAATATCGAAAATGATTTCTATTAAACATCCCTAGATTAGTAAACCTTGATTCGTCCGAAAAAATAATCTTATGATGAAACACAGGACTTATTCTATAATTATTTAAAAACCAATTGCAATAAATAAGTCGTCTTTAGAAGTCATTTTCAAATAGGTGATGGTGAATTTGATACTTAAACGATTTAAACCCGTGTTTCTTTAAAATTTTTCTGGCGCTTTCATGGGACGTATTGCACTGTTTGCCTAATTCACGAAGGGAAGCTGTACGGTCATACTCGATGTACGCTAAAACGTTTGTTTCCACTTCTTCGCTTACTACGAAACCATCATTGCCATTAGCATGGACACCACCATTATTTTCATTTTTTAAATGTTGTACTAGCCAAGGATAATATGCATGTGAAGGAGCGTCACGATTCGGAAAGCATTCCTGGTATAATCTCTCTGTGTCCCTTGAATTTTTGCGACATTCCCCATAAATAAGGAGCATGTCAATTTGATGTTCTCTTAAATAAACCATAATATTTATTTTTAAAACTAACTAGAACCACTTCTCAGTGTAAAAATGTAACGAAAGTTATCAGAAATGTCGATATAAAACAGTACTTTTGACGTTTCTGGTTAAATCTAATGAAAATTATAATGGCATCCCTATGCAATTGTTTCCAAGGCCTACTTATCTTAGTTAAGTCATCTTTCATGTTACTGCACCGTATCTACCGGTAAAATAAAATTAATACTACTTGTGATTTTTTCTCGCTTTCCTAAAATAAGACAACAGTCATAAAATGTCAAAATAATACAAAATTACTTATCAATAAACAATAAAAAATATTCCAGGATTTTCTGATTAATAATATGTGTGTGTTTGTTTCATGTTATGTATTAGGAAAAATGTATATCGGCAAGGTTTTGTCAATTTTTTCTGAAACAAAAAGCAAAAATACGGCTTGTTATGCGGTTTCGTGTAGCTAATAAGATATACTTTAATACTAATATTTAATAAATACAACTTTCTATTTAAAATCTTTGAGAAAATTTAAGAAAAAGTTCACATTTTAGAGAAAAAATTAAACTTATCCCATTTTGTGATAAATTAAAAATTTGATTTTAAATTTGATTAAAATCCATTGAAAACCCGATTTAGTTTAATATTTTAATAATTTGTTAAACAAAAATTTCATCGGTATCGGGAAACGACCGCCATATTGAATTTTGAAAAAGCGCTTCCTGGTCCGCCATTTTGAAAAAAAATATAACGTGTGATATGTCATTGAAAAGGTAATTCTAAGCTCTATCAAACTATGTAAAATAATATACAGGGTTCCATTTGAAATTCTTAACTTGGTTCTGATATCGGAAAAACTGGCAGTAATATTCAATTGTTTTTTCATGAAAAATATGTGTCTTAATACCATATTTCGTTAACCCAAATAAAAAAATCCTAACCTAAAAAGCAATTGAATGGCAACGTGTAAAACGATATCGTTGACACCCGGTATATTGACCCTCCTGAACAGTTGACCACGAGCCGCCATTGTACAGGAAAAAGAATTTTACTGACGGTCCACTTTATTCTGTCGTATAGGATTCGCACCACAAAATTTAACCAATTGTTCATATTATACTTGCCTTCTGTGGAAAACTTTATACAATTTATTAGACTGTCATTTTTTCCCGCTACAATGGAATGGCAACACAACTTAAGCACTTTATCTCTACCTCCACAGTTGATTTTTGTACAAAACTTGAGGATTGGTTAGATGATTTTTTATACATACCAGTTTTCTAATATTAGGACGCCATCTTGTTTGAACACACTGGATTTTATCATATAGGTAACAATTTCATGCCCAAGCGAAATTTTAAGCCACTTGGATTGTGTAATTTTTGCACATCACCACGAACAGACAAACCCACGGAAATATGACGACATATTTTTTGGTATCTGGAGACACTAAAATGCAAAGACCTGCAAAAATCTCAGGGCTTCAGGTTTTTGATATTACAACACGTCCCAGTTACAAGTTTTATTTGACACACACTTTTTAGATGACGACAAAACAGACCCATTTTGTTTGTTTAACTAAATCCATGCCTACTTTGATTCTTTTTAAATTATTTTTACTTGAAGCGAAGTATTAAAAAACGGCTAAAGCAAATACCGTTATATCATATATTTTTGAAATCAGGAAAAAATGTCTGTGTGAAAATATATAGATTGTCTCATAAAAAAAAATACAAATGGGAAATATTTGCAGCTTTTGGATCAAATGTTTATTTATTATTATTTGTTTACCCCAATATTTGGCACTACAGGACAGAATTGGGTAAGACCATGCCTACTTAGATGATAAAGAAATAACCTTAACATAATTGAGCCAGCCTATCTTCACTCGCCACCTGATGCGTAAAACTAAAAATGATTGTTTACCCGTTGTCTGAGTATTAAAGTAACTTAATAAAGTCTAAATAGGCTGTCCAACATGACGAGATGCGGGTCGTCTCCCATTCATGGCCATTATCGTAAGGACCTTTTTGTTGCCAACAACCCGTAGATCAATTACGTCATTGTTTTAATTTCATTTTTCTCGGCGATATTTTCAAGTGGTCCGTTTAAAGTTACGATGGTTTAATTTTGATAACACGAACAAGGAATAGAGTGTTGATCGATTTTCGCGGTGCATAAGGCTAAGGGGCACGAAAAGAGGGTAATAACTGTCGAGGGTGCTACTAAATCGCCTTTGAGACTACGTCGCAGTTGATGTATTTTAGTAGGAAAATTTAAACTGAGCGAAAAAGAGAAATTGGGTCAAGTTTAAGGCTTTGATAAGTCGATGAAGTCACAATTTCAACGCGTGCAACATATCCATAATAAACTGATTTTTATATAACCAAATAAATGAAAACACAAGTTTAACTTTGTCACTTATTTTATTTTTACACTAGGCGTGACTGCAGTTTCGTACTACTAGTACATTTTCAAACGCAATAAAGATATTTATAATCAAGTTACAGACACAAATTCTTAAGAGTAAGATCAGGAAAAACCAACTGTACATTTTTATGGTCAAAAAGTTTTACTAGGGTAGTATTTCCAACATCTGTTTGTGAATTTAAAAGGTTAACATTTGGACCCTTATGGTGTTTTCAGGAAAGCAGTGCTTCCCTTGCTTCCATGGACATCTTCCACAAACATCTTCTAAAATGTAATTTTTGAAATAGAAAACCATTAATTTAGTTTATATTAAAAATGCTAAAATATTATCTTAATTATCAAGCCCATAATAAATGCGTCCTTGGCTTCGACCCAGCCACAATAGAATATCGACTAGAACCTATACGGGCCGCTAGCTTCTCTGCAGCCAAGTCCTGTATGCTTGATTTCCTGTGAATCGAGCCAGAGGTTATTGAACTTTCCACCGGCTGTTTGCAATTTTTGCATTTCAGTCGCGTGCTTTAAGTCGTGGCGGAAGCTAGCGTTGGAGTAGGTTCTTTGTTTGAACAGCTATCCATGTGTTGTGTGATACGTACGTCGCGTCGTGCATGGTGCGATATGGAAGACAATAATACCGACGTGGATATGCAAATACCGTCAACTTCGGTTGTCGTAATAACGTTGAAAATGTTGGAGAATTTAGTAAGAAGAGTGTCTGTGAATGTGTGGTGTGTGTCTAAATAATAAAGGGATTTTCAACATTAAACTTCCCTGATAACCTTCAAACAATTTCCAAAGGAAATGTATTGATAATTTAACCACAAAAATGAAACTGTGTTAGACATTTTTATCCGGAAAAACAATACGAACAATTTAAATGGCTAACAGGGTGTGAACATATAAGTAAATTATTTTGTTGGCCATGTTTACTTTTTGAAAATGAAAAAGGTCTCTGGAACAAAACTGTTTTTTCCGATTTAAACAATTTTCATAGAGCTGTAAAAAGACACATTATATCCAAAGCGCATTTACAGGCCGTGATACAAGAAAAAGTCTTCGACAAAACCAGAATTGAACACGCCCTTAATAAATAGTTGGAAATTAGTCACCGCCAACACAATGAACTAGTTGATAAAAATAGGCAAATATTAAGAAGACTTATCGATGTTGTTTGTTTTCTCGGACAGCACGAATTGGGATTTAGAGGTCACGACGAAACAAGGGTTTCTTCAAATAGAGGAAATTTTCAAGATTTACTTAGTTTAGTGGCTAACTATGATGATTGCTTAAAAAAGTCCAGAATAATTTAATTTCCGCTGTTGCAACCATTATTCTAAAAATAATTGAGCAGCAGATTGGCGAGGCGCGGTTCATTGCTATTGTTGTGAACGAAACAACTGATATCACTAATTTTAGCCCATTATCTATAGTAATACGCTACGTTAAAACAGACGGAAGTATTCAAGAGCGATTTTTAGGTTTTAAGAATATGTCCGAAAATCGTACAGCAGATGCATTATATACAGTAATTTATAACGTTACTAAAAAATTAATGGAGAGAAAAAATTAGTTGCTCAAAGCTATGATGGAGCTGCAGTGATCGCAGGAAAATTAGGGAGTCTGCAAGCTAAAGTTTGAGAAACTTTCCCAAGTGTTATGTTTGTGCATTGTTTTGCTCATAAATTAAATTTAGTTTTATCCCAGTCCATCAATCACATTAAAGAGTGTAAAGTATTTTTCGTTACTTTAAGTGGCATGGCTGCTTTTTTTTCCAAATCAACAAAACGTACACAAGCTTTGGACTCCAATGTCCACAAACGATTACCCAAAGTAGCTCCTACTAGGTGAAACTATAATGGAAGACTTGTGTTAACAGTATCGGAAAATCGTGAATCACTGATTGAACTATTTGAGAATATAATAGAAAATAATGAAACGTGAAACTCAGAAGCAATAAATAGTTCGAGGGGGTTTTTGGACTGTTTGAGAGAGATTTTAATTTTAATTATTTGTTGAACATATTTTCAGAAATATTTCCGTTCTCGGACAATGTTTTTAATATATTACTATTGCTTTTTGCCTAAAAAAAAGTGGATGATTTAAGTCCATGTTAAGCCAAAACAGAGATGACTTTGACCTATTTTGGGAGAAAATGATGACGTTAAATGTAGAGCTACAAGCCAAGCGTCTTCGAACAGACAAGGTGGGAGATGTTCAAACCTCGGTTCAAACATCATACAGACGCCTCTTTTATGAAATAATCGATCAAATTCAGCAACAAATAAACTATAGATTTAACGGTTTAAATAATTTTAAATTCTTCGAGTTCTGCAATTTTGATGCATTTAAATGAAAAACTTTTCCAGAAGACGCGTTTAAATCTCTTCTTCTTCATTATGGCCAGTTCTTCGGCTGAGGTTACTGCGATCTGAACTAAATGTGATTTACGAAACTAATGACATTAGCGCAAAAAATAACGCTAAGGAACTAATGCAATTTTTAAAAGACAAGGAGCTGGAAGATCCCTACACCGAAGTGTCGAAATTGTGTGAATTAGTATTGACAATACCTGCCACAAGTTCTTCAGTAGAACGCAATTTTTCAACACTTAAACGTATAAAAAATTTCGTGAGAAATTCAACGGGGTAGGTGAGACTTTTGATACATCGCTGTTGTCCATTGAAAATAAACTTCTCCAAAATATGTCGAAGCATCGATGTTTTTATGATGACGTGATTGACGAATTTGCAAAAAATGATAGAAGGATCAAATTACATTACAAATAGGTAAGTTTCTAAAAATTGCTTCCCTTTTTTAAAATTTCACCGAACGCCCCTGGTTTCTATTGCTTCTAAATAATTCAATTTGCGACTTTTTTACTCATAACGTAATATATCTAACTTGTTTATGTCAGGGAATTTATGTGAAGTTTCTAAGAAATGGTTGGCGAAATGGGAGTTCTGTTTTTTTTTTATCTATATGAGGCATGAATCTAACATCGAAATTTCCATTTCTTAGAAACTCCACATAAATTCCCTGACATAAATAAGCTAGATGTATTACATTATGAGCAAAAATATCGCAAATTGGATTGTTTAGAAGCAATCGAAATTTATAAACACCATAAAGACCCAAATGTTAACCTTTTAAAATCGCAAACAGATGTTGGAAATACCACCCAATTACCATTTTTTGTCCATAATAAATGTACAGTTGGCTTTCCCTAATCATGTACTCTTAAGAATTTTTGTCGGTACAGGGTTATTTTTGCATATTAAAATAATGTTAAAAATGGAGGATTGGTGTCATTTTGAAACGTTGTTGTCGTCCAGATTTCCCCAAATCGAAAATAGCACAACAATAATTTTTCATCGTTCCAAAGCCTTAAGACTGAACAAAAGGCATGACAAATTTGAATTTTCTGAGATACTGGGCCGACCGCATTCATAATTATTTCTCATATGCCCCAAGTTCCTATCTTTTTTTCAATTTTACTTACAGTTGATTGAGTTATAGGAGCTCTGTTTGGGTATTTATTGGTAAACAATTCACAAACTTCGTTTTGGGCACGCATTCTGTCTCCATAGCCAATGATCATTAATATTTCTATGCGTTCTCTTTCACTTAATCGTACCATGTTACAATTTTAAAAAATTACTTTTAATGGAACAAATGTTTACTTTTGACAGTGAATCAACGTCAAAATTACGTAAAATATGTAACAGATAATATAATATAATAACAATGTTATTAATGTTAAAGCTTTCAGTAGATTTGAGTTTGTTTAATTCTTAATATGAACTGCGTTCGGATATGGGTACCTAGTGCTAAATTTTGCAATATTTATATAAAAAAAAATATTTAGGAAAGCGCAAAAAAAGTTGGTCAAACTCTTGAAACACGTGTGACAAGCAAAGCGTATAGCGGAAGAAATTGGTGCAACTGGAACTTTTTATTTCTTCATTTTACTAATTCTAAAAGTTGCACAATTTAGCAGTGGGTACCCCTCATATCCGAACGCAGTTCATTAAGAATTAAACAAACTCAAATCTACTGAACGCGTTAACATTAATAACATTGTTGCCTGCTACATATTTTAAGTTCGTGAATATTTAGATACTGTTTTCCCTGGAAGGTGGATTGGTAGACGGGGTCCGATAGAATGGCCTGCCAGATCCCCTGATTTGACCCCGTTAGATTATTATCTGTGAGGTTACCTGAAATGTACAGTGTATAAAAATCCAACAATATTGATGATCTTAAAGACCTAATAAGACAGGAAATTAAATTGATAGAAGCTCAAGTAGTGCACAATGTTTTGCAAGAATTTAAAGATCGCCTAGGATATGGTCAGGATGTTGCTGGTGATCAATTTCAACAATTTTTAAAATAATATTAAATATTTTTGTCATCTAGACATTATTTATTACTTAAAGATAAGCCTATTTTTAATAAAATTGATTTTTTATAAAACTTAATTTAGACATATTTAAATTATGATACATGAAATGTGGTCAACATTTTCCGTAGAATCCGAAAATAAAATAAAATATGGGAAATTCCATTTAAAAAAATTAAGTTAACTGTCATAACTTCCTTCTGGGTCACGCTGTATACATGAAATTAGAACAAAAAAAATGAGAATTAAAATCAAAAATCGACGGGTCCGAGCGTTTTTTCGAGGAAAAATATCTGATTTATGAATTTATTCCAACATTTTCATCCTCACTGTATACGTATGTGTTACTAATGACTATGTACAGGGTTTTTTTTATATATTGCCACCCACCTTATCTTTTTTATTTGACATTTTAGAAAAATGTGTCCCAAATAAAAGTTTAATGGTTTCAAATGAATTTTTATGAAAACATTTTTTTTCATATACAGGGTGTTACAGAAAGTCTGGGCGTGGTCCAAGTTTCTTATTTCAAATAGGTACCCCATTTTTTTATTGAATTTTCGGATTCTCCTGGGAATTTTACACATTTTTTATAAGGGATATTCTATACTTAAATCTAAAGCCTAAAGAGATATTGTTATTTTTTGAAAACTATTATGTAAAACAGGTAAACATTTTTCTGGTCGTAAACTGGTCATTGACGGTGACTGTTTTACTGTTTGGTAGACTTTCTGTCAATTTCTGGATAAAATGTCACATTTCCGATGAGGAAAAATCCGACAACCTTCGCATAGCTTATGAGAATAACGAAAATACACCGGCAACCAGAACAGAAATCACCATCTTCCAACGAATCGCCATCTAAACAAACATTTTTTGAAATATCAGACGTGGATTTTTTTCCTTCTACGGGGTATTCCAAAAACATCGAATTTTGGAAATATGCATATGAATCTAATTAAGGCAACATATGTTTTTAAAAAATATATGTATAATATTAACGAAAACAGAAAAGAATATTTTAAAAACTACACACAGCGTCAAAAAACTTGGACCCCTTCATAAGTCGCAATGCAAATAAGCTTTCCTCAAGACCGCTTATCTTCAGTAATAAATGAACCAACGAAGTGATTGAAAAATGATTATGTCAACGAATAGCGGGACTACCACTTTTAGTTAACTGAGCCATGATATTGTAATCAGCAAGCTAATAAGGAGAGTTTAATTTTTTTTAGCCAGACCTCCCATTTAATTTGCATTAGGTCCTGTGTTGAGAAACTTTTAAACACTCTGTAGAGCGTTCTAATTACAATAGAATATTTCATGTGGCTAAAAGTGGCAGCCCTGCTATTCGTTAACATACACTTTTTTTAATCACATGGTTGGATCATTTATTACTCAAGATACAAGGTCTTGAAACAGAGCATTTTTGCATTGCGTCTTATGAAGGGGTCCAAGTTTTTTGACGCTGTGTTTATTACAAAAAAACTACATATTATCAAATAATTCAATAATGAAATGAAATATAAATATTATAATTGCTGAATATGTCCACCATTCATTTCAATACAATTTGTATAATCTGCTTCGATTTTATTAATCGCATTAATAATGAATTGTGCATGATTATTGTTTAAATCCTCAATGGCTTCAATTATTCTCCTTCTTAACACCTCTATATCTTCCGTGGGAGTTTCATATATTTTATTCTGCAAAAATCCCCACAGAAAAGAGTCAAGAGGTGTTAAGTCGGGACTATTGGGCGGCCACCGAATCGGTCCAGTCCGACCAATCCACGTTTCAAAATTTTGATTTAAAAAATTTAGGACCGCAAAAACATTGTGTGGTGGGGCTCCATCTTGTTGCCAAATAATTTGGTTGTATTGACGGAGGGGTAAGTCATCCAAAATAGGTTCCAGATCATTATTTAATAAATTTAGATATTTTTCTCCATTTAAAGATCCATCAATGAAAATCGGTCCAATAATTTTGTTGTGAAGGAGCCCGCACCACACATTTAAAGTTTTCCGACCTTGGGTTTTAATTTCACGCATGGCCCGAGGGTTTTCCGTTGCCCAAAATCTAACATTTTTCCGGTTGTGAATCCCGGCAGTACTAAAGGCGCATTCATCTGACCATAAAACTTTTTGAAAAATATTGTTATCTTCATCTTTCATCAGCAACATTTCCTGGCAAAACATGGTTCGTTGGTTTTTCTGATCTTCAGTTAATTTCTGGACGGGTAAAATTTTGTATGGGAAATATCCATGCTTTTTTAATGTCGAATAAATTTTGAAAATAGATTTATTAAAAAAAATTGATGCGTCTTTTAAGGCTGCATTTGGATTTTCTGAAAATAAATAATATTTGCGTAAGTTACTTTATATCCTGTGGGTAATTTCTATTAACCTACCTTGAAAAAATAATAAAATATTTAATTCCTCCTCCTCATTAATAACCGCAGTACGTTTTTTTCTTTTAACAGTCATTCGATTTCGAAAGCCAAGTTCAATATTTTTGAAAGTTTTTCGAGATGGAATAGCTCGCATGGGGAAAAGCCGCTGATATTCTCTTCTTGCCGCGCAAGCATTATTATTATTCTTGTAGAAAATGCGAAGAATATCACATCTTTCTTCGTCAGTGTAATGCATCTTTTCAATGAATTGACAGAACGACAGATCACCGTCAATGACCAGTTTACGACCAGAAAAATGTTTACCTGTTTTACATAATAGTTTTCAAAAAATAACAATATCTCTTTAGGCTTTAGATTTAAGTATAGAATATCCCTTATAAAAAATGTGTAAAATTCTCAGGAGAATCCGAAAATTCAATAAAAAAATGGGGTACCTATTTGAAATAAGAAACTTGGACCACGCCCAGACTTTCTGTAACACCCTGTATATGAAAAAAAATGTTTTCATAAAAATTCATTTGAAACCATTAAACTTTTATTTGGGACACATTTTCCTAAAATGTCAAATAAAAAAGATAAGGGGGGTGGCAATATATAAAAAAAAACCCTGTACTGCAGTAAATTTGGTCACACTTCACTATTCCTAACAAAAGGGAAGATTCATAACGAGGGAAGTTCCGGGTAAAGGAAATTTACCGATTTTATTTTCTGTTTCTTTTCAAACACTAAAACGCATGCAATTCATGCGAACCAATTAAAAATTGGTGAAGTGTGGATAAAACATTCGTCAATTCATGTATTCGCCAATTCGCTCATTCACGTGGCGGCTCGCGGGTGAAAAAGTAAGTGAAGTTGAATGAAGCAAGAAAATATCGCAATAATTTTTTTTCCAGAATTTTTTTTATATGTGGAAGGGATAGAATATTTTTTACGACTTACCTAAATTTTGTATACTAAATCAATTCTCCTATCCTACATAGCAGCAAATTTATTTATAACATCCTCATAAAATGGATGAGTTGCCCTAATCTCCTCCAGACATTGCTTTTGAATTGAAATATTGCCTAGAGAAGTAAGTCTTTTTTGAGATATTGTATTTCTTAAATAAGTTTTTATATGTTGGGGGCAAGAAAAACTTCTTTCCACTGAAGCACTTGTCGATGATATTGTCAAAATAAGGGAAACACTTTATATGCTTTGGTTAAAATATCTTTATTCTCATTAATTTTTTTCACATGCTCTTGCAGCGATATATTCCAATTACTATCATTGGCAAAAACAAGACCAAGCTCATTTTTAAGACGTTGACTTTTTGAAAATATTTCCCCATATAACTGTAACAAATTTACAAACGGGCCAGTCGGAAAATTTAAACTATATTCGGAAAATTTAGCAGAATCTGCCAAACATAAAAATGTAAGTTTTTCAGAGTCTTGAAAGCTTAGTGTCATTTCCATTAAAATATGGTCCAATATTTCATAAAAAAGGGTTCTATACTTAGCCCTAATTTCTTCAGGTGAAAGCTTAGCAAGCTCACGTTTGTAATGATTTATTCCTGTGATAGAATCTGCTTTATCAAACATTGTATTAAAAAATGTTCATTTCTTTTTTTACAGAGCGCCTCACGACAGCGTTTTATATTGGATATGCAAAAATGAATGTCAAACGATTTTTTTTGAACAACGCACTTGAACAATCACATTTACTAACTTCGAATTTGAAGACCAACGAGTTTCTGTAATTGTTGGTATACGCCTCGTAAATACAGATGTAAGAGCATACGTTAGTTTGGCTGAGTGATGAAAAAATGAGGAAATACCACTAAGGCTTGAAAAAAAATTCGACATTTAGAAATATTTTTAAACTTTGCTGCATCAGGATAAATACAGCCTGCGGCGCTTTTTATTTTTTTTTTTTTGAAGCCATTTAGATGGCCAGACAACACACTTGCGCCATCGTAACATTGCCCTATTAATGTATGTTTATAGGCAAATTGGTCCAAAATTTAATTCAATAGAGAATATAAATTCTCTGACGTTCTATCGGAGCTGACATTATAAAATCCTAAGAATCTCTCCACTACTGAACCTTCCGAATTAACGTATATTAAAATTATGGAGCACTGGGAGGTTTGCGTAATATCAGTGGTGTCATCCACTTGCACAGAAAAAAACTATGTGTTCATTATTTCATTTTTTACATGATCATTTAAATAATCAGAAATGCATTCAATTAAATTCAATTAATAATTATTTATTTCGTTTTGAATAGTTTTTCCAGTCATCAGTAAAAATATTCTCGATATTAATGAACCTAAAAGCTTTTTAAAATTCCCCCTATTGACTCGCTGCTCTCATCATGGCCGCGAAAGACTAACTCTAGTTTTGCAAGGTACAAAACATCAATTACCAAGCACATAAATAGTCTATTTAATCGGACGTTTTCGTTAAAATGTATTTTATATAGTTTAGCATTTTCTTTTAAAGTGTCAGCTATAGTGCTTTGATTTTTTACAAATGTTTTTAGCATTAATTAGCATTTTAAATGCTCCGCCGAGTCTTCATCTTTATGTAAAGACCTTCATATATTTAACATACTGGCAAATCCTTCCTTATTCCACACTGAACATTTATTGGAAACTAGTAAACAAGGCCAGCAAAACAATTTTTGTAATATTTGACTACTACATAACCATTTGTACGCCGAAAACCAGGATGACGATTAAAACTCTGATCTTGTTCCTTCCATCGATTAAATGGAGTTTCCAACAAAATGCAAACCACATCCCATTCATCAATAATGTAAATTAATAAACCCGACACCAAATAACAACACCATAAATAAATATAAGACAAAACAATCAAAGCAAACTGCAAAGGAACTAACCGGATGCAGCGAAATCCGCGAAAATAAAAGTAAACAACCACCCCAAACTGAACGACACGTGGGTGTAGTGTACTGCGTTAGCAATTCACCGAGAGCGTTGTATGGCGCTGGTTAACATTAATCTTCGATGCGGTCGTCATCGCGAACGCGTTGTCTTGGCAACATAGTAGGAAAATCGTAAACTAAACATAGCACCTCCATCAAAGTCGAAGCGGTTTGCGCCACTGTTATAGTTGTTATAATAAAGTTCGATTGAAAGTTTTAAAAAGACATGCCGCCAAAGGTCAAGTAAAATATTTATTCGAGATGTACAGTTTATTTTTTGCCAATTAGGTAAATAAATGAATGTAAAAACTTAAATTTTAAGAGATATATAATAAAAATAGTTAGATGTTTGCTTGTTTATTTTTCCTGGTGAAGTAACACTTCACCTACTTCACCTGAATAGCCGCCACTGCTCATTCATATAAATTGAAGAAACTGAATGTATAAGGACGAATGAACGAATAGTCAGCAGCAGTCTTAACTGTATATATCTGGAAATGATGTTGAATTAATTCTAGCCATATAAAATCCGCATATAACATTCAACTTATATGTAAAAAGAGTTTAATATTTAACATCTACAGAGTGATGTTATGTTTTAGGCCAATCTGTACTGACAAAAAAACAAATAAATTTACAGATCAGTGTGCGTTATTTGATCATTTTTTAAATACGTTACCCTAACTCTGCTAAAACAGATACAGTTATGGTCTTCAAGAAAAAATTATTGTCATTAGCTCGTTCTTGCTTCACCAAGTTTAAAAAGCTTAAAAAACATTAAATTACATCTAGTATCATCACCATCATTCAGAAGAATCATTAACCTGGCTGACGAACTGCAATTGGCACGTCGGTGGCAGTATCTGTGTCATCAACAGGAAATTTCTACGTTACGAGTAGGCTCGACGTTTTCTTATTATTTGCCATCATAATTAAACAATGTCTTCCGATGAACGAACAACGAACGCAGGAAAAAAGCAAGGTGTGCTGAGTTGACACTCGTATGAATGCAACGCCGCTATATTTATTTATGTGTTCTTAGAATTCCTCTTTCCGAGTTAACAAATTATATAGCAGAACGTATTCTACGAGTTGTATGCGTTTACCCAGAGATAAATATATAAATAAATAAAAATACATAAACACAAACAGTCGAGACGCGAGTTTTTTTTATAGTAATAGTACTAGTGTTCAAAATGCGTTGTCGTGTCAGAACGTACTTTTTATACATTTTTACCTTTCAGTCGGTATATCTCGGAAAGTTTTTAGAGCACACTTGGATCTCTCGAACACTCTCGACTTTAGTTTTCCGTCTATTAATGGAAAAAAAATTTCCAGTATTTTCGAATATTCTATATATATATGAAGCCCAAATTATGTATTCGTTATGTGGATGACATATTTATTATATGGCAACAAGACCATACATAGTTCGAAAAATTTTTGACTCACGTAAATTCAATTAATCCCAGAATACAATTTACTCTAGAGTCAGTGGAAAACAACAAACTTCCATTTTTAAAAATTCTGGTCACAAAATTGCATAACGGACATTTCGAAACACCGTGTATAGAAAACCAACAGATGTCTAAATGCAAGCTCCCATTATCACCCAGCACAAATTCAAGCTGTGGCCAATACCCTAATATCTAGATCCATGCGATGAAATACAGACAAGACAAAACGAACTTTATATAATATCTAATGCTTTAAAAAAATGGCTATACAAATCGCACCATAGAGAAAGCTATTAATGCACAGGGTTCCCGAACAACAAACAACAAAAAATATGAACCGGGAAGGCAACAAGTAATCTTACCATATGTAAAAGGCGCAACAGACAGGATCGGAAGAATTCTTAGAAAACACAACATACAAATAATACACAAGCCAGAAATCACTATAGGTAAACTACTTAGAAACCCAAAAGAAAAAATCAAATTTGAAAACCACGGAGTATACAGCATTCTGTGCCAGGGCTCTGAAAAGGTGTACGTAGGGCAAATTAACAGACAAATATCAGCAAGAGTAGAAGAGCATAAACTCCGAATCAGAAACAAACAAACAACCTCAGCTCTATTCCTACATCATCAGGACACCGGCCACGTAATAAATTTCGATGGGTGTAGAGAGATTGCCAATATAGATCATTATACCAGAATAATCCGAGAAGCCATAGTTATTGAAAAACAAGGTGATTTAAATAAAAGAGACGCATCAATAAAACTACCAACAGTATGGAAGACAATAATCTACAGATCTAAAGTCACAAAAAATCAAGCTCAATTAGTTCTTGTCAGAACGACAGTAGTGAACGGATGTACACCCGGAATGAAAAGAAATGAAATTAAAAACATTATATATATATATATATATATATATATATATATATATATATATATATATATATATATATATATATATATATATATATATATATATAAATTGGACTTCTTTCTTGGGTATAGGTTTATTTGTAAAATCAAACAGTGGGATTAATTTGACGTTTCGCCTATCGTAGTAGGCCTTCTCAAAAATTGCTCATTCCTTTATTTTTTTTTTGGTGTATAAGGCATTCCTTTCCTATCTACAATTAATTTAAAAAACATTTAGTGATCTAATTATACAAGACATTTAAAACTGTTTCTAAAACTAATTTAAAACTTTATACAATTGACAAATAATTATTACAAAATTAATAAAATAAGATTACATACCTCGAAAAATGCATGTTGTTATTTATTTATATTTGATGATAGGTAGTTAGTTAGCCAGGCAACTCATGGCACAGTTTTAGGTAAAAAGGTGTTCTTATCGTAGTACGTTTTTTTGAGGAATTTAAAGATAATTTTTTTTGGCTATTTTTTTTTAATTTAAACCTTAGAGTAGAATCAGACATTATACTACATTTTAAAAATAACGGCTTAAACGAAGTTAAACAACTATACTAAATTATCAAATTGTGGTATATATGACTTAAATTTTTTGTCTTGTTTGTCATTTACTGCATTTTTTTCTTTTTTTATGTGAATCATTTCTTTGATAATTAATTTTTGATACCGGTTATCTTTATCAATGATTTTGGTTTCAGAAAAATTAAATTCGTGTTTTGTGTTTTTTTCATGTTTATGTAATGCAGTGGATGCATTCTTTGTATACTTATGCCCTTTTATTCTATTTTCTAAAAGTTGGGTTGTCATACCAATATATTTCATAGGGCAGTTTAAACAAGGAATTTCATATACGAGATTGGATTTTTTATTTTTAGGAATTTTAGTTTTTAATTTTGTAAATAGGGAGCCTATCAGGTTCTGGGCTTTATGACACACAATTATGTTATATTTTCCTAAGATATGTTTTAATTTTTCAGATAATTGAGATGTGTATGGCATTGCAATATATGTTTTTTGCGTATTATCTTGTCCTACGTTTTCGTTATGATTGTTATATAAAAAATGAGCATAAAAAAAAAATATCTTTAAATTCCTCAAAAAAACGTACTACGATAAGAACACCTTTTTACCTAAAACTGTGCCATGAGTTGCCTGGCTAACTAACTACCTATCATCAAATATAAATAAATAACAACATGCATTTTTCGAGGTATGTAATCTTATTTTATTAATTTTGTAATAATTATTTGTCAATTGTATAAAGTTTTAAATTAGTTTTAGAACAAATTTTAAATGTATTGTATAATTAGATCACTAAATGTTTTTTAAATTAATTGTAGATAGGAAAGGAAAGCCTTATACACAAAAAAAAAAAAAAAAATAAAGGAATGAGCAATTTTTGAGAAAGTCTACTACGATAGGCGAAACGTCAAATTAATCCCACTGTTTGATTTTACAAATAAACCTATATCCAATTAATATATATATTGAATAATAATATATATATATATATATATTTTATTGTGAGGCCCTAAAACACCAAAAATACCTGTTGTTAGCAACATTTTAATTAACTACAATTCGAGAATGCCTGCAACCATTTATATAAAATTTACAGGTTAACTCTGGATATGGGCTAAAATTTAGGTATAATAATAAATGTATAATAACATACATTTTTAATATTTTTAGGGGAAAATCATTGCAGAACCATTTAAGCCAAAATAAATTAAGAAAAAAAAGGTAGATATTTTGTTGTCATAAAATTTTGGAGGCCTTTGGCGTTGATATTTTTTTTAGGGGATCTAGTTTTTATAAATTTTGACATTTTTTTGAAACTCCCAATTTCTTTGTCAATGGCTTTCAGATATAATTATCTAAAATCAATTTCGAAATTGTTCAACATTCCTCCTTTAAGCAAATGAAATGTAATTTTATTTTTTCACAATACCCATTCCAGCTAAATGAGATGTAATACAATATTATTTGAAAATTATTTTCTTAAGGGTGTGAAATGTGTTTCTACCTCAGCTTCTACTTTGCTTCCAATAATATCTCTTTCATTAAGTTTCTTTAAAAAAATAATATTTAAAAAACTATTGCGAGATTTTTCAAACTTCCAGCCTAAGGGGGGTAAAATGGGTTTTTTATTTGGTTTTTACTTTTTTACAATATATCTTCAACTAAATGAGATTTAAGAGACATAAGCGATGGTTTCTAAAAATGATTATCTAAAACAGATTTTTCACACTTCTACTCTTGAGTAGATATCTTTTCAAATAAGTGTCATATTTAGATACGATGCCTTTATTAATGGCTTTCTAAAAATATTTTCTAGACTTAAGGGGTTAAAAAATATTAGTGCTTGGGCAATAACTAAATAAGATGATAGAAGATTTCAATATTTAGTGGCCTTTAAAAATAATGACCTAAAAATTAGTTCTGGATTTTTCTAAATTTCTTTCTTAGGTGGTAATAAAGTTTTTTTGAATTTTTTGTAATTAAAATTGTATCTACGAATTATGAATTTCTGAGACAAACATGCTCGCAAATACATAACTGTCAAAGCTTCAATGGGATACTTTATTGTATGCGAAGCAGGACTAGCTGAGAATAACAATAGAAATGTTTAAATAAAAGTATTTTATCAGCTTATTTTTAAACTGTGAAATATCTTTTTAGAAATATTTATAATCAATAGCAAAAGTTATGGTACGAGCGGGGATCGAACCAGCACCTCTGAATCACTAGTCCACCGCTCTAACCAATTGCGCTATCGTACCAATGATAAGCAATTCCTTAGAACTTGTACATATTCACACCCACCAGTATCATAACCATTGTTGACCCTGCCAAATATTCCACCCTTATGGCGTCAAATTTGACGTCCAGTCGGGAACGCCGTGCCATAAGGTTAGAATATACTTAATTATTGCTTTATACTGCGAATTCCTTGTCAGTGATACGATAGCGCAATTGGTTAGAGCGGTGGACTAGTGATCCAGAGGTGCGGGTTCGATTCCCGCTCGTACCATAACTTTTGCTATCGATTATAAATATTTATAAATAGAAAAGTTTTTGTAAAAATAGAAACCAACAGTTGTAAACTCAAAATCAGTATAATCAGGAGGGTGAAATGGCTCTT
Organism: Kuschelorhynchus macadamiae; assembly: GCA_030620095.1. Classification (NCBI taxonomy): domain Eukaryota; kingdom Metazoa; phylum Arthropoda; class Insecta; order Coleoptera; family Curculionidae; genus Kuschelorhynchus; species Kuschelorhynchus macadamiae. Next base: position 1,407,850 of record JAUTXW010005459.1, read on the forward strand.
GACAAATTTTAAAATGACCATTTCAGTCCTTTTAGTTTTTGAAATTATTAAATTAAATATTAAAAAATTATTCAAATATAAAGAAATTATTATTTTATATACAGTGTGTTAAAATCTTATCTAGAGGTCAATTTTATTTTATATAAATGTATCAATCTTATTTTGTATAAATATGACACACGTCAACGTCAGTTGGCTGTTAAAATGTACGTTGGCGTCAATTATAATAAATTAGTAATATAAACGATACTTTTTCTGTAAATTGCGGATTTATGTAAAATGTGTTAGTTATGAAAAATGTCAAAAAATGAAAAAAAATAATTTTATATAATTTACTTCTTTATTATATTTCTTTCATCTGTCATTAGGATGTTAGATTTTAAGGTTTTAACAAAATATAAAAAGTATAAATTCTAGAACAAATATTAATAAACAGATACAAATCAAATACAAACAACGCATCTGAGGGAAAGGGACAGCTGCCCCTCGGGCCAGTACCACAAACCCATGAAAAACCCAGTGGGTCATCATTTTCTAAAAGAAGAAGTGGTGTACAACCCTTTGAGGTAAAGATCTCTGAAGATGTCTCGTGCAATCGAAGGCGAAACGTCGGATAATAATTCCAATTTGACACGATCCCAAGAACCATGATTTCTTTATTGACCAGAGCCGTTCTATAAGATGTCACCGTTTGAGAATGAATTTTATACCTGTTGTATATATGTTGATAGCAGATAAGATTCTAAAGAATTTAACAGACATAAAAAAATACCAGGGTAAATATAAATTGATCCTCTTTAGCTAATGCAGCAATTTAAATGTCTGAAAAGTTATAATAAGAAAAATACTATTTTTAGTTATATTTAGGGTACAAACGCACTTATATTATGTTCATCAAAAATGGAGGTGTCTGATTTAACTGAGGATTACATAAAAAATAAACACATCTTTAACTGATAAAGCTAGTCTTTCCAACGTTAGTGGAGCGCTACGAACACGGATAAACTGACGCGCTCACAACTTGGGATTAGCTGCCTGTATTATTCATAAATCTACTACCCCTGCTGAAAGCATTTAGGCCAGTCGATATGAAAATTTTCGATAAAGGAAAATATGCAACTCTCCCTAAAAAAAACGAATAGTACACGAATATTAAAAAAATATTTTCCTCAAAGATCAGAAAAAAATTAAAAATGATACAAAAGTATGGGGTCAGTACACTTGACTCTAAGCGTCGCCCAAATTCTAGTTTTAAGAAAAAAATTAACAGCAACAACATTATTGTTGTTAAATTCAAAGTATACAGGGTGTTTCTGAATAAGTGTTCGATATTTCACGGGGTGATTCTTCAAGTATGTTCAAGGTAAAAAGTTAATATAAACGTGTGTTCTAAAATGCTTCGTTTTCGAGTTACAGGGTGTCAAAGTTTTATTTTTATTTTTGCTTTTCTGCATAATTTCCTAAATAATTCCGATTTCTGGATGAAAATTGGTACCTGGGGATTTTTTGACATCAGAAATTTAAATTTGATCTTAATTTAGCTTTTACTGTAGGGGCCGCCACGTACATGTTTTTTCTCACTTTCAAAGCCTGATAACTTTTTGTACGATCTTGTGTTACATTTCTGATCGAAAAAGTAAATTCCTCAATCATTTTTACGTGAAAATTGTATTTTTATTAGAAGTCGCTAGGAGCAACCGTTTTCGAGGTATTTGGATTTGAAATAATCCATGCATGTGACATTGATGTAGGACTTTTTTCCAAATCTAAATCTAAAGAAATATTTTTCAAGATATCCATAAAGCATTATGGGGATTTTTTTGACATTAGAAATTTGAATTTGATCTTAATTTAGCTCTTACTTGTAGCGGGCGCCACCTACATGTCTTTTCTCACTTTCAAAGGCTCATAACTTTTTTGTATGATCTTGTATTACATTTTTAGTCAAAAAAATTAAGCCCTCAATAATTTCTACGCGAAAAAGATATTTTTTATTAAAATCCATAATGCATTAAAAAAATAGTAAGTTTTCAACATTCAAACACACTAAGCTAGGTAAGTTCATTCCGTTTGTTGTTTATTGCTCGTTGTCAGGGCAAAAATAATACATATGTATTTTGAGGGTTACTGTGCGTACACTTATGGAGTAATCAAAGTTATTACTAAGTATTTGTTAAAAAATGGAGAACTTTACCAATGCTGAGCTTGTCGACATACATTTTACATACGAACTGGGGATGCTTAAGAAGCTAAACGTTTGTATCAAGAGCTTTATCCAAACCCAGAACTCCTACATCAAAAACATTTTTAAGGATCCACCTCCAGTTGAGGGAAACAGGAATTTCTAAGAAAACCGGTCAACTCTCCGGTGCTCATCGAACGGTCAGAACTCCAAAAACCGAGGAAGCAGTTCTTAATCTGGTAGAATATCCGGAAACAAGTACCAGAAAAATATCGCTAACATTAAACGTTTTTCATGTTCTGCTTTGGTGCAGTTTACTCAATAATTTGCTTTAACTCTTCCACATTCAGAGGGTTCAGGCATTTCTCCCTCTTGACTTTCCAATTCGCATAGACTTCTGTTGTTGGTTTCCACAATGCCTAATTCAAAATCCTCTATTTAGTAAGCAAAGAGAGGAATCGCATTTAAGTTCTCCGTTAACGTGTCGACTGGAGTTCTGGGAGATTTTCTTATAAGAAAATCAAATGTGGTTTATGCATGACGGTGCACCAGCACATTTTAGTATTCAAGCGGAGAATTTTAAATGAGACTTTCAATAATCGCTGGATAGGTCGAGGAGGGCCTCATCTATGCCCCCCTAGGTCACCAGACCTTAACTGCCTGGATTATTTTCTTTGGGGTCATCTTAAGACCCTTCGAGAGGAACTGAGGAATCGCATAACAGATTCCTCAGTTAAAACGATTAGAAATACTCCGGCGATTTTTCAAAGGGTGCACGACTCGATGAGAAGGTTCGATGCATACATTTTGGCAGGGGGTGGGCATTTCCAAGAATGGTTGTGATTAAAAAATCTAGTTTTATTGTTTCTTGTTTCTTATTATTGTATGTCATTTTTTATTATTGTATGTTGTTTTTCATAAATCATTGTCTGAAATGTTAATGATGATTTAAAAAAATTTTACTCCATGATATTGTTTCATATAAATGTCATAGAAATCATAAATGTCGAGAAACAGTAAAGATTTTAATAAGAATAACTTTTTTACGTAAAAATGAGTTTTTGACCAAAAATGTAATACAAGGTCGCACAAAAAAGTTATGAGCCTTTGAAAGTGAGAAAAGACATGTAGGTGGCGCCCCCTACAAGTAAGAGCTAAATTAAGATCAAACTTAAATTTCTAATGTCAAAAAAACCCCTAAGGCATTATGGATATCTTGAAAAATATTTCCTTAGATTTAGATTCGTAAAAAAAGTCCTACATTTTACCATTCAATGTCACATACGTCCATTATGTCAAATCCAAATACCTCGAAAAAGGTTGCTCAGACCTTTTTCACGTAAAAATGATGAAGGAGTTTATTTTTTTTACTAAAAATGTAATATAAGGTCGTACAAAAAAGTTACGAGCCTTTGAAGGCGAGAAAAGACATATAGGTGGCGCCCCCTACAAGTAAGAACTAAATTAAGATCAAATTCAAATTTCTAATGTTAGAAACCCCCAGGGTACCAATTTTCATCCAGAAATTAAAATTATTTAGGAAATTATGCTGAAAAAACAGAAATAAAAATAAAACTTAATAAAGTAAATCTCGAAAACGAAGGATTTTAGACTATAACTTTATATCTCAAAAATACTTGGGGAATCACCCTGTGAAATATCGGACACTTATTCAAAAACACCATGTATTAATATATTAAGTTAATAATTAAAAAATGCGAATACAATACCATACCGAGAAATCTTAATAGTAAAATTTTACATTTTTTTCACGAACGCTGGTTACAAAAAGTTTTCTTTAAAACAAAAAAATATGCTCTACTGAATTTAGCTCCAATTATTGAATGTCCACTTGTCCAGTTGTTTATTGCACTTAAAAAGTTTTTAAGAACAAAATCGAGCAAAGAGATTATTTAGTGCATAAGACATTGAAGATCATAGCTTGGAATGTTATTTTATTTCTTTGTAACAGATGTACCTATAACTTTTTAGCTGATATTCTATAATCAGTCACTGTTCCACATATTATTATGTATTTGCTTAGCAATTTAAGATCTTCGGGTAAACGGTACCTTTTTATTACAACGTAACTGGTGATAATGATCATAAATTGTAGGTTTAAGCCTATATATAGGCTGGGAACATCTGTTAAAATGTAAATAAGTTTACTATTAGCTCGTGTTTTAACACATCGTTTACGGGACGCTCTTTTATCACACTTCTTTCTCATACTTGAAAAAAACCAGCCAATGTTTAACTTTGTTTTATTATATATTAATGAGAAAAAAATCCTAAAAATAACTTTGTAGCAAATGAGTATTAACGAAAGGACCGAAAAGTGACAGTCCCCTTTGGAATTCCGCGTTGTCTTTAGTTTATATTATTACCACTACATCTCGACTGGTATATCCAGCCATCTTCAGGTAAACATTACCTTATATTTTAAGTTTAGTCAGTCAATTTAGAAATATTTTATTAACCATACGTTATGCCTAAATTCGTTCATTGTTCGTTTCCGAGATATCATGACATTTTGATCAGTTATAAAACACAACATAAATTTCAATTTCAATAATTTAATAAGTTAACATGAAAAAAAAAATCGGTATAACAAGTCATGGAAACACAAATGTTAAAAATGGCCCCCATTTACTAACTAAAATGTCTTTGCGTGTTTAAAACCATTTCCCTTGTTATTCTCTCACTCTCATTTAAAATTTTAATTCTTAACTCTTCTAAATTATTGGATTTGTTCCGATAAACATTGTTTTTCAGGTTACCCCAATAAAAGGGCGAAAGATCGGGGGACCGTGAAGGCCATTCGATAGGCCCTCTTCTTCCTATGTCCTTCCGTGACATCTAAAACTTCACGAGTAAAATAATCCAGCCATAACATTAACATTTTCTGAGAACTGTGTATGCAGTTCTTCATACCAGTTTGGGTTATTTCGCCCCTAGTAACGAAAATTTTGTTTATTGACCATTCCGTGTAGTGAGGAGGTAACTTCATCCGAAAAAACAATATTTTTGGACTCTCTTCGATCTTTCCCGTAATTATTTCGCAAAATTCTAGTCGTCGATCATAGTCAACGTAACAAAGTTCTTGAACAACATGAACTTTCTATGGATGCATTTTCTCAATATGAAGAATGGTTCTTACGGATTTTTGATCAACTTCATGATCCAAAAAGCAAGCTAATTGGTGGATTGTCTGGGATTTTCTTGTATCGAAAGCACAATATCTAATTTTTGGCTTTTGTAAATAATTTTACCCATGGAATTTAACAAATTTAAAATATACATTTGAATTGTGCTGGGGATGCTACGTTGCCAAGTTTATTTTATATATGAGCTATATAAATTATATAAGAAAAATAAAATGCATTTGTGGGTTGTGGATCGGTACCAGCAGGAGAGCGAAGGCACTAGGTGGACTGGTACCGGGTTAGCACCAGGTTAGGCGCCGTAGGCGTCATCGTTAAAGCCTTAAAAGACGAACAACAGTGCAGGGCATCACTGGCGAAAGTCTAACATTCGGCATCGCCCCAGAGGGCCGATGTCGAATGTTAGGCTTCTGCCAGTTATGCACCCGCCTGTTGATTAGTGTTGACCGCACTAGGTAGATTGGTACCGGGTTAGCACCAGGTTAGGCGCCGTAGGCATCATCATTAAAGCCCTAATATAAAAGGTGAACGACAGCAAAGTGCATCACTGGCGAAAGTGCAATATTTGGAATCGGCACAGGGGTCCAAATGCGTTACTGTCGGAAGACAAACATGAGAAATTTAAGCTCCATACAATAATGTAAGTTTGGCAACAATGCAAGATAGCCTTTCTTCAAATTGTCATATTAACGAATATGACGCATTGGAATACAGTGAAAATATCAAATTTCTTTTTGGTATTTTTAATAGAAAAAGTGGTTCATCCATTTCTTTTATTTCCTTAAAACAGTTAAATGAAGGTAAACTTTCTATTTTATATTAAAAAATTATCAAATTCCGTGGGTTTAATTGTTTACAAGACCCCTAATTTTTTATCATCGCCGATAGTACTCCTAGGTCTTCTAAGTCTTGGTCAGTTTTTTACACGTCCAGTCATTCTGTAACGCTCTGCAGTTCGAGAAACTGCATTTTATTGAATTTGCTTGTCTGGGTGCAAATTGTTATAAATATCACATACCTCCTGATTTGATTTCTGTTTATCGCCATACTCTCTTAAAAATTAAAATACCAATTCTCTCTATTTCAGTAAATAAAAACGCCATAGTATTTCCTTTTTTACTTAGTTCTGGCAGAACCTGACTTTCAGATGCCAAATTCTTATTGTCAAAAGTCATTCCTAATGTGCTGCTCAGGTAAATAGGACTAAGTTCGAATATCCGTTATGTTAATATGTTATCCGTTACTATATGAAACTCCGACAACTCGGAAACTAATGAATTTAGGCATAACGTATGGTTAATAAAAATGTTCTAAATTGACTGGACGATCAAAATAAGCAGTAGCGGCTCTTCCATAGAATCAATTGGTCAATGACCCCCAAAAATATTTCAGAAAATAAATTATTCGTTTGACCGCCCCTCCTAATAGTTGTAATAAAACGATGAAAACGGGAAAAGTTAAATACGCTACACTATTAGCCGCGCGCGGCGGTTAGAAGGGTCTCGTCGCGTTCCTTAGGCATATTAAAATACGCTATACTAAGTTAGGCTGGGCAGTCCGAATTGCCCTGATTACCTTAAAGCTTGACGAAAATACCCGAAGATTTCACAGCTATCGAGCGGCCGACGAACGTGATAGCAAATGGAATATGAAATCGCGATTTGGGTCATCAACCGGTCTCTTCTCATAATTCGATCGATCGGTCGCGGCATCACGTCGGCATGCGGAAGTTCAATTGTTCAGAGGTCGCGCGGTCGATATTCTAATCCGATATTGTTTCGGACGTTTTTAATCGATGAAAATTGATTTATATATTGTTTTTTGTAATATATATTTTTCTATTTTTATAATCTATGTGTGAGTTGGAAATATACAGGAAATAAAATGTTGGTAGTGACTAGTGCAAAAAAATAAACAACTAAAAAGCGCTTACGAACTTAATTTTGCAAAAATAACTAATTTCAAGGTGGTCTATGTTTGAGTGGTGAATGTAGATGAAATAAAATGTGGGTAGTCCAAAAAATTGGTACCGGGTTAGCACCAGGTTAGGCGCCGTAGGCATGATCATTAAAACCCTAATATAAAAGGTGAACGACAGCAAAGTGCATCACTGGCGAAAGTGCAATATTTGGGATCGGCACAGGGGTACAAATGCGTTACTGTCGGAAGACAAACATGAGAAATTTAAGCTCCATACAATAATGTAAGTTTGGCAACAATGCAAGATAGCCTTTCTTCAAATTGTCATATTAACGAATATGACGCATTGGAATACAGTGAAAATATCAAATTTCTTTTTGGTGTTTTTAATAGAAAAAGTGGTTCATCCATTTCTTTTATTTTCTTAAAACAGTTAAATGAAGGTAAACTTTCTATTTTATATTAAAAAATTATCAAATTCCGTGGGTTTAATTGTTTACAAGACCCCTAATTTTTTATCATCGCCGATAGGACTCCTAGGTCTTCTAAGTCTTGGTCGGTTTTTTACACGTCCAGTCATTCTGTAACGTTCTGCAGTTCGAGAAACTGCATTTTATTGAATTTGCTTGTCTGGATGCAAATTGTTATAAATATCACATACCTCCTGATGTAATTTCTGTTTATCGCCATACTCTCTTAAAAATTAAAATACCAATTCTCTCTATTTCAGTAAATAAAAACGCCATACTATTTCCTTTTTTACTTAGTTCTGGCAGAACATGACTTTCAGATGCCAAATTCTAATTGTCAAAAGTCATACCTAATTTGCTGCTCAGGTAAATAGGACTCAGTTCAAATATCGCATTGTCATCCGTTACTATATTAAACTCCGACAACTCGGAAACTAATGAATTTAGGCATAACGTATGGTTAATAAAAATGTCCTAAATTGACTGGACGATCAAAATAAGCAGTGGCGGCTCTTCCGTAGTCATTTGGTCAATGACCCCCAAAAATATTTCAGAAAATAAATTATTCGTTTGACCGCCCCTCCTAATAGTTGCAATAAAACGAGAACCTTGGGAAAAGTTAAATACGCTACACTATTAGCCGCGCGCGGCGGTTAGAATGGTCTCGTCGCGTTCCTTAGGCATATTAAAATACGCTATACTAAGTTAGGCTGGGCAGTCCGAATTGCCCTGAATACCTTAAAGCTTGACGAAAATACCCGAAGATTTCACAGCTATCGAGCGTCCGACGAACGTGATAGCAAATGGAATATGAAATCGCGATTTGGGCATCAGCCGGTCTCTTCTCATAATTCGATCGATCGGTCGCGGCATCACGTCGGCATGCGGAAGTTCAATTGTTCAGAGGTCGCGCGGTCGATATTCTAATCCGATATTGTTTCGGACATTTTTAATCAATGAAAATTGATTTATATATTGTTTTTTGTAATATATATTTTTCTATTTTTATGATCCAGGTGTGAGTTGGAAATATACAGGAAATAAAATGTTGATAGTGACTAGTGCAAAAAAATAAACAACTAAAAAGCGCTTACGAACTTAATTTTGCAAAAATAACTAATTTCAAGGTGGTCTATGTTTGAGTGGTGAATGTAGATGAAATAAAATGTGGGTAGTCCAAAAAATTGGTACCGGGTTAGCACCAACGTAAATCATTAAAACCCTAATATAAAAGGTGAACGACAGCAAAGTGCATCACTGGCGAAAGTGCAATATTTGGGATCGGCACAGGGGTACAAATGCGTTACTCGGAAGACAAACATGAGAAATTTAAGCTCCATACAATAATGTAAAATAACCAAGAATTCAAATTGTCATATTTAGCTGGAATACAGTGAAAATATCAAATTTCTTTTTGTGTTTTTAATAGAAAAAGTGGTTCATCCATTTCTTTTATTTTCTTAAAACAGTTAAATGAAGGTAAACTTTCTATTTTATATTAAAAAATTATCAAATTCCGTGGGTTTAATTGTTTGTAATTTTTTATCATCGCCGAAGGAGGTCTTCTAAGTCTTGGTCGGTTTTTTACACGGAGTTATTACGTTCTGCAGTTGAGAAACTGCATTTTAAACTTGTCTGGATGCAAATTGTTATAAATATCACATACTCCTGATTAATTTTTAAAAGAAAAAATTAAAATACATTCTCTCTATTTCAGTAAATAAAAACGCATAGATTTCCTTTTTTACATGGCAGAAATGTTCAGATGCCAAATTCTAATTGTCAAAAGTCATACCTAATGCAGGTAAATAGGTCAGTTCAAATATCGCATTGTCATGTTACTATATTTCGACAACTCGGAAACTAATGACATAACATGCTAAATTGATGGAGAAAATTCCTTCATTTGGTCAAGATTTTCAGAAAATAAAAACGTAAATTGAATGGAAAGTTATAGATTGTGTAAAATTTTGTGGGACATTAGACTGGGCAGTCCGAATTGCCCTGAATACCTTAAAGCTTGACGAAAATACCCGAAGATTTCACAGCTATCGAGCGTCCGACGAACGTGATAGCAAATGGAATATGAAATCGCGATTTGGGCATCAGCCGGTCTCTTATATAATTTTGTTGAGGCATCACGTCGGCATGCGGAAGTTCAATTGTTCAGAGGTCGCGCGGTCGATACTATCCGCTTTGGACATTTTTAATCAATGAAAATTGATTTATATATTGTTTTTTGTAATATATATTTTTCTATTTTTATGATCCAGGTGTATGGAAAATACAGGAAATAAAATGTTGATAGTGACTAGTGCAAAAAAATAAACAACTAAAAAGTACTCAAGAACTTAATTTTGCAAAAATAACTAATTTCAAGGCTTTGTCTGAAAATCCAGGAGTTTTTCGAGGGCTTATAAATTTTGTTGAGGAGTTGGGCCAAGATAGACTATCCGCTTAGCAATGTTAATATCGAGAAATCGTTTATAAAAGGAAGCTCAATTTTAACGAACGTGTCATTCAGCATTTTTATTTTTATGAACTTTCAAAGAATTTAAAGCCCAATTTAAAAATATTTATTTTTATTTTAAGTATGCCTATTTTTAAATTTGTTATATAATTCACCACGAGCCGTCACTGAAAATAAGTAATAACATACGGGGTGTTCCATTAAAAAAAACTTGTGGGTGAACCTGCATATTCCAATTTATTACAGATATGTAGATTTTTAAAAGCCTTACAACTTTTATATAAGACATTTTTTGATATCTTTTGAAATAGTCGACCGTTCTGGTAATTTCTCCTAACCCTGATATATTTTTCTCCGTGCGATATAAAAACGTTTTATGTCCCTTACTAAATCGAATCTTCTATTTAAAAAAATAATTGATGAAGGAATGAAGCTTAATCACTATAAAACGTTTCTCCTGACAGCTCTCTTACTGCAGTTATCGCAATCTTCTTGGGAAAGCCCTTAAGTAAGGAATGTTAAGAAGCTTTATAATCAACACAACGCGCAACGCTTTTTAAAAGGTTTTTAAACCAAAAATATCAAATATCCTATTTCAAGTGGCCGAATTTTGAAATGATCCTTTTAAAGTACTTAAACATAAGTTCTTTCGTGAAGAAACAGCGTAATATACGTGTTTTTGTGTGTGAATTTTAAGTCTATATACTTGGATCTAGTTTAATATAGACAGAATGTCACACAATTTTTTATTTATAAATTAAATACTAAAAGAAACTCTCACATGTCTCATGGAAAATGACTATCGGTGTTTTTTTTTTCTATTTTTTTTATATATTGCAGTTCTCGCTACCCTACACAAAAGGTTTCATGGGCACAATCTAATCCTTTGATTACAGGGTGTTACTTTGCCCAAATCCCATATATAAAATATATGGGGAAAACAACATCATAACAATTTACTTTTTTTTTAAATTTACTTAACATATAATCTTCCGTTCATCACTACCTCCCAAAGTAAAAAAAAAAAATTTACAACACTTTGTATATGGGACAATTTCAACTTAATGTTCATATTTGGTCCCGACAATTATCTTTAAGTATGTATTAAGAAATCATGGTTCTTGGGATTAGTCCGTGTCAAAATTGTGCCACTTTCCGAGGTTTTGCCTTCGATTGCACGAGGCATCTTCAGGTACCCTGACTTCACGAGATCTGAACACTGAATGAGCTCGGAGAGCCCCAGGCCGGCTATTTATAGTCGACCTGTGTTTACCGATCCGTGACTAGGTGTAATGATCTATTTCCACGTATGATTAAAACAGTATCTCTTTTAAAATTGTTAGGATGCTTATAAATTTCAATACATTCTCTAATTTTCCGTTTATAGAATCCCAAAACCGATGCTGCAAAACTTTGAGTTCTTTTATATTTATGACATGTCCAGTGGAATATTGGTGTTCAGATATTAGATTGTAGTCGATATGGATCGTCCAGTTTCTCCCGTATAGACATCAACACAGGAACAAGGAATTGCATATACTTCTTCCGTTTGGAAAGGAATAATGTCCCTTGGCGATCGCAAACATTGTCCAATTTTCTTGTGTGTGTTGAAGATTGTACGTATGTTAGACCGGCGAAATAACCTTGCAACCTTGTCTGTAGTTCCGTGTATAAATGGAAGAACTACAATTCCTATTGGCAATTCCTTATTAGTATCATTTCATGCAGTAGGATTATTATATTTTTTAATTGACCGTCTAATATCCTCAGTGCAATATCCATTCCCTCTTAAAGCTTGAGGCAACTTATGTTTCGATTGTAAAGAATCTTGGTCACAAATCGCGGGGGCTCTGTAAACCAATGAATTAATAACTCATTGCTTTTGTGCTGGATGATGATGGAAATTTGCATTTAGGTACCTGTTCGTATGCGTTGGTTTTCTATATACAGAGTGTCCTAGGGAACCATCCCCTTTCCTTTGTACAAGAACATCTAGAAAGAGAATTGTGCCTTCTGATTTCTATTGTAAATTTTATAAGAAACCCAGGGAGGCTTTCTGGATCATGCGGCCATATCACAAAAGTGTCGTCTACATATCTGAACCTGCACATAGGTACCGACTAATTTTCGTTAGACATTTGCTTTTACTGGAAAAAAAAATAAAATTTATATATTTTATTTCACTTACACATTTTTGTTGTTCGTACTTTATCTCCTACACTTTACGCAAAAATATATTTTGTTTTTTCTTACAAAAGTTTATTTGCATTACTGGCTAACAGGTGGGGCTAAACAGCTGTTTAAGTTGTTTAAATGAATCGCAAAAAGAGTCCGCGTTCAAATTTTATGGTGAGATTTTAAAGAAAATAGGGGTTTTTAATTAACATATATACTTTGTAAGCATATTTTATAGTTTATATTTTAGGATCAAGGTTATGATGACTTCAAAAGCTAACTGGAAACTTCCTACAACTTTTGACTTTTTAACAGCCTGGGTAAACATGTTATTCATAATCTATAGATTTCTGTTGTCTTTTTTCACTACTTTTTGGAACAAATTTTGTTAGCTTGATGACGCGTCACTATGGAGACGTCATCAGAATGACGTAGATCATCTGACTGACTTTTTTGTCCAAATGGCCATGACAGTCATAAAAAAAATGTAATTTAGCTTGATTAAGTAACTCTTCTCTCTAGCAAATTATGCGGTATCTTTGCAAGAAAATAGAAAGAAATTAAACTTCTTCTTAAACCGCCGACGTTTCATCAATTTATTATCTTCCTCGGAGCTTTTAATATGTGGCTTCTTTTGTCACCATTAGAATCTTAATACTTTTACAAAACTGGGTACACACTGCATAACAGTGAAGATTTAAAAACATGAACTAATATGAAACACAGCACGGATATACGGGCGCAATTTTATATATGTACACATATATAAAATTAAAATATCCTAAGAGGTATACTTCCAATGGTTTCAGGATTGATACAATGTATTTCAGCTTCGAAAATATATACAGATATTTCAGAAGGGGATTGAATTGCAGTAGTGTATGAAAATGATATTTGGTATACAAACACTGTGGAAAAAATTACTTATGTCACAAAATCCAGCTAAACTTGATAGACAGAATACTGGACCCACAAATATCATGTTCAAAATAAAAAGTCTTCCGGTTTCAGTTTCCCAAAGATTATTTGCTTTTGAAGATTTTCATATCATTTCAAAGCTAATTTGAGCATGTTTCATTAGTTTTCCTTCTGACTTACTAAAACTGTATCTAAAAGTATTTCCAATTTCATTTTTCTAAATGTTTTTTGTTATATTTATACTATACGCTTATCAACGAACATGTACTACTTTTAGATTTGCTCATGTTAAAGTTCAAGATTTGTAATTAATATTTTTAAATCCTAAACCTATACATTTCCGGTAAATTACATTGACAAAGGGCAAGTGTCATTTTGGTGGGGTCATTTTAGTGACATTAGTATGATGACTGCCTTAAAAAATGTGCTTGTCTAATAATCCAAAGTTTTCCAAATGTTTTATTGTTAATAATGTGACTTTCTATACAAATTTATTTAGTAAATTCGTGAATGCATCTGTTTATTTGCAATACTAAATTATTGATATTATTATATTTATTTGTAATACTAAATTATTGACATATTAAAATTTTTTGTACATCATCATACATTTAGTTAATCAAATTGCAAGTAAATAAAAGTTCGATTAATCTAAATCACTTTTGCACTTATATCCTGATAATACGGAGATTTATCTTGGCATATTATTTAATTACAAATGCATCAAAATAATGTAAATTTTCAGACATTATTATAAAACACTTGAAAATCTTCATACCAGATATCAATCAGCTCTGTCAACGAAAGGATTAAGTAAGGTAAGCATAGTGCTATATTTATATAAATGATATTGAAGTTGTTATATGTTCATATAAAACATTTTTTGAGATTGATTTGAGAAAAGTTTAACACCTAGTATCTCAACAACTCAAAAAAGTAAACAAAAGAATGTTTTAAAGAATTTATTAACAAAAAGTATAACATAAAATAAAAAATAACACTATAACTCTAGTAAAAAAAGAATAAAAAATAAAAAAGGAACAAACGATATACATTTTGAGATTAATAAGTATAGGTAAATTAATAAACACAAAACAAAAATTAAATAAATATTAGAACATACTAACTAAAAAAACAAAGGGTATAAGAATCGTTTTCTTTGGCTGTAGACTAGACTTTTTTGTTTTTGTATCGACTAGATAAATACTTATCAACTAGTTCGCCAATATTTACTTCTCTAGCCCTTTCGTGTTCTATTGAGATACGCGCTAGAGAACTAATACGACTTTGAGTCATGGTCGAACTAAGGGCATTTTTAATTAATTTCAACTTTTAAAATGATCTTTCCGATTGAGCTGAGGTTAGAGAAAGGTCAAGAAACAATTGGAATGCGAAACACAGTTCTGGTATACTACTTAACAATAATTCATACATGTTAAGTAGTATACCACAGTTCTGGTATACTACTTAACAATAATTCATTTTTTTCGAAAATATAGTTAGCGAATTCACGAGTTGTATTAAGGTTTTTAATGTTGTTATACAATAATAATTTTATCTGAATTAGCTCAGTTGCTAGTTGAGAAATTATTTATCCACTAATAACTGAGCTTTTTCCAGAATTTCTGAGTCATTTAGTTTAAACAAAATGTGAGGATTTAGAACAGAAAATTTTAAACAAACAGCTTTAAAAGCAGTAAATCTTTTATCTAGCGGACTAACTATTACTTCTAAATATGCACTAAATACCAGGGGCAGCTCGTGGTGAATTATATTGGAAGGTCAATAACAAATTTAAAAATAGGCATACTTAAAATAAAAATAATATCTTTAAATTGAGCTTTAAATTCTCTGAAAGTTCAGGTCTACTCTTCGTTCTTTACAATTAGAAAAATGCTGAATGACACGTTCGTTAAAATTGCACGCACATTTCGTTTATAAACGATTTCTCGATACTTAACATTGCTAAAGCGGATAGTCTATCTTGGCCCAACTCCTCAACAAAATTTATAACCCTGGATTTTCAGACAAAGCCGTTTCATCATGACCACGTAGTGTCAGCTCGAATGCCCCACAAAATTTTACACAATCTATAATTTTGTTTAAAATATAACGATTTTTGGATACATTCTCATTAAAGGGATTTTCTATAAGCTGTGTCTAGCTAAGTGCGAATATCAACATTTCAGACAGATACTAAGATACTAAGTTCTGGCAAATTGCGACCACTTACCTTGAATTCGGTTATTTTCTCAAAATTAAGTTCGTTAGCACTGTTTAGTTGTTTAATTTTTTGCACTACCGACATTTTATTTCATCTACATTCACAACTCACACAAACATAGACCACCTTGAAATTGGTTATTTTTGCAAAATTAAGTTCGTAAGCACTTTTTAGTTGTTTATTTTTTTGCACTAGTCACTACCAACATTTTATATCCTGTATATTTCCAACACACACATGGATCAAAAAAATAAAAAAATATATATTACAAACATCAGTATATAAATTAATTTTCATCGATTAAAAACGTCCGAAACAATATCGGGTTAGAATATCAACCGTGCGACCTCTGAACAATTGAATTTCCGCATGCCGACGTGATGCCGAGACCGATCGATCGAATTATGAGAAGAGACCGGCTGATGACCCAAATCGCGATTTCATATTCCATTTGCTATCACGTTCGGCTGCCGCTCGGTAGCTGTGAAATCTTCGGGTACTTTCGTCAAGCTTTAAAGTAATCAGGGCAATAATTCGGACTGCCCAGCCTAGCTTAGTATAGCGTATTTTATTATACCTAAGGAAGGCAACTAGACCATTCGAACCGCCGCGCGCGGCTAATAGTGTAGCGTATTTAACTTTTCCCAAGGTTCGCGTTTTATTACAACTATTAACCGTTAAATACTGTCATTTCCAAATGTTTTACAGGGTTTATAATTGGCTTATCAGCCACAAGCTCATCAAAAAACTTCTTCACAACACGAGTTGTTTTACTTCTAAATTGAGGGTCAATGCCCTATTTGATTTCGGTATCTTTTGATAGGTTTATTATTCTTTAAACTTCTGTCAAGTTGTGGCATGTTCTTCACCGCCATTTCAATTAAATTAGTCGCTTGGAGATTTGGAAACCATTTTAACATTTTCACAAACATGACCTTGCAATTCCAACAAAAATATAAACTCGAAATTTTCGACTTTTTCCGTCATTTATGTGACAGCTTCATCTCTATCTATATAGATTTATGTTTCAAAACTAGAGCTAAATTGGACACACTTTAAGACTGATTAATTTGCTTTTACAAAGATTAGACTATCAGCTCTAGAAGACCATCTAGTAGGACACAGTTTTTTCAAAATTAACGAGATAGTTCCGCTTTCTTTGTTTAGAAAATGTAATTCTTGCAACCGAGGTAATCTAAACTATGTGCAGCACAATGAACGTATTATTATCATTTCCAATGTATCGGATGGTTGCAAAAATTGCGAAATCTGTGATTTGTTTTAACTATAGAGAAAATATTTTATTTAAATACCCTTAATTTGGCCCCCTCCGCTCCGAGGGCCTGCCAGGCACGCCACTGGTTGTGGCCATCAAAACTTTTGATCAAGAACTCCTAAAAAATTTGAAAAAATCACCCAAAGCCATTTGTCACAACAAGTGTGACTTGTGAGAAGTGGAGAAGATAATGAAATCATCGAGGAGACGTTGTTGTATGATTACACAGTAAGTTTATGATTAAAATTGCTTTAAAATGACGTATAATTTTAAGTAGAAAATAAATATTCTTAGATATTATTTTCAATGAACCTTCTGCTGGGTCTTTGTGGTCATTTTGTAGAAATAAAAAAAAAGTTACTAACTCACTTAAAACAAACCCAAATTTCGAGTTTCATGGTTTATCAATAATTGTTAGCCACCATTACTTTGGGCAAAGGCACCCTGTATTATTACAATACAGAGACCCTGTAATATAATAATCACATGGAATTTAGACAAATGTTTCAAAAAAATGTAAAACACAACATAACTCGATTGCACCGTTTAAAATGCTGTTTGTAAGGTCAATTCTATTTTAATTGGTGCCAATTGCAGCTTAATTGAGATATTATGGATTACTAACAGAGCAAATATCGCAACTACCATTATTAATAGGCAGAGAGATGACTAAATAAATTGCCCCTGGCGCGAGGCCCCTGACCCCCCGGTCGGGGGCCTTTATTCGGTTTGTTCTCCGTAATTTAATTTGTAAATGAATCGACTGAACGGAGAATTGACTAAAGAGCTTCTCTAAATTGGCAAAAACACGCCATGTCAAGAGCCTGAACGTCGAGGTAGAAATAATGGAGCACAAAATTTGAACCTAGAAGGAAATTGAAAATCGAGTTGAAAACCTAAGGGAGCTGATTCTTTCTAACAAAAAAAATTCTATATTTAATTTGGTTTAGTTTTTCTTAACGTTTCGAGGGTGATTATTCCAGTCATTTTCAACTTCAAACTCTTAACGCGCTGTTTTATACAGAGTGTTCCTTAATGTCATGTCTGTACCGAAAACGGGAAATCCTTGACTTATTTTATGACTGAAAGTTCATATAAGCATGTGTTCGGTTATTTTGTTTTCTAGGTAAAGGGTCGCAAAATTGTATAAAATATGGACTCTTTGTTCATATCTTAAAAACACTTCCACCGATTTTTACAAAAATTAAATAGCCTTGTAAATGGCTTATGTTTAACACAAAAGTTTTAGGTTTCACTTCGAACTATTTGCAGGACACATTTTTGTATATACAGGGTGTTGCATAACGTGTGGCACGACAAGATAACATATTTTTAAATGGAACACCCTGTATATTATTGCATTTTTGGATTCTTCAGAAAATTATAGACATATTTCATGTATAATATCCTATGCCTAAATTTAATACTTTTCTAAATATCGGCATTTTAACCCAGCAACTACCTTCAAAATTTTAAATGTTCCATTTAAAAATACGTTACTTTGCCCCAGTGCGCGTGTGAGCAACACCCTGTATATACAAAATATATTTTGCAAATTGCTCGAAATGAAACCTAAAACTTTTTTATTAAACATTTTTCTGAATTCCAAAAAAGGAAAAAGTTAAAGGGAGGGGGTCATTATAAAACATCATTGTGTACAAATCCAAATTGTTACTACATGTAGGCTAAACGCCTGGGCCTATTTTCATGAATGAGGGATCAAAAGGTTCGTCTGTATCTTGCGAGTGTTTTTAACTAGGTTTGTTAAAAAAATCAAAATGGCGAAAATAGTATGCCGTTTTATCCAACATAAAAAATAATATTTTAAAAATGTATCGTGATAGGTATGAAATTAAAGAGCTAAGTAAAATAATTTATACAATATGTCCGAATTTGGAGTTTCTCTCTAAAATGGGGATCTGTCTTATTATAACAAAGAGACAGAAAAATGGTTCACTGGCTATTATGGTTTTTGAGATATTTCAAAAAAATTAAAATATTTAATTTTTAAAATTATCTTGTAATTTGTTATTCCCCAAAATTGTTCAAACCTGTAAACACATTTCCAAATTTTGTCCGGCTTTGAATCTGTCGTTTCGTACAGGAGGGCCCATGATTAACTTATGTTTTTTAAATACAGATTTGGATGTTTTATTTAGATTTTTAGAAGCCTTTGACCTCCCAAAGATTCATGTAACAAATTCAGATATTAAAAGTTCATATTCTCTCTCTCTCTAAGATATCAGTTATCAAGTACAATATATTATTAGTTTTGGGGGGTGCAATACTTCTAAAAAATCGGTAATTTCCTATACCCGGAACTTCCCTTGTTATGGATATTTCCTTTTATGAGGAATTAGTCAAGTAAGACCCGATTAGATCCGCACAGTCATTTAGTAATACATATGTATATAAAGTGCATTTTCTTTCATTTTTGTAGAAAAAAAGAAAAAAACAGGAAGGAATTTCCAGTTAGGTTCCTTTACATATGGTTTTGAGTTGTTAAATCTGTAAAAAGAAGCTCATTTTATGGTCAAACAAAATACAGAGTAATTTATCAAAAATGTAAACTGTTTTTGTACGCTTTTTCTTAATATCCTATAAGCTATGTCTCTTTCCACGCTATCGTGAACGAACTTTTTAAATGTCGGCGTTCACACTAACTAATATAAGCTATATGTTTTCCACCGAGAAGCTTGGTTGCGCAGTGGTGGAGTTCTGTCCGTGTCAAATGTGGGTTCGAATCCCGACAAGGACGAACATTTTTTTTCATTTTATTTTTAACAAAATTTATATTTAATAAAAATTTGAATAACTTATTTTTTTAAAGTTAGGTTAGGATAGGATTGGTCAGGTATGCTGTAAAGAAAGCGCGCTGTAGCGCGCCAACCGGATTACGTTAGCATGGAAGGAGCAACGGCCTATCTTATATACCTTAGAACATTCGTTAAAAAAAATCAACCTCATTATCGAAAAAAAAATAAGAAATGGCCCTTTTTAGTAAAATTCTCAGTTCAAATTTAAACAATTGGAACTCTAACTTTTTACATGACAAATTCAGGTTTGTATTGAAAAAACATAAGTTAATGATAGGCCCTCGTTTACGAAACGTCAGGTTCAAAATCTGACAGCATCAGAAGCTTTCTCGCAAAAAAATGCTTTGGAGATGTGTACAGATTTCGGGAAATCAAAAAGTTACAACGTAATTTAAAAAAAAATATCTCGAGAACGATAATAGCCAGAATCCGCCCACAGATACTTTTAGACTTTTAACAAAATTGTCCCCATTTAACCATTTTTCTACCCCTTATAATAAGCGAGATCGCAATATAGAGACTCGATTTTCGAACACACTGTAGCATATTTATATGATATTGTAGTATACAGATTGCCCCAAGTATAGCAATTTTACGTACAACCCTCTGTCACCTAAACGGTTAATTTTAAGTGAAAGAAGTAAACATATCGAAAAACGTAACAATAAAACCTGGTACAAAATTCAAACCGAACTTTTTTGCTTGGTTTCAAGCCTTCATGCCGGCATATCGGTACCTCCTAGGGCAAAAATGATTGGGCAGGTCATAAGCTTCAAACATCTGCTACTGACATATTATATTGTTCTTGGTTTGCTTTAGCGCAAGTACGCTTCGTAACGACTAGAATAATACACTAGTCTAAACGTTGTGAAAAATATTAGCAATAAAAATAATGCAATTCCGACAAAGTAAGTTATTTTCATAATACTTGCTCTTATAAACCGAAAATGGGGCGTTTTTTGCAAGTTCTAAACACAGAACTCATTGAAACCGTAACTAACTGGCACTAACTAGTACGGGCTATTGAATTTTTATAGTTTAAATTCTGATTCGCGGATGTGTTTATATTGGAAACACCTATCTACCTGCATTTATTAGTAACCCATTTTATAGAAACTAACCAGAATGAAATCCGTTCCAGAATAAGAAATACTTATATTTAATTGAAAAATAAAAATTTCTGGAGAAATTATTTTCTCTATTTTTCGTTTTAATTATTTTCTTTTATAGCTTGCATTTTACAGTAAGGATAAAAATAGTGGTCACTATTTACTATTTACAAATTCTCGATCATACGGCGATGATGTGAAACCTACGCAGACCGACCAACGTTTATATATATTTATACTACGGTGAATATCTTAGAGTAAAAATTCTTATTTGTAAAAGACAATAAATAAGCGTAATACCCCTCTGCGAAACCTGCGTAGTCAATATATATGGCACTCGACATGGCAAGATTAAAAACATAAAGCAATATTTGTGGAGACCCGCAGAAGAAGCCAAAGATTTGAAATCATCTTGGGAACACAAAGTGATTTTTATACTTTTATATTCACAACTAAAAAAAGTCAATCGGGGTTAAGTTGGACAAATACACGAACGTATTTTGAAAATAAAACAAGATTGCAGATTACTTTTACGGTGTTTTATTCCTTCATGCCTGCTATTCCATGAATATAAGTCTACACTTTAGACTACGTAATAGCTATTTACACAACAAGGGAGGTAGGTAACACTTACTAGCCGAAGACGTGGTCAAGAGCCCTACCTCACGAGTTGTGTATTATATTTTCTACTGCGGATGAATATTTAAAAAAATTGTTTTTTTAACAGATTTGGAGAATAACTTTCTCACTCTCAAATATTGTCAATGACTTACCTTCCTAGGAAAATAAGTATTTCCTTCCCTCCCTGCGGAGGAAAAACGTACTTATCTGCCCCCAAATCAGTGTCACAAAGTAGTACTAACTCAACATGGAGTAGAAAAAAAAATTAATATGTAATTACTGTATGGATAAAATAAATTCAGATTTTACTAGGAAAAACTTAAAAAAGTTTTCACAGCGAGGTTGTTATAAGCTTTACTTATCTTTATAAATAAATTTTAATATGGAAAATAATATTTTATTGAACAAAACCAATTTTATTTGTAAAATTTTTTCAGAAAAAGTATATTTTATAACAAGTGTTGGAAGAGCAAGTTTCCAAACGACCAGGCATTTAGCACAAGGCGTTAGCCCAGTGCAGAAATCCTCTGAGTTTGAAACATCAGTTACTTCACTTTTTATTCATGCAATTGATAAACAACTTCATGTATTGGGTTTATTTGTGGGTTTCTCCCGAGCCTTCGATATTGTCAACTATAAGCTACTGTTGTTAAAGCTACATCGTTATGGTATTAAAGGACAAACATGGAGGCTCATGAAGTCTTACTTGAGTGGGCGACAACAGTGTGTTTTGGTAAATGGGATAAGAAGCGGCTCATTGACAGTATATTGGGCTGTTCCGCAGGGTTCAGTTTTTAGACCGTTGCTATATCTTCTTTACTCTAATGACCCCATTTCCTACTTAAAAAATAGCTCGACTGGCATTTTTGTCATATCATATGCCCAAACATTGTGGTCGTGGAAAAAAGTGTAATATCTCTTAAAAGAACAGATGATTTGGTTTCTAATGGTATATGATTACGGTCTAAAAAGAATTGTTTGATTATAAACCAAAATAAAACAAATTTTGTTGTATGTTCGAATAAAAAACCAAGTAATGACAACTTTTTACATCACGAAATTAAAAGTGGTCCTAGTACACCTTCTATTTCCTCAATAATGTTAGGTTTAGAAATCGATGAAAACTTCCAATGGGGAAATCATATAGAAAATCTAAGCAGAAAGAAATTTTTATGGTTTAAAGTCATTATCAAAGTACTGTAGTCAAAATGCTATGTTGTCAGTATATTATTCTAATATACACTTTCACTTATCGTACGGTATTATAAATTGGGGTTTAAGCTCGGATATGACAAGAGTGTTTTTGCTTCAAAAGTATACAATCCGCATTATGTGTGGTCTTTCATGTACAGAGTCGTGCAGAAACTATTTCAGACAATTCAAAATATTGACCTTGGAGGGAATTTACATATTTCCTGTTATAAACATAAAATTGATAACAACTTTAATTTTTCAAATTCGTTTTTACGTATAAAATTCCTCTCTCCAACTTGGTGATTCCAATTTTCTTAGGCCTACCATATCCTGAAATGTATACCGGACAGGGGCGTGCAGTCCATGGAAGCAAGGGAAGCAGTGCTTCCCCAAAAAAAATTACAAAACATCTTCTAAAATGTAATTTTTGAAATAGGAAACCATTAATTTAGTTTATATTAAAAATGCTAAAATATTATCTTAATTATCAAGCCCATAATAAATGCGGCCTTGACTCCGACACCGCCATAATAGAATATCGAATAGAACCTATACGGGCTGCTAGCTTCTCTGCAGCCAAGTCCTGTATGCTTGATTTCCTGTGAATCGAGCCAGAAGTTATTGAACTTTCTACCGGCTGTTTGCAATTTTTGCATTTCAGTCGCGTGCTTTAAGTGGTGGTGGAAACTATCATTGGAGCAGGTTCTTTGTTTGAACGGCTATCTGTGTGTTGTGTGATACGTACGTCGCGTCGTGCGTGGTGCGATATGGAAGACAATAATACGGACGTGGACATGCAAATACCGTCAACTTCGGCTGTCGGTAATAACGTTGAAAATGTTGGAGAATTTAGTAAGAAGAGTGTGTGTGAATGTGTGGCGTGTGTCTTAATAATAAAGGGTTTTTCAACATTAAACTTCGCTGATAAGCTTCAAATAATTTCCAAAGGAAGGGCAAAACCGCCTATGAAAAATTTAACCACAAAAATGAAAAACTGTATTAGAATTTTTATCTGGAAAGACAATACGAACAATTTAAATGGCTAACAGAGTGTGAAAATATAAGTAAATTATTTTGTTGGCCATGTTTACTTTTTAAAAATGAAAAAGGTCTCTGGAATAAAACTGGTTTTTCCGATTTAAACAATTTCCATAAAGCTGTAAAAAGACACATTACGTCCAAAGCGCATTTACAGGACGTCATAAAAGAAAAAGTCTTCGGCAAAACCAGAATTGAACACGCCCTTAATAAACAGTTGGAAATTAGAAAAAAGAAGACTTATCGATGTTGTTTGTTTTCTCGGACAGCACGAATTGGGATTTAGAGGTCATGACGAAACAAGGATTTCTTCAAATTTTCAAGATTTACTTAGTTTAATGGCTAAATAATGAAACGTGGGACAATAAATAGTTCGAGGGGGTTTTTAAACTGTTTGAAACGAGATTTTAATTTAGTTATTTGTTGAAGATATTTATTTTCAGAAATATTTCCATTCTCGGACAATGTTTTTAATATATTACAAACTAAAACAAATGATATTGCTTTTTGCCTACAAAAAAATGGATGATTTTAAGTCCATGTTAAGCCAAAAAAGAGATGACTTTGACCTATTTTGGGAGAAAACGATGACGTTAAATGTAAAGCCACAAGCCAAGAGTCTTCGAACAGACAAGGTGGGATATGTTTAAACATCATACAGACGCCTCTTTTATGAAATAATCGATCAAATTCAGCAACAAATAAACTATAGATTTAACGATTTAAATGATTTTATATTCCTCTAGCTCTGCAATTTTGATGCATTTAAAGGAAAAACTTTTCCGGAAGAAGCGTTTAAATCTCTTCTTCCTCATTATGGCCAGTTCTTCGACCGAGTGTTACTGCGATCTAAACTAAAAGTGATTTACGAAACTGATGATATTAGCGCAAAAAATAACGCTAAGGAACTAATGCAATTTTTAAAAGACAAGGAGCTGGAAGATGCCTACACCGAAGTGTCGAAAATGTGTGAATTAGTATTATTCAACACTTAAACGTATACAAAATTTTGTGAGAAATTCAACGGGGTAGGAGAGACTTTCGCATACATGGCTGTTTTCCATTGAAAATAAACTTCTCCAAAATATGTCGGAGTATCAACGTTTTTATGATGACGCGATTGACGAATTTACAAAAAATGATCGAAGAATCGAATTACATTACAAATAGGTAAGTTGCTAAAAATTGCTCCCCTTTCTTAAAATTTCACCGCACGCCCCTGATACCGGATATTGTTTCCGTAGTTCACATCATAATGTTTGCAAACTACAGCTCTAATATTACCAATATTAAGAGACCCGGTGGCTTAAAATGCATTTCAGTAGAGTAGTTCTACATTGAGAACCGTACTGAAAACAAAAAGTAGCTTAAAATATATTTCAAAATCCATGTAGCAGCAAATCTCAATCAATGAAATCTCGTATTATATCAGTCAGATGATTCGCCCAGCAGTATAAGTCAATACACCCCAGTGGCAGCAGTTTGGCGACAAGCTATAGATTTCTCTAAATTGAATCCTTAATGAATCTGCAACGTGCTACCAATTCTACTTTTATTTTTAATATTTATAAGTCTCAATATTACAGAATTTTCTGGTTTGTATTTACTAATAATGTGCTTGTGGGTAAGTTTAACACAAGCTTTTTTGAAAAATATTCATTTAACCCAAAATATAATGATTTTTTTACGTATTCTCATATATAAAAACGGTTTTCTTCAATTTAAGATTAAAATGTAAAATATTTGTTAAATTTGCATTAAATCAACGCTCGTAAAGTGCTTCGTACGAATTTGGCCTCGACTGCACAAAACTTAATTGCTGCTTAGAATATTTAATCTAACTTTCGGATTTGACAAGTTGGTTGCAGAAATCCAGGAACTCGCTGTCAAATTTGACAGTCCGTTAAACATTCTAAAATTTAATTGAGCTTTTTGCAACCGGCCGTGGGGCTATGAAAAGAATGCAACTATAGAAATGCTGCATTGTTCATTGGTAATTGGTTAAAACTCAGCATATTCATGGAAACGGCCTGTTTTTGACAATCATCCACCTTTCATCACGGCCCAAGATCCGTTTGGCGCACTTTATGGAAATTTGTCTACAGTTCATAACTATTTCAACACACGTCTTGAAACATTTTCTTAACATGCGTTTGAAATAAGGCAGTTTCGTAAGTGGTTGTAGAAAAACGAAATAAACACGTTCATTCCATATCTAACGTCATTATTTCATATTAAACTTGAAGTTCTGTCGATTTAAGTAAGGCTTTTTAAAAAATTAATAGTGTGACGAACTAGTCGTGAAGAAAGAGGGCAAAAATATTCATTGCAAATGGAAGGAACCGGAGAATATATCGAGTGCTTCTTAACAGCATACAAGGCTATGTCTTTTTATTTGTTTTACCGTCTAATGTGCTGAAAAACAGAATTATTCCTTAACAACTAAATTTTATGTCTTAAATCACGACAAATATACAACATTTTACCAAAAAAATAAATTTCAGAAAATTATTTCTTAAAAACTACTGCATATCCTCCAAATTTTCTCTTTACTACTTAAATTACTAGTTAAAAGAAGTATATTCTTACGAAAAAAATTGAAATCCGTGTGTCCGAACTAGAGATGGGGATTTTATCGATATATCTATAGTTAATCGATACATCAGCGACATATTCTCTAATAACAATATATAAATAAACAAATATCGATATAGCGATAAGATATGCCGACAGGTATCCGATATTTTCAAAAGGATATATAGATATGGATAGCATATCCCAAACCAAATCGATAGGTAGCAACACCTATCGATAACTTCACCTATCGTTAGATACATTCCACTAACACTTATCCCTAGTTCAGATAAGACCCCCCAGAAAATATTAATACCTATTCTTGATCTGTATATAGGAAGCTACGTCGAGGATCGAGAAGTAAAAATAAATTATTGAAATATATTAATATTATCTGAAAAAAACTCACTCTGACGATTTACGCATCATAAATTAAAGAAAAACAGTTCCCTTCATCAAACCAGTTAAATATAGTTGAATATATTATACAATACTTCTTGTATATAATTATTGATTGTACAAAAATCCGGTTTCGTGTTTGCTAAGTTAAAATACTTTTATATCTATTTTCCTAAGCCACGCCATTCAGTTTCTTAAGGTTCAGACATATCACGCGAATTTCTATTTATCTGTAATCAGAATCAGATTGTGTGTTGCCCGGTCAGCAGAAGGCAAGCCTTAAGTGGAACGAATATTTACGGGAATAGGTTTACACTTGCATTAGTTTACCTCGGAATGCTGTGATGATTTTATAAATACCGTTTCTCTAATTCTGATTTTTTCCAAAATTGTTCGTTAACTGGTGACGAAAAGTTAAAAAAATGTATAATTCTAAGGGATTTTCTGATGTATTTGGTTATGACTTACCTCGTAAAAGGGAAGTGTTGTAATCGTGAAAAAATCAGTCTGCCTGTCGGTCTGTGTGTTCGCGAAATAGCTAAAAAACTACTTACCCGATTGACTTCAAATTTTGGTCAAAGATTAAGGGTAATATTGGAATGACCTGGTAATTTTGCACAAGAATAAAGCATTATATAGGAATTAACTGGTTGAATGTTAGTACGAATCCAAGATGACGGAACAAAATGGCGGCTTAATAAAATATTTAAAACTTCAACCTGAAAAAACTACTTAATGAACTGATTTCAAATTGTGTACCATAACTAATTGTACTATAGAGATGAACTAGCAAAAGCAATAATAATAAAATAAAAATTTTGTAATCTGAAAATATGACCCTCTCAGGTTTTACATATCTTCTCGTTCTAGCTTCCCCAGATGCCAAAAAATTTGTTTAATCAAATCCGTCGCGGTCGGTTTGTATGACTGTTTATCGGTTCGCAGTATAGCTTAAAAACTACTCATCAGACTGACTTCAAATTTTAGTCAAAAGTTAAGGCTCATATAGGGATGACCTGCTAATATTTTAGTCAAAATCCAATATGCTGGAACAAGATGGCGGCCTAGTGAAACGTTAAAAAATTATTACTAAAAAAACTAATTATCCAATTTATCTCAAATTTTGCACAAAATAATCAAGTTTTATGTAGGAAGCAACTGGCAAAACTTTAGTACGAATCCAAGATGGCGGCTCAATAAAATATTTAAACATTCAGCCTGAAAAAACTACTTAACAAATTAAATTTTTGTGTGTACTGATGTATAATTATAGTATAAAGATGAACTAGTAAAACTGTCGTACTAATTCAAGATGGCGGAACAAAATGGCGACCAAACAAAATGTTTGTAATCAAAATGAAAAATCACTCTCTCAGGTTTTACGTCGCTTTGCGTTTTAGCGTCCCTAGATGCCAAAAAATATGTTTTATCAATTCCGTCAGTCGGTTTGTCTCTCTGTCTGTTAAGGTTGACGCTTACCAGACTGCGTCGTGGTGCAGCCGAATGGAAGTTTCTTTCGTCTGCTTGTATGGAATTAAATGGACCAACGCATACTAGACCGCCCCGCAAGATTTCTTGCCGGAAGTCGAAATATTTCTCTAACAACCGTTTTCCACCTACCGCGCTTCGGCGCGTCGTAGTGTGCGTTCTTGTATAATTTGTTATTTAAATAAATATACGTAATATGAGTATTTAGCAAGATAACAATGTTTAAGATCAGTGGCGGCTCTTCAATAGGGTCATTTGGTCAATGACCCCCCCCCCTTAAAATATTTCAGAAAGTAAATTATTCGTTTGACCGTCCCTCCTAATAGTTGTAATAAAACGCGAACCTTGGGAAAAGTTAAATACGCTACACTATTAGCCGGGCGCGGCCGGCCGCGGCGCGGCGGTTCGAATGGTCTCGTTGCGGAATAATAAAATACGCTATGCTAAGCTAGGCTGGACAGTTCGAATTGCCCTGATTACCTTAAAGCTTGACGAAAGTACCCGAAGATTTCACAACGATCGGTCACGACATCACGTCGGCATGCGCAAATTCAATTGTTCAGAGGTCGCGCGGTCGATATTCTAACTCGATATTGTTTCGGACGTTTTTAATGAAAATTAATTTAGGGGAGACCCGGGCATAGCGGATTGCCCGGATAAAGCGAATAACAGCTATTTTTCAAAAATGATGACAGATGGCGCAGCATATTCTGGTTTATATTCAAAAGCATATCTAACACAGCAGTAACTAGTGGTCATCAAGCGTTGGGAAAGTAAACGTGTTTCGTGAATTGATATCAAAATTTTTTTAGTGTTCCGTTAAAATAAATCGAAGGAAAGTTAGACAAACTAGCTCTAAAATGATTTAATGAAATACACTATTTGTTGTTTTATTGCACTCCATGTTAGATTAGGTTTCTGTTGTGTAGTGCATGCGGTGTCACGACCTTGAGTTTTATTGTATTTTTCATCAGGGCAAAGTGGATAGCTATCCTCTTTGCCCGGTAGATATTCGCTTTGCCCGGGTGTGTAAGTTTAAGTCAGTTTTCTATAAAAAATTTAATGTAAATTGTGATTATATTCCAATTTGTTTATTTCAGATGGTTTACCATTATATAAGAAAAACATGCCAAGCCGACTGGACAGAGGAGACGATGGCTATAGCGTTAACCAAAATTGCAGAGAATCAGTCCATCACGTCTGTTTCAAAACGTTATAAAATACCATATGCCACACTCTATAGACACTGGAAAAGTCAATCCTGCAAGCGAAAATTGGGAAGATTTGCACCGGTTTTTACTCCTGCACAGGAGATAGAATTGGCGAATTACCTAAAGCATATGGACATACTCTTTTACGGATTAACCCGTAACGACTTTCTAAAACTTTCATTTGATTACGCAGAAGTCAACAAAGTAAAACACCCTTTTAAACGGAAAAGCTGGAGAAGATTGGCTAATGAAATTTAGAATTCGCCATCCCGATATTACATTACGTGCCCCAGAACCAACTTCAATTGCTCGTGCCAGCGGTTTTAATCGGCCTCAAGTGGAACGATTTTCCAAGGGCCTCTGGGAGATATTGGATAAATATAAAATTTTAGCCACATCTCTTTATAATATGGACGAAACCGGAATAATGTCAAATACAAACAAAGCCCCCAAAATATTTACCACACGAAGGAAAAAACAAGTGGGTGTTATAGCAAGCTCTGAGCGCGGTCAGCTAACGACAGTGACATGCTGTTGCAATGCAGCAGGATCTTTTATACCTCCATATTTTATTTTGGCCCGGAAACGAAAGCAAGATAGGCTGTTGGATGGGGCGCCCCCAGCATCACAAGGATCCGGCACTGATAATGGTTGGATAAATGGCCCAACATTTCTTCTTTGGCTCAAGTTTTTTGTGGAAACAGTTAGACCAACGGAAGATAAAAAATGTTTGCTTCTACTCGACAACCATGAATCGCATAAATATTATCCAGCTTTGGAATATGCCTCCAAGAATAATGTGATTTTTTTGTCGTTTGCACCTCACACAACTAACAAGATGCAACCTCTCGATATTTCTGTGTATGGTCCCATTAAGAAATTCTTCGAGCAGAAACACATTTCAAAAAAATCACGTGGGCCGTAGAATTAATCAATACGATACTTTTTGCTCCGGAATATTTGAAAGGAGCAATAATCCTAATGTTTTTAAATGCAGTTAGTGGGCAGCAAATATCAATAACGAAAACCTGGTGACTCCCCTAATCAATTTTGTAACTAAAGTAAAAACTCTTCAAAGACCTCGACTACCATCTCTGCTCCATCAAGTAGTAAACAAGATACCACTGTTGCCTTTCCATCATCCTGCATCTCTATTCCATCAGTTAGCAAACGAGATGTTACTGTCGCCTTTCTAGCATCATGCCTATCTGTTCCGTTAACTAGCAAAGAACAAGAACCAATTGGAACGCCGAGCACAATACAGGCGCAGTCGGATAAACCCAAAGAAAATATCAGCCCTTTCGATGTTAGACCTGTACCAACCATGTCTTTGAATCCAAATAACTCGAGAAAAAGAAAGTCTCAAAAGTCAGAGATTTTGACTTCAACTCCCATTAGACAACAGCAACTTGAGAAATTCGATACCAAAGGGATGAAAGATAAGACAAAAGCAGTCACTAAATCCCTATTTAAAAAGGCGACTCCGACTAGTAAGAAAAAAAAGATCATTGTGATGAATCGCAATACGGAAAAATCTGTTAGTGGGAACACTGATGATTGCAATTTTCTAACATGTGGAGAACCCTTCGAAGAGACTGGCGAGGACTGGATCCAATGCAATGGATGCCAAAATTGGGCCCACGAGCTGTGCACTAACTATAATGGAATTGGATCATATTTATGCGATTATTGTAACGAGTAATGTCGGTTTATTGTTTATATTTTCTTGTTTAAATACATAGTTCAAAAATATATTATTTTGGCCTTCATTTTGTGTACTTGCATATAAAATACATTAATATTCACTTTGCCCGGGTAGTCGGGCAAAGTGAATAAAATGCAAATGTTTAAAAAATATAAATTATAGAAAAAACAAAAAACAAAATTAATAAATTACCCCGTTCATACACGAGAAAAAACATAGGTCTATACCACAGATATCTTTTTTGCAACGAAATTACATTCCAGATGAATATAATGATTTTTTCCCTTAACACATCCGCTATGCCCGGGTCTCCCCTATATACTGTTTTTTGTAATATATAATTTTTTATTTTTATGATCCATGTGTGAGTTAGAAAAATACAGGAAATAAAATTTTGGTAGTGACTAGTGCAAAATAATAAACAACTAAAAAGTGCTTACGAACTTAATTTTGCAAAAATAACCGATTTCAAGGTGGTCTATTGTTTGAGTTGTGAATGTAGATGAAATAAAATGTCGGTATTGCAAAAAATTAAACAACGAAAGAGTGCTAATGAACTTAATTTTGAGAAAATAACCGAATTCAAGGTAAGTGGTGTAGATCACATGAAACGTTCGGTGAACTATGCTACGGTCGGAAGTGTTGATATTCGCACTCAGCTAGACACAGCTTACAGAAAATTCCTTAGAGATTTTATTGAAAATATATCAAAAAATAATTATATTTTAAACAAAAATTTTTATTGTGTAAAATTTTGTGGGGCATTCGAGCTGGCACTAGGTGGCCAATATGAAACGGCTTTGTCTGAAAATCCAGGGGTGTTTCGAGGGCTTATAAATTTTGTTAAGGAGTTGGACTATCCGCTAGAGCAATGTTAAGTATCGAGAAATCGTTTATAAAAGGAATGTGCGTGCAATTTTACCGAACTTGTCATTCAGCATTTTTCCAATTCTAAAGAAGAATAGACCTGAACTTCAAGAGAATTTAAAGCTCAATTTAAAGATAAGATATTTTACAAAACGATTAGGAACGGAAATAAAATAAAGCCACCTGAATAAATCAAGTCACGCATACACTTATTCTGCGATTTTGCTATTTAATTATTAACAAACAAAAACCGGTTTTTCTATTTATTAATCACGAGAGGATTGGAGTAAAACAATACTAGACTGGCTTTGTTTCAATCAACAGCTAGGAAGATTGCGTTTATCAAGAATATCAAGGGCGACCATAGAAGGGGAAAAAGCTCGGGAAGAAGCATAAGGACGATTCTCCCCTCCCCTAATTCAGGAACTGACATTTTGAAAAAACGAAGAGTGTCGAAACGTCGGCAATTGTTTTAAAATAATAAACAACCTTTGTATTATTTTAAGAGTTAGATACGTAGTAGACTTGAAACGAACATCACACTTAGTGCTTGCACAATTTTAGAAATTAATCTAATAAGTAGTTTTTCAGGCTGATTCTAGGATTTATGCAGTTTATCTCCAATTATCTCGAATTTTTGAAGATCGCTGGATTGGTCCCAATGGCCCTTGGAGATGGCCCCCGCAATCGTCTGATTAAAACCCCTAGACTTTTATTTATGGGGATTTATCAAAGGTAAAGTCTATGCTTCCCCAGTAAATAACCAACACGATTTACTGGATAGGATACGAACAGCTTTTGCCGAATTAGAAAACGGACAAATTCAACGGGCCACAGCAATTGTACAAAGAAGAATTGAAATGTGTCTTGAACGGACAGCATATAGAACATTTGTTATAATTCAATTTTGTTATTTTATTTATTTATTGTTGATTGTTAGATTGCTATCATTTTTAAGTTCACTAAAACAAGTTTAGAATAGTCTCGAACTTAGTAGATATGATTAAAAATAATGCAAACAATTTATTACATTTTTTATAACTTTAACTTTTCCGAAACGAAAAAATTTCGTTTCAATCCTCTTCAATTTTCTCTTGTTCATTGGCGATAAATGAGGATGTTTTTCATTAAAAACATGGCACGTTCTCTCCAATATTTTGTAACATTCTCCGCGAATATAAAATAAATTAAGAATATCCGCTTTTGAGTGTTATTTTATTTTAATTTAAAAGTTTCAAATCAGCTGTCATGTTGAATAGAAAAGCACAACAATTGTTTTTCCATAGCTTACTACGGGAAGGTGTAAGCATTTAGCAAATACATATGATAGTTTAATAAAAACCTGATTATTTCGAAAATGGTTACGAATAGGTATAGGGAACTTTAATACAGTTCGACAGAAAATTAAATTCTACATTTGATAGTGCATAGTTATAGGGTATCTTATTTAAAAAAAGACTTTAGCGGCTTTGAAAATGTGAATGTTTGCCGCTGAATTTAGGACACCCTGTATAAAAATAGACAATTCAATAAAAAAATAGAAACCTAAGATTATTTACCGATCGTCTGCAAAATATGAAGATTATATCTTCAAAACTTACAAAAATATGAGATTTTAAAATTTGGTACCCCGAAGGCTCATTTTTGATTTAAGGTCAAGTATCTTAAGAACGCTTGAACCTAGGTATAGGACATGCTACATAAAATAGCATTAAAATTCTCCGTAGAATCCAAAAATATCATAAAATACAGAGTGTTCCATTTAAAATAAGCAAGTTGATACCAACTTCCGGTTAAACCGGAAGTGACAGGAAGTTGAAAATATTTCAAAAAAGAAGCACCCCTTGACCTTTACCTTAATCCCAAAATTTTAAATTTTTATCTAAATGGCATAACCTGTATATAGGTCAAAGTTTGTAAAATTTATACTTAACACTCGAAAAAACAATGTTCCTAACACTTGCGCAAAATGTCTTTCCCGCACTTCAAGCTTATCCGAACTCCGGTTCGCGTCGTTCGTCTTACTGCTTTTACGTGCGGGAAAGTATCATTTTGCGCACTTGTTAGGAAAACAACTATTTTTGACATCTAGGAATTTTATTTGGCCGCCATTTTGTTCCGCCATCTTTAATTAATACCTTTATTTTACTAGTTCGTTTCTATACAATTAGTTATAACGCACAACTTAAAGTCGATTCACTGAGTAGTTTTTTTGATTGAATTTTTAGTAGTTTTATTAAGCCGCCATTTTGTTGATTTTCGTGCAAGATTTGAGATACATTAGGTAAACAGTTTTTTAGTAATAGTTTTTATAACACCCGACTAGGCCGCTATTTTGTTCCGCCATATTGGATTTTTACCAAAATGTTACCAGGTTATCCCCATAAGACCCTTAATTTTTGACCAAAATTTGAAAACAATCGGGAATTAGTTTTTTAGCTAAGCCGCGAAAATACAGACAGACAGACAAAAAAAAATAGTAATAGAGCATTATTGAAAGAAAACTTCACAACGAAAAACCTGGCGAAAAAACTCAATCTTACTGAACTTTTCAAAATTAATAGGATCGGGGATATGAGCCGTGAAGAAGTAGAGCATTTGTATGAAAATGTGACTTTCAGTGTCGTTTCCGGGTAAACCGGAAGTGAAATTTAAATATCGTTTACGTAAAAATTCTTCCTTAAAAAATAGCGGACGAATCTAACCAGTTTCTAGTGAAATTTTTACTCGGGTATTTAGACTTTATCAATACGAGATAATCTTCAAAATAATGTCCACAGAGTAGGTGAGACAGAGTTGCATTCTTTAAAAACTTAATATTTAAAGGTTTTTAAAACAAAGTTTAAAACGCATACAAACACCTTGCAACTTGACGTGAATTGTCCAGGGTAGTGTATCATAGTCCTCGATCTCGTCTAATTTTACATTTTATTTATTATTCATGTACATGGTGGACTTTTATATTTCGACATGCATTTACGCAATTAATTTCTTTTAGACAAAAACTGACTGAAGTTAAAAAGTTGAGTAAAAAACCCAAGTCGTAATTTTTTAAATAAAACACTCTATATCTTCTACTTTAAATTTATTTTCAGACAAACACAAACAAAATACTTTTTAAACATAAAAAACCACCCGGTACACGGTATCCCATTTTCGACACTTACTGTATATCTCAACTATTAGTAAGATAGAGGGGAAACGGCTTTCATAATACACTTTGCCATTTTTTTATGAAATTTAAGATGCCGGAAACAACATTTTCATAGCCCGCTAAGTTTTTGAGGCATAGGGTGGAATTCAAAAAATGTTGTTATACAGCGTAACGTGTTTCAAGGGATATGTGAAAAAATGTATTAATAATTTTTGATTAATTTTCTGTTTTATGTATTATAGGTTAGTTTAGGATAGTTAATTAGGTTAGTTTTAACATTTTTAATAACGGATCTGGATATTTTATTTCAGTTTTTGTATATCAGACTGCAAATCTAGGATGTTCCCAAAATAGACGATGTGTTACAGTGAAACGAAAAACCATACTCTCATAGAATTAATTATAGAAAAACCAATTGTTTGAAATGCATACATGTGATACATCTTTGGTTTGAGCGAGTTAGAGAAGTTAAAGTGAAATAAAACATCCAGGTCTGTATTAAGAAAAAATAAGTTGATGATGGGCTCAACAATACGAAACGTCGGATTGATCACATAGACTATAGAGAATAAAAAAAGCCAAAAATTATTGATTAAACTATTTCTTATCTCTTGAAATATGAAAGTTAAGGGGTATATTCAAAATCGAGGTTTTTCGAGAATAATGAAAATCAAATTAGTTTGCTTCTAAGTTAAACTGTTTAAATTATACTTAGATTATACAGGATGTCAAAATAGCACAATTGCCACTTTTCAAGTGCCATTAACTCGAGAACAAATCGAGTTTAACAAAATATGCTTAACATTTTCATTAGCTTGGAAATATCGAATAAAACACAAAATAAGTTTAGCCTACAATGTTAAGTAAAAATATTAAAAACAGTCTTAAGGTGTCTAAAAGTGGCTTACGATTTTAAAAACTTTGAGTTTTGATTAAATTGTAAGGCAGTGTAATCGGCAGTGTGGCAGTAACCATTGATGTAGTACAGTGCTAGTTTTAATAAACAACACTTTTTACTTCTTACTTCCATCCAATAATACATCAGAACTGAGTATTGTTCTCCTTAAAATCGAGTCGCTTTGCAAACTTTTGGTACACTCTGTAGGAGTTTCTTCTGCTGTGCAATGGCGCGTAAGGTATTTAAGACGCGTATGAGTCACCAATCAAGAATGGAATGCAGCTGGCACAATGTATACATACATAAACAGTAATAGCACAGAAATTAAAATTAATAAACTTTATTACACAGACCTCTGTCCATTGACGGATTAATTTGTTTACGAGATATTACTTGCACTAAATTAAGGATCATTTTCTAAAACTATTCACAAGTTTTTTTTTTTAATTAAGCTTTTTCTAATATTTGAACGCACAGATGCTTGGGACATCTATATGTGCATCATCACATTTTATTGTAGGTACCATAAAACTTTCATCCTAAATTAGGTATATATACTAACATAATGATCCGTTCATTAAAAGTTTTTGATGATGCCATTTAGATAAAAATTTCAAATTTTGGGATTAAGGTAAGGTCAAGGGGTACTTCTTTTTTGAAATATTTTCAACTTCCTGTCACTTCCGGTTTAACCGCAAGTTGGTATAAACTTGCTTATTTTAAATGGAACACCCTGTATTTTTCGAGATTTTTGGATTCTACGGAGAATTTTAATGCTATTTTATGTAGCATATCCTATATCTAGGTTCAAGTGTTCTTAAGATATTTGACCTTGAACCGAAAATGAGCCTTCGGGGTACCAAATTTTAAAATCTCATATTTTTGTAAGTTTTGAAGATATAATCTTCATATTTTGCAGACGATCGGTAAATAATCTTAGGTTTCTTTTTTTTTATTGAATTTTTTTTTTTATACAGGGTGTCCTAAATTCAGCGGCAAACATTCACATTTTCAAAGCCGCTAAAGTGCGTTTTTTTAAATGGGACACCCTATAACTTTATGCACTATCAAATGTAGAATTTCATTTTCTATCGAACTGTATTAAGGTTCCCTATACCTATACGTAACCATTTTCGAAATAATTGGGTTTTATAAAAATATCGTATGTATTTGCTTAAATGTTTACATGTTCCAATGGTGAGCCATGGAAAAACAATTGAGATCCAATATCCAATATGACAGATGATTAGTATGCGTTATTTATCGAAAGCTGTCAGTGATAAACTAAATCTTCTAATTCGAAATGGAAGAATACTCAAACGCTGATATTCTCAATCTATTTTATATTCATGGAGAATGTTATAAAATTTTGGAGAGAACGTGTCGTGTGTTTAATGAACGACACCCTGATTTGCCGCCAATGAACAAGTCAAAATTCAAGGGGTTAAAGTTACAAAAAATGTTCCGAAACCAGTGACAAATGCCGAGGATAACGTAATAAACACATTAGCTTATTGTTGATTGTTAGATTGCTATAATTTTTAAGTTCACTAAAACAAGTTTAGAACAGTCTCGAACTTAGTAGATAGTAGATATGGTTAAAAATAATGTAAACAAATTATTACATTTTTTTATAACTTTCACTTTTCCGAAATGAAAAAATTTCGTTTCAATCCTCTTCAATTTTCTCTTGTTCATTGGCGATAAATGAGGAAGTTTTTCATTAAAAACATGGCACGTTCTCTCCAATATTTTGTAACATTCTCCGCGAATATAAAATAAATTGAGAATATCAGCTTTTGAGTGTTATTTTATTTTAACATAAAAGTTTCAAATCAGCTGTCATGTTGAATAGAAAAGCACAACAATTGTTTTTCCATGGCTTACTACGGGAAGGTGTAAGCATTTAGCAAATACATATGATAGTTTAATAAAAAGCTGATTAATAGGTATAGGGAAAATACAGTTCGATAGAAAATTAAATTCTACATTTGATAGTGCATAAAAAGGGTGACTTTAAAAAAACGGACTTTAACGGCTTTGAAAATGTGAAAGTTTTTCGCTGAATTTAGGACACCCTGTATAAAAATATACAAATTCAATAAAAAAAATAGAAACCTAAGATTATTTACCGATCGTCTGCAAAATATGAAGATTATATCTTCAAAAATTAAAAAAATATGATATTTTAAAATTTGGTACTCCGAAGGCTCATTTTTGGTTCAAGGTCAAGTATCTTAAGAACGCTTGAACCTAGGTATAGGACATGCTACATAAAATAGCATTAAAATTCTCCGTAGAATCCAAAAATATCATAAAATACAGGTGTTCCATTTAAAATTTGATACCAAGGGTTAAACCGGAAGTGACAGGAAGTTGAAAATATTTCAAAAAAGAAGTACCCCTTGACCTTACCTCAATCCCAAAATTTGAAATTTTTTATCTAAATGGCATCATCAAAAACTTTTAATGAACGGATTGCGTGAATAACCCTGTATATATACATATGAGTTGAATTGCTTAGGTCATTATTTTTTTATGTAAAGTTAACTACTTATATAGGTAACAAATTAGGCAATTTGCATAATTCATATCAGATAACATCAAATAGTTCGATAGTAGTTTACCTAACAAATGCTGAAAGTGCTACTTTTCCGCACGCAAAGTTTCGGCCATCAATCGCGTGCCGAAAAGTTAGTTCACGCACGTGTAAGGTACACTATTTTTTCTACAAACGTGCG
This sequence comes from Kuschelorhynchus macadamiae, assembly GCA_030620095.1. Taxonomy (NCBI): domain Eukaryota; kingdom Metazoa; phylum Arthropoda; class Insecta; order Coleoptera; family Curculionidae; genus Kuschelorhynchus; species Kuschelorhynchus macadamiae. The sequence continues at coordinate 1,446,464 of JAUTXW010005459.1, forward strand.
GAAAAACCCAAAAGTTAAAAAAAATAGTTTATTTATATCAAATACATAATGACAAATTAATTATTATTAACAACCTGAATAGTAAACGTGCAGTTTGTAGCATTTTGTAAATTAATTGCAGAGGCTAGATTTTTTTCCAAGGATCTTGGGGAGTTGTAGGTTGGATTTGGATTTTCCAGTTCTCTTTCACGAGTACTTATTGTCGTAACCGTCGCCGACGTGGTAAGTTTTTGGTAGGAAGAGGTAGATTTGGTAGACTTTACTTGTGAAAGTTGGTGACTAGTGGAAGGAATGGCATTAAGTTCAATACTTTATTTACGAAAGCGTAGAAGGGCCACAATTTTTTTATTTTTATTTTTGTAACAAATTCCGACCTCTATCTCGGAATTTCGACTTCTAACTCGGAATTCCGACTTCTATCTCGGAATTCCGACTTCTATCTCGGAATTCCGACTTCTATCTCGGAATTCCGACTTCTATCTCGGAATTCTGACTTGTAACTCGGAATTTCGACTTCTATCTCGGAATTCCGACTTCTAACTAGGAATTCCGACTTCTATCTCGGAATTCCGACTTGTAACTCGGAATTCTAACTTGTAACTCGGAATTTCGACTTCTATCTCGGAATTCCGACTTCTAACTAGGAATTCCGACTTCTATCTCGGAATTCCGACTTGTAACTCGGAATTCCGACTTCTATCTCGGAATTCCGACTTGTAATTCGGAATTCCGACTTCTATCTCGGAATTCCGACTTCTATCTCGGAATTCCGACTTCTATCTCGGAATTCCGACTTCTAACTCGAAATTCCGACTTCTATCTCGGAATTCCGACTTCTATCTCGGAATTCCGACTTCTAACTCGGAATTCCGACTTCTATCTCGGAATTCCTCCGACTTGTAACTTCTCGGAATTCCGACTTGTAACTCGGAATTCCGACTTCTATCTCGGAATTCCGACTTCTATCTCGGAATTCTGACTTGTAACTCGGAATTCCGACTTCTATCTCGGAATTCCGACTTCAAACTCGGAATTTTGACTTATAGTAGTGTTGTCCAGTGTTACCAATTAGCGGATTAAAATCCGATTTGCGGATATTTTCAGAGTGAGTGGATTTTTTTCGGATTTTAAAATATTTCGGAGTTTTTTCGGATATTTTAGTAAAAAGTGGATATTTGGCGGATTTTTGGGTTCAAATATAGACTATGCAAAACAAAGGACGACAATCGGGAAATTTAATACAAATTTCGGGAAGACTGAAAAGGTACAGTCGGCAACTGCGCAATATCTGTCGAGTCGAGGCTTCTTGCTCGTCCCTATTAAAACGGGTTGCGAAACTGACACATATGTGTTTTATTTAGGACTGCAATCCTTCTCTAACGCATTATTTAAATGGCAATAAATAACAAATGAAAGACGGATGTTCGAAGCAAATAGCCAACACTTGTTATTCCTTGATTTTTTTATATATATAAAAATACTATTTGTTCTTTGTTCTTTTATTCCTAGTTTTTGTATTATTCTACCTGTACATACTTTTTTCAAGTACCTAATTATGACTGTGGTTTATACTAAATTTAAATAAACCTAAGCGACACGATCCGGAATACAATTGCTAATTTGATTGGCTAATTTCCGTCACGTTTTTAATGCGGACATCTAAGATGCGGACACATTGAAGATTATTTCAAGAACGCATAAATCCTGTATATTCTCAGTGGTGCTGATCGCGGCATTTTGTTTAATTATTAGAGATATCACAGTAAGTTCATTAAACGAGTGGCAAGACATTCAACTTGGATGCAATGGATCCCCGTCCCGTGCAGGCCGTGACTTTTTATTTTTTTTTTAACTAAAATCTATAGTAAAAAATACATATTAGGTTAGGCTAGTATTGGTTAGGTTTGCTGTAAAGTATTCCGAGTCTATATTAAAGCAAGTATTTAATCTTAATCATGAAAAAATATGGCAACACTGTAAAATATACTAGATTTTAGCTTCTGATCATTTCGGTCAAAGGTTTAACTGGTATATTTTCTATAATTCCGAACAGCAAATTAAAAAAAAAACAATATACAGAATTTTTTATAGTTAATAAGTGGTCTACATATTTAACAATATGAAAACTTTTTTTTAAGGTATACCTACCGATAATTTAATTTTATCGACAAGTTTCCAACTAATTCATTTCCGTTCATCCCTATTTGGGAGGTTTTTGAACAAAAATCGGATAAAAATCGGATTTTTTGAGACGAATGGTGGATATTTTCGTGTCGGAGCATTGGTAACACTAAATGTTCCAATTTTTGCTTTGGATGCGTTGTCCAGTGACTGCACATTTAATAAATTGTCCTTGTGATAAAGACATTTATGACTTGTGTAAAATATTAATTGTTGAAAATGTCTAGAAATAGTATCTAGTATGATGAAATCTAACCCCTGAAGGGTAGAAGACAAAGAAATTTTAATAAATGAGGAAAAAATAAATAAATTATTAAATTCTATTCCTTGTAGCGACACCATGGACGGCAATGCAAGCCAAACTATTTATAGGATGCTTTTACTAACATATCTATAATTAATATCAAGTTTAAATAAGAAGTGCAGCGAATCTCTAAAGAGTAGATAACTTAAATAGATTTTAATAAATAAGAAAAAAAGTATATTTTAACCTAAATAGACTCCCTCGGATCGTAGTACAAGCAAAAATATTTATAGGGGGCTGTTACCCCGATGTCTGGAAATAATATATATTATAAATTAATGTAGCAGCAGGTTTCAGAAAGGGTAGAAAATTCAAATTAAATTTAATAAAGTAGGAAAAATTCAATTAATTAAATTACCTATGTGTCTAGAAATAACAACTATATGAATAAAAGTGACAGGATTAGAAAACTGAAACAAATTTTATTGAATGAGAAAAGTCATATGTTCATATTATGTCCCAGGCCCCGAACAAAACTAGGTAGTCAAAATATTAATTGGAAGTTGTTGTCAATAGGTCTAATAATAATATATAGTATGCATAAAAGTGGCAGTGAGGTCCTTAAGGGTAGAAGACCCCGGCCTGCCGAGTCATTCCAATATATTAATGATGTATCTGTTACAAACTTTTACGACAAGTAGAAGATCCAAAACGGGTAATGAAACTTAATACATAAAAAACGTAAACGACTGGGAACATTAGTCAAAGAGTCTATAATCAGTAATATAGTCTACTGTATTAGATATTTTGTCAGCAAACCACGTATATCAAGGTACCCATTTTGATATTTTGGACAAATTAAAAGAAATACCTATTCCTTTTGTTGGGTGTGATCAACACGAAAAAAATTTACAACTACGATCATTGAGTTGTACCTTGTTAGTAGAATGCTCTTTATTTGTAAAGAGGTTTACCGAATAGATAAAGCTAAAAGAAAGAAAATAAGGTGCTTGAAGAAACAATCAAAATTATGATTAACTTTTCACTGTGTTCCTGTATCTGCTTTGATAGATTGATGTCCTTCCACAAAGTTAGAAATAAGAACTACAACGGAAACTTGATTTATGAGGATATGATTTGCTAATAATTTTTTTTTGCTGAAATCATGTTACAGATTTTTGTTTTCAAACTTCATAAAATATCAATGTCTTCATTTGTGGAGGAATTCTAATAAATTATAGTTTAAAAAACTGAAAAACACGCTGTAATAGTAAACTGAACTAAAATAAAACCATTTGGACGAGAATAAAGTGACTAACAAGAAAATTAATGTCATTGTGAAAACAGCGTGGGTCTGATATCAGTTATAAATATTTTATCGGTATAATTTCTGAAAGTAAAGTCAGTATGAAAATATGGTATAAAGGCACCCTACACTTTTTTACAAAAGTAATTTTTTTCTTTTTAGTTCAATTTACTATTAAAGCGTGTGTTTTAGATTCTTAAACTATATTTTTTTATCTTTTTAGTTCCGTTTACTATTAGAGCGTGTTTTTTAGTTTTGTCAAACTATAATTTATTTTTCTTCGCTACCTCCCCGTGCCGAGAATGGGTAATTTGCGCGTCTGCTGCCTTCCTTTTATATGGTAGCCATTTTCCAGGGTCCCTTTCCGAGATGAAATTTTTTTATCCTGATGATCCTGTTCAGGATAATGGGACCAACTTATCAAATAATTGCATGGGCATCGATTGTAATCTGGCGTTATAAAGTGGGTGAAAATCAAATGAAACTAACAAAAGCGTTTTAAAACGAGTACATTTACTCGAATAATATTTTAATTAACAGGTATCAGGGAAATTTGGTTTTTCTGACTTTGTTTTAGTTATTATATTTTGTATCATCCATAGAATGTAACTGATTAGTTATGTTCCTGTCCTTACTTGAAAAAGTCAACCTAAAATCTTTTATACTTTGATGAAATTTAATCTGAATGAATAATAACGGAATTGAAAAATAAAGATTAATGAATAATCGTTTAACGAAATATAAGTTACTTTAATAGAGGATGCATAAACCTTTCATAGGTGCTAGTTATTTACTCAAAAAAAAGATGTTTTTTTAAACAAATATATTTTTTTTCGTCTAAAAGAAAAACAATAATAATTATATTTAAATTTTATGTATAATAGTAAATAGTTGGCAAATTGGGAAAAGAAAAGAACAATACTTATGAGTAAATGACGATAACCCTTGATGAAGAGCGAGGAGACATATGCCCCCACACTACAATGCGTATTTTAAAATCTGAAAAAAAATATTTATATATCTGAAAATGCGTGCATCCCCTCCATGCTATTGCATCTTTTTAACATAATATGGATCAGATGTTCTTACTAAATGGTGTTTTATTATTTCTACTATCTATGAAAAAGATAAAGCAAAGTACAAATTTTTATTTTTCATGTCAACCATATTCAAGCCATCGGAACCGACCCAGTCATTATTTTTTAATTTGAACTTTATGCACAGTTAATAAATTTCTTTAGTTTTACTTAGCTTTATCCTGATCCCTATAATTAAAACATTAATTTCATTCAGAATGATCGCTTCATTTGACGTTAAAAGAGTATAAAAAAGTGATTGCGCTAATAAGCAGTCGTGTATTAATTACAACGCAGATAGAAATTCCGAGTTAAAAGTCGGAATTCCGAGATAGAAGTCGGAATTCCGAGATAGAAGTCGGAATTCCGAGTTAGAAGTCGGAATTCCGAGATAGAAGTCGGAATTCCGAGTTAAAAGTCGGAATTCCGAGATAGAAGTCGGAATTCCTAGAATTCCGAGATAGAAGTCGGAATTCCGAGATAGAAGTCGGAATTCCGAGTTACAAGTCAGAATTCCGAGATAGAACTCGGAATTCCGAGATAGAAGTCGGAATTCCGAGTTAGAAGTCGGAATTCCGAGATAGAAGTCGGAATTCCGAGTTACAAGTCAGAATTCCGAGATAGAAATCGGAATTACGAGATAGAAGTCGGAATTCCGAGATAGAAGTCGGAATTCCGAGTTACAAGTCAGAATTCCGAGATAGAAGTCGGAATTCCGAGATAGAGGTCGGAATTCCAAGATAGAAGTCGGAATTCCGAGATAGAAGTCGGAATTCCGAGATAGAAGTCGGAATTCCGAGTCAGAAGTCGGAATTCCGAGATAGAAGTCGGAATTTGTTACAAAAATTAAAATAAAAAAATTGTGGCCCTTCTACGCTTTCGTATTTATTAGATACATTCTTTTGAAGAGTTGTTGAGCTTCCTAAATAACCTTCTGCCACGATTGAAGATTTCCAACCTCCAAGGTGTTTGATATCTGATATCTTCTCCGGAATCTGCAAGAATTGTGGCGGCTCAACGTCGGAAACTGTGGCCTGTATATAACCTGCAATATTTGATGGCATTTTTCCATCGGTGTTTATTCCGATGCATTTTACTGTGCATGTTCCTTTCTTGTTGTTTACAAAAAAACGCCAATGTGTGGGTTTCTTAAAATCGCATATTTTCTGACCAATTTTAAATATTCTCCGCTATCAGCTTCATCAGATAGTACAAAGCTTCTAGAACGGTAATTTTTTTGTGTCTGGAATATTTCTTAATAAAATATTTCCTTTGTCTTCCATATGATCCAATGACATTTTTGTTAGTTTTTCTCGGCAACATGCTCCCGCCAAACCAAATATAGTAGCTAGTTTAATATGGAGATAAATTTCGTCAGGCGCTTCATTTATAAATTTAGAAATTTCCTTTTTTGAAAAAATTTTTGGGGCCGGTAAACTATCCTGACAGACGATTTTTGCATATTTTATTTTTTTCCTACCCATTTGTAATATTACATTTCAAAAATAAAAATTGCGGAATATGCAAGAGTTTTCCTAAAAAAAATTAATCAAAAATCACACTCACTTACAATTTGACAGCCTTAAAACGAAAAATTTAGCAACGTTACCAGATTTTAGATTTACCAATTTGTTAAAGGAAATGAAGTGACTAATTGAAAATTATTTGGACAACAGAATTGTAATTATTTATTATTATTATAGTTTTAATGAAAGTTTTGTTGACGAACCTGGACTAACCTAACGTTAACGGGACAGATTCCCCTAACAATGTAGGTTTTGTTAGAGAAACATCCCCTTACAATATAGACTCGGAATTCGGTTGGCGCGCTGTAGGGCGCGCTTTCTTTACGGCAAACCTAACCAATCCTAACCTAATCTAATGCGCATTTTAATTAATTATAAGTTTTTTTATACAAAAATTTACGTGTATCTTTAATAGGAATTTTTTTAATTATGAATATGGCAACGCCGCAAATCAAATTAAAAACTAGCATGGCGATGAATTGAAGAAGATTGAAGTTTGCAGTTCTAGCTGCTTCCAACACTGACTCTGGCAAATCCGAGGGCAAATCTTCGTCTGAAGAATCCATTAAAAACACTTTTACTCACGTTTTACTATGACAAAAATCAGCGACAGCAAAATTGGTTTTGATTGACAATGAATGACACGCGTATTTTTATTTTCTGTCTATGGTGATTTAAACAGCCAAATAAAAAAGCAGGTGTTTATTATTGCATTGATTTTATCAGGCATAATACGAGAGCCATTAAACAATTTTTTAAAACGTTTTACATATTTTTTTCTATTTTGTTGAAAATTATAGCAGGATTCTAGCAAATGTATGTTCTTAAATCATTTTGCTAACTATCAGCGTGTCAATATATTTCTAAATATTTAAAATGAGTAAGTATATTTAAAAAAAAAATGGGTTATTTACTTTTCCGCACTAGTATGGAAAAGTGAAGTTTTCCGCACTCCTGTAGAAACAAGTATTTACAATACAAATTTTACTTTCTTTTTCAAACACTTTGACACTTTTTATGTCCCTAATATTTTTTGGAATTAGATTAAAGAATTCAGGTGATAAAGAACTAATAAATCTTTGATTTGTTCTCGTTTTGCAGTCTGGAATACTTAGGAGTTTATTTGCTCTAGTCTTGTACTAATGAGCAATCAAATGTTGTTCGTTAGCATTTTTATAAACAAAGTTGCAAACTGTTGTTATATAGAGTGTTTTTATATTACAGATTTCTACACCATTAAGAAGTTTTGTGGAATATAATTATGGCTTTCTGAGCAAAACTTATTGAAGACAGACTTTAATCATTTTCGAAATAGAGTTAAAATTTTTAATAACATTTTTACTTTATTATAAAATACTGGATGTTGAATTTAAATTAAGGTTTTTTACTCGGTTTTTTATTTAAAAAAAAAAACAGAAATATCTCTACAAGTTCCATATTTAAAATTTCTTCTTATTTGTACAAAAAAATATATAACGCCTGTTCAAAGATATCTGCTCGGATATCTGACCAACTTCTATGATGTTCAATTTAAAAAATACTACGTTTTGCAAGACCCGGTAATCTTGCAGCAATGATAGGATTAAAAAATGGTCTTACCTGCCAATTATTGTCTAAAGAAATAAAAACAAAAAGTCGATATAGGTAATCATCCCATATAATACGAAATTCTTGGAATACCTGGAATTTAAATTAAGAAAAAAGGCGATATGGTAACAGCTAATGTTTTCATTAAAAAAAATGCAAAGGTTATAATAATGCACTGTGATGCTAAAAACCAATTATAGGTGTCCTCAGAGGGCACCTGAATGTACAAAAATACTAAAAATTTGAAAACTCTCATGGCAAAACATCCCAGATAACTAAAAACCGAGCTAAAAACTTACAATTTACCGCGCTGGAACAAATGGATGTTTTGTACTGTAAACCATAGAAAAACGAATATTAAATCATAATTTATTCAAAAAAATTGATCATACGAACGAAGTTAAAGAGATGCATAGTGAATAAAAAAAAACAAATTTTTACCAAAAAAAGCCGATTTTTCAATATTTGGATTAGGTTAGGTTAGGTAATGAGTCTTATTATATATATTCCAGACGCATTACAGGTAGAAAATTGTCTTTGTGAAGCAACTTTATTAGAATAGCCAGGTAGAATAAATAAAAACGAGATTAAAACCACCTGTGTTACAAAGTATCAAGACATTTTTATAAGGTTAGTCATCAATGAAACACAGGCAGTTGGAATTCCAAACAAACGACAATAAACGAGGCATTAGGCAATAATGCCAATAATTTTGTGCAGAGTCAAAAACCATGTTAAGAAAATAACAAGTACTACACAAAAAATCTATGCAATATTGTAATTCAAACCACAATAAAATTAATAAAATTTAATAATTCCTTAAATGTTTGAATTTATTCAAAGCATGCCATAAAAAACCGAATCAATAAAAATCTATCCAACAGTTCAATAAAACCCATAAAATTACAAATACCTAAACTATTTAACTATTCCAGTCAAGCATACTTTGCCTACAAGAATGGTAAATAAATATTCTTGAAACGCGACTTTTATTTTTAATTTCTTTTGTGTTAAGGCTTTAAACCTCCTTAGGATTACAAGGTATGAAACACACTTTTTCTAAGACGTGAATAAAATTAAAATTAAACAATTCCATGCAGTGACACTCTTCTTATGACCCCTATAGAGGCATTTAAAAGTCCGCGTGTCCCCGTTTGCACCGTGTGAACACGGCTTTTACCTGTAGTTACGTTCTTTCATACTTTGGAACTTATAAAACCTGTAAGAAAGTACCGTTTTTTAATGCAAATATTCTATTTTCGCGCAAAAACTATTGCATAGGATAAGAGCGAGTTGAATTACGAAAACGGAAAAGAAAACATAAAAACGTCAAACTTACCTGTTGTTTTTTCAGCGCTGAAAAAACTATTTTTGCACTTAATCCATTTATTTACCAACAAAACACACTTTCAGAAGTCTTAATCGTAGGTTTATGAGACACTTAACGCGACGTTGACGATCCTATATGTTCCTCGCGACCGTCGAAAGAGTTTACCAAACTTCGGAAAAAGTTTTTCCGCGATTTTCGCGTGAAAATGCGCGTGAGTTTTCGAACTTGACAAGGTGTGACCGCACGAACAGTTTGCGTCCTCGAAACTCAAACAATCAAATCTGAAATCAAGGTATGTGTGTTGTGGAAGTTTGGCAGCTGCGCCGGCTTTTCGCGCAACACAGTAGCGTCGGCTCGAAATGGGATGTTGTTTATTGGCATTATTAATACAATCCTAACAGAATTCTAATTGTATACACGAATTGATGTTTACGTGTTTCAGTAACCTATCCGAACAGACTAAGTATTAGATTTTTTTTTCATATTCTAGAAAATAATACATCTTTACTAATTTATAAACAAATTTTAGTACGGGACATATTCATTCCGCGACACATAAGTTTGTGTTTTGTTTATAAAATATAAACACTAGGACAAGCTAATTACTCAAAGCATTGCAGCGGTGTCGTCATGTTATAGACGATAATACGCGAAGAGTGGTATAATATTTTAGTTAATAGATGCTTTAGTTAATAGATGCTTTAGAGCTTGAAAACTGGCAAAGTATTTTTAATTCGGTTATGTTACAAGATTTTTTAAACATTTTTACTTCTCAATAGGTATTATAATTGTGAAAAAATCATCCTCTGAGATCTTTACAATTAGGGCCCCTGGGCCCCGAAAACTCTGCTAAACAAAATAATCCGACTGGCTTAAAATTTTGATCAAAAACAAAAGGACATTTGGGGATGGAATGGTTACGTTTTGGTAAAAATCCAATATCCAATATGGCCTAACAAAATAACGACTTTACAGAATGATAAGAAACTAATTGTCGAATAACCTTCAAAATTTGCACAAAAATATAGTGTGATATAGGGATAAGCTAGTAAAATTTTTATGTAAAGCCATTATGGTGAACAAAATAACCCCTTAATGAAATGTTTAAAAATTCAGTACCAAAAAGCTAATTATACAAATGTTTTGAAATTTTGCACAAAAATCCGGTGTGAATCCTATTTGATAAAACAAAATGGCAGTCTAAAAAATGTTTAATAAAATTCAACTAAACTACAGGACATTGAAATAAAATGATTTTTGGGTGAAAATAATTAATGAGAATTTATTTTTATAGACTAGGTTAATAAAGCTATAAAAAATAAATAATAATATTAATATTAATAACCAAGAAAAACCCAATCAAAACTAAAAAAAGAAGTATGCGCTTTGTTTGGTATTAGTACCAACTATCACCGACGATAAAAAAAAATTTATACATTTTGAATTACAGCAATTTCTGTATAAATTTAGGTTATTCATATTTTGATTTTGTCAATGAGGAAAGCAAATTTCCCAATCTGAACAACTAGTGTGGAAAGTTCAATGTAGTTGATCGGCGTTACTATTCTAGAGTAGTAAAAAAGTATAAATAAAATGTATACTTTTTCAGAATATTATTTGAAATCTCGAGTGTATGCTGAGAATAATATCCAAAATTCTTAACTTGAATGTATCCATGACTGTTTACAGCATTCTTTTCTGGATTAGTGCACCAGACGCAGAGGATACAGAAGCAATTATTGCTTATTATGATAAAATTACTTTTTAAAACATCCTGCAGAAGTCTTTTCAGAACTCAGGGAAGTCTTATAGTTCCTACCTTGTATATATACGAACATGGGCGGACATATGGGGGGGGGGTATGAAATAAATATCTCTCTACCGGTTGATCGCAGAAGGGCCAGAAGGGTAAAGTTTACTGATTCAGTAAACTTTGCCAAAAGTGTAATCCGATAATTAAAACATGATTACATACAATAAAATTACAGGTTTTAATGAAATTAATTTCTCTTAGAAAAAAAAAACAATAGCTTTAGTTTTTTCCTTAACTACTGTATAAATCCACATATTTTCTTTTTGGAAAAATAGTGAAAAGAGATATATTCTGATAAAAAACTGATGAGATACGTCAATTTGTCGGATATGAATTGTAGCTGTAAGTTAATAAATAGCATTTTGAAAAGATGTTTTGAATACAAAAAAAAAACTTAAAAAAACTTAAAAAAACGATTTGTATACGAAATTATTGTGGAGTATTTGCATTTTTAAACGGACCAAAATCAGAAGGATGGCCAAGTACAAACCTACCACACCATAGTTTAACACTTACTGGTTACATTATAACTGTACAGTTTTTTTTTTGTTTCATACCGTCTAGTAAATCTACTTACTCTGTACTGATTTGCTCCCGGTAAATCGAACAATACAGCATCTGATATCCTAATATGGCATTACAGTATCTGATACCGCAACGATTTGCCTAGCAACACTACCATCTTATTGTTATTACGAAACAACTATTTGTCAGGTATGACTTTGACATTTTCCCACTTAAAAATATAAGAAATAAAATTTATTTTATTTATTTGACAGTAGCAAGCAAAAGACAATGATGATAATAAATTAAATATAACTATTTATTTATTTTAAAAAAGGTTATACACACAGACACTCGTTTATACTCCAGACTCGGCTCCTGCGTCTCCCCGCCTGTAAAACAACTCGTTATACCGGATTTTAATATAAATTAATATTAACTACTCACCACTTTATATAAAATATTTAATTCCACATGATTGCTTTGCCTATGTTTTGCACAATATTACTGTGTATTGTATTGTTTTATATTTTACACTGTGTGTGTTTGTTTAAATTATTTTATTTCAGGGGTTGAAGCTTCCCAATAAATTAGACCAATATTGTGTTTTTTATTTTGCAACGTTTCGGCGGTTGAATAACACCATCTTCAAGCTTGGGAGATTTGCACTATTTCAATCATACTGCACACCACCCAAACAAAAGCTTGATGGTGGTGTTAATCAACCGCCGAAACGTTTCAAAAATTAAAAAAATACACAATTTTGGTCTAATTTATTGGAAAACTTCAACTTCTATAACAAAAAAAAAAGACAATTTCTTTTATTTTAAATTATTTTATTTTGACTTTTAATTGGCGTATTTCAAACTTCTTTGTTTTAGTCCGATTGTTTTGAAGTAAACGTTTATCTAGAGGTTGATCGTAGCAGGCGCTCCAGGATTTTTCCGTGCTTTTTGATAATTGGATATACTTTTCTACATAATAAAAAAAGGCTAATCTATGTTAACCAGAAATGTAGTCCGATAATTAAAAAACGATTACTAACAATAAAATTGGCGTTATTGATGAAATTAATTTCACTTAAAAAAATATTACGCAAATTTCTTTTCTGGAAAATATTTCATAAGAAGAAATATATTTTGATAAAAATGATTAGATACGTCAGTTTGACAGATATGAGTTGCAGCTGTAAGTCAGTTATAATGAATATCATTTGGGAATGATATTTTGAGTACAAAAAAAATTTAAAAAACAGTTTTTATACGAAAAATATATATATATATATATATATATATATATATATATATATATATATATATATATATATATATATATAGGTAATAGGTGCGTTGGTTTTGTTTTTTATGTCAAGAGTAATCTAATAGTTGATCATTCCATTATAAAATTTAATAATACAAACTTCTTAAAACTCATTATCAATAAAAATGCTATTACAGCTGAGTTGTTTGGCACCTACAGATTGCATGCTTTAGATAGAGACGAATTTGTTGTTAATCTAGACAATTTGCTTAGAGAGTATGGCAGCAGTAATGTTGACTGAAGTGTATTCATTGGAGATATTAACATAAATCTATTGAAATAACAAGACAAATATGTACAAGACTACCTTAACTGTTTATATTCATATGGGTACGTACAGCTCTAAAATTAATGAAGTTACTTGGCAGAGGGGGGAACAAAGAAGCTGTATTGATCATTGTTTTATAAAATGTAATAATTCTAAAGTTAAACACATAAATTCAGCGGTAGTTATAACTGATGTATCTGACCATTACCCTATTATTTTGAATATTAGGACTGACAATCAGTACAGACCTCCCTCTCAAGTCAGGTGTTTTAACAAATTAGACTACGATAAGTTAAGTTCATTACTTGCCACAGAGATCTGGCAAGAAGTGCTAAATAAAACAACGGTTAATGATTGTACAGATGCTTTACTTCAAAAGCTCAATAAATATATTACCGATTCGACAATTTCGTTTACCATTTCAAACAAAAAATATCGTATAAAGCCATGGATCACTGCAGGTCTATTGGTTTCTATTAGAAAGAGAAATAAGTTAAAAAAATATTAATACTCAATCCCAACAGCTTAAATGCAAAATTAAATTATACTAACTTTAGGAATAAGCCTAAAAAACTTATAAGAATATCAAAAATTAATTATTATAAACGACTCATCAATAAAGACTCTGGCTGTCCACGAAAAACTTGGAATACTATTAAAGAAATAACTAATCAAAATGACTCTGGTCAAATAATTAAAACTATCTTATCTGAAAGTGGTCTTGAATTAACAAGTCCTAAAGACATTTCCAATGAATTCAATAATTTTTTTTAGTAAAATTGGTAAAAAGCTTGCTGGAAATATTGCTATGAATCGGGTGTCGCCAGAGACCGGTAAGGTGAATCCAAATACATGTTTTCTGGCTCCACTTACACAAGAAGAACTATTACATCAGATAAATAGCCTTAGAACGAATGCGTCAGGTAATGATCCTGTAAAAACTTGTATCATAAAAAGATTTTATAAGAATTTAATTAAACCACTCCACCATCTGATAAATCTAATCTTTGCAGAAGGTAGTTTCCCGGAAATCTTTAAAAAAGCAGTTATTGTTCCTATATATAAATCTGGAAACAAGAAATTAACAACCAATTATAGACCCATTGCGCTAACTGACAGTATAAGTAAGTTGATTCAAAAGTGCACAAATTAATTTCATCAAATCAATATGGATTTCGGGAGGGTGCTGGAACAGAAAATGCCTTGTGTAGGGTGACGGAGTACATTGTAAAAAGTTTTAATAATGGTAAAAAATGTCTTGGTGTTTTCCTTGATTTGTCAAAGGCCTTCGATACTGTGTCACATCGAATTCTGTTACAGAGACTGGATAGAATTGGCATAAGGGGTCATGCGTATAAATTAATACATTCATATTTAGCTAACAGAACACACCAAGTTAGACTAGAGGATACTTATAGCACTGCTTTGTCGCCAGAGTTCGGTGTGCCACAGGGTACCGTGCTTGGGCCAATGTTATTTACTATTTACGTAAATCAGATTACGGAGATCTGTCATGATGCTAATGTGATATGTTTTGCGGATGATACAGTGGTATTAGTTAGTGACAGCTCATGGAGTGATGCATATAAAAAAGCAGAATGTGCCATAAGTGCAATTAAAATCTGGTTAGATAAGAGTTTACTAACACTTAATATAGACAAAACACATTTTGTAACCTTTTCAATGACAGCGAGCACACAGCCTCTTAGGCAAACTATTGCGGTACAGGGCTCGGGATGTGACCGCTCAGCTAATTGTAGATGCACAACTCTTATATCCAAAAAAGATCGTGTTAAGTACCTTGGGATATATTTGGTCCAGTATTTACGCTGGGACAAACATGTAGAATACGTTACAGGTAAAATTCGTAAACTGATTTACAAATTTCTTCAACTTAGGACCATATTAAATAACATGACATTGAGAAAGGTTTACTGTGCACTAGTCGAGTCTATCCTAAGCTATGGCTTAGTAGTCTGGGGGTTGGCATCCTTAAATATTATGAGATCACTAAATTCAGCACAAAAATGTATCATTAAAAATATGTTGTTTAAAGATAAAAGATATCCTTCTGTATTATTGTTTCAAGAGTCCAAGCTCTTTGACTTAAAATTATTGTATACCAAAGTTGTTGTTAGGTTCATGTTAAAAACAGAGTATTATAAACATGACGTTCACCATAATGTACAAACTAGACATAGAAACCGAAAAACCTTAGATGTTCCAAGAATGTTATACAGAACTACACGAAAGCATATGTGTTACGTTGGTCCCAGGACCTATAACAGCATACCAGATTTCTATAAATGCAAACCATATACCAGAGTTAGGAAAAAGATAAATAGTTGGATTGTAGATAATAATGTCACAATAACAGTGTAACTTACTTATAATATTATAAATATTGTTATACCTGCCTGAACTGAAAATGTATGTAATATTTAATGAGTCATGTACTATTAGTATTATAAAGTATATATTATTATTATATTACAATGTATAAATTATAGTAAATTGTACTAAACCACAATCGCACACACAGATCGTAAGATTCATTGTGCAGGAGTGGTATTCTGGATTAAAATATAAAATCATTTATTTGTAATAGGTGAAATAAATAAATAAGTAAATAAATATATACCTGAAAATCATATTTTCGGGTATTTATTTTTTTTTCATATTTTATTGGGTCTAGGTTAATAATGAAACACAATTTGCCACATCAAGTCAACGTTTCGCTCACAGTGTTGAGCTTTTTCAAGAATTTATTTCGGCTTGCTTGATTTAAAATAAAAATTTTTTCCTTCTTTTAAAAAAACACAGGAAATTAAATACAAAGACGCATACATTATCATACATACTAAAAACCTTAAAAACTATAAAATTTTCATATTAATATCAAATTAAAAAAAATTTTTTTCTTTATTTTTATTTTGTTTTATAGAAGCACACCTTAGTGATAATTTAATAATATCACGTATGGTACGTTTGGGAAATAAAACATTTAGTTCCATTATATTATAAAACACACAGATTTAAGGACACAAACTTAAACACACAGAAAAATTGAAGTCCATTCTTTCAAAGCATAACATAAATGTTTGTCATAAATCCATTAATTTACTGAAATCTATACCTCATTAAAAAGTAGAGTACCACAAAAAAAGAAATCAAACTTAGTTTTCTCAATATATCGGAATGACAACACAATGCTTAGAAAACAGAATTAAACGCCATAAATACACTAAAAATGCTTCTACTGTCCTTCACAAAATATGAGTTCAATTTCAATGCAACCGAGATTTTAGCACAAGATAGGAATTATCGAAAATTGACATTTAAAGAGATGATAGAAATAAAAGAAGAAAGTGAAGCAGTTAATGATAATAAGTATATTTGTGGTTTAAGTCAAATATATTTTAACCCAATTAAATAATCAGAGAAGATTCCGAATTTCAAAAATCTTCTTTTCCATGTCTAAATTTTAAACATAAAATTTAAATTTGCCTCTGAAGATATACATATTAAAACTATTATTTGTTTTTCACTGATAGCTAAGCCTCTGATGAATTCTACCGTTTTTATTATCACAAAAAAAAATGCTAACCGAAATACTCCAAACCCAATTCGTCTAATATCATTTACTGTACAAACTCACAATCATGTAAATGGTCATTTGAAGGTGCATACCGTAAAAATTAAAAATTTAGTATATATTGTATATATATGTTTTAAGTTTATATATATAATACACAATATCCACAGCATTTAACCGAATCTGTACCTTCAAATTTGGAAATAGTAAGTCACGCTCGGAAACTGCGACATCTTACATCAACTCAAATAAGAATAATATGTTTTGTTGTGGGATAGGTAAAGTACATTTACACTAGACGAAGAACTACAGTTTTATGATAGCAGAAGTCAAGTCTTAAAAACAATATCGCCCTTTTATTTGTAGCAAACAAGATTTTCTTAAGCATCTATTTTGAATGAAATTAAGAATTGTATTCAAAACACAAAAGAAAAAAAGTTTCGCAAACGACTTTATCTTAGCTAAAGCAAACATTTATTTTGATAACAACAAAATTTATTGCGCTAATACCAAAACTTTCAAAATTTGAAGTTATTGTCCAATTTAGCATGAATTTTGTGTTTTATATTCTTAAAATATCCATATTTACGATACATTTCACAAATCATCCTTAAGCGTTTTCATTTCAACTAGTTTGATAACTTGATTGATAAAATAATAGATATATTTGATGTAGAAGTGAGAAGTGTAAGTTAATATATTTAATAATTGTTTTGATAATGTCTTAAAGAAGTTGATAAGTCTCGACTCCTTAAGAGCGTATTTGTCTTTATGATTTATTTCAAAAAATGTTCTTAACAATCTCCTGAAGAAAAGGATTTATGAGAAGGTATATAAAAAGTGATTAAATTATTTCATTGGTTGACGTATAGAGTGTCTTAATTTTTTATAATCACTTTTTTGTTCTGGCATTTTTAATATATTCTGGTAATTTATTAAATTCGGAGTATGCTTAAGATATTGGACTAGAAAACCTTAATTAGTTTTAGTTTACTTTAGTATTATTTTGTTGATCATGTATTTGTTTTATTTTCACGCATCCGTTAACTGCAACGTTTAAATTTAACTAACTTATTCTGACTAGATTTACCAATATGTTTAATGTTTAAGACTACGACACGTTTTCAGATACACCACTGGTCCGAGTCGGAATTTGACGTATGTCATTTCTCCCGCTCCTTTCGTTGTCAGACGTCAATTTTGAGTTTACAAAAGTAAAATAGGTTATGTGGTTTTTGTTTTTGTAATATTTGTTCTGTATATTTTGTTGGAGTGAAATTTAAAAAAAATGAGTGGAAATGACTGTAGTCCCATACCCGAAGACAAAATGTTATCTTACATATATGACGACGTTGACGACAGCGATATATTTGCCTTGGAACCCTTGGACAGCAATTTCAAAGAAAATACTGATGCCCAGGTAAATATGATGAAAAACCTAATGTCCAGTTAGTAAAATTTCATAGGGCTCTAATTTACAGTAATATTAGTATTAATTTCAGTCAAAAGAATAAGCCTTTCGATAGGTTTATACAAGTGACATGACTAAAAACAACTAATAATAGCCTGAGTTCTAAAATTATAAAGCAAGATTTTGTTACCTGATTAAAGCTATAGAGACTGGCATGAGAGACTTTTATAAGTTAAGTAAAAAATAATATAAATATAGTAGGTACTTTGAAATTAATGACATGTTTTTTTTATTATTTGTACTAAATTATCTTACGTTCTGAGCTGAGAGGTTGGCAACAAAAATGTAGGTAACTTTTGGTAAATTTGGTAATGTAAGGATTTGAATTTAATAAAAATAATGAGTAAAAAATGGGAATAAAATTGAATACCTACTCAAGTTTCGCATAGAGTAGCATTAGGCATTAAGACACAGTAGGTATATGCCTTCAAATGAAAGTAGCAAATTCATTGTTTCGGTAAAATTGCCAATCTATTTTTCTATTTTTCAATCTTAAAGACCTTTTTGATATGCAGAGTATTGTCATACTGGCCCTCTTTTCAATATACTTTTTTTTTTCTCTACAAAGCTGTCAATGCTATCGTAGCCAGCTGGAATTTGAAACTGAATCTCGAAATTAAAGGTTAAGCATGTAATTGCCAGTTTTATTATGCAATTTGAAAATATTCAACAGAAAATGTGTTTGTTTAAATGTGCTTGTTTAAAATATAGTGCACAAAATAGAAAAAATAATATGAAATACTCGCCATTTAGAAAACTTGCTTGTGGCTCATTTTTGCTTGTTTTTTAACCTAGGGCTTGTGTTATAAAATCATATCTTATACTATACTATTTATACTAACTTAAAATTGCTGTGGCCTGTTTTTAAAAAACTTTGTATTCATGATTCTTTAAACTACAGGCCTATGTCTATTCTTCTATCAGTGTTAATGGTATTTGATAGGTTAATATGTACAAGATTTTTGAAGTTCCTTTTAAGTTGAACATACTTAATGGTAGCCAGTACGGTTTTGTTCCTGGCAAATCAACAGATATAGCCATCTTTCAAACAATCAGTTTCATAATCGAGAAATTTGACACCAAAAACCAGGTTGATGGTCTAGTTTTTGATGAATCAAAAGCCTTTGATACCATTGATCATGAAGTGCTGCTGAATAAGTTAGATAAGTATGGTGTAAGGGGCATCAGCTTGGAGCTAATATCATCTTATTTGAGTAATAGAGATCAGGTTATCTGTGTCTGTCATAGTGGGCAGAGACACTATCCAGAGAAGATACCTATTCAAATGGGTGTCCCACAGGATTTTATACTGTGACCCCTTGTCTTCTTGTTGTATGTGAATGATCTACCTGAAGGGTCATGGGGTGTGAGTATTTGCCACTATGCTGATGATACCTCTGTCATTTAGTAAGGGCTTATTCTTGATGCCCTTTAGGTGTTGGGTTGTAGCTGGATGGATGATATCCTGGTGTGAGTCCAATTTTTTAAAACTTATTACAGACAAAACAGGTTTGCTTGTTTTCAGCAAAACCAAAAACTCCAGATCTTAGTCTTTCTATATGGGACTCAATTGTAAGTCTGAATTTGTTAATTCAAAGTCAAAATATGCTTTATTGTTTAAGATAGGTATAATCTTGTTGACAAAGTTAAAAAAACTAATATAGGTCTAAAAATGGTCTGTTGCTGTAATTTAGTAGTATATAAGACACAAATATTTAAGATTACACAAAATAATTATAAAAAATTTCTATATGCCTACTTAAATTAAATTTCACATGCAAAGATATAAATGCCTAACCAAACAGATATAGTTAAGAGATTAAAAGGTAAAACAAAAGAAAAATACAAAAACAACACTTCTGTAAGTTAGCAGTTATAAAAGAATGCATATATATATATATATATATATATATATATATATATATATATATATGTAGGTCCAACTAGTAAAAAAGAAACAGGCATATATTACAAATTAACAAAATATGTATATACATATAAATTGGTCGGTTAAAGATGGCGGATGGAGTGAACGTGTCTAAAGATCGCTCCGAAAAATCTAGTGAAAATCAAGGTGCAATACACTGTTCTTACTGTAAAAGTGTAGTTACAACAAAAGTACAATGTAAAAAGTGTTTTGAGACATATCATCGATCATGTTTCAAAAGGGCACATGAAAAGATAAACTCAACATGCCGTCACGAGGAATTTATGATGCAATCAGAAGTAAACACAGCTGTTTCAGGATCAGGCGAACTCGCCGACCGTGAATCCCTTTTTCGGAAAATTATAGAGGAACTAGAACAAAAAAAAAAGGTACTACAAGAAAATTGTGGCTTACTAAGGGAAAAGATAGTTTTCTTGGAGGAAAAAATTGAAAATCATAAGTTTGGTTATGAAAACGTAAAATTTGCCGCCAAAACAAAGAACGTCAATGAAATGGAAAAAGACGTTAGACCTACTTTACCAACTACTAGGAGCAGTGGAACTACTACAGCCCTGGTTGAAAATATTCGTCAATCAAAATCACCTTTGAACCCTTTCGAATTAACAAAAACTAAGAAGACTTCGAATAACATAACACCAAAAATAAACAAAATTACAAATCCAATAAAAAATCAGAACCCCCAAGAAATTTTAAAAAATTCGCATGCTGTCGAAAAAGTATTAGACAATAACGAACTTAACAGTAACTGGCAAATACAACGTCAAAATGGATTTAGGAGAAAAGAAAAAAGACTGGGAACTTCGGAAAATACGTTAAACGGATTCGTGGGTGTCGAAAAACGCCTATGGATCTATCTTTATCGAGTTCAACAAAATGTAGATGCAAGGCAGGTAGAGAATTATATTAAGAAGAAACCAGGATTTGAATCCATGCCCATCTCTGTGACTGAACTTCATACAGAAGCAACCAAAAACAAATGTTTTTTGGTAACGGCGCCTTTTGAACAAAAGGATAACCTATATGATCCCAATTTCTGGCCCAAAAATGTAGGCATCAAAAATATGATTTTAAAAAGCAAAAAAACTACCAATAACAACAGACAATTTCCATTTCATAGGCTACCAAAATGCATGAAAATCAAAACACACAAAAAGAATACTTGAGGTCTGCTGAATCCAGGTACGAAGACTATATTAATGTACACACACTTTTCCTTAATGTGAGAAGCCTAGCAAGAAAGCTGGATGAACTAGAATTTCTAATCACCAACAAAGCTTAGGATTTTATATGCTTATGTGAACACTGGCTATCAGAACCAGCGATTGTGAATTACAGTATACCAAACTATGTTTTAGCTAGCCATTTTTGTCGTACACAGTCAGCAGGTGGAGGTGTACTTATTTACGCCAAAAATAACTTTCAACCAAAGAAAATACTCGCCATAGACAATATCTCAGTGGAAACACATTGTGAAGTGACTGCGATTGAAATTAAGGACACAAATATTATTATTTTGTGTATGTACAGATCTGCTAATGGTAAATTAGATACCTTTTTTGAATTATTAACCAAAATATTTGATATTCTCTCAAAGCAAAATAAACCCACCTTTATTTATGGCGACTTTAATATTGATATTCTCTTGAAAGAACGGGACTCAGTTGAGTTTTCCCAATTACTTACATCGTACGGTTTTAGGTTTTTGGTGAATGAGGCAACTAGGATATCAAAGACTTGTAAGAATAGTTGCTTGGATAATTGTATCACTAATTCATTTGATCAGTGTAAATATTCACTATGGGACACTTACTTGTCTGATCATATGGCAATATCAAACACATACAGATTTTTTTCAAATATAAGAAAAAATAACAGTACTTCTATTATACACTTTAGACCTTTCTGTAAAGAAAGGATTGTTCGTTGCATTGACATTTTAAAAAATGTCAATTGGTCAATGCTTTTAGGGGCTTACAATGTCAACTCGGCATTTGATATTTTTCTAAATGAACTGCTTTCAATTATTGAATCCTGTTTTCCCAAAAAGACAAAAACCATACATAATAGAAACAAAGCTAATGAGTGGTTCAACTATGAACTAAAAACCTGCAGAGATACCCTTAACTTTCTAACTATGTTTAATAGGCAAAATGAACATCTTGACATCACTGATTTAATAAATGAACTTAAAAAAGAATATAAAAATAAAATATTAAAAACAAAAAATAATTATTTTTCTGAAAAGATAAGAAATAGTATCAATAAGTCTAGGACAATATGGAACATTATTAAGAACTCCAAAAATAAGAAAGCTGAGAATAGTACTCTCCTCACATCAGAGGACTTTAACAATTTTTTTGTTGGCATTTCAGACAAAATAACTACTTCACTGCAAAAAACTGGAGAAGACCCATCAAACATAACATCTAGGTTTATTCACAACAATCATACCCTTTTTCTCGATCCAGTGGACACAGATGAAGTTGTTAAAATAATAGAAAGTATGAGTAACAGTACAGCTCGTGATGTCTATGGTTTAAGCAATAAATTTTTAAAGGAAATTAGCGAAGGAATCGCGTTTCCACTTTCCTTAATTATAAATAAATGCTTTCTTTCTGGCACTTTTCTATTAAAACTCAAACTAAGTAAAGTTGTTCCCATTTATAAAAAAGGGGATGAGAATGACCCAGGAAATCATCGACCAATCTCAATAACCCCAGTCTTGTCTAAGCCTATAGAAATCTGTCTCAATAAAAGACTAGTTCCCTTCTTAGAGAAGAGCAATTTACTATCCAATTTTCAGTTCGGTTTCAGAAAGAAGAAATCTACAGCAGATGCCTTGAGTGAGCTGGTGGGTCACATAGTCGGATGCTTTGAGGGGAGGGAGACTGTATCTGCAGTATTCTGTGACCTCTCAAAGGCTTTCGACTGTGTGTCACATCAGATCCTACTCGATAAACTAATATACTATGGTATCAGAGGTAACTCCTATCATCTTATAAAATCTTACCTCTCTGAGCGAACACAGAGAGTTGAATATGGGGGAAGTGTGTCTCCACCTCTTCATGTGGTTGCAGGAGTACTACAGGGGTCAATTCTTGGCCCTCTATTGTTCATCTTGTATGTTAATGAACTTCCAGCTCACTTCTCCGAACTTAAAACCATCCAATATGCAGATGATACCACCCTACTTGACCATCATGTTGATCCAGCCCTGCTTCAAATAAGAACCAATAATACGTTGCAAAAATTATATTCCTGGTTTGCAGACAACAATCTTTGCCTCAATTTAGATAAAACTGAAAAAGTTACCGTTTCTCTAAAAGAACTAGAGAATAACATGTTCGTTTTCTCGGTGTGCAATTGGATATAAGATTGACCTGGAAAAGCCATATTGATCAACTAACAGGCAAACTATCGTCCACATTATTCTTGCTCCGTAAAATTGCTGAGATGGCTCCATTAGAGGTGACCAGAACAGCATATAAGGGTCTTTTTCAGACCAAAATATGTTATGGGCTTCTCCTCTGGGGAAACTCAACTGAATGGCTGAGGGTGTTTAAGATGCAGAAATCTGCACTGAGGATTCTCGGAAAAAAATCCTCAACAGAGAGTTGTCGACCACTCTTTAAAGAGTACGGATTGCCAATCGAACTATAGAAGGCGCAGTGCAAATTCTGAAAACAATGTTCTAATCAATAATGGCCCTCATGGAGTTTTCAAAGCAGGAAATTTCGAAAAAAGAATTGGGACAGCAGATGAAGTTGATGGTTTCGGTGGAACTGAAAAGAAGGCATGGATTTACCTGTACCGTGTAAAACGGGATGCTACACCAAACATAATCTTAAACTACATAAAAAGGAACCAGAACTTTAAGGATGTAGAAGTCATGGTGAACGAGCTGCCAACTGATGAAACGAAAAACAAATGTTTTAGAGTCTCTGCCCCTTTACAAACCAAAGACATTTTATACAACAATGATTTCTGGCCACGCGGTGTTGGAGTGAAGAGATATGATTTTCGCAGGCAAAAAAGCTATGGTCAGTCTTTTTTAGCATAAAAAATATATCAGGTACTAATAATACATCTAAACTAAACAATATTACAAATCCAAAAAATAACTTACATCTTATATCACTAATTCATATTAATATTCAAAGCTTTAGAAACAAAACTGGCGAAATGGAGGCATTTCTCTTGGCAGGTTTTGGTGCCTGTGGGCCTGATGTTATCTGTGTAAGCGAACACTGGCTAACACCTCTTGAATCGCAACACTTTTGTTTAAGTGGTTATTCTATTGCCTCTTGTTTTTCTAGGAGCGAAACGTCACATGGTGGCTCTATGATTTTAATTAAAAACACTATTTCCTTTCTGTCACTTAATATTCCTTCTATCGAGAGACATTGTGAGGTCTCGGCAATGAGATTGGAGGATTGTGGCATCAATGTTGTAAATATATATCGCACACCACAGGGCAACTTTGCTATTTTTATGGAACATTTGAATACAGTCTTATCAACATTTAAACCTACTCAAAACATAATATTGAGTGGGGATTTTAATGTTAAATTTAATACAAACGAGGCGAACACCATCACATTAATTGACCTTCTGACAACGTACGGCCTTGTGCAAACCATCCATTGCAACACAAGAAATAACAATTGTATTGATAATATCTTTATTAATTTTAGTCTGGACTTTTATAGAGCGAAAAATATTGACGCATTGCTGTCTGATCACGATTGTCAAACTATTGAGGTTCGGTCTTGCATCAGGGATCACGAGGTTGGTGTGAGGATTTGTAGGCCCATTACACACACAGGTAGGAATGCATTCTTTGAGCTAGTTAGTGCTACTGATTGGACATTTGTCGATGATCCTCATATGAACGTCAGTAATAAGATAAATATTTTTCTTGAAAAAATTGTTACGGCTTTTGAACACTCCTTTGCTGAGAAACGTATATCATGTAAAAAAAGATCTATGCGTGTTTTATGGTTTACTGATACGTTGAGGGAAATGAGAGAAAGACTTCAATTCTTGAATGATCTCTGTAAAATGTACAACACAGAGGAAAATAAAATTATAAGAAACCAGTTTAGATCTAAATATAAAAATGAAATTAAAAAACAAAAAATTTTATGACAACTTTATTCACAATGCTAATAACCCAACAAAGTCCATGTGGGCTATTATAAATCAAAAAAAGCCCGACTTAAAAAAGCCCAACATATCTCCTAACGATCTCAACACCTTTTTTGTTAATGCTGCCGACACGTTGGTTAGCAGGCTTCCGTCCACTAATATTGACCCACTTAGTTTTGTCCAAGCAACTGATAGGGATAGTCTCGAGTTTCACCAGCTGACTTTCATTGAGGTGCGGGACATAATGACTTCCCTGAAAAGTACTACCACCAAAGATGTCTATGGTCTGAGCACACCAATACTTCAAATAGTAAGAGAATTCATGGTTGTTCCACTTACCAAAATATTAAATCAATGTATTGAGAAACGGGTTTTTCCTGACATTCTCAAGGTTGCTTCTGTGGTCCCGATTTTCAAGAAAGGTGATGTTAACGATGTATCTAATTACAGACCTATTTCTGTTTTGCCTGTGGTCTCAAAAGTTTTTGAAAGGGCTTTAAAAATACAGCTATGTAAATATTTGGATAAACATAATATTATAAACAAAAACCAGTTTGGGTTCCGTAAAAATCTAAGTACAACTGATGCAATCCTTAAATATGTGGAATTTACCCTTGACTGCTTTGAGAAGGGACTTTACTCGGCTGCTATTTTCTGCGATCTTAGCAAGGCCTTCGACTGCGTGCCTCATCAATCACTACTTAACAAGATGGTAAAACTGGGTTTCGGAACGCACTGCGTGGAAATGATTGCGTCATATTTGCGGAACAGGAGGCAATCAGTGTTTCTTGATGGGGTTAGGTCGGAGGTTTTGGAAATCAACGTCGGTGTACCGCAGGGCTCCATCCTGGGCCCCATTCTATTTCTCATCTATCTCTCGGACATGGAGTCTGCCATGACCAACATCAATAGCAGTTTTTATGCCGATGACACGGTGCTTTTTGTAGCGGAGAAGAGTCTGGTCAACTTGGGCTCGAGTGTGGAGAGGGCACGGTCTGGGGCACAGGAATGGTTCACGAGCAACAGGCTGGCTCTAAATGAAGCAAAGACCGAAGTAATGATATCATCTACTAGGGATTTGAGCACCGTTGAAGGTAATCCAGAGTCGGTTGGATATCTGGGAGTCACTCTCGATCCTAGCTTAAGGTGGGACCGACATGGCGATGCAGTTGGTGCGCGGTTGTGTGGAGGTATCTATGCATTTAGACAGCTGGCTAACAGAGTGTCCACTACTGTCTTGAGGGTGGCTTATTTTGCTCTATTCCAGTCTAGGCTTACATATGCGATTGTGTCCTGGGGCCATTCTCCTATTCAACACCGCCTATTTGGTCTTCAGCGAAAAGCCATAAGAATACTGGGAGGTCTTAATTATCGAGACGAGTGCAGGGATGCCTTTGTGCAGCTGGGTGTGCTAACCTTGCCTTGCCTTTATGCTCTTGAATGTGTCATGTACATTAAATATAACACAACTCAATATGATAATCACTCCGACCATCATAACTACGATACTAGACACAGGAACAACTTATTAACAACATACACCCGACTAACACGAGAACAAACTGGCATAAACTATTATGGAATAAAATTTTATAACCTGCTTCCAGTTAACATCAGGCTTCTGGCACCTAAGCAGCTGAAACTTAGGTTAAAAGCTGTATTCCTGGGTCGTGCCTTTTTTTCGTTAGAAGAAATAGCTGAAGGTTTACCTAACTCTTTTAGAACTCTACAAGACTGACCATAGATTTTCATTATCCTGTAAAATTTGTGTTGTTTGTCATTTACTTAGTTGGTATTTATTCTATATATTTATTGTAATTTTGTATATTTATTTAAATTTAATTAGTGTTTATATTCGTTTTAATTAAGCATAGTTTGTCTTTTTATATGTATTGTAATTATTTTATATTATTGATTTAAATTTAATTATTATCATTTTTGTAAAATTATGTATTTCTAAATTTATTAATTTTAATTCTCCTTATGACGTGTGAAAAGTGTAATAGCTGTCTTC
The DNA here is from genome assembly GCA_030620095.1 of Kuschelorhynchus macadamiae. NCBI lineage: Eukaryota > Metazoa > Arthropoda > Insecta > Coleoptera > Curculionidae > Kuschelorhynchus > Kuschelorhynchus macadamiae. The sequence continues at coordinate 1,473,795 of JAUTXW010005459.1, forward strand.
ATTAATAAATTCTATTCTATTCTATTCTATTCTATTCTGTATATTTTTGTTTTAGTGTGTTTTACCTAATACCTGTAATTTTTAATCTATGTATATATTAACTTTTTTAATCTATGTATGTATTAACTTTTAAATCTATTATTATTTTTTTTTATATTTTAATCTTAACACCACTGTTGACAATGCTAAACATCTTTTGTATGTATTTGAGCAAATAGAGAAATTTGAATTTGAAAATTAAAACATGGAATTAAGTATTCTGATGACTAGAATATATCATGAATGATCTAAATAGTATTCTAATAAACTATAATAAGCTTTTTGTTTCACTTGGATTGTTAATTTCTTTCTAAACTTTTTCAGATCATGTACAGGGTCTTCCATTGAGGAGGAAAAACGGTATTTTTTTGACTTCCCTTTCTTAAGAAATATGGGGAAGTCAAAGAAATACCATTTTTCCTCCTCAGTGGAAGACCCTGTACCTATGGTTCCAAAATACAAGGATAGATACTTTGACACATACACTTTGACACATTCATAGATGATAGAGTTTTTGGTTGAAGTAAGCCTGGACATTGGCAATGGAATTGGATTGTCGAGTGCAATATTGAGATACCACACCACCATTGGTGTATTTGTGACGTCTCTTGTGAACAAGGCACACTTTTTCTAGAATGAACACTGAGCTCAGTAAATGTTCAGCACTTAAGCCCCAAAATTCCACATCATAGTGCAAAACCTGCAGATGCCAATTTTGAATTTAGAATAGAAATATGCTCCATGAATTTCAATTTGTCATCCAGTGTTATACCTAAAAATTTTATATAAGGTTTGCATTCAATGGTTTGATCATTTAATATAAGAGGATCCATTGAAAATTTTCAACATTAAACACTACAAGCCTTCTGATCCTGCATCCACATGCAACCCGGTTCCTTGGGTTGCGTGTGAATTTAACTCTTAAGTCGAAAGGCACATGTTTCACATTTACAGAGCAAACTTAGCTCTGCATGTGCACCACTTCATAGGCTGAGGTGCATTGTGGAGGGGGCACTGTCTAAGGCGCAAGAATGGTTTGCGAGCAACAAATTGGCTTTAAATGAAGCGAAGACATTAGTCATGGTGTCCTCTATGAGGGATTTGAGCACTTGAGAGGAATGCAGAATCGGTAAGGTACATGGGAATAACTCTAGATCCCAGCTTAAGGTGGGACTGACACGGAGATGCAGTGTTGTGCGGAGGTATCTTTGCACTTAGACAGCTGGCTGATAGGGTGTCTGGTACAGTATTGAGGGTGGCTTATTTTGCCTTTTTTCAATCTAACCTTACATATGCTATTGTGGCCTGAGGCCACTCTCCTATTCAACATGGACTGTTTGGACTGCAGCGTAGAGCTATAAGGATAGTAGTCATTTAAGTTTGATTCTTAATTGTGTAGTTTAAGTAAGTTTGATTTTTATCTTTTGATTTAGTAGTGTAAATAGGACTTGTTAATGATTGTATAAGCCTGTCTTAGTTTTGAAATATTTTGACGTTGCCTTTAAAATGCAAATGTTTTATTCATTTAAGTTAAATATTGTGTAGTTGTATGTTTGATTTCAATATGTTGTTTTATTCTTATAACTAGTATAAGTTTTATGGACTTGTTAGCATTAGATAAGCTCATCTTATGACGTTGCTCTTCATTGCACAATGTGATCTTTGGTCTAATTATGTGAAGTTAAGAGGTGCATGTTTTCATTATATGCAAGAAATTTATTACAGTTACAGCAAACAAACTAAAAAACTTATTAAATTTGGTTTTACCTACATTTAAAGTCAAAAGATTGGCATCACATCATTGCTTTATTTTTATTAGATATTCTGATATTATTCTTATTATTGATTCCCGTTCTTTCTGAGACCATAGAATGTTTGTATCATAAGCAAAAATTGTGAAGCGGTCTCTTACGACAAGAAATGCTAGGTCGTTTATGTAAAGAAGAAACCCGGCCTATGGAACATTTATGATATAAAACGCCAATTGACCCAACAATCTGCTTTCTACCCAACAAACAAGATTTTAACCACTGCAGAGTAGTACGACTAAACCCATAATTGAATAGCTTGCTAAGCAGTATCTCATAATTCACACAGTCAAATGCTTTGCAGAAATCTCAAAACGCTGCAGTGGCCCCATCTCTCACATTTAGGCTTCCCCAGAAAGGAAAATATTGGATCATTTGTGCTTGTTTTTTCTTGAGAACCAAACTGACATTTACTTAGGGTGCCAGGTTTAACCAGTATAGACTGGCATGGTAAGAGTGAAATAGGTTGGTAGTTTGTATGTTTAATTTTTTGTATAAAATGTATTTTAATTTATATTCTGTATTAATCACGTTATTTATATTGTATTATATATATAAATGCTTCAAGTTTGGGCAGGGGCATCACTAAGAGCACCCTTCTCCCCAACGTCTTGAAGCAGTTGGCTGATTTTTGATTGAGTTGGAGAAAGTATATGACTGGCAAATTAGGAGAGACATTTATGAACTAACGAATTGGCATTTAAACCAAGCTGACTGTAACATTGTTACTCCAGACTTTTTTTTTAGTCAATTGTCTTTTTTCTATTCAACCAGGGTGAATGGATGTTTCTCTGAGTTTGGGTTTAATGTTAGCATTGTAAGGCCATTGGTATTAAAATAGAAAGAATTTTTTTTCTGTTGGTGACTGATTTAACTCAATTTAATGTTTCAAAAAGGCCAGATCATGTAGCATTTTTCCTGTTTCTATAAATGGAAATATATTTTGATAGTATTTTATTTTTATAATAGCAGAAGCTTTTCAGTTCATTCTTTAATTGTTATTAGATGCGATCATAAATTATACACAATTTGTTTTTGTTTTCATTAAAGTTTGATTCAAGTTTGATTTTTCAGCTAGCACTAAGCGAAGAGTGTACTAATGCCAAAATTGAGGTTAATATTGCAGAGGCTTTAAAAGACTATGAGAGTATAAAAGATAAGGTAGCAAAACTACAGGCCGATAAAGAAATCTTGGAGTTACGAATTTCACAATTGTATGTCACAGCAAAAGCCGAATTAGAGAGGAAAAACAAGAGAATACAAGAACTGAATCAAGAAAAAAACAACCTAGTGTTTAGAAGACATAGGAATGCTGACAATAGACAATTGGACATTGGTAAGTGTCTACAATAATAATGAATGTTCATTTTGGACAAATGGCAGAATACAAACCAACGTATGATGCTCCTCTTTTTTTATTTGTTTTTTAATCAATTTGATTTATTGAATATGTTTTCAGATCTAGCAACTATTTGTTTTTGATTATAAAATCCAGTTTAGAATTATTTATGGAAAACGTCAGTGGCAGTTTCTTATCATTTGAACGTATTTATTTTTAAAACCATCTTTATAGTAGCCGTCATAAAATTATCCTGCAACAAATCTACATATTTAGGTTTTTTTTTCAATATTAGGATTTAAATAAGACTTAAAGAAATATGCTTCTAAAAAATTGTCACTTAAAACTAACCTAAAATATTTCTGAAAGTTCATTAACTGTAAAAACAGTGGAAATATATTACAGGGATCCCATATTCTCTTTAGGCGATGAGATGGTTGATCTGTTGGCTGAGTATTTTTTTGAAATGTGTACTTACTTAATATGCTTTATTGTCAAAGAACATTTACAATGTTATTATTCTTGTTGATAAAACTAAAATATATTAGAAACTAGACTCTAGACCCTAGGTATGGCACTTACATTCAAAGAACTACAACACAAATCATAAATCAGATTCAGGCAGTTCTTCATCTATGTTTTTGTGTCTGGTCAACAACAATGAACTAATTGAACATATTAATTCTTTAAAAAGTAATAGTGCCCCGGGAATTGATGGAATATCCTCAAGAGTTATCAAGGCAATTCACATGCATATTTTGAAACCTCTCGGTCATATTATAAATCTATCATTTAAAACTAACATCATTCCTACTCAATTTAAAACGACAAGCTGGAAATAAAGATGACTTGGGAAACTCCTTGAAAAGTGTCTTAAGAAACGATTTTTAAAATTTCTACAAGAAAATAACATCTTTGTTGGCGGTTTAAGCACCTATGATGCTATGTACAACTTAGTTAACCAAATAACTGCAGACCTTAATGTTGGTAGAAAGAGTATATCTGTCTTCTTGGATTTAACAAAGGCATTTGACACGGTGCCTCATAACAAACTGCTTAGCACGCTGGAGTTCTGTGGAATCAGAGGTACCGTGTTCAAAGTCTTTGAGTCTTATATGACAGGTAGAGAACAGGTGGTTAAAATTTGGGACACATTAAGTGACCCTTTATAGACTCAAATAGGGGTTCCGCAGGGCACGGTGCTTAGGCCAATTCTGTTTATATCATACATTAATTCACTTACTAATCTTTCTATTAATGGATCTTCTATTAATGCGACATGTACATATTTTTACAGGGAGGAGAGTTTGAAAGTCTATGTTAGTCATCAACATGAAACTAGAAATAAATTGCAAAAAAATCTTCAAATACCTATGAGCTACAGAAATATAAATCAAAGATTTCTAACTTATATGGGACGCAAGTTCTACAATATGCTTCCATCTAACATAAGGAATATATCTAAAATTAAAGTTTTCAAAAAGAAATGCAGGTCATATATTTTTATTTATTTATTTATTTATTTATTTATTTATTTATTTATTTATTTACATATAAAAATACATTTGAAGTTTATACAGAGATTACAGACCTAACCTAATCTAACCTAAGATAATTCATTTAGCTTGAGACTTGAATCTATCTTGCGATAAATTAAAGAAGTCAAGACATTCATAGAATTTATTGACATTAGCAGATATTCTATTAACTGGACTAAATAATAAGTACCAAGTTCGGCAATATGGAATGTGACGAAGAGACTTACTTCGTGTCTGGTAATTTTGAATGTGTAAATAAAAAGACTGAAGACATTCTGAGCTTTTTATGTGGTAGTTAAAGATATTGAAGGCAAAACAGACATCAAAGTATTCCCTTCTACGAACTAGAGTAGGTAAGTCTAAGTAAGTCATAGTTTGGTCATCACTGAGATACACACCACTCTCGAAAAGTTTGTACCTTGCAAATTTTATAAACTTATGTTGCAAATTCTCGAGCCTATTGATGTGGGTCAAGGGAAGACTCAAGAACGGATCTAACTAGTGATGTATACAGAATTTTGATAGCGCATATACTTGTATAGTCTCTAGTAGCTCTCTTAATAAAGCCCAACATTTTATTGGCCCTACCAATGATCACTTCAAAATGTTCAGTAAACATTAACCGAGTATCTAAATATACACCAAGGTCTTTTATAACATGAACTTTAGATAAAGGGATATTATTTAAGTAATACTGAAAAGGATCTTTATCGATGAGTCTACTGAATCTTATATAACCACACTTGTAATGTTGAGGGACATGTCATTAAGCTGACACCAATCATATACAATATTAAGATCATTTTGTAGAATAATCATGTCGTGAGTGGACGTCACCCGACGATACAATTTCATGTCATCAGCGAAAAGCTGAAAATTTGAGGAGAGCAAGGATCCTAAATCTTTGATAAATAAGCTAAAAAGAAGGGGACCCAAGTGAGAGCCTTGAGGTACCCCGGAAGATGCATGGAAACATGAAGATAGATAGCCATCAATCTTGACTTGCTGCATTCTGTTAGTAAGGTAAGATTTCATCCATGAAAGTAAAGATCCAGAAATACCATAACTAGAGAGCTTTGAAAGAAGGATGTTATGGTTTACCTTATCGAAGGCTTTACTGAAGTATAATGATAATGAGTTTCTGCACTGCTTTTAAATGATGAATTTATAAAATTTGTAAAGAGAAGCAGATTTGTGTCAACAGACCTACCGGCTGTGAACCCATGCTGTTGCCTGATCACAATCTGATGAAATATATTCGACAGAATTTTTTCAACGCACTGTTCAAACAATATAGGGATTGCCGACAGAATGCTGATTGGTCTGTATCTTGTTATGCCAGATTTGTGAATCGGACAAACATAAGAAAGCTACCATGTCCCTGGAAAAACTCCGGAGGTTAGGAATTTGTTGAAAATGTAAAATAGGGGGAGATATAAGGTGTTAGAACAAAATTTTAGAACTCTGTTAGGAACACCATCAGGACCTGCAGACTTTTTGATGTTCACTTGTGTTAAAGCTTTCTCAATATCAGTTGGGTCTATAGCAATGTTAGAAACATTTTCAAATCGATCAAAAAATGTACTGACGTTAGAATTTCTCTGAGGATTATAAACAGAGGAAAAATATTTACCAAATAGATTAGCTGTGTCAATACCATTAGATGATTTTTCAGTGGCTAGAAGCATTTCCTTAGGAATAGTGCCCTGATTAGACTGGGAATGAACAAAATTCCAGAAAATTTTTACATTACTGCTTATGGCACTTTCAGTATTACTTATGTACAAATTGTAGCACTCCTTCGTTAGGTTTTTGCATTCCCCTCGAAGTGTATTAAACACATTGTAATCAACTTCACTGTTCGACTGTTTGTATTGTTTGTGAGCAATTTTCTTTTGATAGATTAGTTTTTTCAATTCATAAGAAAACCAAATAGGAAATTTCTCACTAGAATGATGTGCCTTCATGGGTACAAACATATTAAAGCAGTCGAAAAGTACAGAATAAATAATAATGTAAACACAACCAATACAATACACCAAATCGCCCAATGTCACTGACACCCACGTTTCTTCCACTGATGCTTCACCAATTGCCAGGCGATGAGATTTAACGCAATTAGTACTGTTTTGACTGCTCCTATCAGTACGATAAACCATATAACGAGAGTCCAGAAACTCGGCATCATTGATACTGCACTCAAGCCAGGTTTCCATGAGTGCAATTACTGAGTAATTTTCAGCATGAAGAGCACAAAAAATATGTTTAAGTTTGGTTTTTAAGCCTCTTGCATTTTGGTACAGGATGGTGGCATGATCTAATGAGACCAGTCTTCTCTGTCCCCGCCCTGATCTAATGAGACCAGTCTTCTCTGTCCCGTCTCCGCCCATACGGCGAGGACGAAACTCCTTAACAGCAATGCCTGCCGGCCAGAGGTTAGGATCAAGCAGGCCCTTCAAAAGTGATTCTTTAACTCCAATTTTTTTTTTTTTTTTTTTTTTTAAATAAGGACCTAGTTGATGCACGCATCGGACAAGTGGCCCTTCTGAAACGTACACTACAGAATGCTAAACATTCCAAATGGTACGAATTCGCATGGAAGGTCAAATAGATAAAGTAAATAATAAAATAGCCCTAAGAGGCATGTCGAATAGAAATAAAGAAAAAAAAAAGAACACACAATAGTTCGTCAAAAAAGCAACACAATACGTAAATAATTAAAATACAAGTGAATAAAAATAGATACAAAGTATACATAGATATAAAACAATCATAAAAGCAATTCGTTTAACCGCCTTTTAAGCTGTAAAGTGCTTAAACTGAAAATGTCATAATCAGGGAGGTGACGCTTGTAATTGCGTACCAGTCGATCGACAAATGCGCTAGCCCATAATTTGTACGATGGTATCCTTCAAAAAAGAGTTGAGATTGCCTTGTTCTCCTAATAGGAACCAGAAATGCGACTGACTCAAGCAACATCGGACAGTCAATATCTCCACTGAGCAGTTTGTGAACTAAAAGTAGAAGTGCCTTCTTTCTTCGAAACTCAAGTATTTGAAGGCCACCCTGGTACGGAAAATTAAACTTATACAAAAGGTATTTGGCTAATCTATTTTGGACTTTTTCGATTTTATCGATGTGGCACTGATACGATGGACTCCAAACTGTAGAACAATACTCCAGAACGCTGCGAACAAGTGAGTTATAAAGACATCCAATTGCATTAGTATCTGTGACATGTTTTGTTTGCCGCTTTATAAAGCCCAACAGCCTGAAACCCTTCAGCACAATACTATCAATGTGCAGACCAAAAGTTAAATTCTCATCAAAAATAACGCCCAGGTCTGTAAAGGAACTAACAACTACAAGACTCACGTTATCTATGAAGTAGGAGGAGAGTATAGGTTTAATGCGTTTATGAAAACGGAGCACTTTACATTTAGAGACATTAAGAAGAAGATGGTTAATGTTGCATCATTTGATAAGCTTTTCCAAGTCCGATTGCAGTGGATTAGATTCAGAGGAAACTGGTGAAATGAATCTTAAATCGTCTGCGTATAAGAGACACTTAGACACTTTAAAGCATGATACTATATCATTTATAAATAGTAGAAAGAGAATTGGACCAATATGAGAGCCCTGTGGGACACCAGATGTCACAACAACCTCTCTAGAAATTGAACCACATATGCTAACTCGCTGACGACGATTGAATAAGTACGATTCTATCCATTGCAGATAGGTACCAGAAAAACCAACTCGCTGCAATTTGAATAACAGAAGCTGATGGCAAACCCTGTCAAAAGCCTTCGATATGTCAGTATATATAAAATCGATCTGTTGACCAGCCTCAACCGATGTTGTTAAGTAATTCTGGAAAATTGCAAGATTTGTAGTTGTTGAGCGACCACTATAAAAACCGTGTTGCATACTAGTGATGTAGTGCTTCAAAGACTCAAAGATATGATCCGTGATAATTGCCTCAAACAGCTTTGGTATATGCGAAAGCAAGGAAATACCTCTGTAGTTTTTAATATCGCTTTTATCCCCAGATTTAAAGATCGGCATGACAGTGGAAAACTTCCAACTTTCTAATTTTAAATGAAACCACATCATCATTTTTGTCCAATACTGAACATTTGACATTAGAAATGGATAGTTGATTCTCCATATAATCAGAAATCTGTTTCTCAGTTGTATCTGGATCACATCGACCCAGATACAGCCACTGACGCCTCTCGCCTGCAGAGAATGGACCCCTGTCGGTACCTGTGCCGATTATTACAGGTTTGTTACTAGAGCGCTCTGAGACTCCTACTGGATTAGACATTGATGTGCGCTCCATGTTGTTGTTGACTGGTCGTTGGGAATTTTGTTGACCAGCGGGTTGAAGACCATTAGATGAATAAGAGCTCCTAGGTCCATAGTTCATGGACATGGGTACATTTTGAATGGTAGGTTGGATCTGAGAAGAGATTTGCGGAGGTCCTAAGTTTGATGTAGTTGTAATAGAATTCAATGTTGCTGTAAGTAGCTGAAGCTCATTTTCAAGTTTGAGTAGCTTAGTATGCAAGTTTTTATTACTTTGTTCCAGCTCATTTAGCTTTTTATCGTAAACAGCAGATGCCATAGTAGACTTTTTAACATCTGAAAGCTTTTCACTTGCAGTGGTGCTAGATTTATCCAGTGAGGTAAAAGTAGCTTTAAGCTCATTGACGCTGCTGGTAACAACATTCAGATTCAATTTCAGATCATCATAGTTTGCTACAAGCTTGTCTTCAAGAGATGAATTCACATCATCAAGCTTAATTGTGAGTTTATTGTAGAGTGTAGCACACACATTACTAGTTACATTCTTGATAACAGATTTCAATCCACCACCAACGTCTTTGCCAAGGGATTTGACGTTATTTGCACAGTCACTGCATGCATAAAGCAAAACTCTGGATTTCATTCGTGTTACTTGAGCCTCTGAGTTTTTAAAAGGAATGCTGATTTTATGAATATGTTTTAGGTTGTTTATATTCTGAACCCCTTTATTAAACTATTTTGTCACTTACCATCTGTAAAATATGTATTTAATTATTGTTCTTAACTGTATTGATACCAATTAAGATAAACTAAGTTTAAGATAAATTCTCAGGATAGAGTACTCTGGCACATGTAGCTGTTAAATCAACTAGGCGCCAAATTAGGAAAGTTTTTAATTGTAATAAATGTAGTTTATAATTAAGATAAAAATTGTTATTTCCAAACAACAAAATAAATAAATGGTTTAAATGTATAAAAAAGGGAAAGAAATAAATATGGATAACTATTGGCCCGTGAAGTATATTTTACAGCTAAATCCTCACATAGTCAACGGGTGGATTTTCAAAATGGCCTTTATAATGACATGAATAAAATGTTATAAAAGTTGTGTTTTTGAATCAGAATCAGGTATTATAATTGGTAGCCATAATTTACTTCTGTTTACAGTAGATTCTTGTCAAGTGAGGTGCAAAAATATTAACACTGAATTAACTATACAAAAATTAATTTTTTTTTAGATATTGGAGAAAACAAAATACAGTCAGGAAAAACGGCAAAAGAAGTGTCGAACGAAAAATTTCAAAGGTTTGATTCTAATTACAGAATACCAAACAACACATGCAAAGAAAGTGAAAAAAGACCACCCAGAACACCTCCAACAAGTCCTAGGGATAAAAAGTTTATTTGCTCCAAACGGGGGTCTGAAGGTAGTGTAGTGATCAGTTCTTTTGGTGAGTCTATCTCGATGTTCATGATTATTATCAGTGATTTGTAAAGGGTCCTGATAAACCTTTCACAGCAACCATTCTGATATAATTTTAGCTTATATAAATTCCATTTAACAGGTCTAAAGCAGGCCAGCACTAGTTTGTGTCACTGTCTGACTAGTGTCAGGTATCAACTGATGTCATTTACTACAATACACATGTTGAATATGAGGTCCAATTTTTGGAGATTTGCACTTATGAAAAATTTCTACTTTAAACAATGTGCTTGCATGTAAATCACTCAAATATATGATCTAAAAATGGCTGAAAATGTCACTTAGTACCTTTCTCAAACAAAATGCTAATTTTGTTTTTCAATCAGTATAAATGACCATCATTTTTTTTTAGGCCTTAAAGAAAATAAATTACAGTTAGAAAAAACAGAGAAAGAATTGTCGAATGAAGAGTTTCAGCGGTTTGACGTTAAATACAGAATACCAAAGAACACGTCTAAAGATGGTGAAAAACGACCGCCCACAACACCTCCAACAAGTCCTTCTAGGGATAAACAACTCCTGTGCCCTAAACGGAGGTCTAGATCATTATCTCCTGAACAGTATGATAAGCATTTTAGTTATAGATCAAGATCAAAATATCGAAATAAAAATAACAATGAAAATGGATGTATTGAAAGACATAACACAAGACAATCTAGATCTGTTTCTAGAGAAAGGTGGAGAGGCAGGAGGGGACGATCCAGAGCCAGAGAAGTTGCTGATAAATATAAACCAAGACCACCTAGAACACCTTCTGGAAGTCCACCTAGGGAATATCCAGAGCGAGATTCTAGGGAATCTAGGACTACTTTTAGAAATGAATATGAGTTTGACCGCAAAAGAGAGAGATCTAAGTCACAAGTTAGAGAGTATAACAGAGAGTACCACGAAAGCAAGACCAGATCGAGAGAAGACAAACCGAAATGTATGGCAGAAAAATATAGAGAAAGGAAACAAAGTACATCTACATTTGATGATTTGGAATGGAAAGAAAGACGTGATCCACGTAAAACAAGAAGAGATGCGAAAACGCCTCCTGGAAGCCCTTCCAGAATGTGTAGGTCTTCATCGAGGCTAGATAATTTTGATACCTGTAGTGGGAAGAAAGATATTTGTGAATCATCAGTTGACATATATCGACAAAGGAAGAAAAGCATATCTATGTCAGAAGTAGCAGGTACAGAAATTGAAATTTTTATTTATATCTATATATATAATATACATATTTGATAATTAAATGCAGAAAATTCAGTATACTCTTTTAATGCTCCAAATCCTAATTTTAATATTAAATGAAATACTTTTTTGTGCTATATATATATATATATATATATATATATATATATATATATATATATATATATATATATATATATATACAGGGTGATTCATGAGGAAATGTCAATACTTCAGGTACATATTCAGGACCAAAAAATTAACATAAAAGTCTATATAAATAAGTGTCCGCAAAGCCTTAGTTCTCGAGATACAGGGTGTTAAAGTTTTTGTTTAATTTTCCTATTTTTTAAATAAAATCTATGATAATGTAAATAATGGGGTGAAAATTGATATCCGGGGGTTTTTTGGTATGACAAATTCGTATCTAATATTAGTATTGCTCCTACTTGTAGGGGGCGCCACCTACATGTCTTTCTACTCCTTCGAACAATCACAACTTTTTGGTACAGTCTATTTTTGGTATACCTGTTAAAGTGGATACGGGCAACCGTTTTCGAGATATTTGGATTTAAAACAATTTCGGCGCATGTAATTTTTTATCGCACAATTTTAAAACTTTGTTGTTTTGTCCAAATTTAAACGCATCTTGGCACAAAAGCTTTGAAATGAAAGACTAACACATTTTTTTGAGGTGTGTATTCAGTGCCTCAGACATAAACTAAACAAAAGGTATTTAATTTTTATTAAAATTGTTATTATTAAGTTGTTTTTTATAAAATCTAGGTTACGTTTTATAATTTTCAAAAATTCCACCATTTGCTTCTAAGCACAGGTCAGCTCTATGGTGTATACCTCGGGTTGCTTTGTGGATACATTCGGGCGCATTTCTTAGTGTTTGTGCTGCGTTTGTTATCTGATCCAATAAGGCTTCTCTTGTATTTACTTTAGTGGAATATACCAGTGATTTGAACCATCCCCAAAGACAATAATCCAAAGGATTAAGGTTTGGCGATCTAGGTGGGCAATTAAACGGACCTCCCCGACCAATCCATTGGTTTGGAAAGTTTTGGTTTAAAAAATCTCTTACAAGTAAACTGTAGTGTGCAGGGATTCCATCATGCTGCAAATACATGTTTTGTCTTACATTAAGGGGAACATCTAATAGATTTCGCAAGTGATTTTCAAGAAAGTTTAAATATTTTTCTCCTGTAAGACTACCGTCGATTATAAATGGACCAATTAAATGACCATTTAACATTCCACACCACACATTAATGCTGGAAATTATGTTCTACTGTAGCGTGAGGATTTTCATAGGACCCCCGGTGTTCATTGTGAAGATTATTTATACCATCACGTGTGAACTGTGCTTCATCAGTGAACAAAACATACCTTTTCAACCTTCGATCTTCATTAATCCAGTTACAGAATTGCATTCTCAACTCAAAATCACCCTCCTGCAAATGTTGAACCCGTTGTAAATGAAATGGGTATAAACAATTAATGTGAAAATTTCTCCAAGCAGACGATTGTGTAATTTTATAAGTATCTGCAATCCGCCTAGTGCTTATGCTTGGATCATTTTCAACGGCATTGAGTATAGCCTCTTCTACTTCAACGTTGGATCCCGATTCCCTTTCAGATACAATTTTCGCACTTGGAAACATCCCAGATTCTCCAGCAGTAGTGAAAACTTGTTGAAAAACTTTCTATCTGGCACCCTTCTATCTGGAAAACGACGCTGGTACTCCGCGACTGCTTGAATTGCGACCCCATTGCAGAAGCCATAGACGAATATCATATCTGCATATTCACGACGCGAGAATATCACAGGCATAATGACGTATTTAGATCTAAAGTTTCTTAAATGATTATTATCAGATAATAAAAGTTATGAACAGAAATTGACAGTGACAAAATTTGATCTTATTATTAACTGACATTATTATTGCTAAGTAACAGGAAAAACGATGAGAACACCAACCAGCAGTTGTTCTGTCAGGCAAGGCACACTTCAATTTTTTACAATACATGCATACTTTATGTGAATTTGATAAAAAAAATCACATGCGCCGAAACTGTTTTAAATCCAAATATCTCGAAAACGGTTGCTCGTATCCACTTTTAACAGGTATACTTTTTTGACGTAGAAATGGCAAGGGAATAATTTGTTTTGCTCAAAAATGTAATACAAGACTGTACCAAAAAGTTGTGATTGTTGAAGAAGTAGAAAGACATGTAGGTGGCGCCCCCTACAAGTAAGAGCAATACTAATATTAGATTCGAATTTGTCATACCAAAAAACCCCCGTATATCAATTTTCACTCCATTATTTACATTATCAGATTTTATTTAAAAAATTGGAAAATTAAATAAAAACTTTAACACCCTGTATCTCGAGAACTAAGGCCTTGCGGACACTTATCTATATAGACTTTTATATTTATTTTTTGGTCCTGAATGTGTACCTGAAGTATTGACATTTCCTCATGAATCACTAATATATCTTTGTCCCAGAAAATTATGAACTTATTTTTAAAATATATAGTTCTTAATGTTTTTCCATTCATGTACCTTGTTGCAGTTCTTATTGAAAAACAAATATAGTTTAGTTTTTTTTGACAGATATTTGGTTCTAGAATATTCATGAATGTTTAGGAATTGTTCAGTATATAGCCCAAGAAATTTTGTCTTACAAGATATTTTAAATTCGTGACATTGTAAAGTTTTAATCACAGATCTCATTCCTCGACCTATTTGTGTCAAACAAAACTATTTTTGTTTTTAGCTTGTTACGAATAAGTTTATTTTGGTTAAACTTTTTTTTTGTATTGTAATACATCTAATTTTAAAAACTTAAAGATATAACCTTGCCAAACAATAGTATTTTAGCATCCTTTGATGCCAGTGATGCCACCAATATTTTTTCCAATATACCACATGAAGAACGCCTTAATATAATTAACCACATACTTACAAACATTTAAACCCTGTAATACAGTTTATAAAAATGCTTATGCATAAACGAAAATTACTTTAATTTGATGGGAATACTATAAACAAAAAGACGGTTTAGCACTGGGCTCCCCAATAAGCTCATTACTAGAAGAAATTTGTATTACACATTTCGAAGAAATTTTTTTTTAATACACCCCGTTGCAAAGAATATCTTCTTTTAGTATAGTTACGTAGATGACATATTGGTCTGCTTCACAGGAAATAAAGAACAGCTACACACAGTTTTAAATCACCTCAATCACCGATCATAACAAAAACTCTCTAATTTGATTTTTAACGTCAAAACAAAAATAATAAGTATAAAAAGTCTGGAGTTTATAGGTTAAAATGCGACGAATGCAATAGCTGCTATATAGGGCAAACAGGGAGACATTTCGATGTTGGATTCAAAGAACATAACGCCTCATATAGATTAAAAAAACAGAACTCTTATTTCGCCAATAATTTTTTAGAGACTTCACATAAATTCTCTGACATAAATAAATTAGATGTATTACATTACAAACAAAAAAGTCGCAAATTAGACTGTTTAGAAGCAATAGAGATGTATAAACAACAAAAAGGCCAAAATGTTACCTTTTTAAATTCACAAACAGATGTTGGAAATACCACCATATTAAAACTTTTTGATAGTAAACAAAGTAAAATGTGTTTTCATTTATTTGTTAATTATTAATAATTTAGAGAAAGGCTTATAATGAAAATTTTCGATTATTCAACTATTTTTATAGGGTAGGCAATGCTTTTTTGCCTATATTGTATGCACGCCGCTGCTTAGGGGGTGAAATGTGTTTTTACTTCTTTTTTTAATAATCCTTCAGCTCAATTTCGCACTTAAGGTGGTAAGAATGTTTTTACTTTGTTAACAATATCTCTTTAATTAAATGAGATTTTAAATAATTACCTAAAAACTCACTTTATAGATATTTCACAATTTCACCCTTTCTTTCAGTTTAATGTTTTAAAATTGAATAATTAGTAAATTGGGCTTTGCTTTTCTTCAAAAATATACATTTGGCCTAATCCTCACCGCTAATAATTGAGAAATCTTGAATTAGCTACCGTTTTTGACAGTATTTGCAAAATTTTTAACTATCACTATTTTCAGGGTATACGTCTTCTAAAGAACAAGATAAAACTACAATATCACCAGAAAGAGATAAATATGGTCAAAGTAAATCAAGAATATATACAATTGAAGCAGAATCACCTGTTGTAATCTGGTCTTCATCAGAGGAGGCAGAATGTGATAAAATTTTTGGACCAAAAACCAAATGCCGATCAGAAAAGGGCAAAATATTCAATGGAAAAAGCCATCATAGGAGGACAAGTACGTCTGCATCAGAGGCAATAGGGGTGGATATCAAAAGAAGTACTAGAAGGGAGAGGGATACAGAGCAGCATTTTGAAACCAGAAGTCAACACAAAAAAAGAAAATCACCTGAGATTTCATTACATAAAGAGATGGAATACGAAAAAAGGCATTACAAAAATGAGTTAAGAAGGTCAAGAACACCTTCAAGAAGTCCTTCCAGATCTTCATCTAAGGAAACACATAGAGACACACATGAGCCAAGGAATAGAAGCAGATCGATAGAGCAAAGGCACCCAAGGAGAAAAAGCATATCTATGTCAGAAGCAGTGTTAAAACAAATAGAAATAGTTTCCAAGAACACCCGAGAGTTAAGAATGGGTACATCCACACTAAAAGCAAAAAATTTGAGTGAAGGCGTTATGTCAAAACTTAATGATATTGACAATCATAAAACATATAAAACTTCTAAAAATTACGAAGAACACAGACACAGAGATTATGATTACCCAAATCTAGGCAAAGATGGAAGGAAGAATGAACACTGGCAAACAGATCAAGAAGTAAATCATAGAACACACACTAATGGTAGGAATTCAAGAACCAAAAGGTCAGCATCGAGAGATAGAAATATAAAAGATGAAGATAAAAGCAAAAGTAATGACAGGACATCGAGGAATGAACGGGAATCAGAGAATAAGAAAAGTTCAAGGCGATCTAGGTCCCGATCTCGAGAAAGAGACAAAAGAGGTTGTGATGTTAGAAATAGATCAAGGTCAAAGGAATACCGAAGGAGGTTTCCCAGTAGAAATAGACGAGAAAGAATTGGCAAGTCGAAAAGGAGTGAGTCTGGAGATAACAAGTCATCTCCTTCCAACCAGGATCAACCAGAGAGGGATCGTTATGGCAATCCTGTCTGTCCTACTTACGTAGAATGGAGAAAACAGAAGGCCAATGAGGCTCAATCTGGTGCAGACAGTCACTCACAAAATGATGGATTGGTAGATTTGAGGACGAAGATTTTGAGGTTTAGTATGGAGCGGGAATTGAAAAGAAACACGGTAAAGTCAAACATAGATGGAGTGGACATGTCAAATGGAGAGAGTGATGAAAGTGGAAGCAAGTGAGTTAACTATTTAATAATAATAATAATGATAACAATAATAATGTTTATTTACCTGAAAAAGCAATGCATTTATAGACAAGTCAAATTAAAAGTACTTGATTTAAAGTATTATCATAAAAGGTGCAAACACACTAACTGACAAACTTGTTTAAGATTACAATTATAATTGTAACTGATCTGTCACATAAAATTCATTAAAACAATTTAAAAAAAAATATATATATATATATATATATATATATATATATATATATATATATATATATATATATATATATATATATATATATATATATATATATATATATATATATATATATATATATATATATATATATATATATATATATATATATATATATATATATATATATATATATATATATATATATATATATTTATATTAAGCAATTAAGCATACTATAATCTTGATGAATTCTATCGGGATGCCGGGTTTTTTTATTGTTGTTTGTTTGTTTTAATTTTGCAACTCTTGCTACTATTTGTTTTTTGTCTTTTAATTAAAACATTATATTGGTAAGGGTGTTGCCTATTAGAATATATATATATATATATATATATATATATATATATATATATATATATATATATATATATATATATATATATATATATATGCACCTTCTATATGCTTTGTCAACAAGAATTTTATTTTTTTTGACTAATAAAGTACTTTTTGAATTAGAATTTGAATATATGTATATATATATATACAGTGTCTCCAACATTCGCTTCTCTATATAGGGATCTCGGCTTCTATTATACCTACAGCAAAGGTTAAATGGGAAAAGTTTTAGAGGAAACTTATTGCATTCGATATCTGGCTTCAGATTTACGATCGATCAATTAGTTTGGGAAATATCGGCGAAAGAACGGTAAATTTGACAGCTGTCAAAATGTGACATTATTCGGACACATTTTTAAAACAAATAAGATGGCGTATACGACACGTCTTCATTCTTTTTTGTTAACACGCAACCCGCCTCAACTCTACCAAGTGCATTAACGATTTTAGTGTCATCAAAATATCACACTTTGTAAATTAGGTTTCAATGTTTTTAAAGGCCATGATTTATTTGTCACAAGATTACATTAATAAGTAAGTAATGTATTGAACGCATTGAATTTTCAATACAACATGAACGTAAATAACGACTTAAAAAATCTAAATGAGCTTCTACTACTTTGTAAGTGGGTAACATTAATTTACAATTCTGCAAAATGACGTCCATTTGCATCGAAACATTTTTGACAATTGGTGACTGTTTTTCATACAACCCTGGTAATATTTCTAAATGTGTCCAGAACTCTATGCCTCAGGATTTCTATGGTCACGGGGGGATCAAATTCATAGATTTCATTCGTCGTGTGACCCCAAAGGTAAAAATCCAAGGGCGACAGGTCAGGGGATCTAGGAGGCCAAGATATTGGACCATTTAAAGAAATTATTCTTTCGTCAAACTGCTCTCTTAAGAAGTTCCTGACTTGAATGGTATTGTAACCGGACATCCGTCTTGCTGAAACCAAGTTCTTCTTAATTCATCTTCCTTTAGAATAGCTCATAAGGCTGGTACAACCTGGTTTCGCGAAAGCTCTAGGTACCTCTGCCCGTTTAAGTTGTAGTCAAACAAAAATGGTCCAATAAGTCGATTTCCTGAAATGATTAATAATTTATAAATAGGTGCCCAACAGTCAAGGGTGGCAGGGTCGGCCGGGTGGTACTAGAAACTATAAATTATAAAGCGAAAATTATCCAAAAATAATTATCGAAACATCCCGTAATGAATGAGCTTTTATACAGTTGAAACCTATTCAGCTTTATTATGAAAAAGAAAAACATATTTGGTTAACGGGAAGTAATAGCCGTAATAGATTATTTTGTTGGTATTGCATATTAATTTTTAAATGATTGAATAAAAATTTAATACAATATCAAAAAAGTAAGTTGACTGACTAAAGTAGAACGTTTTACTTTTTTTTTATTAGATTATACTCTTTTAGTATCATTATGAACTAAACGAAAAAAAAAAGATTATTATTTAACCATCATTTGGTGCCTATTTAAAAAAGATTAGTTAGATTAACTTACCAATGATCCCACACCAAACGTTACTTCCAGATCTGATCTGTAGATGTCTCTCTGCCACTTCGTGAGGATTTTGCACAGCCCAATGATGACGGTTGTGCCTATTAAAGACTCCACAATTCGTGAACCTGCTCTCATCGGACCACAAGACATGATTTACAAAATCAGGATTTTCACTACATCTCTTAGTATACCACTCACAGAACTGTAGTCGTCTTGGAAAATTAGTTTCCTTAAGTCTTTGTACTGTTATGGGTTTGTATGGATGGTACTTATTCTTTTTTAAAACTCTGTACTGTTGATTTTGGCTTTGAGTTCTTATTGATGTACTAGGGTTTTCGTTGATAGCTTGTAAAATGTTTCTGTCTCGATTTTCATTGTTATTATTGTATGCGCTTCTAGGTTGTTCGAAGGCACTATGGTTAATTAAATTAACTACGATTTTCCTGAATTGGGTTTTATGAGGCTGCCGTCGTTCGGGGTACATCTCCAAATACCTTGCTGAGGTAACGTCGGCGTTTCTGTATGATTGAAAGTACAGAGCTAACATGTCAACCTTTTCTTCATTTGAATACGGAATGCCGGCCATTTTCTATAGGTTTTGACAATTTATGTGTCAGATTTATGATTTTATTGGGATAAAAGCGTACCTACTACTTATTAAAACACAGCTTTGATACTTTCAACTATTTAACTTAACGTCAAAGTTAAAATCCAGTTTTGTTACAGATAAATCATGGCCTCCTTAGAAAAGCATTGAGAGCTAACATTACTTTAAGTCATGGCCTCCTTAGAGAAAACTGAAACCTAACTTTATGAAGTGTAATATTTCGATGATACTAAAATCTTTTATGCACTTGTGAGATATCACTAGACTGGAAATTTTAGGCTCTCTCCAAAAATCGAAAAATCCAATATGGCGGCCATAAGAAAAATGAAAGTTGAGACGGGTTGCGGGTTAACAAAAAACAATGAAGACGTGCCGTATACGCCATCTTATTTGTCTTAAAACTGTGTCCAAACAATGTCACATTTTGACAGCTGTCAAATTTACCGTTTTGGATATACTTGCCAAAAACTAAATCAGCCATTTTCGGTTTTTCCCCGATGTTTCCAAAAACAATTGATCGATCGTAAATCTGAAGCTGGATATCGAATGCAATAAGTTTCCTCTAAAACTTTTCCTATTTAACCCTTGCTGTAGATATAATAGGAGCCGCGATCTCTGTATAGAGGATCGAATCTGGGACACACTGTATATATATATATATATATATATATATATAGATATACATATACATAAAATCTAAATTTAAAAAAAAATTAAAACTTCAAAAAACAAATAAATTTAAAAAATAACAAATACATTAAAAATAATACATATTTCAGTTAAAAACTGTGTCATAAAACTCTTCCAAGGTCATATATACAGGCATTTAACAACAAACTGACAATTTTTTTCCTAAATAGCTTTATATTCAATGTTTTGACTGTTAGGGGCAGAGCATCATAAAGGTTTATCAGATCTAGGTAGTCTAGTTTTTGGCAAAGCCAATGTACAGGGTAGCAAAGTAAGCATTCAAGGAATCTGTATCTGTATGGAAAGTACTCATTGTAGAGATTTGGGGTAAAAGCTTAAAACTAAATTGGTCAAAAGAAAATTTCGGAAATTAGTTTCAGGTTTCTAAGATGGCTGCTAGGTGACTTAACCACCATCTTGAATTTAAAAAAGTGGTAAAGCTGTTTTTGTAAATAAACATATGTAACTTCAAAATGGCTGGAAGGATTTCAACAAACTTGGTGTCGTTGAAAGGAGCTTTTCTTGGGCAATAAAACCTACCTTCTTTGTGATGATTGTAGTTTGGTATGTCGCCACTAGAGGGCATATTTTGATATTACGACAGAAATTGCAAAAATTCTTAAAAAATTAAATCTGTTGGTATTACTTTTCTTCCATGAAAAAATAGCAAAGTTATCCTAAACGAATGAATGAAAGTAAACCATAATTTTTATCTCAAATTCTTTGGAGGGATGAAGCAACTTATAACAGACGATAAAGTCAATATGCATAACATGCATTATCGGTCTGCGGAAAATACTTATTGGTTGCGCGAAGTTCAACATCAAGGACATAACTTATTCGATCGACCATTAAATTGCAACGTGTTTCTAGATTTTTTACTCCATCAATTAACAATTTTGTTAGAAAATGTGCCACTGGATATAGAGCAACATTTGTTTTTGTAACTGGACAGTTGTCCAGCACATTTTGCTATAAATGTGCGAAAACAATTATAGCAACAGTGGTGGATTGGAAGAGGAATTCTATTTCCATGGCCACCCAGATCCCAGACTTAACACTTAAGTGTGGTTATGTTATTGTTATTGTTTACATCTCATTCCATGTGCTCGTTAATATTTTCTTAAATTTTCTTTAAATTACTAATTAGTTATTGATATTTGTGACAATTTCGGATAAAGAAATCGCTTTTATACCGACACAAATGCAGTGAGTGACTCTTATGCTTGTTTTTCCATCATAGAATCCATATTGGTGCCGACCCGGTATAACGTCCGCGGCAGCCCGAAAATCATGTTTGAAAACTGTGTAAAGTGCAATAATAACAAGGAACAATCTTTCCCATGTGATAGTTGCAAAAAAATGAACTGTCCTAGTTGTGCTGAATTAACCGCGTCCGAGGTTAGGTGCTTACAACTCGAGGGCAAGAGGAAACTAATTTATCTTTGCTCAGAATGTGAGGGGTCATTCTACAAGGTTCCAATGTTGGCCAAGGAGGTTGAGGATCTGAAAGATCAAATCAGTGATCTTAAACTGCAACTAAACTCAATCGCAGACAAAATAAATGGTACTCCACAGGTAATCCCTCAAATTTCACCTACTGAATATACCACTAATTCTAATATACTTGAAGAGTTTTATGATCGGGAATATAGAAAGAACAACCTAATTATTTTCAATAAAACTGAGTCAACTTTACCAAATGCCAAACAAGATGATAACGATTCAGCCACCATGATTCTGCAAACCTTGTGTCAGAATATAGAAGTAAACGATGTCATACAAGTTTATCGTCTAGGTCGTCCCTCCCAAAATAAAATTAGACCAATCAAAGTTAGATTATCCTCATCACAGAAGGTTATTGAAGCACTAAGGAATTCTAGGAACTCAAAAAAACACGATAACTTGAAACACTTATCTGTCAACTCAGACAAAACACCACAACAACTTAAAGAATTTCGTGAAATAAAGCAACAACTTACGACGCGTCAAGCAAATGGTGAAGCTAATCTAAAAATTAAATATATTAATGGATCACCAAAAATTATCCAGGAGCAAAAAAACTGATAAATTTGTCTAACAGTAACTGTAATTTTAATATTATCTACCAGAACGTAAGGGGTCTGAACACAAAAATGCACGAGTTTTACAAATCTACAAGTTCAGCGGAATATATGGTGGTAGCAGTTAGTGAAACATGGATTGAATCAACAGTAAATGATTCCGAACTGTTTGACGAAAACTATGCAGTCTATCGGTCAGATAGAAATCTTAATGCCCTGAATGTGACGAGAGGAGGAGGTGTATTGTATTGATATGGTTGGATGCAAGATATTACTAGGTCATTGCACTGCTGTGATTTTTTGTGTTTATATACAGGCAAATACAGCTGTGGAGACTTACAGGCACATGTTTGAATATATCCAATCGTTAGAGTCTGTAACCAATAATAACTTTGTAATTCTGGGTGACTTTAATATCCATTTTCAGGAGCGTAACATTGAACTTCATAATACAAACTCCAGATTGGATGCTGTATATGAATTTATGGATTTTTTAAATCTTACACAACACAACTCTATTTACAATCAGTATAATAACCTGCTTGATCTGGTTATTGCAGACATCTATTGTATGGTGGACAGTGAATGTCAATGTTTAGTAAAAGAAGATGTCTATCATCCAACTTTAAATATTACTCTCAAATTAGAAACAAGTAACCAAACTAATAATTTCAGAGCTAACCCATATAATAAACAATTTAATTTTAGGAAAGCTAACTTTAATTTGCTCTATGAACTTATATTAATTCATGATTGGGCTTTTCTTGAGAATATGTCTGAAGTCAATGCAGCAGCTCAGAGTTTTTATGGTGAATTAATGATTATGTTTGATATATGTGTACCTAAATATAATAATTTTAAGAAGCGTAAATTTAACTATCCAAACTGGTATACTCAGGATATTATTGTTGATATTAGGAGAAAATCTCTTTTCAGGAATAGGTGGCTTAAACCTAAACAAATCAATTTTCTGAATGATTATCGAGACCTTCGAACCAAAATCAAAGAGAAAATTAATGAGGCCTATAATATATACCTAATCTCTGTGCAGGGCTCTATGAAGCTGGACCCAAAACGTTTTTGGAGCTATGTCCAAAGTAAAAAACGCAAATCACGAATTCCAAGCACTATGTCATATAATAGTAATGAAATTACCTCTGAGCAGGACATTGTGGATTCCTTTGCCCACTTTTTTAAGAGTGTGTATTCCCCTCTAGTACCACGGATCAGAATTTCCACGACCCCAATAGCACCTCAAAATAATAGCAACTTAATAAAACTAAGAACTTTGAGTGTAGAAGATGTCACAAACGCGCTAAAATCTCTTAAGCCAAAACTAACATCTGGCCACGACAATATTCCTTCATTTATTTTAAAGGATTGTGCTCATGCACTTGCCTTACCACTTACAACCATTTTTAATTTATCCTTAAAAACTAACAGCTTTCCCGAGATTTTTCTCGAAAATATCAAAAATTTGTCCCATTTTCAAATCAGGGGAAAAAATCTCAATATCAAACTACCGCCCTGTTTCAATCATCCCAAACTTTGCAAAGGTTCTTGAGAAGGCTGTATATAATAAATTGTTTTTTCAACTTAAATCTGTTATTATCCCGGAACAACATGGGTTCTTCCACCAATGTTCAACCGTCACAAACCTAGCTAACTTCCTTCAGGACGTATATGATGCTTTAGATGAGGGTCTTTAAGTTGATGTAGTATACACAGACTTCTCTAAATGTTCGATAAAATAGACCACAAAATTGTACTAACCAAAATGCAGGATAACAAACCCGATGCAACCTTATTTCTTTTTTTCATCATACTTAAAGAACGTCAACTATTAGTAGAATATAATGGGTATCAATCAGGTAAATTCTCTGCTACAAGTGGAGCCCCCCAGGGGAAGTAATCGGCGCCGTTAATTTTCTCCATTTCCATCAATGATATTGCAATGGGAATCTCTAGCAAGACCATCTAATGTGATGATATGAAGAAACTACAGGGTAGTACGTTCCACGGCTGATTGCGAGGAACTTCAGAATGATCTGAAAATTATTACTGATTGGTGTAGCACAAACAAGCTTCCCTTAAATGTACAAAAATGTAAAGAAATACTTAACTTACCAAGCATAATCAAATTCTGTTTCAGTATAGTATTTCCAATAATGTCCTACCTAACTGTGAATCGGTTAGGATTCTCAGGAGTAGTTGTTGACAGGACCTTGTCGTTCAATGGTCATATTGAGGAGATAACGCAATCTGCATTGAAAACTCTTGGCTTTCTCATTCGCACAACCAGTAAATTCACTGACAGTGAATGTGTTATAACGTTGTACAATGCACTTGTTCAGTCCAAACTAGAATACGCCTCTATAGTGTGGTCACCTATATACATGGTGCAAATAAACCAAATTGAATATGTGCAACGAAAATTCTTAAAACACTTGGCATATAGGTTGGATGGAGAGTATCCTGCTCGAGGGTTTGATCACTCAGCCCTGCTTCAAAGGTTTGGATTTGTGTCCCTATCTGGTAGAAGGGTTTATGCTTCTTTAACTTTTTTTATTTAGGTTGGCCAATAACCAGATCGACTGCAGTTCCCTTCTGCAGAAACTTAACTTCATGTACCACCCCAACGGTATATGAGAACTACGACATATTTCTATCTTCCACTCTATCGAAATTATGGAGAGCACAAAGCCACACTGTTTCGGGCATGTCAGTATTTTAATTCTATCTCTGCAGAGATCGACATTGACATTCACGGTCTAACCTTCAGTAAATTTAGAAAAGAAAGTTGTTGAGTATTTACATATGCATTATTGTTAAATAATTATCTTTGGCTGGACTTTGGGGTGATTTGTTACGCAAATATTATTACATTTATTTTGTAATTATACCAAGACTAGTTTGAATTTGGTTTTGTGATACTTATTTAGTTTCAATTGTAAAATGTACTTAAGTTAATAATGATGTAAACTATACATATATATTAAGCTAATTTGTCTTGTAATAGGGTTTCCTGTTAGACAATAAAAATATTATTATTATTATTATTAACTTGTTTGGATTTCTCTTTATGGGGGTGGTTAAAGGACATCGTATTTCAGGCTCAACCTACCACTAAGCAAGATTTCGAATGCAATTCTCCACTTATTAAGAGCCGAAATTGAAGCTGCAGTTTTTTCTATGCAAGAGAGGCTCAGCAATGCATAGAAGATGGACAGCAATTTCAGCATTTAAGAAGGCATCATAAACCTTTTTTTCTAAATCGGACCTTTTCAGGGCTACAATTTGTAGTTGCGTTTTCCAAAAACGTATCAAAATCTATTGAATTTTCTCATTAAATCTTGTTTCATCGAGGTTAGGAAGAAGATATCCGAGACGTGGTTTTCACTAGGACATCATTTTACTACTTTTTCATGAAAAAAAAAAGTAATACCAATAGATTTATTTTTTTCTAAGGAATTTTGCAATTTCTGTTCTTATATCGAAAAATGCCTTCTCATGGTGAGATACCATAAATAAGGTAGATTTTGTTGCCGAAGAAAAGCTCCTTTCAACGACACCAAGTTGGTTGAAATCCGTTCAGCCATTTTAAAGTTACAGTTGTTTATTTACAAACCACTTTATTTTTAGAGATGCAAAAAGGGTTTAACAAAAAATACTCACATTTATCTCAGCTTTAAAAAGCATTAATTTTTTATCTTAATCGGGCAGAATTCCGAGAAACACTACTTTTTTAAATTGAAGATTGCGGTCATGCTTTCTCGCAGCCATCTTTGAAACCTGAATACAGTTTTTTTAATAAGAGATACCCTTTGACGGCTGCAGCAAACCCTTTTGCTCTACGAATTGCTTGAATCTCTAAAGGTAGTGAATTAAATACATTTAGATCTGATAATAAGGTCCCTTCTGAAAAAAAGTTGTTATTTTTATTTTTTGTGGACATAATCATGGAATCATCATACATGTCTGAATTGCTAAGAAATAAATTACAGCATTAGTCTCAGAAAATATAATGACGGAACCGTGAAAAAGATCTTTAAAATAAGTTCTACAAGATGAATTGTAGCTTTAACCTAGCAGACAGCAAATAATAATTTTTTCTAGAACAAAAGCCCTAGCGGCCTGACATGATGAACCCGCCTAAAATAATACGGGCAAATAGTTTCATAATGTGAAGTGATTTAAAGAACTTTCTACAGGATTCATCCCATTTTACTTTCACAATGCTGTCTTTAAAATATTAAACACTACCCAGATGTACAGCGGGAGCTAAGCTCCATGCCATTATGCCATAACGCCAACAGTCAGATAATAAATACTAGGTAGTAAGAGCAGCATAAATACTGCCTCTCTTTCTATTCCCTGAAAGTTTATATTTTGCTCTTCTTTAATACTTTTTTAATCCAGACAAGCGTGATTTATTCTTTGATTCATTTGAAACATGTTGGTTCCCAGCACAGACTCCTGTAGAACACCAGTGTGTGTAAACAAAGAGCAACTAACTAATCTTACTGTCAGAGCAGATCAACTGAACTCTCCGAGAGGTAATACCATATGAAATCATGAGCTATATCTCCTATTCCGTAAAAATAAAATTTCTCTAATAAAATCTTTCTATTTATGCAATCAAAACAGGCAATCAAATCTGTAAAATTCTTAAAAAGTTTCTTTTTGTTTCAAATAAATTTCTTATAGATGAGGTCAAGTTAAGTATCACATCCACAGTGCTCTTACCTTTCCTAAATCCAATCTGCTTTGGGGCCACTGTCTTATTTGTATTAAAATAACCAAGTTTTGAGATAACTGGCAAAATTGGTAACCTCCGAAAATTTTGAGGAAGAGATTTTTTTCTTTTTTACTAAGTATTGTAATCGTGAAAAAATCAGCCTCCGAGATTTTTCCAGATCTTGTAAGTTATAGGATCCCTAGATGACAAAAAACATGTTTTCTCGATTCCGTCAGTCTGTCAGTTCGGGCTAAAACACTACTTACCAGAATGACTTTAAATCTTGGTCAAAAATTAAGGGTCATATGGGGATGACCTAGTAATATTTTGGGAAAAATCCAATATGGCAAACAGAATGGCAGTGAAATGTTAAAAAATATTACTAAGAAAGTTATTTTTTATTATCTCAAATTTTGCACAAAAATCAAGTATTATGTAGGAATCAACTGGTAAAATTTTAGTACGAATCCAAGATGGCGAAAAAAAGCCTGAAAAAAACTACTTAATTGACTGATTTCAAATTGTGTGCCATAACTGATTGTAGCATAGAGATGAACTAGTAAAAGTGTGGCACTAATTCAAGATGGCGGAACAAAATGCCGCCCAAATAAAATTTTTGTAATCTGAAAAAATTGCCCTCTCAGGTTTTATATATATTCGCGTTTTAGCGTTCCTAGATACCAAAAATATGTTTTATCAAGTCCGTCGGTTTGTCTGTCTGTCTGTCAGTTCGCGGCATAGCTTAAAAACTTCTCATCATATTGACTTCAATTTTAAGTCAAAAATTAAGGCTCATATGGGGATGACTTGGTAATATTTTGGTAAAAACAAAACAAATCAAGTGTTACATAAAAATGAACGGGTAACATTTTGGTATGAATATAAGACAGCAAAACAAAATGGCGGCCTAATAAAGTATTTAAAAATCAGCTTGAAAAAACTACTTATTAGATTAATTTTAAATTTTGTGCAAGCGTTAAGTGTGATATAGAGATAAGCACAGTAAGTTGTGTTACGAATTCAAATGGCGGAACAAAATAGGGGCTAAATAATATGTTAAAAAAATTAACGTAAAAAATCTTATTCAACTGACTGTAAATTTTGGAGAAAAATTAAATATGATACAAGGATAAAACTGGTACGAATTTAACATGACGTAACAAAATCGCGGTGTGTGTCAATGTAAAAACTACCTATTGAATTAATTTTAAATTATACCTAAAATCAAGTGTGGCATAGGTAAAAACTGGTAAAATATTGGTAGGGACGACACGTAGGCAAGGAGGGACCTGGAGGTCTGGACCTCCCAGAAACTTTGAAAATATGTTGGCATAGGCGTGCTTTTTAGTAATTTTCTGAGGTTGGACCGTTCGACCCCCCCCTCTACCGAAATATATTTCTGACTTGGACTCTCCCCCAAAACTGAATTTCTTTCAATGTGCCTGGTAGCGATACAATATATTGGAACAAAATGGCATCCAATAAAGATGACAAGATAGTATATATGTGTTCCTAAATAATTATGTACTTAACTAAATTGGTTCACACTTCACTATTCCTAATAAAAGGAAATATTCAGAATGAAGGAAGTTCCGGGTAAAGGAAATTTCACTGATTTTTTTTATACATGGTTGTCCATATCCACTATGTTTAGAAATACCCATGAAAATTACTTTTGGCAAATTCTGGTATTACAGTACTGTCAGTTCCGATAATAAAACGGACATTGAAGTCTCCGGCTACAAAAAAATTTTTATTTTTGAGTAAATTTTTAATACTAAATCGTAAGTAATATAATTGAACTGGACTTTTAATAAGTTCTCAATTTATTTTAGAGTAAATGGGATATCCAAGAAAGCCCTAACATGATGAGCCATGATGAACTGAAAAGGTTAGTGATCTTAAAACTAGATAATTAAATTGAATGCGATTCGTGTAGAAATTTTTATGGTTTATGGATTAATCATTTTAACATTTTTTTGATTCAGGTGGTGGGAAAGATTGCAAAGGAACTACGGAAAAGTGAAACTGACCATTTCACTGATATTTCCATTTGACTGATGTCAAGAAGGCGAATTGACAGAATGTGAGGAATTGTCAAATCCAGAAGATGCTGTAGAAAATTCTGCACTAATTTTAAGCCACAAATTAGAAGAAACTGAATGTCAAAATAATCTGACCACATGCAAGCAACAGCTAGAAGAACCCAAAGAAAAACTGATTTATAAGACTCAAGGAATTGATGAAACGAAACAAATTAGTTCTTATCAAGACAGCAGGCTGGAGTTTCCAGCAAGTGTTGAATATGGTGAAAAACCGCAAAAAGAAAATTGAAAATGATCAGTTGCAGGAATACACTGTATATAACAATTATGATAATATCAACAAGAGTAAACCCAGGAACGTCTATGAGGAGAGGCTACAGAGGAAACTTATTGAAAATCGGAAGATCAGTAGAATAGTAAGATCCAAATGTGAAAGTGGAAAAGACGATGCTATTAAGGAACCTGGGATATCTCAAGTATGTGTTAAAGTTAATGATTTACCTAGCATGCAAGTCCGAAAAGGGAAGGGGAAGATCCGAGACAGTACTCCAGTTTAAGTGATGATCTTGCAAAAGCTTTGTTAACGAACAATCAATCAGAGACTCAGAAGAAAAACAAAACGAAAATCGGTTTAGACACATATAAGAGAAGGAAAACTGTTGACCTTGATTCCGCACCAGGTAGGCCTATGACTACTATTTGCAATTTTGTTTTATTTGATGTCTTGAGCATTAAAAATAAGGCTGGTGGAGCCTGACCGACTAATTGGCTTTGGCTACCTTTGACTATTATTTCAATGTTCGGTGAATAACACTAGTCAACCAATACAAAAAAAATTGCAGCTGATGTTTGAATGGTTGTACGGGGGAGTTTAAAGCGCCCTGATTACGAATTTAGCAACCAGAATTGTCCACACTGTATAGACAAGGCTCTTACTATTGGCTTGTTCACACTTGGTTTCTAATACTGATCACTACTCGTGCTAAACTAATAATGTTGCTTTTATAGCCTGTTATTTACTAAAAATATCGGGTATCTAGAGAAGGGGTTGTCAGCTGTCCTTCTTTAAAAAGGACAGTCGTTTTTTAAACGAATTATCCTTGTGACTTTTTTTGTCACAAAAAGTTCTTTATTTACGTATTTTCCCTAATTGAATTATTCGGCAGCCAGCAGCATGGCATTGCTTTGATTATCCGTGACTTCGCCCTAAAACAATTTTTTATGGCTTTGAAACCAAATCTAAGTTGAATTGTCTTGACGCGACCGTGCAAGAATAAACTACAAAATGATTTTTAATACATTTTATCAAAGATCTATCCAATACATTGAACAAATGGCATGACTTTTCTAAGCGAAAAGTTACCAGTGTGGTTCAAGAAAAGTAAATTTAAAAATAATCTTATTATTTTCAGATTTTGAGGAGATTATCAAAAAAATTAACAATCCAAACTTGCAAATCAATGCGAATCAGCTTTTTATTTTCATAATTATCTGAACGATCTTTTTAAATTTAAAACATGAAAAAAACGATCTTTTAAATTTAAACAAAAATTGGCAAATTTCTTTAATCGCTTTGATAATGCTAACGTTTTTTTATCTGCCAGTTTGGCATTTTCTGAACGATTTCAACCGTTTTTCACTTGCAAAAAAGGTGGCAAACCTAATCAGAGTACTGGCGTATCCCTAATTGTCCCTGCATACATAGACCCTTCGAGCACAGCTGACTATGGGTATGGTAAAATATGGAATTACATGAAGTTTAATGGATATCCATGTTATTTTAAGCCTTAGGCTTTGGTAACTTTTGTAGATGGGGTTTCAATTCCAGACACCCGTATGCGTGTGTTGATTGTGTACAATTTCCCTCACTTAGAAAAATGTAAATTTGGCAACGTCGCGCTACGGTATTACACTATATGAATTTATATATGAAACATGTACTTGCGTGAGGACGTATGCAACAATTATAACTAACATCTTAGAAACAACAAGGCTAAGGCGACGCCCTCCTAATACAACTACAAAACGTTAAATATCGGAACCTGAATTTTTTTTTTAAATTAATTTTTAAAATAATAATAAAAATTTAAAATAACTCAGAAATCTTACGTGTTTTGATGAATCTTTTTTAACACTATCTCTGCTTTGAGATATGTAGAATACTTCATTACTGGGAATCCAGTCTTTCCGTATACTTAAACAGTCTGTAAAAACTTTGTATCAACATCTCCCACTTGTAGTTAGTGAACTATTATTTACGCTCAACTGGCCTTCTTTATGCTGACACTAGCCACAATCTCTAAGCTAATTTATTTGGGAAAACACATAGTCTAGTTGAAAATTCAAAAAAAATTGTGTTATTTCTTGTTACTGCTAATAAAAATTTGGGTGAAGGTTCGTTGAATTCGGAAGGACGTTTAGATAAATGCGCAAAAGTTTCAAACCCACACATAAATTCAAAAATTTTTAGCAAATTAAGACTTAAGAAAAGGAGTTTAGTTTTTGTAAAATAACTCGGGAAGTATTAATATTGAAGTAAGAAAAAAAGATTCGTAGAGAGGAGAAATTTCAGTTCCTGAAATGCTATCTCTATTAATAATTTTAATTTAATGTTGAAAAGAGTTCTTTCCGGGAGCACTAAGCTGGTATGATGCCCAAATCAACCTAATAAGTACTTTTATATATATATATATATATATATATATATATATATATATATATATATATACATATATATATATATATATATATATATATATACGTATATGCATATATATATATATATATATATATATATATATATATATATATATATATATATATATATATATATACGTATAGATATATATATATATATATATATATATATATATATATATATATATATATATATATATATATACATATATACAGTGTGTATCAGCCAAATGGAATAAATTCGATAATAAATAAATGGGGGGCGTGTTCGGAAAAACGCTTGGACCAGTCGATTGGTATTTTTAGTTGCTCATTTTCTCCAATAAAAACTTTTTGTACAGGGTGTATCCTGTAACAGTGGTCAATGCCAACTTTCTTATTTCAAATGCAACACCCCGGATATTATTTAATTTTTGGATTCTTTAGGAGATTCTAAACATATTTTATGATCAATGTCCTATACCCATCTTCAACTATTTCGGCAATATTAAGTGTTTTCAAATTTATTTTTATTTTATTTATTTCGAATTTATTATTATTCATGAAAGTGGCTCTGGTTACTGAACTATTTATTTGATTACAAAAATTCGCTCCAACACACTCAATACTTATTTACCATTTAGGTCTTCATATTAAGAATGTAAGCAAAAACCATTTTAGCGTTCCTTTTTATTGATATGGAACAAAAGAGCCAGTTTTGTTTACTTTTAAGTTTTGTTTACTTTTGTGTAAAATGCCTGGCCTTTCTCTTTGCAAGACAGTAGTTGTCAGTGTCAGTGTCATAGTCTTTTGAAATTCGTTAACTGCATAATACCTAATATCAGAAAATGGTTCATTTAACAGAAATGCATAAAATAACAATTCTACAAATGATTGGTTATGGAGATAACACACGAACACAAGTGGAAGTTGCTCGCTTATTTCATGAAAAATTTCCAAATTTGCCGCATATATCCCAAGGGACAATTAGTAAAATAGAAAAGCAGTTTCGCGAGCTTGGACATGTGAGGCAGATAAAAAAAGCAGCTGCCAATTCAATAAATGATGATACTAAATTGGATATTATGCTTGAGTTTGAGGAAAACCACATATTTCTAGTCGACAAGCCGCCGCAATGTTCGATATTAGCCATTCGTCGATTATTCGAACATTAAAAGAAAATAAAATGCATCCCTATAAAGTGATACCAACTCAGGAGCTCATGGAAGACGATTATGATAGGAGAACTTATTTTTGTGAACAAATGATGGCTATGTTAGATAACATTGTTATTCAATTAGAACATGTTTTGTTTTCGGATGAGTGCACCTTTACACTTCACGGTCATGTAAATCGTCAAAATTGCCGCTATTGGTCTAGGGAAAATCCTTACTGGATCAGCGAAGAACATACTCAATATCCTGAAAAGGTTAATGTTTGGGCAGGAATTGTTAGGGATCATATCATAGCACTGCTCCAAAATAATGTCGTGCCAACAAATTATATATATATATATACATATATATATATATATATATATATATATATATATATATATATATATATATATATATATATATATATATATATATATATATATATATATATATATATATATATATATATATATATATATATAAACATATATCGTCGGCCTCATATGAAAATTGCCTAAGTACCAAAATATAAATTTTACAGTACGCGAAAAAAACAGTTTTTATCTAAGAATAATAATAATTCTGCATTTTTCTTTTCTAATTATGTTTTTTTTTGTGAAAAATAAATTGAGAAATGTTAAAGTAAATGTTTTTCTGTAGTTTGGATAATTTAACGGACTTAGGTAAATATCACATGAAAACTCGTTACCTTTTTGGACATACGCACATTTCATTTAAAAACGCAACCATTTTACCATTAACATTTTTATTAGTTACTTACAAAAAAAACAAAACACTATACACTATACTAAAAAATATTTCTAAATAAAAACATTAGCTACAAAAAGAAAGCTTATTCATGTTCAAGACTATCATAAAAAGGATGGTAATCTGGCTCCGTTGTACTTTTTAGGGATTGGAGGTGTTCAAACTTTTCACGTTTAATTTTTAATTTACGTTGGTAAAGTCTTGGCAGTTGTTCCACGGAGACAATTGAGCATTTCCTATTGAATCTGACGGGAAATATTTGAAACTCATTAGAATGCCTTATCTTATATTCTATGGACCCGTCTGAATTGTATTTTAACGCTCTAATATCTTGCACAGTTGGGTCACCAGTTTTACGTCCAGGACGAATTGAATTGAAAAAGTTGATTTTGGAAAAATCCTTAAATGAAGCGTGGTTTAAATATTCTACTTCATAAGGTCTTGGGTTCTTTCTCGCAGTTTTTAATAAATTAACGTAATCGGCTGGTACATTTATTACTCTTCCTGAAAGCTTCCTTTCAATTGTGGAATGCATAGAATCGCATTCCTTTTGGGTATGCCCCTTTTCTAAATATTTTTCAATAATGCAAACATTATTTTCAATTGAAAAATTTAAAAGGGCATTCGACAAAATGGAATTGCGATTCTGTGCACCACAACCGTCACTGTACAGAATAATTAGTTTATTGTTGGGATCCATGGTTGGTAAGACCTTGGAAGATAAAAATGTACAAATAATCGAGGCAAAACAGTTTGCCTTTAACTCTTCTTCTCCCTCGTGCCAGAGGAAACAGTAACTATCCTTTGTATGAAGATTAAAAAAAGTGAAATTATGAAGAATTAATTTAGTTTTGTAATAAAGTGCAGACATCTTTGACTGTGGACACAATAAAACGGATTGAAGATCCATGGTGAAAATTTCATTCAATGACTCCTTGTCTTTTTCTTTTTCATTTCGCGCCTCATTTATTCTGTGTTCTTGATAAATTAGGTCTGAAACATTTCCTGTCTGGTGTCCAACACAGATGTCACATTCGTCTTTTTTGGTACTAAAAAGAGCCAAATTTGATTTTTCAAAAATATATTTAAAAAGGGTTAATCCAGCTGGTTCAATATTTCTGTCTGTTAACCAATAATTTTTGTAAAAATCGTAGAGTTCCGTTTTGTTTTTACAGCGGGGCTCTAGGTAAAGTTTAGAAGAGGACTTCCGGCAATAATGAGATTTTTGGGTTTCAGGTGAAAAAAGACTTTTATTTAACCAGAAAGTGTTGCAAAACATCGTTTTGCATACTCTTACCCTATCACATCGTTTTGCATACTCTTACCCTATCCTTTTTGTTATCCAAAAAAAAAAGAATAGGAGCATTTTCTGCGGCTCTCCCCTTCAGATTTTCGGTTTCTGGCCCTTTTGACACTTGAGGCAATCGCTCTTCCACTGACAAATATTTTCTTTTCTTCCCATGTGAAACCCCAGAATTTTTTAAATATGTTTTGTCTTTCTTCTTCTCCTATTTTATAACATTTAAATGTGTTTTTTCTTGACTTTCCTTCTTTACACGAACACCCCATTTTTAGTTTTCTTTCGTTCTTACGCACAACAAACTTGTTATCCTTCCTTCCCATATACGAGGCCCCTTCTTGCCTCTTTTTCTTTTATATATATATATATATATATATATATATATATATATATATATATACAGGGTGGCCCATCGAAAACGTACCGCAAGGCATAACGGCCAGGGTAATTTTTTTTTCAAAAAATCCAAAAACACATCAATTTTGTTTGTGAGGGGGACAACTTTTACCCTTAAAATGATCGCAAAATTTTCAACCCTCTAAGCGGGGGTGTCATCCCCCAAACTTTTTCAAATGGGAAGAGGGGTCAAGTGGTACCGCAATGAAAAGGGCTTTCTATTCTCTATACATTCCCGCTTTGGTTTTGAAAATCATTCAAGTCATTTAGAAAATATGAAGGATTGAAATTTGAAAAATACATTTTTCAAAAAACGCATAAATTGAATTAAATAAAAAAAAACTTACCGTATTAATGAAGCACATGCTGAAAATGTTGCCCGTCGACCTCCATACAGTAATACAAATTAGCTTCAAATCGTTCTCGAACATTCTGAAGAACTTGAGGGGTCACTTCGCGACAAACGTCAATAATTCGTGTTCGCAGATCTTCTAATAAGGCAAGTGGAGTGCTATACACTTTACTTTTTATGTGTCCCCATAGAAAAAAGTCTAAAGGAGTCAAGTCGGGTGACCGGGGAGGCCACTCAATGGCACCCCTTCGTCCTATCCACCGCCCGGGAAAGTTAGTGTTTAAATAATTACGCACATTTTGAGAGTAATGTGGAGGTGCACCGTCTTGTTGAAATATCAGTTCCGCTTCAACGTATCCAGGATTATTTTCGATGATGTCAGTTAGGGCTGGGTCGATGGTATTTTCCAGTAAATCTAAGTACATATCACCTGTTAGAGTTCCAGGAAGAAAAAAAGGACCCACAATAGAATTTCCAAAAATACCAGCCCACACGTTCAATTTATGAGGATGTTGTGTGTGCACCTCGTGAAATACCCTGGGGTTGTTCTCAGCCCAGTACCGACAGTTATGCCGATTAACTACACCGTTCAAAAAGAAAGTGCACTCACCCGAAAAACACACATTGAATAGAAAATTATTATTATTGGCCACTCTTTCACTAATAGTTTCACAAAATTGCAAGCGGCGATCAAAATCGTCTTCGTTGAGTTCTTGTACCAACTGAATTTTATACGGGTGGAAATGGTGTTTTTTCAATATTCTTTGGACACTTGTACGATTCACGCCGGTCTCATTGGCTAATTTTCTTGTACTCAGCGTACTATCCATGGCAACTTGGCCCAATACAAAGACCTCCATAGCTTCATTTACTACAGGATTTTCCATCTGCCTCTTTTTATTTATAAGGGATCCAGTTTCGCGAAATTTTGCTACTAACTCACGAACAATTTTGCCGGAAAGGTGTTTTTCAGGATGTCGTTCATTAAATATCTGCGCAACCCGATTGCCACATTCATTATTTTTAAAATAAAGTTCGATTATTTCCACTTTTTCTGCAAGTGAGTACACCATAATTATTGATAAAAAATTTAATGATATTGAGAAATTTAAACGCACAAGTTACAGAACAGCTATCTAGCAACTACCGCACCTGATCGTTGTGGCATGTCAAATCACTAAAATCAGCAGTAAACATCTAAAATAACAGGACAAAAATAGCGAATTGGTCGAAGGAATTTATCCTTATCATTTACTCTGATAATTTGTAAATAAACATTTTAAATTTCAATCCTTCATCTTTTCTAAATGACTTAACCGATTTTCAAAACCAAAGCGGGAATGTATAGAGAATAGAAAGCCCTTTTCATTGCGGTACCACTTGACCCCTCTTCCCATTTGAAAAAGTTTGGGGGATGACACCCCCGCTTAGAGGGTTGAAAATTTTGCGATCATTTTAAGGGCAAAAATTGTCCCCCTCACAAACAAAATTGACGTGTTTTTGGATTTTTTGAAAAAAAAATTACCCTGGCCGTTATGCCTTGCGGTACGTTTTCGATGGGCCACCCTGTATATATATCCGATTTCTTCAATTTATATATATATATATATATATATATATATATATATATATATATATATATATATATGTATATATATAAATTTGAAGAAATCGGATAAGTAGTCTTTTAGCTATGTCGCGAACAGACAGACTGATATATATATATATATATATATATATATATATATATATATATCTATATATATCTATATATATATTTATATATATATATATATATATATATATATATATATATATATATATATATATATATATATATATATATATATATATATATATATATATATATATATATATATATATATATATATATATATTTATATATATATATATATATATATATATATATATATATATATATATATATATATATATATATATATATATATATATATATATATTTATTATTTGTAGCCTGTATTTTTCACATGCATGGCCCTTAATTTTAGACTGAAATTTGAAGAAATCGGATAAGTAGTTTTTTTAGCTATGTCGCGAACAGACAGACTGACGGACAGACATACCTACAGACAGACGGAATTGAGAAAACATGTTTTCCGGCATCTAAGGACCCTTAAACGTAAAGATCTGAAAAAACAAGTTTTCTTTGCACAGGGGTGACCCGCATTTAAATAAATGACACTGTATAAGTAGTTAGATTTTTAGGTTAAGCGGGGCTCATAATTTTTGGTGATTGATAAAGAAATCTCACTTTCATTAAGTGGCTGTATAAACAGAACATATCTTGATTGTTCCACTGATTCGAACCGCCCTCCGACTTTATTAAGGCGCTTGCCATTTTGTGTATTTTTGTTTTTGCTAACCAACAAATTTTAATCAAATACATATTTAGCGAATTTTCTTATTTAGTCCCTCGGCATTTAATATATAAAATAATATTAAGTGGCTATTTTAATAATATTGCGTAATATAATAAAAAAAAACTATTTTTTTTTCTTTCTCCCTGTGTATTTGTAGATAGCCCATCGGGATTTAATAGCTCGATAAAAGAATCACACAACACTTTGGTATTCAGTGTGTTTTCTGATTTGATTCATAATGTTGGTGACCTTTGGACCCGCATGATAAGACCGCATTCGACTTATACCTAGAATGTTCCCGTATTGTGCTAGTTTGGACACAGTAACAAAATTCGTAAAGTAAAAAACACTTTTCCAACACGTCGGTATTTTGGTCTCATATTGACTCATTTTATACACCTAGTTTCAATTTTGTTTACAAAATGTTTTAGTTTACCTTAGATGACTAGATTGCCCATTAAATAAAGTTGATTCTGCGAATTTAAACATACTTTTAAAAAAATTACCTTAAAGTAGTAGAATTGCCACGCGAAAAGTGTATAACACAACTTATT
Organism: Kuschelorhynchus macadamiae; assembly: GCA_030620095.1. Classification (NCBI taxonomy): domain Eukaryota; kingdom Metazoa; phylum Arthropoda; class Insecta; order Coleoptera; family Curculionidae; genus Kuschelorhynchus; species Kuschelorhynchus macadamiae. Next base: position 1,512,806 of record JAUTXW010005459.1, read on the forward strand.
ACCGTTGCGTAGAAAAGAAAATAGAGGAAACTCAAAATAAATTAAATTTTAGTGAGCACTTACTTATCGCGCATTAAATGAGCTACTCAACTTTTAAAAGAAATCGAGTCATAGTTATTTACCTAGAGATAGTAGAACATTGCTTCCAACATCCTCAAAAGTAGATATTGTACCAATGGGAGTAGGTAAGGCTGGCGTGATGCAGCACCATGACCAGGAACTTTATGACAGTAATGATATAGCAAATGCTTTCGCTGCACATTTTTAATCCTGTTATTTCACTTACTCTAATGTAGATATAGATAATATCAACCCTGTTGAATTTTGCACTACCTTAAACTCAAACTCTAAACTCAAACTCAAAATGCTTTATTGTCTTAAGAAAATCTCGTTGACTAAGGTGTACAGAAAAACAATGTTGAAACATGATATCAGGTGGAACTAAATAATGTACCAAATGGATAATAATTTACCATAATAAAAATATATAAAATATTCAGTTAGTCGTATTATTAAAACAACATATAAAGATTAAAACAACATACACCTAACAATGTGTCACACATTTAAAAAACTTAAACTATAAAATCATTACAGTTCTACTATACAAAAGTGTCTAAAATCTCTCTGTAAAGAAATCATCAATTCGATAATAGGCTCTCACACAAAGAAGTTTTTTAACCTCCTTTCTAAACTTCACCAAAGTTGGTATCAATCTAAGGTGTTGGGGTAAATGGTTAAACAATTTCTTACAATTATAAATGATTGAGCTTTTTATACGAGAGTTAGAGGGGATAGATAGTAAAAGCAAATCAGGGTCTCTAAAGTTATAGTTATGCCTATCTCTTAACTGACTTTGGTGTTTATATTTTTTATAAATTAGGCACACAGTCTCTAAAATAAACAAAGAAGCTAACGTCAATATACCATGCTTGACAAATAAAGGTTTACATGAATTGCGAACCCTTGCTCTACACATATCGCACAGCCCTTTTCTGGAGAAAAAAAACACTTTTGAAAAGTTGGATGGAGCATACCCCCCAGAAACAAATGCCATAGCGCAAGTGCGATTCAATTAGGGAGAAGTTCCTTACAGTACTGTAATCATTTAAATTGTTTGAAATTATTCTAATGGCATATAGCAAATGCTTTCGCCGCACATTTTTAATCCTGTTATTTCACTTACTCTAATGTACATATAGATAATATCAACCCTGTTGAATTTTGCACTACCTTAAACTCAAACTCTAAACTCAGACTCAGAATGCTTTATTGTCTTAAGAAAATCTCGTTGACTAAGGTGTACAGAAAAACAATGTTGAAACATGATATCAGGTGGAACTAAATAATGTACCAAATGGATAATAATTTACCATAATAAAAATATATAAAATATTCAGTTAGTCGTATTATTAAAACAACATATAAAGATTAAAACAACATACACCTAACAATGTGTCACACATTTAAAAAACTTAAACTATAAAATCATTACAGTTCTACTATACAAAAGTGTCTAAAATCTCTCTGTAAAGAAATCATCAATTCGATAATAGGCTCTCACACAAAGAAGTTTTTTAACCTCCTTTCTAAACTTCACCAAAGTTGGTATCAATCTAAGGTGTTGGGGTAAGTGGTTAAACAATTTCTTACAATTATAAATGATTGATCTTTTTATACGAGAGTTAGAGGGGATAGATAGTAAAAGCAAATCAGGGTCTCTAAAGTTATAGTTATGCCTATCTCTTAACTGACTTTGGTGTTTATATTTTTTATAAATTAGGCACACAGTCTCTAAAATAAACAAAGAAGCTAACGTCAATATACCATGCTTGACAAATAAAGGTTTACATGAATTGCGAACCCTTGCTCTACACATATCGCACAGCCCTTTTCTGGAGAAAAAAAACACTTTTGAAAAGTTGGATGGAGCATACCCCCCAGAAACAAATGCCATAGCGCAAGTGCGATTCAATTAGGGAGAAGTTCCTTACAGTACTGTAATCATTTAAATTGTTTGAAATTATTCTAATGGCATATAGCAAATGCTTTCGCCGCACATTTTTAATCCTGTTATTTCACTTACTCTAATGTACATATAGATAATATCAACCCTGTTGAATTTTGCACTACCTTAAACTCAAACTCTAAACTCAGACTCAGAATGCTTTATTGTCTTAAGAAAATCTCGTTGACTAAGCTGTACAGAAAAACAATGTTGAAACATGATATCAGGTGGAACTAAATAATGTACCAAATGGATAATAAAGTTGGATGGAGCATACCCCCCAGAAACAAATGCCATAGTGCAAGTGCGATTCAATTAGGGAGAAGTATACGCTCCTTACAGTACTGTAATCATTTAAATTGTTTGAAATTACTCTAATGGCATAACAACTTGAAGCAACTTTGGACTTAATGGAATTTATATGAAATTCGAACTTTAACTGGTTATCAATGTATAGACCTAGGAATTTATTTTCTGTTATATTGTCCAGTATAGCATCATCCAAACTTATCCGAGTTACACCCAAAAGAGACTATATTAGTCTTCGTAAGGTTCAAGGATAATTGATTTGAATCACACCAACATTTAATTATCTTTATATCATTTTTAATATTCTCAATTAGGACCTTACTGTCCCTGTTATGCCAAAGTATGGTCGCATCATCCTTATCTTACCATAGTTTTACTGAAACTGATATAAGTGAGAAATTGTTGCATTTGGACGTCTCCAAAAAAGCTGGACCTGACGGAATACCCCCTGTGTTGTTGAAAAACTGCTGCTCGTCACTCATATATCTATTGAAAATACTTTTTCAAAGATCAACGGATGATGGATACTTTCCTTCATTATGGAAGAATTCTAATCTCTTTCCTATCTTTTAATCTGGAGATAAATCTAATATCGCCAACTATCGTGGCATATCTTTACTCTCTACCATACCTAAAGTTCTTGAAGCCATTCTTACCGACGAAATATTTAATACATTTAAAAATTACATAATACCTGAACAACATGGTTTTTACAAGGGACGTTCAACTGCTACAAACCTCGCTGTGTATCAGAACTTTCTTGTTACCAATATTGAGGCTGGAAATCAAGTTGACAGCATCTATACAGACTTGTCCAAAGCTTTTGATAGCATTCGCCACTCTTTGCTGATGAAGAAACTGTCTGATGTTGGTATATCGGGAGAGTATCTGGAGTGGATTAGATCCTATCTGTTTCAGCGCCGTCAGCGTGTAATTGTTTGTGGCTCTGTTTCACATGAAGTGTTTGTGACGTCGGGTGTTCCCCAGGGTTCACATCTGGGGCCTGTTCTTTTCTTATTGTTTATTAATGACGCTATATCATGTTTTACTTCATCCCAATGTCTTTTGTACGCCGATGACCTTAAGTTTTATAATGTTGTTGATCCCGATTCTGACGGTCTACAGTGTGATCTGGTTAGATTTGCGAAGTGGTGTAGTTTTAATTTTTCAACTATAAATGTGTCTAAATGTAAATGTATTAGCTTTTACAAATGTCGGAATCCAATCAGAACTTCCTATCCTATTAATAATTTAAACATTGAAAATGTTGCATCATTTAATGATCTTGGAGTAAGTTTTCAATCTGATTTGACTTTTGATCTTCATATTGATAGCATAGCTCTGAAAGGACTTAGACTGCTTGGTTTTATTAAAAGACATACTAAGCTCATGAACGATACAAAGGCGCTTATCTATATAACTTTTTAGTTCGCAGTATTTTAGAGTATTGTTCCATCATATGGTCTCCATTTTATGCTTGTCACGTAAATAGAATCGAAAATGTTCAAAGTTTGTAAAATATCTTTTGTATAAATTTAAATTTCCATCTAATAACATAGCCTATGAAACCAGGCTCTTACTGTGTGGCTTTAAAAGTCTTGAATGTTGACGTAGAAATGCTTACTTGTTATTTCTATAGAAACTTGTCAACGATATATTGAACTGTAGTAGTCTTTGAAGCTTAGTTTTATTTCTAGTATCAATGAGACGTACTAGACAACTGCAATTATTATATGCTCAATATCACCGAACTAATTATGGTTTCAGCGCCTTTGCAGATCGTTTACTTTATAACTATAATAGATTCTTCCCTCATTGTGATATTTTTTACCTCAGTCAAGCCTCATTAAGAGGAATACTTAGTAGTTGATTTTAAATGTATGTTAACTAGACTATGGTGTTTTTTTTTGTTGTCTATCTTATTCTTCTTCCTTTCTTGTAAATTAGGCTAAGTGTAGAGTACCATTTAGAATTTTTGTAGATTATGTAGTGTACTAAATTGAATAAATAAATAAATAAATGTCACAATGGCCAAAAACATGTTAATCCACCGTTTTGATAGCTTGGATAAGCCAATAAAGTTAGCATTAAGTTTCAACATCGATGGTTTATTATTTATGTTTATAACGGTGGAGGCAGGCGGCAAAAACAAAATTGAAATTTGAGAATTTCGAGGTTAGAAAATCCTTGTAGTAGGAATGTGCCCGAATGTGTCTGAAAAAACAGAGCCATTTTAGGCACATTATGTAGACGAAAGCCAAGTAAATCCTAAAACAGACGCATTTAAGTAGACTTTTGGTCAAATATCGGAAGCACGGGTGTAAAATGTTTCCGCCGGATTTTATATATGTGTCAAGTTTAGCAACTTTTGGAAACAAAACGGGCTATAATAGGGAACATGTGTTCAGTTCGGCACACAAGTATAATTTTGGCCCCAAACTGGATAAAAGTATATCGATTTTGCAACCATAAATACACATTTCGGTAACATTTTGGGAAAAACGCGTGCTAACACTGGGCATATTTAAGTTCAATTTTAGAAACATAACGGAAACGTAGGAAAACTACTTTGGACACAAATCAGTAACAACTTGCTCATATTAAAGCCCCACTTTCGAAACATACCGGAAACCAAAGTCACACGCATTTTAGTGAAAGTAAAGGCACATTTTGGACCAACCTTTGGGTATATTTTGGGTATACTGGTATACTTTTTGATCACCATTTCGGTTTCATTTTCCATTTAAAGTGGGCGTGTTGTCGACACAGTAGCGTAAAAATGTATCGGGCCCAAAACTACGTGTCAAGACTTTATCTAGCAAGTGTGTATTGCTTCTTGGATAATATCTTTAGACTGATAGGTAATAATAATAATAAATAAAGCAGAATGCGTAGGTTGAACTATAAAAACACAGTTTAAGGCACATAGTATCTTATTTTAAGCCTACCTTTAGAAATAAAAACATGTTAAAATTATTTTAAAGAAATAAAACCGCATGTTTTGTTAAAAAATAAACAGACATCTGGGTTTTTTTCAACTGTGATGGAAACTGAGATTTTGTCTCCTTATTTTTTGATCTAGGATTATTCAAATTTATTGTAAAATTAACTTTTACAACAATTAGTATTTCTTTTTATATGTTCAAATTATATACGAATTTATTTAATTCTTCATTTTTTCCAATGTATGAGAAAAAACGAAAAAAATTTTTTTTTCAATTTTTCCCGTTTTTTTTCTGAATTTTTAATTTCTAGTTCTATTAAGATAAAAAAAAATTCTTTTCTTTTAAGTCATTGCACTTTTTCTACATTTTAGATATTACTGAAGACAATAATGAAAGTAATACCAGGCGTACCGATGAAAGTACTATCGAATGTAAAATAGATAATAATCAAATTACTGAAGGCAGACGCTCTGTTGAACATTCCCAAATCGCCAACGAAAAGGAACAAAATTTTAAAGTAAATACATCCGTTAAAATGGAGAAACAAACACATGAAAATATGACTGGTACAGTCAATACTCAGACTGAGAAACAGGTTCTTCACGAATCAGAGAAGGTAACTTGTACCGACCATATTCAGACCGAGAAACATTCTGTTCACCAATCAGAAGAGGTAATAATTACTACCGGTACGGACAGTACTCAGACCAAGAAAGAGATTATTCACGAATCAGAAGAAGTAATAATATTGTGCCAAGGCAGCAAAGAAGAAGATTTTCAAGCTGACGTTAAACAAGCTGTGAGATTCGATACCGATGATAACAAATCTGAAAATATTGATACTTCAACTATAGTTCAAGGGGCAATAGATGATGAAACTAGCCAAAGTGAGAAACGTTATAAAGAATATATTTTAAATGACACTATATCCCTACGGATGTCAGAAAATGAGCCCGAAGAACGTGTCTTAAATAATCCAAAGACTCTCTCTCCTGTTGCGAATTGTTTAGATTTACAGGAGGAAGATTTGGAAACAGGTGAGAGTGGCAAGGATAAAGATAGTTTTCTTGACGATTTCGTTTTGTCGGATGATGACCAATCATTTCCTAACAAGAGTGCTGAAGAAGATGCTGGTCTTTGCAAAAAGGAAGTAATGTCGATTGTTGAAGGCAAAGTTTTGCCTAGTAAAAATGTTGAAGACGATTCATTAATTCATCTTTGTAAAAAGGAGAGCTTGTCGAATGGTGATGATAGAGCTGTTTCTAATAAGACTATTAAAGCAGATGTTGATCTTTACAATGAAGAAATCAGATCAGATGGTGATGACAAAGCTTTTTTAAATAAAAATGCAGATATTAGCAAGAAGGAAAGCACGCCCGATGATGATAGCAAAGCTGTTCCTAACGAGAATGTTAAAGATGTACATCTTTTCGAGAAAAAAAGCATGTTAATTGATGATGGAAAAGTTGAAGAAAATACAGATCTTTACAATAAAGAAAGCATAATGGAAGATAAAGAAGATGCACAGCTTTGCAAGAAAGAAAGCATGGTGGTTGATCATGGGAAAACTTTGCCCAAAGAGAATAGTGAAGAAGATGCATATGTTTGCAAGAAAGAAAGTATACCGGTTGATGATGGCAACACTTTTTCTAATAAGAATGTTGAAGAAGGTGCAGGTGTTGCCAAAAAGGCAGGTGACGATGACAATGTTTCTCCTAACAAAGTCAAAGAAGATCCAGATTTTTTCAAGAAGGAATGCAGGACGAATAATGATAATATAAGTATTGTTAAAACAGAGTCAAGCCTTGACAAAAAAGATAACATTTCAGCTATTTCTATTAAGAATGTAATAGAAAGGGCAGATATTTCCAAAAAGGATAGCAAAATTAACATCGTAAGAGTGGATATTGTCATACGGGGGTAAGTTTTTCTTTGGTAATCCTATAATTTTAATAGTATACTCAAATTATATTTTTAGAACACCCAAAGAAAGAGATGAGCAGGTACAACTACAACCCACAAATAATATGTCTCAGAAGAGTCAAGAGTCAGAATGTATTGAGCAGATTCAGGAAGCAGTTCGAAGCAGTGATATTAATAGGTCACCTTCAATACGTCTTAGGTAAAAAAACTGTTCAATAATTTATTTGTATTTAGTTGACTACAAAAAAAAACAAAATTTAAAATGTCTCATGTCATTATTCTTTAATCATGGAATTTTTCGTTTATATTATTAATTCCATATATAATATGGAATAGATTGTATTATAATATACTCTTAATGTGGAATATACAGGGTGTTACAAGTTCGACTGTTATTCATGTCTATGGATACTAGGTCGGTCAAATTGCCCAATTCAATACTTAATAAAATGCAGCTAAGAAATTTGAAAAATTCCAACTAATTCCTGAGATATCCGAAAAAAAAATCGAAATTTTGTAAAGTAATTTTTTTTTGCAGTTTATTTAAAGAGATATTTTAAGATAAATAGCGCTTTGTTATTGCAACTTTTACTTCTACAAGACTGTGTCTTCAAATTTAAAATCCAAAGTTTCATACCGACCGTCATTAAATTTATTTTTAAGTATGGACCAGGGTATTTTATTTTGATTTTGAAAAGTCTTGGATGTCTTCACTTTTATTTAGAAGTCAAGAAAGTCATATTATACAAGTTCTAGTCGAAGTGGTTTATCTCATTCTAACCTAGAAACCTGCGTCAGTTTCTTGATGCTGAATTTTCTGAGTGGTGGATAGCGAATGGAGGTGCTGTAGGGTTAGATTTATGTTTATGGGGTACTTTAAGAGACATTAAATGTACAAACGACAAAATCATAGTTTAGAATTCAAGGGTGTTCAACGGGCCGCATGCGGTACTCCTTCTAGTTTCTTGCGGCTCCCAGAAGCCGAAGAAAATATTGTATTAAGCCGCGCCCGCCGACGCTAGTGCCATCTAGTTAGAAGAGATCCGCTCAGTAAACTCGCTATCACGACTACCCATAAGGCCACTAGATGGCGTTGCATGTCTATTGAATCTTTCTAATGATTCTAGAAATTATTACTACTAGAGGGACCTACTAGCCCAGTGTCGTAGCTGCTTGAAATTTCGAGAGATTCAAAGTTTATGCCCTCGGCCTATATAAAACTAGCATCACACGGCAGCGCCCAGTCCTAATTCCAAGAGCGAACGAAGCGATACAAGCGAAAGAGTGCCAACTAGCAGTGAAGTTGCTACCTGTGCGATAAGTGATTATAGTGAGTTGAGTATAGTGTGTTTTGACGCGTGTATTGTGGCGTGCAGTCGCGCAAGTTTAGTTTTGTCGTGGATATTTTTGTCGGAGAATTAAACTCATTTACTGACATTAAAAATGGCTTCTACTTCGGTTAAAAAACGAAGTGAAGAAAAGCGCATAGTTCAAGAAAAGTGGACTGAAATGTACTTGCTCGTTAGTGTTATCAAAAAACCAGTCGGTTGGGTGTGTCAAGAATCCGTTTCAGCCGTGAAAGAACACAACTTAAAAAGACATTACGATACAAAGCATGCCACAAAGTTTGAGACATTCGAAGGACAATTACGGCAAGATGAAGTGGGAGCAGCAGAACACTGAAAATGAAGCAAGCGTGAAGGTTAGCTACATTATATCCGAAAAAATAGCTTTGAAATCAAAACCTTTTACTGATGGTGAATTTATCAAGGAATGTGTGGAGGCCGTCGCTGAAGTATTGCGCTCGTCTCGAAAACAATTTTTTTCTAAAGTTAGTTTGTCCAGTGTTACAATCGAAGAGTTGGCGGCAGACATTGAAAATTCACAAAAAGAACGTGCATCGAAGTTCGTATTCCGTTGCGCTCAACGAAAGCACAAATTTAACCGATTGATACCGGTCAATTAGCTACATTTATTCTGGGCATTGATAACACAGGGGAAAATGCCACCAGATTGTTTCTATCAGCTCTAGTTTTTGAGATATAGGTTACAGGTTAATTGATTTTTTTTTCTGATAAAGGACAACAAATAAAGAGATAAATATGTACTTAATCGTCAAAATAGAAATTTCCCAGACTCTAATTAACCAAATGGATACCTGGAATTGTCCCTGACCCAATGTTCCTATACTAGGAACTACTCAATACACTGCTCTTAATTACTTTTATACCTGTAAATGCCTATGACCCGATGCTTCTATACCTGCTTGGCTGTACTCGATTTAGTATATTACTGAGTTTTCTCAAGTAAAGTTGTGCTATCATTTTGTGTAAATTTTGATCGTTTTGTAGTACCAAGACACTATACTGAAACAATGGCGTCCACAAGCAGACGTACCTGTGTAAATCATCCCGATGTTTTTTGTGTGTGGTGAATACACTTTGAAAGAGAGTAGAAAAACGATTTCTGACTTTGTGAAAAGAGCTTATCTTACCTATTTTGGCGTTCATTTAGGAGATCAAGATAAATCTTGGGTCCCAGATTTCATATGTAAAACATGTGTTGAACATTTGCGACAGTGGACAACTGGAAAGAGGAAGTGCCTAAAGTTTGGTGTATCAATGGTTTGGAGAGAACCGCGAAACTATCATGACGACTTCTATTTTTGTCTCGTTAATATTAAAGGTATAAATAGAAACAATAGACACAAATGGACATATCCTGATCTAGATTCTGCAAGAAGGCCTGTAGCGCATTCGGAAGAAATACCCGTTCCATCATTCAGCAGTCTACCCGAACTGACAGAAGATGATACAGAAACATCAACGTCTGAAGTTCAAAGAGTTCAATCAGAAAACGACAGCGAATTTGAAGCAGATTTAGCAACTCCGCAGTGTTTCAATCAAGAAGAACTAAACGATCTTATAAGAGACCTGAATCTCTCAAAGGAATCCGCTGAATTACTTGCATCCAGATTAAAAGAACAAAATCTACTTTGTCCAGGTACTAATATAAAATGTATTATCGTAAAAGAGATAAGGATTTGCTGCCTTTTTTCGCTCAGGAAAGTATTCTGTAACAATATAAAAGGGCTTTTAGAAAAAATGGGTTTGCCTGAGTACACTCCAGATGATTGGCGCCTTTTTATTGACAGTTCAAAACGTTGTTTAAAATGTGTTCTTTAAATAACGGTAACAAATATGGCTCAATTACTATTGGTCATTCTACTACCATGAAGGAAGAATATGAAGCAATTGCATTAGTTTTGAGAAAAATTAAATACGAAGAACATCAGTGGGCAGTTTGTGTTGATTTAAAAATGGTTAAGTTCCTCGGACAGCAGAGTGGTTATACAAAATATCCTTGTATTTTGTGCCTTTGGGACAGCAGAGCTAAAAATGAGCACTGGGTTAACAAAAATTGGCCTTCAAGAGATGTCATGATTCAAGGAAAACAAAACGTGATCAACGAACCTTTGGTTTCAAGAGAAAAAAATCTTACTTCCGCCCTTGCATATCAAGCTAGGCCTAATGAAGCAATTTGTAAAGGCTTTAAATCGAGATGGAAATTGTTTTGGGTATTTGTCACGTGAATTTCCTGATATTAGCACGGAAAAACTAAAAGCTAGTATATTTGATGGTCCTCAAGTAAGGCAATTTGTTAAAGATCCACAATTCACCACATTAATGAATGACACTGAATCTAACGCTTGGTATTCATTTGTTCAAGTAGTACAAAATTTTCTTGGCAATCATAAAGCAGAGATTTACGTAGAATTAGTGAAAACTATGCTTTCAAATTTTTATATTCTCGACTGTAACATGAGTATAAAAGTTCACTACCTCCACCGCCACCTAGATCGTTTTCCAGAAAACTTAGGTGATTGTAGTGAAGAACAGGGGGAAAGATTCCATCAGGATATTAAAACTATGGAAGATCGTTATCAAGGACGATGGGATAGCCACATGATGGCGAACTACTGCTGGAGCCTTCAGCGAGTCTGCCCTAGTAAACTCCGTTCTAGAAAGTCGTATAAAAGAAAATTTGTATGTGATTAGTGACTAATGTAATTATGTAAATTAAGTTTTTGCAATAAATACTTATATCCATGTGTCTTTGTTTTTTTAACTGGCAATAGTAATATTATATATTATAACAGTTATAACGTAAAATATATACAATTTTTTTAAACTAGAGCTGATAGACAAAATCTGAGAACTTTTTTACATTCTGCATCTAAAAATTACCCAGGAACAGTTAAAAGTTAAATCGCAGTCACCAAAATGTGTGTTGGCCTGTGTAATAATTTTGAAATCACTGAAGAGATGGCTGCCCTTTTTCCGAGTAAAGGAACTACAAAAAGACGTGATATTTATAAGTGTTTGATGACAGTACTGAGACGATATAATTTAGAATTGACAGATCTTTCTGCAGTTGTAACAGACGGTGCACCATCCATGGTAGGAAAAAATGAAGGGCTTGTAGGTTTGATGAAAAAACAGCAGAAAGATCTTCCTTTGATGCATTACCCTTATATCGTTCATCAACAAATCTGTGCAATAAATCACGCGGCCTCAACCACAGAGAATTCCAACAATTGATGCCGAGTATGTGATGTGTCATATTTTTGTGATATTGGTTGGCTGAGCAGGGGAAAAATGCTAAAACGCGTTTTTGAACTCAAGGTCGAAACTGCCCTCTTCATGGAATCCAAACGGAAACCAGTTCCTCAATTTAGTAAACCCGACTGGCTGCGCGACTTTTGATTTCTCACCATCACATCACTCTGCACCTTAATGACTTTAACACCAAACTACAAGGAAAAGGAAATCTCATCAACAACCTACTTGACACTGTGAAGGCATTTGAGTTTAAACTGGATTTATGGAAAAATGAGTGGTTGAAAAAAGAGTTTACGCACTTTCCTAAACTGAAGAGTTGCGAATGTATAGACGTGGATAAATATGTCGCAGCACTAGATTTACTCAAAAAAGAGTTCCAATCAAGGTTTTCTGACTTCAGAGATAATGAAAATGGCATCAATCTCTTTGCCCGACCATTCAGTGTATCCGTTGAAGACATGCTAGAAAATTTGTTAGATGGAGCTTATCCATTTGCAGTGTAATTCGGAATTGAAAGACAAGTTCGACCTGAGTTTTCTTGGTTTTTATTCAAAATATGTGAATCAAAACTCGTTTCTTGAAATCCGAAAACATGCCCTGAAAATTATGTCTCTGTTTGGGAGCACTTATTGTGTGTCTAAGATAATTGAAAAGCACATTTCGATTCAACTCTCTCATTTTGCAGAAAACCAAAATATAATTCCTGAGTGCCAGTCGGGTTTTAGAAAAAATTTTAGCACTTGTGAAAGCTTAGTACTACTGCTGAGTAAAAAATAGTACCTGTATGGCTCTCTTAGACTTCAGCAAGGCATTTGAAACTTTAAATCATAGCATGTTATGTTATTAGCTAAGCTACGCTACTTTGGTCTATCAGAAAACGCTCTTGAATTTTTCAAAAATTATATCAATAATCGAGAAAGCCGCGTATTAATTAGTAAAGAATCGCGTAACCTAGGTTCAGATTTTCAACCGGTCACTCGGGGAGTGCCTCAAGGTTCCGTCTTATCTCCATTGATATTCTCAATATATGTGGCAGACATGGACAAAGCCGTGAAACACGGGAGACTTCAACAATATGCGAACGATTCTCAAATATATTTACCAATTAACAACAGTAACATCGACATAGTGCATGAACTCCTAATTTCCGACCTAAAAAACATTGACAATTATGCAAAGGATCACAACTTAAAATTAAATGCTTCAAAATCACAAATTCTTATTGTTAACGCTAACAACAGTATCAGAAAAAATATTGAAAATAATCTTAATATACATTTAAATAACAGCATAATTCCAATTGTCAATCATGCAAAAAATTTAGGCGTAACTTTTGACAGTGCAATTTCATTCGATTTACATGTAAAAATCAAAATAAAGGCAGCATATCTCCGTCTTAGGAAATTATATAAATTTAAAAAAGTACTTCCTTCCAAAAAAAAATATTTTTTGTGTGAAACTCTGGTATTATCATTGTTTGACTACAGAGATTGTTTATGGGGATTCCTTATCATCTCGTACTAAACAAATGATACAAAAAGTTCAAAACTCCTGTATGAGATTTTCCTACAATATTCCTTATAGACACCATATTACCCCTTACTTAACTAATGAGAAGATATTAAATATGAACAATAGCAGGAAGTATCATATTTCTTTTATTAATCACGTAATTAAGATAGGCATGCCCAGTTATTTGTCAGCAAATTTTTCAACTTTTACATACACGCATAGTGCAATCAGCAGTTTGTAGTGCCCCAGCATAGAACTTCTGCCTTTCAGCGATCTTTTACGTTTGTCGCTACTCAAATGTGGAATAAGTTATCGGAAGATGCAAAAAATCTTTGCCTTAAGGACTTTTCAAAACATGTTAAAACTAACTTATTATATGAACAACACTTACTATAGATTAGTTATCCAATATCCGATAGTAATTAACTTCTATATTAACTATGTATATACTCAATGTACCGTCTAAATTGTTGTTGCTGTTGTGATTTATCATTCTTAGTAGTAATCTGCCCGATTGTCCCATCCAACAAGACTTATTAATTCTATCTCCCACACCCCACCGCACTACGTCGACCGGCTTTCGCCTTCTTCTCAACCCCTCGTTTGTCTCACTCCATAAACACATATTTTTAAAGAATAAATAATCATATACATATCTTTGTATTAATTGATTAATTATATATACTAATTTAATATTGTTCATAAAGGTTTTTCCTTAGGGTAGCCTCACGTTGTGCACCTTGCTTAGGGGCGCAATGTAACCGGTTTTGTAATCGAGAGGCTGTCCAATTGGTGGAATAGGTTAAATAATTTTTTTATACCAATACCATGTTAAAGATTGGTGTATCTATTTGACAAATAAATGTTTTTTGAATTTGAATATGTGTGCGAGCAGCTGTTTTCTCGTATGAAGAATGTGAAGTCTAAAATAAGGTCGAGAGTTACAGACGCACATCTGGAAGAAAGGTTGCGGGTTGCAACTACAAAAATCATAATAATAATAATAACCCCTTTTATTATTCCAAAAGAAAATTACAAATAAAAAAAAACATCGACGTCTAGGATAGGAATAAAAGGCCACTTATCAGCTTCCTTCACAAGGGAAGGGGCTGTTGAAGCCTATTAAATAATTATAAAAAAAAATTATTGTTAACTTTCATAAAGAAAGGTGGTTTGAAGTTTTTCTAAAAAAAAAAGAGTAGTGCAGGGTGATTATACATATAAGTATAAGTTAATAGCGCCATGCTACTAAGGCACGAGACAGAAAGTGAGAGAGTTATTTTAGAAATATGCAAATTAGAGAGGGTATGAACGAAAAAATAAATACTAGTTGTTTGTTTAACGAGGTCCGCCGTTATTGTAGTAGTTGGCCGAGCAATTTATATTTCATTGATTTTTTAAAGGATGCAACTGACAATGACTGGTACTGGTTATTTTATATTTGTTGATTAAGTTAGCAATTTGATAAGAATAACTTTTTTTAAACTGTTCTTTGTTGTGTGAGGGTACTGATAGCAGATACTGTCGGCGTAAATTTAAATTATGCACATCCGTACGGTATTGAAGTTATCGAGGAGATATTGAGGACGGTGAAATTTTAAAATTTTGTAAAGAAAGCAGTCAGAGTGCAAGATACGACGTTGTTGTTGCATGTTAAGCCAGTCCAATTCGGGCAGTTTATGTGAAACCCTCTGCCTTCGTCTAATGCCATAAATAAAACGTATGCATGAATTTTGTACCTTTTGAACCCGATTTTTAGCCTAAAATCAAGGATAGGACCATAAACGTTGTCTGCGAAATTAAATTGTGACAAAATGAGA